>CAWUFW010004275.1:0-1200000 GCA_963921515.1 Calotriton arnoldi | reverse complement strand
GAATGTAAAGCAGCTTGTTTTACCAGTCTATAATCTCTTGAGTGATCAAATGAAAGAGCACCACACCAGGTATATATTCAAAATATATGTATTTATTGCTAAACACACCCCTCTAGTCTCTTTATGAGGCTAGAGTTCGAAGTACATAAGTTATAAGTTATTTAAACACAGTAATAGCACAAATACACGTTTGGGCCCTAGGGGCGTACCAAACCATATACCAATAAAGTGGTATAAGAACCACGACTGAACTAGACACTAGGCCTAGAGCCTCTAGAAGTGCTTGGACCACAAGGAACCACCCAAGGTAGTGACACAGGGGACCCACGGGGGACGCGTGCAGTGTAAATACACAACCGCGATACGCCGTTGACTTCTATGGAGAAAGTCGTGACCGGGAAATTAAAGAAAAGGGACACTTAAAGGAGGACTTGGAGCAAACCCTTTGAGATCTAGTACTTTGAAGAGTCTCTACCCACGGGAGCACCGGAGTACTCGTGTTACCTCACCCAGGGAAGCCGGGTGCATAGGTGTCTTTCGGGGTCGGGTTTCGTCGCCGATTTGAATGGCGATCTGCTGCAAAGTGCTGCTGGCGACCAAGTGGAAAGTGTCCGGGTGGATCCAAGAGTGGATCGGAGATCTGAAGAACCTGAAAGCAGAGGGGACAGAGTCTGGGTCACTAGCCAGTGACCAGGAAGGTGATGGACAGATGCCCACCGATGTCGAGTGCTTCAGGTGCATTGACGGTCGTCTTGACTCTTCAGCCACGAGGCACAGGAGGCGTTGTCGGTGACCAGGAGCAGGATTCGGGCTGGTACACAATGTCTGTCGAGTGCTGAGGTGTCGGCGACCGGATTGGACCCAACAAGCCTTGGCAACGGCAAGTCTCAATGCAGAGGAAGATCGTCGATGGTGCAGACCAGCAAGGTCTGGGGAACTCACCCAGCGAGGGTAAGTGAGGGCAGGCCTGGAGCAACCAGGATGCCAAGTAAGAAAAGATTGGCCTTCGTTAAGGGCTACTAGCCAACGGGCTAGCGACCGCGAAGGAGCCTCGAGACGTCGCACGTGGATCTGGCTCACAGGACACTCGTGGAGTGGAGGCCAGTGATCTTCGGTGCAGTTGGTGCTGGAGGCTAGGGCTACTCGGAGCCCAAAGCACGACTTTGTGGGAGACCCAGAAGAGGATGCACTTGCAAATGTGCTCGGTGTCCAGGGGTCAGGGTCTCAAGTCACCCACGATAGCTACAGGCCTCAGCTTTGCTGGGGACTCAGGGTAGCCTCGGGGAAGTCTGAGAATCCACCTCTGGTGATGCGATGACTTCGGCGTCCGACGGGAGCTTCAGAAATGTGAACCGGACAGATGCTTCTTTGGTGCCTGCCAAGCAGGGGAGTCACTCCTTGACCCCAAGGGAGATTCTTCTGTCCTCTAATCGTGAGTAGAGTGTCAAAGGTCCAGGATTCTGTTTCAGAGTTTAGTCCAGGGAAAATCTAAAGTCCTAAGGACTGGGTTCCTATACTTATACTAAGTTTAGGGGTTGGAATACTCTGTGGCCCCACCTATGGGTGGGTCAGGGCAGAGGGGTGGCTACACCCCTTTCCCTTTGTCCAGTTCGCGCCAAAGCAGGGGCTGTGAGCCCCTGATCCGGTTTGAACTGGGGTATGCACAGGGACACCAAGTGTGCCCCCAGTGCAGGACTTCAAAGCACCCGAAAGTGCTCCCGCCCAGCCCCAATACACATTATCCTGTCTGGGGAGGTGGTCACACCTCCCTGGGACAGGAAACCTATTGTCCAGGCCTCCCCTGCCGGAGTTTCGTCCAGCAGCAGGAGGCCAGACTCGTGTCTGTGGCAGCTGCATCCATTTTGTGATGCCAGGGCTTTGGAAAGAAGTTACCGGGCTAGCCAGAGTTAACATGTCTTTCCCTCTAGAAGGGTGGAATGCTACCCCGCTGCCAGAATAGGCGGGGGGTAGTATTCCAAGATGTTTGACACCAAACACGACATGTTTAGGTGCAGCCATTCCAAAGTTAGCATTTAACGCGAGGTTATAATGCGCTTAAGAGTATATGGTCAGGCTGCACTACAAACAGCATCAGAGAAGAGTCTCCGAACGCTGCAGAGGGGCCCTGCTCATGCAGGGGCACCCTCTCACATAGGAACCATGCACTCTGCCTTTAGGATTGATAAGGCCTGCCTTAGGAGTGACTTATAGGTTTATATGTGTGTAAGTATTTAGTGATATAGGTAACCTATATCACAGTAAGGGGTGCATGCACCACCTTACCCAGGCTGCAGTAGCAGACCTGTGGTGTCAGTTTGGATGGCCTTCCAGGGGTGGCATAATACATGCTGCAGCCCCTGGCAGGCCTCTGAGGTACCTATGCCCTTGGTACATAGTATACCATATACTAGGGACTTATAAGGGCACTCCAGATTCCAATCAGTGATGTGCCTAAGGCACATGGAAACCATTTTAGAGAGGAAGCAGCTAGGCTGGGGTTCTGATTAGCAGGGCCCCAGCCAGACTAATGTCGAAAAACAGTGAAGCATCAGCAAAAAGTGGGGGTACCCATGTGAAGCAGATCCTACTCTCCTACACAACCCCCCAAACGTAGGGACATTAAACTAACCTTGCCCAGTTAAGTCTTCATGTTCTAAGTGGAAGTACCTAGAGAGTCCATCTGCATTGGCATGGTTACTCCCAGGTCTATGTTCCACTGTAAAGTCCATCCCCTGTAGGAAATGGACCACCTAAGCAGTTTGGGGTTTTCACCCTTCATTTGTTTTAGCCATAAGAGGGCTTATGGTCTGTCTGAACCAGGAAGTGTGTACCAAACAAGTATGGCCTCAACTTCTTCAGAGCCCAGACCACAGCAAAGGCCTCCTCTCTATGGCTGACCAACGTTTCTCTCTAGGGGTCAGCCTTCTGCTAATGAAAGCTACTGGCTGATCCTGACCTTCTTCATTCAATTGTGACAGTACAGCCCCTACCCCCAATTCAGATGCATCAGTTTGAACAATGAACTTCTTGGAGTAATCAGGACTCTGTAGAATGGGAGCAGTGCACATGGCCTGCTTCAGGTCATCAAATGCCTTTTGACAGCTAACTGTCCACTGAACCTTTTGGGCATTTTCTTAGAAGTTAAGTCATTCAGGGGTGTCACTATTGATCCATACCCCTTGACAAATCTCCTATAGTACCCAGTCAGGCCTAAGAAGGCTCTCACCTGAGTCTGGGTAGTGGGAGCAGTCCAGTCCATGATAGTCTGGATCTTGCTCTGCAAAGGTTGAACCTGGCCTCCACCCACAAGGTGGCCCAGGTACACAACCTGACTCTGCCCTATCTGGCACTTAGTGGCCTTGATAGTCAGGCCTGCCTTTGCAGGGCCTGTAAAACATTCCTGAGGTGGACCAGGTGATCCTCCCAGGTGGAGCTAAAGACAGCAATATCATCTAGATATGCTGCACTATAGGCTTCCAGACCTGTGAGAACTGTATTCACCAACCTCTGGAAAGTGGCAGGTGCATTCTTCAGACCAAAGGGCATCACCACAAATTGATAATGCCCACTAGGGGTTGAGAATGCTGTTTTGGGCTTTGCAGTATCAGCTAGTCTGATCTGCCAGTAGCCAGCTGTCAAGTCAAATGTGCTGAGATATTTGGCTGAGGCCAAAGTATCTATGAGCTCATCTGCCCTTGGTATTGGATGGGCATCAGTCCTAGTGACTGCATTGAGACCCCTGTAGTCCACACAAAACCTAATCTCTCTTTTTCCACCACTGGTGTGAGGTTTTGGCACAAGGACCACTGGACTAGCCCAAGGGCTATCTGAGGGTTCAATAACTCCCAATTCCAACATTTTCTGGACTTCAGTCCTGATACAGTCCCTGACATGGTCAGGTTGCCTATAAATCTTATTTTTAATAGGCAGACTGTCCCCAGTGTCCACTTCATGAGTGCACCAGGTGGTCTGACTGGGTGTCAGTGAAAACATGTGTCTAAACTGATTGAGAACTTGTCTACAATCAGTTTGTTGCTGGGTAGTGAGGCTGCCTGCAAAGGCTACACCATCTACTGACCCATCGTCAGGGTTCTGTGAGAGCAGGTCAGGGAGTGGGTCACTCTCTTCCTCCTGCCCTTCATCAGTAGCCATGAGCAAGCCCATGTCTGCCCTGTCCACATATGGTTTTAACCTGTTGACATGGAGACCCCTGTGGGGACTCCTGGGTGTTCCTAGGTCTACTAAGTAGGTAACCTCACCCTTCTGCTCAACAATAGTGTGGGGTCCACTCCATTTGTCTTGGAGAGCTGCTGGGGCCACTGGCTCCAACACCCACACCTTCTGTCCTGGCTGGTAAACAGTCAGAACAGCCTTTTGGTCATGCCAGGCCTTTTGAAGTTCCTGGCTAGCCTCAAGGTGTTTTGGTTGCCTTTTTCATATACTCAGCCATCCGGGAGCGGAGACCAAGTACATAGTCCACTATGTCTTGCTTTGGGGGCTTGAGAGGTAACTCCCATCCTTCCTTCACCAAGCATAGTGGACCCCTCACAGGGTGGCCAAACAGAAGTTCAAAGGGCTGTAACCAACCCCTTCTGAGGCACCTCCCTATATGCGAATAAAAGGCAGGGCAAGAGTATGTCCCATCTTCGCCTAAGCTTTTCTGGGAGCCCTTTAATCCAGCCCTTCAAGGTTTTGTTGAATCTCTCAACTAAACCATTGCATTGTGGGTGATAGGGTGTGGTGAACTTATAAGTCACTCCACACTCCTTCCACATTGCTTTTAAGTACCCAGACATGAAGTTAGCACCCCTGTCTGATACTACCTCCTTAGGAAAGCCCACTCTTGAGAAGATTCCCAGGAGGGCCCTTGCCACCACAGGTGCTGTGGTGGTCCTGAGGGGAATAGCTTCTGGGTACCTGGTGGCATGATCCACTACCACCAGGATAAACCTGTGCCCAGAGGCTGTTTGGGGATCCATGGGACCAACAATGTCAATCCCTACCCTTTCAAAGGGCACCCCCACCACAGGTAGTGGTATCAGGGGGCCTTTGTAGTGCCACCTGCCTTGCCACTGGCCTGGCAGGTTACACAGGAGCGACAAAACTCCTTGGTGTCTTCAGACATGTGGGGCCAGTGAAAGTGAGGGACAATTCTGTCCCAAGTCTTGTTCTGGCCCAGGTGACCTGCCAAGGGAATATCATGGGCTAGGGTCTGTCAGGCCCTAACTACCGGTTACACACTGACTGCTCCATGAAGGGCAACCTGGATTCAGATCGGCCCTTTTTCGGACTACACTTCCCATCATGCTCCTCGTGAGCCACGCCCCACGTGATCCAGACGCTACGTGGATACCGGATATAACGACAGCAAGAAGACCAGGCGCTGCCGATTATTCTTCTCTGAAGGCTGTCCGTGTTTACGCTCTGGATTTCGGGAGGTCCGGCCTTGTGTGAGCCTTGCTTCTCTTGGGTGCCGTGAGTACTTCTCAGGTGGTCCGTGCTCTTGCTTCCTTGTTAGCATGCCGCGCTCGTTCCTCTGTTGGCGAGACCGCTTCCCCGCGTCTCTTGCAGAGGAGCGTTTCAGCGCCCGTGTTCTTTTGCTCTTGCTTCCTTGTTAGCACGCCGCGCTCGTTCCTCTGTTGGCGAGACCGCTTCCCCGCGTCTCTTGCAGAGGAGCGTTTCAGCGCCCGTGTTCTTTTCTTCTCCTTTCCCACGCTCCTCTGTTGGAAGATACAGAGCGTTTCTCTGTTTCGTTGCAGAGGAGGGTAGGTGGGCTTCCTTGGGTGTTTTAATAACACGCAATCTCCAAATTGGAGAGACTCTTTAATTTTGATGAACTGTATCCTCTGTGCTAAGACAGTTCCACGTACTTACTAATGGGGAGCTGCTGACAATTCTCCTCATTTCTCCTTTTGCTTATGGTTTATTGTACTTCACTTTATTGACTCCAATAAGTTACCTTCCTCTGCAAAGAAACTCTTCTTATCGGGTATCTGCTGAGTTTTTGCTGTGTTTTCTGCTGAATAGTAAAGACTGTGGATATCGCCTAATTGTTGGTTGGTGCCTCGTTTCCAGCTATGTACAAGTGATGATTGTACCTCTGCTGCTCCTTGAACTATTATGTTGATAACTCATAAAGTATATACATATTTCATTTTCCTTTCCTAGGAGAGAGGAGATCTTATGAGGGTGTGCAGGAAAACTACAGTATTGCATATTCTACAGCTCCACATGTACCCTTGAGTAGGTGAAGGGAAAGTTCCTTTCTTATGTGCTATAAGGGGAGGAATTGTTAACGTATGCATGACATGCTTATATGGTGTGTTTTCTCATCCTAATAGTTTCATGGTGGAGATGTGCAAACACCCTTTCCTCTCTTCTGGTATCGCTCCTTCACGTTCTTTTTCTTTTCAGGTATTGTGCTTAGCCATTACGGCTACTCATATACATGCCTCATCTGTTTAGGTTGTTTTGAGTTGACAGCAGGGACTAATAGTGTGTTCATTATCTCTTCTCTAGATCTCCCTCCATGCTGTCCCTATCCTTTCCTTCCCCCGCTTGACTATCCCACCAGTCCGTGTTATATTTATTTCCGGACTTGGGGCAGTCGAGAGGTGGACCCTTTGAGCATCAGTACAACCCCGAGGATATCGGAAGGTGGAACCTGACAGAATAATCGGCCCACGAATTGTTTTTCCCCTGGTTGTACTGGTGTCAGAGATGGCCACCTTAGACGACGTTATGGCAGCCTTGGCTCTGGTACAGGTCGAACTAGCCGCCTCACGTAGTGAGACAGCCGCTCTCCAGGCCAGAGTAGAGAGGATGCAAAGGAATCCATTTGATATAGGGGGATCGTCACACCCTGCACCTCTTCCGGTAGTGGTAGAAATGCCCACACAAATACCGTTAGCTTCTCCCGAACGGTTTCATGGGGACAACAAAAAAGTACAGGTGTTTATGACCCAAGCTCTACTTCATTTTCACTGTAAGCCTAAAATGTTTGCTACCAACCAGGCCAGAGTAGCCTTTGTGATCTCATATTTGGCAGGGGAGGCAGCGCAGTGGGCTGTCCCTATAGTAAAACGAGACGACCATTTGCTTTATGATTGGGATGCATTTAATGTGGAATTTGAGAAAACATTTGATCGCAGAGCAGAGACATTCTCAGCTGACAGAGACCTGTTAGAACTTCGACAAGGGAGTACGGATTTGATCACCTACCTAAATGACTTTCGACGACTAGTAGCGGAGACAGATTGGCCTGAGTCTAAACAAGCCGCCGTCTTTTATCAGGGGCTCAGGGATGAACTGAAAGATGTACTAGCCCAGATAGACCCTCAACCACAAACATGTGCCGCCCTTATTGAGCTGACTTTACGGCTGGACCATCGGCTAAAAGAGCGAAAAGGGGACCACAAGCGGAAAGACAGATACACCCCGCAGTACGAGAGGGCTCACTCCATCGAACATGGTGTAACGAAGCCAGAACCAATGGATATTGGGGCGGTTAGAGCGTCATTGACTCTCAGCGAAAGGGACCATAGACGAAAACAAGGCCTGTGCCTTTATTGTGGCAAAAAGGGCCATTACCTCCGTGACTGCCCTGTCAAACCTAAGTACGGGCGTAGTAGACCAGGACAAGTAGCTGCAGTGGCTGCAGGAAAAGAAGCGCAAAACTTCAGAGCTTGAAGGCACAAGAAGGGGAGCCATCAAGCGGATACATGATCCCTTCAGTGAATGGTTCGGCTTTTCTGGAATCGGAACATTTCTTCATTATACTAAACATCAGAATCAACCAGGAGTGCAAACAAATAAGGGCCATGGTGGACTCCGGAGCCACAGGGTGCTTCATGGACCGAAAGGAAGCCCAGAGACTAGAGATACCGCTCATCCACAAACTAACCCCTGAACGGGTATATGCCGTGGACGGCAAGGAGTTGGAGTCAGGTCCCATCAGCTATGTTACAGAAGAACACGAACTCATCTATGAGGGGTACCACCATGAATGGCTATCGTTCAGTGTCATTCAAGCCCCTCAATACGGAGTGATATTGGGCCTTCCCTGGTTGCGAAAACATGAGCCCACCATAGACTGGACTAACAAAACGCTGACCCTACGGTCTACTTACTGTCAGAACCAATGCAACCAGTTACACACAAGACCATCCCAAGCATTGGCCACTCGACATCACATCGCCACAGCGGCAGAAAAGAACGTAACTTTGCCTGAGTGCTACGGGAGATATGCCGAGGTGTTCAGCGATACCAAGGCGGAAGAGCTTCCCCCACATAGGGACTATGATTGCCGGATTGACCTGGTTTTGGGAGCTGTGATACCGTGCGGTAGAATTTATGCTCTCACCGCACCCGAAAATCTACACCTCCGGAAATATTTGGACAAGCATCTCGCTTTGGGATTCATTCGCCCCTCCAGATCACCTGCTGCATCTCCCCTCTTTTTATACCTAAGGCCAACGGAGAATTGAGGTGTTGTATTGACTACAGAGCGTTGAACGCTATTACAGTCAAGAATCAGTATCCGCTGCCTTTGATTCCTGTCCTCTTAGAACAAGTCAAAACAGCACGAATCTACACCAAATTGGACCTCAGAGGAGCATATCACCTAGTCCGGATGCGAGATGGCGATGAATGGAAGACGGCCTTTAAGACGCGGTATGGGTTATTCGAGTACTTGGTCATGCCTTTTGGACTGTGTAACGCCCCCGCCGCTTTTCAATTCTTCCTCAATGATGTTCTGAGAGAATTCCTGGACTGCTTCGTTGTGGTGTATATAGACGACATCTTGATCTATTCCTCCAATGAAGAAGAACATGTGGTCCGTGTAGGACGCGTTTTGCATGCACTACGAAATCACCAACTGTTCTGCAAAATAACCAAATGCGAGTTTCACGTGACTTCCGTTGAGTTTCTAGGGGTCATACTTACGCCTTCGGGCCAGGTCATGGCAGAGAGAAAAGTAAAGGCAATCATCGAATGGCCACGACCGCAGAACGTGAAGGATATCCAGAGTTTTCTGGGATTTGCCAACTTTTACAGGCGGTTTATCCGTCAGTTCTCCGACATGGTAGCCCCTCTCTCCAGATTGACTCGGAAAAAGACCCCTTTTCTCTGGTCAGAAGAAGCTCAGACGGCATTTGATCTCCTCAAGCAAGCCTTTACTTCAGCCCCGGTTCTCACCCATGCCAATCCTGAGGTGCCCTTCATCGTGGAAGCCGACGCATCTGAAGTGGCTGTAGGGGCAGTACTGTCCCAAAGAAACGAAATGACAGGACACCTTCACCCCATAGCGTTCATGTCCAGGAAGCTCAATCCCGCGGAGCAGAATTATACCATCGCCGAAAAAGAACTGCTGGCCATAAGGGATGCGTTTCTGGAGTGGAGACATTGGTTGTTGGGAGCAGCACATCAAGTGACGGTCTACTCAGATCATCGCAACCTCCAGTTTATGCGAGCAGCGCGCCATCTTACCCCACGCCAGCTCCGGTGGATGCTGTTTTTTGCCGAGTTTCATTTCATCGTTACGTTTCGCCCCGGCAAGGACAATAAGAAGGCAGATGCGCTTACGAGGCAAGAAAACACACAACAACCAGTTGCAATTGAAAGGGCGATCATCAGTCCCAACAAGGTGCTGTGTATTATACAAACTGATAAGTTTCTACAGAAAACTAGGCAAAGGATGCAAACCTTTGCTTGGAGAAACTGGTTAAGGTTCCACCCCGAATGGCAGATGCGTCAAGGCCTCCCCATGAAAAACCAACAGTTGTTAGTCCCTACAAAGGACTTGAGAAGAACAGTGTTCACCTGGTGTCACGACATCCCATGTGCAGGTCACGCTGGAGGGAAGAAAACCTTGGAGAAGGTGTTACGACAGTTCTGGTGGCCTACAGTACGTCCGGATGTCCTTTCATGGGTAAAAAGCTGTTCCACTTGCGCTCAGATGAAGACCGATCACAGTCCCACACAAGGGCTTCTTCAGCCTTTACCCACACCAGACACCCCGTGGGAAAGGTTTTCCGTAGACTTCATCGTAGGGTTACCCAAAGATCAAGGGTGCACCGCAATTGTGGTCGTGATTGATTACTTATCGAAGATGGGGCATTTCATCGCCTGCAAACAAGTTCCTTCTGCGGGTCTTTTGGCAAAATTGTTGCTGACTAACGTGGTCCGTCTCCATGGCCTTCCGAAAGTGATCGTATCTGATAGAGGGGCCCAATTCACGGCCCGCTTCTGGAAGACATGGTGTTCCGAACTACAAATAGAATCCGCGCTTTCCACAAGCTTTCATCCCCAAACTGATGGCCAAACGGAGAGACTTAACCAAACCCTGAAACAATTTCTCCGGTGTTATGTCAACCACAACACGGAAGCTTGGGTGGAGTGGCTATGGGTTGCAGAAATAGCGTACAATAGTGCCAAACACGCCTCCACACAACATACACCTTTTTTCAGCACCTATGGTTTCCACCCCGTTTCACCCCATTGATCCTTCCTAGTCAGAACACCAAACTCCCAGACCTACGCCAGAGGCTGTCCCGCATTCGCACAACCTTGCTGGAAACACGGAGCAATCTGCTCTGTGCCAAAGAAAGGTATAAAGCCCAGGCAGACAAACATCGAAGACCAGGTCCCACATACAAAAGAGGGAGTGGGTTTGGCTGTCAACGAAACACATACGATTTAAGAAACATAGCGTGTTCAACCCCAGGTATATCGGTCCTTACCGAGTTATCAAGCATATCAACCCAGTGGCGGTAAAACTGAAGCTGCCGGTGCATTTTCGCATCCACCCAGTCTTCCACGTATCCCTGCTGAAACCTTCACTCTGTCCGGTGAAGAAACAGCCCATGCCCATATGGGTACAGCATGATCGCGAATACGAAGTCCGGGGGATTATGGATTCCAAGCTGAAGAAACGCAAACTGTGGTATCTGGTGGCCTGGAAGGGTTATGGCCCGGAGGAAAACTCTTGGGAGCCTGCAGATGCGGTACATGCTACGCGTCTGGTTGCCGCCTTCCATAAAAGACACCCAGACAAACCAGGTGTCAGTCAGTGTCTTCCAGGAGGGGATGTACTGTCAGGCCCTAACTACCGGTTACACACTGACTGCTCCATGAAGGGCAACCTGGATTCAGATCGGCCCTTTTTCGGACTACACTTCCCATCATGCTCCTCGTGAGCCACGCCCCACGTGATCCAGACGCTACGTGGATACCGGATATAACGACAGCAAGAAGACCAGGCGCTGCCGATTATTCTTCTCTGAAGGCTGTCCGTGTTTACGCTCTGGATTTCGGGAGGTCCGGCCTTGTGTGAGCCTTGCTTCTCTTGGGTGCCGTGAGTACTTCTCAGGTGGTCCGTGCTCTTGCTTCCTTGTTAGCACGCCGCGCTCGTTCCTCTGTTGGCGAGACCGCTTCCCGCGTCTCTTGCAGAGGAGCGTTTCAGCGCCCGTGTTCTTTGCTCTTGCTTCCTTGTTAGCACGCCGCGCTCGTTCCTCTGTTGGCAGGACCGCTTCCCCGCGTCTCTTGCAGAGGAGCGTTTCAGCGCCCGTGTTCTTTTCTTCTCCTTTCCCACGCTCCTCTGTTGGAAGATACAGAGCGTTTCTCTGTTTCGTTGCAGAGGAGGGTAGGTGGGCTTCCTTGGGTGTTTTAATAACACGCAATCTCCAAGTTGGAGAGACTCTTTAATTTTGATGAACTGTATCCTCTGTGCTAAGACAGTTCCACGTACTTACTAATGGGGAGCTGCTGACAATTACTCCTCATTTTCTCCTTTTGCTTATGGTTTATTGTACTTCACTATTATTGACTCCAATAAGTTACCTTCCTCTGCAAAGAAACTCTTCTATATCGGGTATCTGCTGAGTTTTTGCTGTGTTTTCTGCTGAATAGTAAAGACTGTGGATATCGCCTAACTGTTGGTTGGTGCCTCGTTTCCAGCTATGTACAAGTGATGATTGTACCTCTGCTGCTCCTTGAACTATTATGTTGATAACTCATAAAGTATATACATATTTCATTTTCCTTTCCTAGGAGAGAGGAGATCTTATGAGGGTGTGCAGGAAAACTACAGTATTGCATATTCTACAGCTCCACATGTACCCTTGAGTAGGTGAAGGGAAAGTTCCTTTCTTATGTGCTATAAGGGGAGGAATTGTTAAACGTATGCATGACATGCTTATATGGTGTGTTTTCTCATCCTAATAGTTTCATGGTGGAGATGTGCAAACACCCTTTCCTCTCTTCTGGTATCGCTCCTTCACGTTCTTTTTCTTTTCAGGTATTGTGCTTAGCCATTACGGCTACTCATATACATGCCTCATCTGTTTAGGTTGTTTTGAGTTGACAGCAGGGACTAATAGTGTGTTCATTATCTCTTCTCTAGATCTCCCTCCATGCTGTCCCTATCCTTTCCTTCCCCCGCTTGACTATCCCACCAGTCCGTGTTATATTTATTTCCGGACTTGGGGCAGTCGAGAGGTGGACCCCTTTGAGCATCAGTACAACCCCGAGGATATCGGAAGGTGGAACCTGACAGAATAATCGGCCCACGAATTGTTTTTCCCCTGGTTGTACTGGTGTCAGAGATGGCCACCTTAGACGACGTTATGGCAGCCTTGGCTCTGGTACAGGTCGAACTAGCCGCCTCACGTAGTGAGACAGCCGCTCTCCAGGCCAGAGTAGAGAGGATGCAAAGGAATCCATTTGATATAGGGGGATCGTCACACCCTGCACCTCTTCCGGTAGTGGTAGAAATGCCCACACAAATACCGTTAGCTTCTCCCGAACGGTTTCATGGGGACAACAAAAAGTACAGGTGTTTATGACCCAAGCTCTACTTCATTTTCACTGTAAGCCTAAAATGTTTGCTACCAACCAGGCCAGAGTAGCCTTTGTGATCTCATATTTGGCAGGGGAGGCAGCGCAGTGGGCTGTCCCTATAGTAAAACGAGACGACCATTTGCTTTATGATTGGGATGCATTTAATGTGGAATTTGAGAAAACATTTGATCGCAGAGCAGAGACATTCTCAGCTGACAGAGACCTGTTAGAACTTCGACAAGGAAGTACGGATTTGATCACCTACCTAAATGACTTTCGACGACTAGTAGCGGAGACAGATTGGCCTGAGTCTAAACAAGCCGCCGTCTTTTATCAGGGGCTCAGGGATGAACTGAAAGATGTACTAGCCCAGATAGACCCTCAACCACAAACATGTGCCGCCCTTATTGAGCTGACTTTACGGCTGGACCATCGGCTAAAAGAGCGAAAAGGGGACCACAAGCGGAAAGACAGATACACCCCGCAGTACGAGAGGGCTCACTCCATCGAACATGGTGTAACGAAGCCAGAACCAATGGATATTGGGGCGGTTAGAGCGTCATTGACTCTCAGCGAAAGGGACCATAGACGAAAACAAGGCCTGTGCCTTTATTGTGGCAAAAAGGGCCATTACCTCCGTGACTGCCCTGTCAAACCTAAGTACGGGCGTAGTAGACCAGGACAAGTAGCTGCAGTGGCTGCAGGAAAAGAAGCGCAAAACTTCAGAGCTTGAAGGCACAAGAAGGGGAGCCATCAAGCGGATACATGATCCCTTCAGTGAATGGTTCGGCTTTTCTGGAATCGGAACATTTCTTCATTATACTAAACATCAGAATCAACCAGGAGTGCAAACAAATAAGGGCCATGGTGGACTCCGGAGCCACAGGGTGCTTCATGGACCGAAAGGAAGCCCAGAGACTAGAGATACCGCTCATCCACAAACTAACCCCTGAACGGGTATATGCCGTGGACGGCAAGGAGTTGGAGTCAGGTCCCATCAGCTATGTTACAGAAGAACACGAACTCATCTATGAGGGGTACCACCATGAATGGCTATCGTTCAGTGTCATTCAAGCCCCTCAATACGGAGTGATATTGGGCCTTCCCTGGTTGCGAAAACATGAGCCCACCATAGACTGGACTAACAAAACGCTGACCCTACGGTCTACTTACTGTCAGAACCAATGCAACCAGTTACACACAAGACCATCCCAAGCATTGGCCACTCGACATCACATCGCCACAGCGGCAGAAAAGAACGTAACTTTGCCTGAGTGCTACGGGAGATATGCCGAGGTGTTCAGCGATACCAAGGCGGAAGAGCTTCCCCCACATAGGGACTATGATTGCCGGATTGACCTGGTTTTGGGAGCTGTGATACCGTGCGGTAGAATTTATGCTCTCACCGCACCCGAAAATCTACACCTCCGGAAATATTTGGACAAGCATCTCGCTTTGGGATTCATTCGCCCCTCCAGATCACCTGCTGCATCTCCCCTCTTTTTATACCTAAGGCCAACGGAGAATTGAGGTGTTGTATTGACTACAGAGCGTTGAACGCTATTACAGTCAAGAATCAGTATCCGCTGCCTTTGATTCCTGTCCTCTTAGAACAAGTCAAAACAGCACGAATCTACACCAAATTGGACCTCAGAGGAGCATATCACCTAGTCCGGATGCGAGATGGCGATGAATGGAAGACGGCCTTTAAGACGCGGTATGGGTTATTCGAGTACTTGGTCATGCCTTTTGGACTGTGTAACGCCCCCGCCGCTTTTCAATTCTTCCTCAATGATGTTCTGAGAGAATTCCTGGACTGCTTCGTTGTGGTGTATATAGACGACATCTTGATCTATTCCTCCAATGAAGAAGAACATGTGGTCCGTGTAGGACGCGTTTTGCATGCACTACGAAATCACCAACTGTTCTGCAAAATAACCAAATGCGAGTTTCACGTGACTTCCGTTGAGTTTCTAGGGGTCATACTTACGCCTTCGGGCCAGGTCATGGCAGAGAGAAAAGTAAAGGCAATCATCGAATGGCCACGACCGCAGAACGTGAAGGATATCCAGAGTTTTCTGGGATTTGCCAACTTTTACAGGCGGTTTATCCGTCAGTTCTCCGACATGGTAGCCCCTCTCTCCAGATTGACTCGGAAAAAGACCCCTTTTCTCTGGTCAGAAGAAGCTCAGACGGCATTTGATCTCCTCAAGCAAGCCTTTACTTCAGCCCCGGTTCTCACCCATGCCAATCCTGAGGTGCCCTTCATCGTGGAAGCCGACGCATCTGAAGTGGCTGTAGGGGCAGTACTGTCCCAAAGAAACGAAACGACAGGACACCTTCACCCCATAGCGTTCATGTCCAGGAAGCTCAATCCCGCGGAGCAGAATTATACCATCGCCGAAAAAGAACTGCTGGCCATAAGGGATGCGTTTCTGGAGTGGAGACATTGGTTGTTGGGAGCAGCACATCAAGTGACGGTCTACTCAGATCATCGCAACCTCCAGTTTATGCGAGCAGCGTGCCATCTTACCCCACGCCAGCTCCGGTGGATGCTGTTTTTTGCCGAGTTTCATTTCATCGTTACGTTTCGCCCCGGCAAGGACAATAAGAAGGCAGATGCGCTTACGAGGCAAGAAAACACACAACAACCAGTTGCAATTGAAAGGGCGATCATCAGTCCCAACAAGGTGCTGTGTATTATACAAACTGATAAGTTTCTACAGAAAACTAGGCAAAGGATGCAAACCTTTGCTTGGAGAAACTGGTTAAGGTTCCACCCCGAATGGCAGATGCGTCAAGGCCTCCCCATGAAAAACCAACAGTTGTTAGTCCCTACAAAGGACTTGAGAAGAACAGTGTTCACCTGGTGTCACGACATCCCATGTGCAGGTCACGCTGGAGGGAAGAAAACCTTGGAGAAGGTGTTACGACAGTTCTGGTGGCCTACAGTACGTCCGGATGTCCTTTCATGGGTAAAAAGCTGTTCCACTTGCGCTCAGATGAAGACCGATCACAGTCCCACACAAGGGCTTCTTCAGCCTTTACCCACACCAGACACCCCGTGGGAAAGGTTTTCCGTAGACTTCATCGTAGGGTTACCCAAAGATCAAGGGTGCACCGCAATTGTGGTCGTGATTGATTACTTATCGAAGATGGGGCATTTCATCGCCTGCAAACAAGTTCCTTCTGCGGGTCTTTTGGCAAAATTGTTGCTGACTAACGTGGTCCGTCTCCATGGCCTTCCGAAAGTGATCGTATCTGATAGAGGGGCCCAATTCACGGCCCGCTTCTGGAAGACATGGTGTTCCGAACTACAAATAGAATCCGCGCTTTCCACAAGCTTTCATCCCCAAACTGATGGCCAAACGGAGAGACTTAACCAAACCCTGAAACAATTTCTCCGGTGTTATGTCAACCACAACACGGAAGCTTGGGTGGAGTGGCTATGGGTTGCAGAAATAGCGTACAATAGTGCCAAACACGCCTCCACACAACATACACCTTTTTTCAGCACCTATGGTTTCCACCCCCGTTTCACCCCATTGATCCTTCCTAGTCAGAACACCAAACTCCCAGACCTACGCCAGAGGCTGTCCCGCATTCGCACAACCTTGCTGGAAACACGGAGCAATCTGCTCTGTGCCAAAGAAAGGTATAAAGCCCAGGCAGACAAACATCGAAGACCAGGTCCCACATACAAAAGAGGGGAGTGGGTTTGGCTGTCAACGAAACACATACGATTTAAGAAACATAGCGTGTTCAACCCCAGGTATATCGGTCCTTACCGAGTTATCAAGCATATCAACCCAGTGGCGGTAAAACTGAAGCTGCCGGTGCATTTTCGCATCCACCCAGTCTTCCACGTATCCCTGCTGAAACCTTCACTCTGTCCGGTGAAGAAACAGCCCATGCCCATATGGGTACAGCATGATCGTGAATACGAAGTCCGGGGGATTATGGATTCCAAGCTGAAGAAACGCAAACTGTGGTATCTGGTGGCCTGGAAGGGTTATGGCCCGGAGGAAAACTCTTGGGAGCCTGCAGATGCGGTACATGCTACGCGTCTGGTTGCCGCCTTCCATAAAAGACACCCAGACAAACCAGGTGTCAGTCAGTGTCTTCCAGGAGGGGATGTACTGTCAGGCCCTAACTACCGGTTACACACTGACTGCTCCATGAAGGGCAACCTGGATTCAGATCGGCCCTTTTTCGGACTACACTTCCCATCATGCTCCTCGTGAGCCACGCCCCACGTGATCCAGACGCTACGTGGATACCGGATATAACGACAGCAAGAAGACCAGGCGCTGCCGATTATTCTTCTCTGAAGGCTGTCCGTGTTTACGCTCTGGATTTCGGGAGGTCCGGCCTTGTGTGAGCCTTGCTTCTCTTGGGTGCCTTGAGTACTTCTCAGGTGGTCCGTGCTCTTGCTTCCTTGTTAGCACGCCGCGCTCGTTCCTCTGTTGGCGAGACCGCTTCCCCGCGTCTCTTGCAGAGGAGCGTTTCAGCGCCCGTGTTCTTTTGCTCTTGCTTCCTTGTTAGCACGCCGCGCTCGTTCCTCTGTTGGCAGGACCGCTTCCCCGCGTCTCTTGCAGAGGAGCGTTTCAGCGCCCGTGTTCTTTTCTTCTCCTTTCCCACGCTCCTCTGTTGGAAGATACAGAGCGTTTCTCTGTTTCGTTGCAGAGGAGGGTAGGTGGGCTTCCTTGGGTGTTTTAATAACACGCAATCTCCAAATTGGAGAGACTCTTTAATTTTGATGAACTGTATCCTCTGTGCTAAGACAGTTCCACGTACTTACTAATGGGGAGCTGCTGACAATTCTCCTCATTTCTCCTTTTGCTTATGGTTTATTGTACTTCACTTTATTGACTCCAATAAGTTACCTTCCTCTGCAAAGAAACTCTTCTTATCGGGTATCTGCTGAGTTTTTGCTGTGTTTTCTGCTGAATAGTAAAGACTGTGGATATCGCCTAATTGTTGGTTGGTGCCTCGTTTCCAGCTATGTACAAGTGATGATTGTACCTCTGCTGCTCCTTGAACTATTATGTTGATAACTCATAAAGTATATACATATTTCATTTTCCTTTCCTAGGAGAGAGGAGATCTTATGAGGGTGTGCAGGAAAACTACAGTATTGCATATTCTACAGCTCCACATGTACCCTTGAGTAGGTGAAGGGAAAGTTCCTTTCTTATGTGCTATAAGGGGAGGAATTGTTAACGTATGCATGACATGCTTATATGGTGTGTTTTCTCATCCTAATAGTTTCATGGTGGAGATGTGCAAACACCCTTTCCTCTCTTCTGGTATCGCTCCTTCACGTTCTTTTTCTTTTCAGGTATTGTGCTTAGCCATTACGGCTACTCATATACATGCCTCATCTGTTTAGGTTGTTTTGAGTTGACAGCAGGGACTAATAGTGTGTTCATTATCTCTTCTCTAGATCTCCCTCCATGCTGTCCCTATCCTTTCCTTCCCCCGCTTGACTATCCCACCAGTCCGTGTTATATTTATTTCCGGACTTGGGGCAGTCGAGAGGTGGACCCCTTTGAGCATCAGTACAACCCCGAGGATATCGGAAGGTGGAACCTGACAGGGTCAATAGGAAGCCCCTGAACTTCAGAGGTATAACCAACCTCCTGGTAGCACCAGGCTTGGGGTCTCTACTCTCTGAGTACAGGAGTCCATCATCCCAATACACTGTATGGGGACCACTAGCTTTCCCAGCAGCCTCAGCAGCAGCTTGCTGTCTGAGGGGTTCAAGGGAGGGGCAGCTCTGCTGCTCCTGGCTCAGATCTGCCCTAGAAGGTCCCCCTGTCCCCAAGAACTCAACCTGGTCAGGTTCAAGTTCCTCTGGGACAGTTCCTTCTTCAGGGCTGAGATCATCCCCCTCAAGGGACTGATCTTCCTCCTGAGCCAAGGGGAAGGCACTGCCTTAACCCTACTACTCCTCCTCTTGGAAGGCACTTGGTCCATTCTTCCAGAATCCAAGGCCTGTTCAGTGCTAGACATTTTGGCTTGTGACCTGGTCACAGCAAACACATCTGCAGGGATCCCCAGCATTTCTGCATGGGTCCTGAGCTCCACTTCTGCCCAAGCAGAAGTCTCTAAGTCATTGCCAAGCAAGCATTCGACTGGTAGGTTTGCACTCACCACAACCTTCTTAAGGCCAGTTACCCCTCACCAGGAGAAGTTAACAACTGCCAGAGTATGGACTGTTCTGACATTGCTAGCATTGGTCACTTGGTACATCTCACCAAGTATAACTTGCCCAGGATTCACAAGGTCTTGTGTCACCATTGTGACACTTGCCCCTGTGTCCCTAAATGCCAAAGCCTCACGTCCATTGATTAAAGGCTGTTGTCTGTACTTGCCCAGATTACTGGGACTCACAGAGGAGGTCACATCCATGCCTCCATCACAGACTAAAACAGCCTGAGTCAGTTCTCTGACTAGGTCAGAGCCCAACTCAGTACCCAGGGTGAACCCTACTAAACCCTTGGCTGGAGCACTCCCACCAACTGTACTAGGGGGAACAGGTGCCTTAGGGGCATTGGTGGGTGCTGGACTTGAGTCTTTGGACTTGGTGCAATCACTGGTCCAGTGGGTCTTTTGCTTACAGACCTTGCACCATGGTTTTCTTTGGCCTTTCCCTTTGGTAGACTGTGAATCCCCACCTGAAGAAGATTTTTGGGGGCCTGATGAAGACTTTTGATCTTTACCCTTCTCCCCACCCTTTTCAGAGTTCTTAGCATCTTGCTTCTTGGTTTCCCCACCTTGGTTCTGTACCTTCTGCTTCACCCTGGTTCTGACCCATTTGTCTGCCTTCTTTCCCAATTCTTGGGGAGAGGTCAGATCAGAGTCTACCAGGTATTGATGCAACAGCTGATTTTGACAGTTATTAAGAATCTGCTCCCTCATTATCAGATTGTACAATCCTGAGAAGTCACACACCTTACTGCCCATCAACCAGACTTCCAGAGCCTTGGCAGAACAATCCACATAGTCTACCCAGTCTTGAGTCTGTGCTTTTTGGGTATCTCTGAACTTCAACCTGTACTGTTCAGTGGTTAGGCCAAACCCATCAATAAGAGCACTCTTCAAGACCTTGTAATTATCAGCATCCTCCTCTCTAACAGTGAGGAGCTTATCTCTACCTTTGTCTGCAAAGGAGAGCCACAAGATTGCTGCCCACTGCTCCTGAGGGACCTTCTGTACCTTACAGGCCCTCTCTAGAGCAGTTATCCACTTGTGGATGTCATCCCCATTCTGATAGGGAGGGACAATCTTGCTCAGGTTCCTATGGTCATAGGACCTTTCCCTATCTCTAGGGACATGGCTGCCACCATGGGACTCTAGTCCCAACTTTCTTTTCTCTCTAAAGAGATCTAGGGACTCCCTGTCTAAGGCTACTTGCTTCCTTCTGAGTTCAAGCTGAGCTTCCTCATATTGAATCAGCCTTGTTCTCCTCTCATGAGAGGATTCCCTCCTATGAGATGAGACAGAGCTCCCTATTGAGGTGCCAGAGTGGTTAGACTCCTGAGAAGGAGATCTAGACTTTCTGGGCACACTCTTAATCCTTCCTGGGGGACAAAGAGGGCATCATCCTGATTATCCTCTTCATCTTCCTCAGGAGGGATTGGGTTATCCAGGTCAGGGTCATTTTCACCCTCCTGGCCAGTTTCAGAGGGGGGCTGGGGGTATTCCTACCCCTGGTCCCATCCTCATCTTCTGCCCCACCCTCAGCTCCTACCCCTTCAGTCCCCAAGGGCTTACTAAGGTCATAAGCCACCAACAACTCTTTAAGGTGTTGGGTGGTGGGACTTTGGCCTGTCCTTATTTTTCTCAAGTTACATAATGCTCTCAATTCCAAGAATGGGAGTGTATCATACTTGGAGGGTGGAAGCTCAGTGGCTTCCTGCAAGGATTCTTTAGATCCTACCCTTAAAGACATTACTAGTGTGGTGTGGTGTATGCACTACCTACTCTAGTGTGGCCTACTAAACTCTCTTGAGTTGTAGAAAGGGTTGTGCTATCCCTTAACACACAACTCTAAGTTCAGTAGAACTTACTGTATTCTAAGCTTAAATTATATGTACCTTAGGTACCTTTAGTGGTTTTCAGTTGATCAATTCAATTGAGATTATCTGGTAAAACAATAGCAAGCTGGAATCCCACACGCTGCACACCAATGTGAGAAGTTGGCCTGGCATATGCTGTCCACTAATTATAGTGGGCACCTTGCACCAGTCCAAACAACCCCTTATTGGAGATAGGTTAAAGACAACCTTATTGAAAGCTATCCTAGTGGTAGCTATGGAGAGCAGCCTTCAGGCTAAGTCTTGAAGGAATGTAAAGCAGCTTGTTTTACCAGTCTATAATCTCTTGAGTGATCAAATGAAAGAGCACCACACCAGGTATATATTCAAAATATATGTATTTATTGCTAAACACACCCCTCTAGTCTCTTTATGAGGCTAGAGTTCGAAGTACATAAGTTAGAAGTTATTTAAACACAGTAATAGCACAAATACACGTTTGGGCCCTAGGGGCGTACCAAACCATATACCAATAAAGTGGTATAAGAACCACGACTGAACTAGACACTAGGCCTAGAGCCTCTAGAAGTGCTTGGACCACAAGGTACCACCCAAGGTAGTGACACAGGGGACCCACGGGGGACGCGTGCAGTGTAAATACACAACCACGATACGCCGTTGACTTCTATGGAGAAAGTCGTGACCGGGAAATTAAAGAAAAGGGACACTTAAAGGAGGACTTGGAGCAAACCCTTTGAGATCTAGTACTTTGAAGAGTCTCTACCCACGGGAGCACCGGAGTACTCGTGTTACCTCACCCAGGGAAGCCGGGTGCATAGGTGTCTTTCGGGGTCGGGTTTCGTCGTCGATTTGAATGGCGATCTGCTGCAAAGTGCTGCTGGCGACCAAGTGGAAAGTGTCCGGGTGGATCCAAGAGTGGATCGGAGATCTGAAGAACCTGAAAGCAGAGGGGACAGAGTCTGGGTCACTAGCCAGTGACCAGGAAGGTGATGGACAGATGCCCACCGATGTTGAGTGCTTCAGGTGCGTTGATGGTCGTCTTGACTCTTCAGCCACGAGGTCCAGGAGGCGTTGTCGGTGACCAGGAGCAGGATTCGGGCTGGTACACGATGTCTGTCGAGTGCTGAGGTGTCGGCGACCGGATTAGACCCAACAAGCCTTGGCAACGGCAAGTCTCGATGCAGAGGAAGATCGTCAATGGTGCAGACCAGCAAGGTCTGGGGAACTCACCCAGCAAGGGTAAATGAGGACAGGCCTGGAGCAACCAGGATGCCAAGTAAGAAAAAGATTGGCCTTCGTTAAGGGCTACTAGCCAACGGGCTAGCGACCGCGAAGGAGCCTCAAGACGTCGCACATGGATCTGGCTCACAGGACACTCGTGGAGTGGAGGCCAGTGATCTTCGGTGCAGTTGGTGCTGGAGGCTAGGGCTACTCGGAGCCCAAAGCACGACTTCGTGGGAGATCCAGAAGAGGATGCACTTGCAAATGTGCTCAGTGTCCAGGGGTCACGGTCTCAAGTCACCCACGATAGCTACGGGCCTCAGCTTTGCTGGGGACTCAGGGTAGCCTCGGGGAAGTCTGAGAATCCACCTCTGGTGATGCGATGACTTCGGCGTCCGACGGGAGCTTCAGAAATGCGAACCGGACAGATGCTTCTTTGGTGCCTGCCAAGCAGGGGAGTCACTCCTTGACCCCAAGGGAGATTCTTCTGTCCTCTAATCGTGAGTAGAGCGTCGAAGGTCCAGGATTCTGTTTCAGAGTTTCGTCCAGGGATAATTTAAAGTCCTAAGGACTGGGTTCCTATACTTATACTAAGTTTAGGGGTTGGACTACTCTGTGGCCCCACCTATGGGTGGGTCAGGGCAGAGGGGTGGCTACACCCCTTTCCCTTTGTCCAGTTCACGCCAAAGCAGGGGCTGCGAGCCCCTGATCCGGTTTGAACTGGGGTATGCACAGGGACACCAAGTGTGTCCCCAGTGCAGGACTTCAAAGCACCCGAAAGTGCTCCCGCCCAGCCCCAATACACATTATCCTGTCTGGGGAGGTGGTCACACCTCCCTGGGACAGGAAACCTATTGTCCAGGCCTCCCTGCCGGAGTTTCGTCCAGCAGCAGGAGGCCAGACTCGTGTCTGTGGCAGCAGCATCCATTTTGTGATGCCAGGGCTTTGGAAAGAAGTTACCGGGCTAGCCAGAGTTAACATGTCTTTCCCTCTAGAAGGGTGGAATGCTACCCCCGCCGCCAGAATTGGCGGGGGGGTAGTATTCCAAGATGTTTGACGCCAAACACGACATGTTTAGGTGCAGCCATTCCAAAGTTAGCATTTAACGCAAGGTTATAATGCGCTTAAGAGTATATGGTCAGGCTGCACTACAAACAGCATCAGAGAAGGGTCTCCGAACGCTGCAGAGGGGCCCTGCTCATGCAGGGGCACCCTCTCACATAGGAACCATGCACTCTGCCTTTAGGATTGATAAGGCCTGCCTTAGGAGTGACTTATAGGTTTATATGTGTGTAAGTATTTCGTGATATAGGTAACCTATATCACAGTAAGGGGTGCATGCACCACCTTACCCAGGCTGCAGTAGCAGACCTGTGGTGTCAGTTTGGATGGCCTTCCAGGGGTGGCATAATACATGCTGCAGCCCCTGGCAGGCCTCTGAGGTACCTATGCCCTTGGTACATAGTATACCATATACTAGGGACTTATAAGGGCACTCCAGATTCCAATCAGTGATGTGCCTAAGGCACATGGAAACCATTTTAGAGAGGAAGCAGCTAGGCTGGGGTTCTGATTAGCAGGGCCCCAGCCAGACTAATGTCGAAAAACAGTGAAGCATCAGCAAAAAGTGGGGGTACCCATGTGAAGCAGATCCTACTCTCCTACACTGCATAGCATTGCATTAGGACTGCATTAGAGATCGTGAATTGCTCATTAAGACCGCAAGAACCTACAAGTGATTGCTGGCCTAATAACCGGGAAAGCGAAATATTACAAATACGAATATGTTGGATTTCTGTCGTTTGGTCTCATCGTATTCCTTTTATAAAGATACCGCTATTTTTATGAAACCAGTGAGGTGTCCATTTGTGGTGTTATCACTGTGTTACTGGGAGTGTGGTTGCAAATACTTTACACATTGCCTTGGAGATAACCCTGGCTGCTCGTGCCAAGCTACCAGGGGGTGAGCAGGGGTTATCTAAGCGTGTGTCCCTCCTCACCCTGACTAGAAGCAAGGGTCCCTATTTGGACTAAGGTACATACCTCAGCCAACTAGAGACCCCCAGTTCTAACAACCACTAATGTGGATAATACATTTAATCTCAGTTCTCTCTCTCTCTCTTCTATAGAAGAAGCATTTCAAAGGAAATCAAGCAAATGCAGCGATTTTGTTCTAAACACTGAACCAGTCGCAATGGTAACCTGATGCAAGCATAGAACGCTTTAATAAAATATTCAGCTTTCCTAACACGCTACAAATTTATTACATTTTAATGTTTAATGTGTTCCTTAATTATATAGAACTCAGCAATGAATATAATTCTTGGAATTTGCTGTTCAATATTCCTAATTTATGAAAGATTGCAACTTTAAATACGTGTATTAAATTTCCATTATATTTGCCGTGGTAATTTACTAATATGCATCACCGGGTCTTGCATTTCTAATTCACAATACTATTCCTGAGATGCTAATAAGGATTACCTTAATTAAAACACGCCGGTCATACCATTTCAGCAGATTAAATTCAAACCACAATACAGCAGAGGGTTATTAACTATTTTATGCTAATACAAATTGGGTCCCTTTTGGTTGCCACGTTTACATTTTAATTTTGATTATTGGGGAATTATTTAGAAACACATTCTTGGTAAAGGTACTTGGAGGTACCAAAAGCGATTTGTCAGCCTAAGTAGAATGAATGCGTTGTTATTTTGTGATATGAAAAATATATGCATTATTCTACTGAAAAATGTAGGGAGCTGTATGTCTAGACTGCGTGCTACTGTTCTTTTCCATGTGTTCCCAGTGGTGCTGGAACAGTTTTCAGTGTAGAGTGCTGGCCAGTGACATCAGCTCACTAAAGTTATAAGAGATGTGAAAATATTAATAGGCTTAAAGATGGAGCATATCAAATGAGTCAACCTTGTTCAATAGAAGATTGAGGAAATAGTGACAATGTCAGTCCCGAATCCAGCGGATAATGTTCACAAATATATGGCTGGAACTAGCTGATATTTAAAGAGAGCACACTTTAAATCGAAATGGCTGTTTCGTGCAATTACCCAGAAACAGCCACTCAGTTTTGAACTGAGGAAGAGCAAAGCCGATGTGCGTATGTGAAGTAAGTAAAGTCGTCATAGGCTGAGCTCTGCTTTGTACGATTTACCTATTTGTACGTTAAAGTGTTAATGTGCCACATTCAGGAAACCTGCTCACCAGTATGGCTTATTCAGAAAACGAATTTATTGCTGCTGAGAGGAGAGGCTAAGAAATACTGAATTTCAGATTTAGAAGGGACATCCTTCCATCCCAGTTTTCAAAGCAAAGAAGAAGAGTTTGAGGACTCACTTGCCGTTGAAAATGTGAAAAAAAGATTTGCATAATTTTGTCGGTGGAGGTGTAATAACTCTCAGACCTCACTGTCCTATTCATCTCCATCTGATAGCAACCTCAAAAAAATATGTTCAGTAGAAGCATTCTGGGCCAAGAGTAATAGCAATGAAGAAATGCTGTGCTGCTGTAAACTAACAAAAACATGCAAGCATTGTGCACCAAGGCAAAGTTGAAAGCACAAGTAGTTTGTACCAATAGAAATAAGTTCCACTTAGAATAATGTATTTCAATCATGTGCCTTGAGCTAAGATTCTGAGCATCTTAGAATAGTGGTGAAAAAATACGCATACAAAATATTACATACACCAGTGTTAACAAACACGAGTTTTGTGACATATGCCATTTCAGACTCCCTAACTAAAATTCACCCTTTTACAGAACGGCATGTTTCCAGTCCTTTCATCTCAAAAATTATTGGTCGATGCTTATATCCAACTGGTTCTAATGAAAACAAAAAAATATATGCACCACACAACATCTACTCTTTTGTAAAAACGAAAGTCTGGCATTTGAAATATTGTGTTCTGCCAACATGGTGCAACCTATCACAAACTCAGTTAAATGTAGGCAAGCGAGAGAGCTGTTGAAGTGTATATCCCTGCACACTCAACTATTTGCCTCTATTGTACTCAAGCCACCGTCCGTACCTGCTAATGTCGAGTTAACTATATAGGATGGTACAGAACTCTGTATAAGTAAAGGAGAGCTGAACCTAGCCTGACACATGCCAACCCACAATACTTTCCTGTTTCCTAAGTTAATTTGTATATAAATGCATACTAATTGGATAGCATAACTTTGTGAATGGTATTATCTATACTTGTTGTCATGCTTTTTATTCATTCATGCATAAAACAAACGGGAATTTGCGATCAACTCATATTTCTTGTACGACTGTGTTATTTTTTTAAAGCGTATGTTTTTAAAATAAATGTCTTTAATTTACCAGAATAGAGACTATAATCTGTCTCATTTTTTGTAGGATCCAAAGGTGTGTAGAATGTGGCAAACAATCCACACCCTAATGATTACAAAAATCTCAGTGCACCTAAACACAGAAATGAAGAGCCAGGAGCTTACACCGAACCAGCAGCTGATTCCAGTTAATGGTACAGTAGTACAGAGGGTTAATGTGCTTGATGCACAATTCACACTGCATCTCAAAGCCAAAAATTAGCATAAGCATGGTATACCGAAATAAGGTAGAACATCCACATTCACAAATTTAAAAAAAAAAAATACAATGGTGCTTGTCTCAATCCCACTCTAAACTGGGAGGAAAAGTCTCAAAATAGAAATATTGTTTTTGTCCCTTGTTTCCTGATCTATATTATTTTGTTAAAAATGTGTCATGATGCATGGCAACACAATTACTACTTGCATTGTGCAATTGTTCCAGGGCATTTACCATTAGTGATAACAGAGCATGGACTTTGCATGCCTTGATACAGTTTTACCTTGTCAGTGATAGGGTAAAACTCAGTAGTTTTATTACTAAACTTATAATATGCTCAAAAAGAACAATGCATAGAAGTTAGTTTCCTGGACATAATTACCATTTCCATCCATGCCGTTATAAATAAATACAGTGATTTGGGGATTTGCATTTCTCTTAGTTTCAAAGCAAACTAGAACTTATTTCAAACAGTAAATGACTGAATCAGAGTGGTTTTTTAAACCATGTCCCACCCAACATGTTTTGGTTTATGTTTACACTTTTAATATCTGTTTTACACTAGCACTTTGGAATAAGTTTAATATATTTGTTTTTCTAATGTTGCTTGTGTGTTATTGTTGGAAATGGCCCTTTTTGCTTCTTCCTCCTATGTTTTCCTGACCTGTTGTTGTTGGCTATAGGACTCTGGGCACTTTACCACTGCTAATCAATGCTAAAGTGCATATGCTCTCTGTGTAAATTGTTTTTATGATTGGTTATCCCTGATTGGCATATTTGATTTACTGGTAAGCCCCTTGTAATGTGCACTGCGTGTGCCAGGGCTTGTAAGTCAAAGGCTACTAGTGGGCCTGCAGCACTGATTGTGCCAACCACATGAGTAGCCCTGAAAAGGTATCTCAGGCCTGCCACTGCAGTGTCTGCATGCAGTTGTAAACTGTCATGTCGACCTGGCAAGTGCCCTAACCTACCCTTTTCTTACATGTTAGTCACCCCTAAGGTAGGCCCAAGGTACCCTTGTGGGCAGGGTGCAGTGTATGTGAAAGGTAGGACATTCCCTGTTGTGTGTGGCATGTCCTGATAGTGAAATACTGCCAATTTCGTTTTTCACTATTGGCAGGCTACCTGTTCCCATAGGATAGAATGGGGAGTTTGCTTATTACATCTTATAAACATAACTACCCCTAGGAACAAGGTAGGAAAATAAAGTTTAGTGTGCCTGAACTCAGAATGTATGTTAAAATGCATCTTTTAGTACGCATGATTTTTACATTCTGTGTTTGAAAATACCACTAGAAAGTAGGTATTGTCTTGCTTGGCCATCCAGTGTGCCTCTGCTAGAATGTGTATTGACTGTCTGGCTTTGGAGTGACAAGGGCTGGGGATGTGGAGTGGCTCCAGAGAGTCTGGATGAGTCAGGGCTGGGCTGAATAGACCTGGGCTACATTTAAAGTAGAGGGAGGAGATTTCCTTTCACCTGAATGGGCCTGGTCTGCCTTCCACAATGCTGTCTCCACTCCCTGCCAGGTAGCTGCACCAGAGAGGACAAAACTGGTTTTGACTGAGCACAGGGCTTCGCTGCCACCAGAGAACAAAAGATTTTGCTGTGTAAATATTGTGGCCCAGACCCCAGAACTTTAGATCATCCCTGGAATACAAGAGGACCCTTTGCCAAGGAGAAGAGCTGGAGAAACTGAGAAGTACTGCCCCTTAGCTGTGTGCTGTGTGGGGTTGGCCTGCAGTTGCTGTTTCTGCCAAGGAAAGGAGAAGGACTTTGCTGTGTACCGTGTGCCCTGCTTGAAGGAGATCTCCAAGGGCCTGTGTGTGCTGGCCTCCTGTTCTGAAGTCCCCAGGACACAAAGACTTCACCCCCAGCTCCCCTGAATTCTGCTGCTGTGAGTTCTGACCTGCCAAGAGATGCCTGTGCCAGTTTTGGGCCTCTGGAGGTTGTTGCTGCTGTTTGGGAGCTGGAATAAAGAAGAAACTTGAAGAACTGCAAAAACTGATGCATCGCTCTTCTTGCGGCTATTTTTCCGACGCATCTCCACGGCACGAGAAGAAGTTCCATGCATCGCCGTGCTGCTGCGAAAACCGACGCATCGCCTGTCGCCTCTGCAAGAATCAATGCATCGAGGGATCATGGCTGAAGATAACTGAAGCAACGCCACTCGACGCTGACGCATCCCGGATTTCCACGCATCGCACCTGTGCGGCAAGTTTTCCCGACACATCACCTGCGGACCGGAACCATCTTGAAGAATCGACGCATCACTCCCCATACAGACCGGAATTGACGCAACCCTTCCTCTGCGTGCAGTGGGACTGTCGTTTCGCCTTCTCACGGTCTCAGGAGTTGACGCATCTCTTTGTTTCCGACTCTGCAGCTGTTTGGCCTTGTGAATTTTGACGCAACTACAGGTACTTTGTGTAAAAGTCACGCATCCATAGTTTTCCATGGTACAAGTTCTTGAAACCTTTTGAAAGTAATATTTTTAACTGTGTATGTTGGATTTTTGTCATTTTAGTCTTGTTAAGTTTAGATAAAGATACCTTATTTTTCTAAACTGGTGTGGTGTCCATTTGTGGTGTTTTCACTATGTTACTGTGTGTTTTGAGTACAAATACATTGCCTTTGGGATAAGTCTGTCTGATCGTGCCAAGCTACCCAGGGGGTGAGCAGGGGTTATCTAAAGTGTGCATCCCCTTATCCTGACTCGAAGCAAGGGTCCCTATTTGGACAAAGGTACCTACCTCTGCCAACTAGAGACCCCAATTTCTAACAGTTATTAATGAATTTTCATATTTACTTTGCAAAGGAATCAGATTGTTTTACATGTGTGTAACCAAACTATGACATATTGTGGCTTTCTCCTTTCACACTCCTCTCATTCTGAAGCTACAGAAAGGAAACATCATACGGATTTCCATGTTAAAATAATTAATAACGTGTTAGAAGTTGCTCGACGTTTAAATGTATGTTTTTGAAAATATTGCAAATACTGCAAAATTTTACTGGAGGGCTTTTAATTGTTAATTTTCCATAAGTGACTGCTTCAAGATTATCAGGGTGTGCTTAAGTGCCCCCCGTACCCCAAATTCCAGCACCATTGTGTGTACCACAGGAAGGTATGTTATACGACTAACACAAGTGATTTCAATTTTACCTATTTCATGCCAGTGTAGCTAAGCCAGTCCAAATATTTATGTCCAACTTGAGAGCGCAGCAGTCTGGAAGACCTATTTTTACCAATGTTTTAAAATATGCACAGAGTGGGCTTTGCCTCCGACAAGGAAGTATTTCTCTCTCACCTCCTGATATTGGCTGTTTGGTTTATTCCTATGCCACCTGTGAGGTGCGTGTGTTACAATGCGTGATGGCCTGTTTTACATCACAATGTACACTGGCTCATCACATTGAATTAGTTCTCTAAAAAAAGCATTGCATACAGAAAATATTTGTTTTCTGTTTTGATTCATTTCGCTGGCAGTTTTTTTATTAATGCTTTAGTCTGGTTTCAAAATATAAGATAGACCTACTGGCTTTGCAAAGTTTTTTTTTTTGTGTTCTGGGACTTGTACTCTTGAATTTATCATTCAAAATGGGGAGAGGATGTGGTCTCACGGCTAGACTGCTGACTTTGGAGCTGGGAAACCAAGGTTCGAGTCTCTGGGTCGACTCCACATCCTGGGATTCTGGCAAATCACTTAATCTCCCCTTGCCTACCAAATAAAATGAATGTGTCCTTGTGTAAGGTAACTGGTGCTCATCCTACTCGACCTATCAGCAGCCTTCGACACCGTCTCCCACCGCACACTAGTCGCCAGACTACACGACGTAGGCATACAAGGTACAGCCCTGGACTGGATCCGATCATTCCTCACCGGAAGAAGCCAAAGGATCAGACCCCCACCCTTCCTCTCCGACCCCACGAAAATCACCTGCGGAGTCTCACAAGGTTCATCACTGAGCCCCACCCGCTTCAACATCTACATGGCCCCCCTCGCAGCCATCGTCCGACAACACGGCCTCAACATTGTATTCCTACGCCGACGACACCCAGCTCATCCTCTGCCTCACCAAAGACCCCACCACTGCCAAACTCAACTTCCAGAAAGGAATGCAAGACGTCGCAGTCTGGATGACCAGCAGCTGCCTGAAGCTCAACGCTGAGAAGACAGAAGTCCTCCTCCTCGGTACCACCCCTTCTGCATGGGACAGCGCCTGGTGGCCGACCGCCCTCGGAAGCCCACCTACCCCTCAGACCACGCCAAGAACCTCATCATCGTACTCGACTCATCACTCACCATGAACCGACAGGTTAACGCCGTCACCTCCAGCTGCTTCAACACCCTCCGCATCCTCCGCAAGACCTTCAAGTGGATCCCCCCTGAGTCAAGGAAGACAGTCACCCACGCACTCATCACCAGCAGACTGGACTATGGAAACGCACTCTACGCCGGCTTTAACAAGTCCCTACTCCGCAAACTCCAGACAATACAGAACACCGCCGCCAGACTCGTCCTCGGCATCCCCAGACACGAACACATCAGCCAACACCTACGAAGTCTCCACTAGCTCCCTGTGGAGAAAAGAGTCACTTTCAAAATCCTCACTCACGGCTACAAATGCCTACACAACAACGAACCCAAATACCTCAACGACAGAATCAACTTCCACGTACCCAAAAGAAACCTCCGATCTTCCAACCTCGCACTGGCCGAAACCCCGCGCATCCACAGAGCCAAAGCAGGCGGAAGATCCTTCTCTCACAGTGCAACCAAGACCTGGAACGAGCTACCGGCAGACATCACCTTCAGGAAGACCCTCAAGACCTGGCTCTTCGGCTAAACAGATCTGCGGACCCCCCCTCAGTGCCTTGAGACCCTCACGGGTGAGTAGCACGCTTACAATTCCCTGATTGATTGATTGTAAAGCGCCCGAAGCCCCCCAATACCTTCGGGTCGAGTTCGCGCTATATAAATCTACAAAAAAAAAATCTGATGAACATGAATGCAAAAAATAGAATGCAAAGAAAAAAGATCTGCTTAGTATGAAACCTTTTCTCAGCCAAGTCAGTCTTTTGCCTGCAATCTTATTACTATGTTCACTAGGACCGTACTCTGAAACTACCCTAGATGTACCCTGAAATGTGCCAGATGCATCCATTTTAGAGAGGCAATGCGTAACTTAGTGTTAGTATGTCATAAACTGATTTGCAATATCTTTGGAAAATCTGGAGCTCATCTCTAGCCACCATTTCTTTCAGCATGGCCAAATATGCAATTATTAAATCCTCATCTAACCTTTAGAATGCCAAATACTCCAGAGCTCTAGGGTTTTCAACTATGGTCAGCCAATGCAACTCTTGAAATCTTTTTCCTAAAAGGGACTTTTTTCAGACTCTGAATATTATGCCTCCTGCCTTTGCACTCTGAAACGCTTCATATTATTGCGTGGTCTGTGAACAGAATTGTTTGAATACCCCCCTCCTTTATATTGAGGTAACTGAATGACAGCATGCAGTCTATTAAATGCAGTCAGAGGGTTGAGAATTCTAGTGCTTTATGCCTCGGCCTTGATCTAGAGGCATATTTTCAGGGCACGAGTCGGGGGTACACGCGGGTGGACAAATTTGAGGGGTCATCAGGCCTCCTTTTGTTCCAGTCTCCTCGCTGGGAGCAGTCAGGAGCCTCACACCTAGAAGCAAATGCAGCAGAGGGGAAACAAAGGTTAGCACTTCACACATACTTAAGAGAGGCATCTTTTCACTTTGTTCAGGCTCTGTTTACTAGATATGCATGCACTGTAAGAATGTAAGATGTGTTGGTCTCTCCCAGTAGTTACATAATACTAAATGTAATTTATATAGCGCTTACTACCATTGAGGAGGCTTTGAAATAATTTAAGTACCACTATTTTTTCTTGTATAGCGCTACTCATCCCAAAGCAGAGTGTCAGAGTGCTTTACATCACACGTACATATTAAAGTCTTGGCTTGTGGTGCCACTTCCTATGATGTCAATTCCTGTGGTGTCACATGTAATGGCATGTGCCATGATGTCACGCGTCGTGATGTCAGACGCCGTGATGTCACTTGCATACTGCCTAACTAGGTTAGTCCACCCACTTTTTTTTTTTAGGACTTGTGCCCTGCATATTTTGTTTGGCTACTAGAGCCATGCTTCCTCCATAGTCTTGCTTTAAATTCACATACGTTATTGTGTAGCCGTTGGATGACATTTGATTTACCTTTGAGATGTTGAAAAGCTACTATTGTCAAAGTTCCTGTAGAACTAGCGCCTGAACTTGTAATCATAAGCGCATCACCATATCACATTCAACATACATCAGCATGAAGAATTCATTCTAGTGCAGCGAGTGCACTTAAAAATAAAGCTAATACATCATATTGTACTTACTGCTTTTCAATAAATATATTCCTGTTAATACAAAACACAAAGCTGTGAATTTCAACCTAAAGTTTATTCTCAGGGCTCTGTTAACTTTAATACACACCTTGACCTTGGGGCTTGAGGTTTGGAAAGAATTGATGTGCAAAGTGACAAAGGTTTTTTACAGCATCCATGCTGAAAATCTTTGGAAAACCGTGCAATGTTTTACACTTCCCTCAAAGTTTTTGGGAAAATACAACTATTGCAACAATTTGTGTTGCAAAACGAAAACTTGCATTGAAAAACAGCTACGCACATTTGCCATTGCACCTAGAAAAACTCTTCAAAGGGCAACTTGCAGAGGAAATAGACTGTCCACGTTTTCCATATTGGCTGGTTTTCCTTTAAGGTAAAATTATATCACAATGAAGTGAAAATGATCTCATAAAACCGTGCCAATGTAAACTGGAAAAGCTCAAGCTTGAAAACAAACCCGTTGAGGCTTTAGCCTAATGAATACCACGGAAAGTAAATGTTCACCAATTAAAATGCAGAAAAGGGGGCAAAAGGACCAAAGTCCCCGGAAAAGTATTCACTGTTTAGAAGGCCTGTCTTCCTCACATGCTAAGACCTCTATAACCACTCCAGGGTTTCAACAGCCACACATTTTGACTATGACAAACCCACAAAAGCAAGCCGTTCTGCTGTTACATAGCGCAGCATTTCCCCTTTACAAAAATATGATCAAATCCCACATCTCTTGATTGCAAAGAATGAACAAGTTTAAGTGAAAATCTATCAACTTTTTGAAAAAACTCCACATCACTGATGCCCAACTGCAAAAGACATTTATCCATTGCCTGAAGCATAAATTAATAGACAACACTTTATCAGCTATGGTTTTCCTGCCATGTGACTATTCAGTAAGATATTTCACGGGGGAAGTATGGAAATTCAGTTTTACAGACACTGGAACAAAAATCAGACTCAACATTAGAGAGGAAATCTCAACAAATGCCCAACAGGGCAGACACGAGGCTCCAAAAAACAAGCATTGGCAATGTCAATCGGTCTCGCCTTTGGGACCTTAGAAGTGTTTAGCCAGAGCTATTGGCTAACGCATCTGTCCAGGTTAACCAGGCACTTCCTAAAAGCTTTAGAGGGGGAAGGGGAGGGGATGGATGAGGTCAGAGCATTAACCAGTATGACAAATGTTCATGCTCCGTACTTATCAAGGCACCTACTATATAAAAGGAAAATAGAATGTCACCAGTGCATTATTCAAGGATTTCTCAATCTCGAAGTGCCCAAGGACGGACACCAAGCATTGGACGTAAAGCAGTGACGCCCTCTTTGGAATGTTCATGCACCTTCGTGCCCACTCCAGATAAATCATGTCTGTCATTGGCCAGAGGCGGGGCTGCAGGCGTCTGCTGCTCGCCTCCAAAACCTGGATCGCCGCCAGCAGTCCATCCCCACGTGCCACACAGAACGAGCTAAACATTGACCGTGCCAGTAGGAATGCCGTGATCACGCGCAGATGAGCAACATACCTCCCAGACAACGTTCCTGCCCTGCTAGCAGCAATTCCCCAGTCTCCCGCCACAAGCGCCACCCCTGCACCCCACCCCCCGCATCCCCTCCCATGACGCGTGACTCCCAATCAATCAATCAGGGAATTGTAAGCGCGCTACTCACCCGTGAGGGTCTCAAGGCGCTGAGGGGGGGTGGGGGTCCGCAGATCTGTTTAGCCGAAGAGCCAGGTCTTGAGGGTCTTCCTGAAGGTGTTCAGGGAGGGGGCGCGTCTGATGTCTGCCGGTAGCTCGTTCCAGGTCTTGGCTGCAATGTGAGAGAAGGATCTTCCGCCTGCTCTGGCTCTGTGGATGCGCGGGGTTTTGGCCAGTGCGAGGTTGGAAGATCGGAGGTTTCTTTTGGGTACGTGGAAGTTGATTCTGTCGTTGAGGTATTTGGGTCCGTTGTTGTGTAGGCATTTGTAGGCGTGAGTGAGGACTTTGAAAGTGACTCTTTTCTCCACGGGGAGCCAGTGGAGACTTCGTAGGTGTTGGCTGATGTGTTCGTGTCGGGGGATGCCGAGGACGAGTCTGGCGGCGGTGTTTTGTACTGTCTGGAGTTTGCGGAGTAGGGACTTGTTGATGCCGGCGTAGAGAGCGTTTCCATAGTCCAGTCTGCTGGTGATGAGTGCGTGGGTGACTGTCTTCCTTGACTCAGGGGGGATCCACTTGAAGGTCTTGCGGAGGATGCGGAGGGTGTTGAAGCAGCTAGAGGTGACGGCGTTGACCTATCGCTTCATGGAGAGTGATGAGTCGAGTACGATGCAGAGGTTCTTGGCGTGGTCTGAGGGGGTAGGTGGGCTTCCGAGGGCGGTCGGCCACCAGGTGCTGTCCCATGCAGAAGGGGTGGTACAGAGGACGAGGACTTCTGTCTTCTCGGCGTTGAGCTTCAGGCAGCTGTTGGTCATCCAGACTGCGACGTCTTGCATTCCTTTCTGGAAGTTGAGTTTGGCAGTGGTGGGTTCTTTGGTGAGGGAGAGGATGAGCTGGGTGTCATTGGCATAGGATACGATGTTGAGGCTGTGTTGTGGGACGATGGCTGCGAGAGGAGCCATGTAAATGTTGAAGAGGGTGGGGCTCAGTGATGAACCCTGTGGGACTCCGCAGGTGATTTTCGTATGGTCGGAGAGGACCGATCCATCCACATTCGCGCCCAAACTCCCTACACCCCACCCGCTGACCTCGCTCGCATAACCATCTGCAGCACCTCCTATACAAGCGACAGTTGCTGCCCATTTATCTTACGCAACCAACAACCCTTGACAAAGCCAATAGACCTGACCTGTTGCAAGTATGATGTTACTGGTTGTATCATATATCTGGATCCAATGACAAACAGCAAAATACCAGTCGGGCGGCACACTATGCTAAGCACCGATTTTATAGCTTACGTGATTTACGCCACGCCGTTCATTATACTAGCCATGCCCCTTTGAGAGACCCCCCCAGCTTTCCATCCCACTCACAGCCCTGGAATGCTTGTGCTATATGTTTGACAACCTGTATCCACGCTTTTGGGCGTTTTCCGCCCCACCGTCACTGAAGGGAAATCGTCGTGTGTGCAACACAGTTTATTACTGGTGTCCCATTTAACACAAATTTTTGCCCCAAGTATCAGCGCGCTTTACATGAGCACGAATTGCATTACAAACAGCCACATTTATTTATTAAATATATATACAGGGTGGGGTTTAAGCGATTTGCCAAGAATCACAAGGTGTTGACCGTTACCGCTGAAACTCAACCCAGTACCCCGGGATCCCCTAGTGGAGATCGTCCGCCCTAGCCCCCAGGCCACTCCTTGTTCCTGCACCTTCGCTCCCCTTCCTTCCTGCATCTTCCTGCTTGACTATAACCTGCCTTCTCTCCCCTTCCTACGGCAGCGTGTGCCCTTTTCGGATCCCCTCAGGCTCGAGAACAAGAGACAACAGCGTGGACTCCTGTTACCCCACGTGGCCAACAATGGAATGTTGGATGTACATACCAAAGCAAGGGAGATGCAAATGAGCCACACTCAACAAAATTCATCCTGTGAGTTGAATTTCAAAACAACAAACAGTTCGATGTATTCACCTACGTTTCAAACACAGCTCTCAACCACTCACGTCCTCATCCTCGAGACTCAATACCCTCCGTCCCTCGGGGCAGGCTAGTCCTGTGCAACCGAACCACTGAAAATAAGCACCGGAACCCGGACCCTCCAGAACGTATGTTGCCGATCCAGGGCACCACACTCCAAATTCTCACGACACAACAGTCTCCACAGCCCGCGTGTGCAGAACTCCACTGTCTGGACCATGCATTGTCCGGCACCTGGCGCAGCCACAAGCTGCAACCATATCTCTAAATACCAACAAAGTCTCCACACGTAGTCTCCCATTCACCCAAATGCTCATCCCATGATGGCCGCAAAGCAGACACAGCGGCAGTCCTCCACATTCCATCGTGACAAGGCCGGGACATGCGTCCCACACAAGACTAAAACTAAGACTACGACCCTCAAAAAACACTCCCTCAACACAGCACACCTTGCCTCCATGTCGCGGCATCAAGAACGTGCTGCACATCAAAGAAGGAAAACAATCCAAAGGCAATTCCTCTGGACATATCCGAGGTCACCAACACTGTCTCCAAGACGCACAGCCAATGCTGTGGCCGAGTCTATATCCCAAAACTTTATTTTTGCTGTGCTATTTTGGTGCAACACTAAGTACTCCGGACACTACGGAATGGCGCCAACCCCTTCCTTTGCAGCTTCCTGGGTTGTCGGAGACTCGGAATGGCCCGCAAAGCAGAACAGGTGCTGTTTCTGCCAGGACAGCAGCGGTGACTTCCGAATTAGAGCCCTCGCGATCCAAAGCACACGCATACAACGGGGATTCTTTTCCGGTGCACCCCAGGGATGTCACTTCCGGCTTCGTCGGCCCTGCCCGCACTACTTTAAAACAAGCATTTGCAATGTACTATGACTCGCATTTACGCGAGACGTATTGCATTAAAAATGGGAGTGCTGGCATGAAAGAAGGCACGAACGGGAGTGGTGGGGTGAGGGGTTGGCGAAAAATCATGGACTGCTTAAGGGAGCGGGGGGACACAGGGAAAAAAATAATGGTGAGTAAAGGGGCCACTAGCCTCGGATGTGTACAAATTACGCCATGGACGTTAGGAGGAGGGACTAAGAAGGTAAAAACCAATCAGAAGGCAGCATTTAGGATGGAAGCCAAACAAAAAAATGGGCGGAAAGTGGGCGGAGCTTACGCGAAGCTTGCCCGCTATAGTATATACCATATGCCTCGCAAAGCGAGCAGCGCATGCGCGCTGCAGCGCTATGCGAGACCTAATTAAGCACAAAAAGCACCCAAAAGATTTGCACTCACCATTCCATTTGAGACTGGCCTCTGGAAGTATTGCTGGATCAAATGGCAGAACATGACCACCTCCCTTGCATCAATGAAACACACTCAAGTAACGTTCATAGAAGAAATGCTAATCAAAACGCTCCCAGCAGGGGTGCATGGTCTGGCCACGAACGAGGATGGCCACTTGACTTTGGAGCTCTGCCGAGAGCCGGGCCTAGGATGGAGACAGTGGCCTCTGCGGTGTAACGAGGGTCCCACAACCTTCCATCCCTACCCCACACCCACATTTTGGTGCTCAGACAGGGGGTTTTCGCCAGCTGCCACAACTGCCAGCCTTCTCTGAACCCTCTGCGGCTGGACGAAACTACGGGGCTTTGAGGCGGAAACAAAGCATCAGCCCTCACGTAGTAGCTCTGCCCCACCCCTCCTCCTGAATGCGGCTCGTAGCCACCGGCGCTCCAGCCCTCACGGAGACTCCGACGACCCTCGAGTTACACCGGGGCACCCCCAACCTGTGCCCCTGCCCGACTGGAAGCCTCGCTGCACCACGGCTGTGGTGCTGACGGCAGTGCGGCCCGCTTTCCTGAAGACCCAGACGTCTTCACACAGCCCGCTGCTGATGTCCTCAATGGCCGCGAGCCCGCGATGCCCTGGACTTGGGCACGCACAAAGGCAAATCCTAATGTAGGTAGGTGGGGGCTCCACACCTCCTCCTCCCCTCCTTCACCTCATTGCCTCCCCTCTGCTGTCTCATTGAATGGGGGCACAGATGTAGGGTGTACGCGGGCAGTAGATGGAGGCCCAGGCCCGATCTTATAGCAGCACTGCAACACCCTCCCATAACAAATTAACCCGGCAGGCGGTGGTGCATCCATGGTACGGTGGGGGCCCATAGAGCACATGGCCATCCACCGCCCGACCCACCGTGCCGCCTGAAGAATCTGGATAGAGACCGCTCTACCCATTTCAGAGGGGGCAGGCTCGCGGAAAGATCCTACCCTGTCGCCCACAGCTCCACAACCTGCTCATGTGAGGGCCCATCAGATCCGGACCCTCATCTGCCCACGCAGCAAGCCACCAAGAGGTTGGAGAGCTTTACCCTGCGCTGTCTGAGTGGAGTAACTGGATCAGAGCCACTCTCTGGCCCTCTCGCCCCCCCAAACACTGCATCAGACCTCTCCACACATCTCCCAGGGCCTCCACTACACCACGACTGCCTGAAGCCCCACCCCCACGGCCTGCCTGCAAGGAGGGCAATGCAGCAGACCTGGGGACAAATGAGGAGACCATGCACTCTGCATGTCTAACCAACACATATACTAACACAGCTTGTCTGATACAGGCACCCTAGCCAAGGAAGATAATAGACGATCGGACAGCTCACAGCCACACCTAGTGGTGGAAGACGCGCCGGAAAGGAGTACATACTTTGCGCAAACTCCCTAAGGGCTGTGATACTGCCTCTGAACCTCTTCATTTAGCAAGACGAGACTCTGCTGTGGCCCGGGACCTGCAGACACTCCGCCAGCCTTAACATGTGCACCATCTGGGGACCCCTATCCCGCCTTCCGCACGCCATATAGTCACTGGAGGGCGTACCAGCACTGCTGACCTACAGTCCAGCAAAAGGGAGTGCAGAGCAACAGACATCATCTCGAACCCTGTTAACTGCTGGGGACCGGACCTGCACTGAGGGTGAGCGGAGCGCTCTATGACGCTCTCGGACGAATGTCGGCTGGCAAAGCCTCGGGAAAACCCGCAGGGCAGCTTCTCTTCACAGAAGCTCTTACACAGCCACGCATCATGGCTGCAGCGAATGGGCCTACCCCCCATGATTATCGCACCCCAGCCTCTTACACACACCGCCCAGGACAACACCCTGAAACGCATACTACAGGAAATCTCAGCGGTAGGCCGACACCTGGAAGGCATGAACGCTAACATATCTACCCTGACGGAGGAAACAAAATCGATAAGGATGTACATTGCAGGATTCCAGACCCGAGTAGACCGGCTGGACCAGAGGATGACAGTGGTAGAGGGCCGCCTGGACAACGTACTGGACAAAAGAGACCGGGAACCTCTCTTCCTTCACAGCAAGCTGATTGACCTGGAAGACCGCAGGAGAAGGGACAAAGTCAGTTTTTTTGGATTCCCAGAAGCGATAGAGGGCCCTAATGGGGAGAGGATATAGCCTAACGGCAAGGGCAGTCGACCTCAAATCTGGGGAACCGGGTTCGATTCTTGGCAACGACACTCAACATCCTGTGATTCTTGGCAAATCACTTAATCACAAAAAAAAATGAATGTGACACAACTGGTACTCATGTAAAGCGCTCTGATACCCGATACCTTCGGGTCAAGTTTGGCTATATAAAACTTCGAAAAGAAAGAAAGAAGAAAGAATGTCAAAGCCTTCCTCAGTGACACTCTCCCAAAACTCACGGGCATCTCCGTTGAACCTCTGTTAGAGATCTAACGTGCTCATTGCATTGGCCCCCCCACAAGGACCCTGCGGCTCGCCCCGAGCCTCTCACTGCCTGTTTTCTCAGTCATGAACAAGCACGACAACTACTTTCCCTGGCTTGCTTTCGGGGCCCGTTCACATACGAGGGCCACGAAATACGTCCCGGAAACAAGCATCCTGGGACCGGTTTCGGGCTAACAGCCCTCATCAGCCAGGCTAGCTTGAATCCAGTGGCAAAGTGAGCAAGGGACCCACGTCGCTTTTGTCACCCCGAGTGGGACGGGTATGCCCAGACGTGGGTCCGTGCTCTCCATGCCACTGGAGTCAAGCTATCCTGGCTGAAGAGGGGTAAAACCCCGAAACCGGTCCTAGGATGCTTGTTTCCAGTCCAGGTAGGACCTGGCCTGGCAGTTCGGGCTGGACTGTTCCCATTGGGTGCAGGGTCAAGACTGATTTGCATATGGCTGGGTCCAAACTGGAATGGCATGGTGAGCAAAAAAACGATGGATTTAGGCCCAGATCTCTGTACTGGGGTGATTGTATGACATTGTTCTGCATTCTGTCCATCAATTTTTCTTTTTGCACGAAATACGAATGGCAGCGGACATTTCCAGAGAGACCAATGTCCGCCGCAAGGCCTTCCCCTCTTTGCGACCCTGCCTGCTCCAAATGGACATCAAACCCTCTTTTAACCTGCACGGTTCTGGATCACTAAAGATGGCATCTCCAAGGACATCTATGACCCTGAAGATCCACGCCTCTTCCTGGACAGTTTTCAGGGGCAGGACATGGACACCTCTTGCATGCCAGTTGAGACAGCCAATCATACAGCGCCCCCCCCCAAGCCGGGCAGACGGTAGAGGACCAACAGCGTATCCCGATATCGAGGCAGAGACCACAATAGGGCAGCTCGCACCCATGGAGATAAAGTGCTGGCCCTCCATGCAGTAGCTGCCCTCACACAAGACCAGGACACAGACAAATCTCGACCCCCCTGAAACCCAGCTCTGCAATGGAATGATTGCCAAGGAACCTGTGCTGCCCCTTGGCACGATCGAATCCACCAATGCGAGGCCGAGAGGAGCGACGCCTGTCGGACAGCTGAGTAGCACAAAATCAGCCTTGAACGCCATTATAACTGACTGTATTGCTCACTGAGAAGCCAGCTACAGTTGTTATTGTTATTACTGCATTCTTTGTTTGATTCCTATTACGTGCTACCAGCCCTTACCTCCTTCCATCCCCACCCCTTTTCTTAGGAGACATCACCACTCCCTCCTTTTGCATGTTAGACCTAGAAATACAACTCAAGGTGCGCTGCAGTGCCATCCCTTTTCCCCGTACACCCCTCCACCTCCCCAAAACACATAACACTATTCGCTACTACCTAATGTAATGCGCCCCCGCCCCCTTACCGGCAAACTGGATTTTCCACCCCCGGGTGCCTGCATCACTGGAGCGCTAGGAAGCTATCCATCTCTCCACTCTATCACACCTGTAGGAACATGGTTACCTTTCCCCCCTCCCCACACAACAGGTGAGACTCTGTCAACTCTGCTCCCTTCACTCATTCATCTATGGAACCCATATTGACCCCCTGAGCCTCCAGCCCATACGTCAGTTAGCATACTGACCCATCCTTTCTAACATCCTGCCTCCAGATGGCGCCCCCTCTAAGCGCTACCTCCACAAGCTTAGACCAAGTGTACACAGAACAGTATTCCCAGTGCTGCATTTTTAGAAGTAGCTCCCCTTGCTTTCTTTCCTTCCCTTCCTACCCTCTTCCCCATCCTCATTTCTACACATATACTTATCTCCCTGACATCTGCATTCCAGATATTAGTACTTGTCCTTCCCTTAATATCGATCGATGCCCCTGAGCGCCCTTCTCCTGCATGTCCGGGGATACACCTACTCCCCACCTCTCCCCCCTTCTTTTCCTACCTGTGTGACCTCACACTTTCCCAGCCTACGCCCTCCACCCTGTCCTGACACCTGTTGCTCCCACTTCTCCCAACCCCTTCTCCGAACCTCCAACCAGACTAGGCCCCATCCCTACTTCCGCTATATTTTTCCAGCGCGCAAACATTGACATCCCCCAAGCTAACACAGCATATTTTAGCACAGCTTCAGAAGTAGCCTCCTATTGTACCTGACAGTCTTACCTTAGCATGGTATCATCACACGAATGCTGAGACAGAATCTCCTACACCTATCTCACATATGTGTGCCTCTCACCCGCTGCACGCCATCTCCTGGAATGTTAATGGTCTTACGCACTATATCAAAAAGAAAAAAGTACTCTCTTACCTTCAATCCAAAAGAGTAGATGGGGCTCTGCTACAAGAGACACACTTTGACGCCCTGGAGTCTGACAAATTGCGTTGAGACTGGGTAGGTAAGGTAATACACAGCAGTATAGCAGCTAAGACAACCCCCTACAGTGCGTACCCCCGCAAATGCGGAGTGGCGATCCTCCTTGCTAAATCTCTACCTGTTACCATAACAAAGACGTGGACCAACCCCGATGGCAGATACGCATTTGCTAAATTACGCCACGGAGACAACTCCCTATGCGTGGTGTCTGGTTACGCACCGACCGGGGTGAAACAGTCGTTTATTTGAATTGTCTATTAATGGAGATAGGAGCCTCGTAATATATTGTTGGGGGGGACTGGAACCTCGTACAGGACCTATTCCTGGATAGAACGGGTCCTCTAGACAGAGGCAACGATGCAGAAAGGGCCCTGATGAGCGACGTGATCTCGGAGAACGGACTAGTAGATCATTGCGCCTTAGCCACCCAACAGACACAGAGTATACTTTCACTTCCCCGGCCCACGGCATGCTCTCTAGGCTGGACTATTTTCTTATCTCTCAGAGAACAGTTGCGCTGGTCCAGGAATCTCAAATATTAGAAGGGGCAATATCTGATCACTCCCAGTTACACTATCCCTGGAGGTGGGACTTGCCTCCCCGGAACGCAAACCATGGCGAATGAACATACAATGGTACTGTACACCTCAGGGCAAATCCCAATTGCAAACTCACCTCTCAAAGTATCTCTCAGACAATATTAATTCAGTAGCTTCCCACAGAGTACTATGGGCTGCTGCAAAAGCCACCATTAGCGGTCAACTCATGTGAGACGCCGCGGTGGCAACAAACAAGTGGCAACACGCCAGAAGGATCTGGAGAGGGACAGCTCATCTTATACCGTCTCTATTCCACTCATCCCACCTAGCATCAGGTTCCTAGAACAAGCCCGGATGGCTCTTAACAGTCTTTTCACTTCCAAGGCTGAGTACGCTCTGCAAAGAATGAAAGGGTGACACTATAAACAGGGGGGAAAAGGCTGGGTGACTGCTAGCAGCCCAACTACGCCAACTGGAGGCCGCTATGGTTTGTACTGTCGCTATGGCCATCCCCACTATAAAACTGGCAGTAGGTAAGGTCCTCACCTGCCCCCAAGATATGGTGAATGAGTTTGCCTTGTTCTACAAGACGCTTTACGCTCTAGGGGAACTAAATGACGCAGGTCGAATGACTGCCTGCTTGAGAGGGGCAGACCTCACCCATCTCCAAGATAAAGGCAGAGAACTCTTAAAGGGAGAAATTAGCAAGGAAGAGATAGCGCTCGCTATTTATCCAAATTAGCCTAACATAAAGCCTCCGGGGAGGACAGCTTCACTGCAGAATTTTATAGGTGGTCTGGAGAAGAGACGGTCAATACCTTGCACGCCGTCTTTCAGGAAGCGGAGCAGGAGTCCTCCTTGGGACCCCTATCCAATAAGGCAGTGATTGCTGTCTAACCCAAACCTGGGAGTGACCCTCTACTATGCTGCAGTTACAGGCCTATTTTCCTACTGTGGCATTAAAATCCTGGCCAGTGTTTTAGCAGCCCGTCTGAGCAAAGTCGTCCCCTCCCTGATCCACCACACGCAGGTAGGCTCCGTACCAGGCCGCTCCTCCAGAAATCATCTCCGTACCCTAGCACATACCCTCTGGACAGCCAAAGACAATCCGGCGGATGCACTGGCTCCCTACCTTGATGCAGAAAAAGCGTTTGAACGCATCGAATAGGACTACCTATTTGCTACAATGGAACGCTTTGACCTAGGAGATCAATTTATCGCAAAAGTACGCAGTGGCGGCTGGTGACATTTGAAAGTGGTGGCGTAAAATTAATGTCGTACTGGACTATGGCGAGCGAGCAAGCCCGAACAGGGGGTTCGGGGGGGTTCTTCCCCCAAGAAAATTTTGAAAAAAGAGTGGACAAATGGTGCATTTTCAAGCAAACTTGAGGAAGCAGGAAGGTTAATAAAGCAATACGATTGAATTATTTATCATTTAAGAAATTGCCAATTTTTATGAGCTATAGACGACAATCTTTGCGCATGCTGATGTGGGGGGGCATATTGTGCCTGTGCGTGACTGCCCCATGTGTGGTTTGTGTTAAAGAGTCACTCAGAGGATTGCTTGCGAAGTGCCTAAACGGCTACCCTGTTAGCTACTTTTTGGAATGCTAGGTGGCTTATCTTGTTTTGAAAGCTAGCGAAGTTTTGTGGCAAAGGAAGGAGGACAAAGAGGCATTGCCACCACCAACCACAACGGAACACAAAGCTATTGAGTAATTAATTGACACTCCTTACAGACCCCCACCAATCCACCACCCTCCCACCTGCCCACACCAAGGATTTGGTAAAGACCAACCGGCAGTAGGAGACATTTTTGATTTTTGGGCAACATGAAAAAACAATAGGTGCTCCCATACATCCTGCATTTTCACACATCTCCTGTAATTTCACATAACCAGCTAAGAGATATTTTATTATTAAGAGTGTCCAGGCACCGACTCAGCGGCATTCACAGAAAGATTCACAGGCTGAACAAGTCACAGAATCAGGGCCAGCGGGGTTTATCACTCACAAATTAGACATACAATAATGTCACATCCACCAGTACGATGTCTGTTGTAGTAAACATGCAAAAACAACAATTGATGGACAGAATGCAGAACAATGTCATACATTCACCCCAGTACAGAGATCTGGGCCTAAATCCATCATTTTTTTGCTCACCATACCATTCCAGTTTGAACCCAGCCATATGCAAATCAGTCATTACCCTGTGCCTCATGGGAACAGTCCAGCCCGAACTGCCAAGCCAGGTCCTCCCTGGACTGGAAACAAGCATTCTAGGACCGGTTTCGGGTTTCACCCCTCTTCAGCCAGGATAGCTTGATTCCAGTGGCATGGAGAGCACGGGACCCACGTCTGGGCATACCCGTCCCACTCGGGTGACAAATGCAAAAACAACAGTTGATGGACAGAATGCAGAACAATGTCATACATTCACCCCAGTACAGAGATCTGGGCCTAAATCCATCGTTTTTTTGCTCACCATGCCATTCCAGTTTGAACCCAGCCATATGCAAATCAGTCTTGACCCTGTGCCTAATGGGAACAGTCCAGCCCGAACTGCCAAGCCAGGTCCTCCCTGGACTGGAAACAAGCAACCTAGGACCGGTTTCGGGGTTTCACCCCTCTTCAGCCAGGATAGCTTGACTCCAGTGGCATGGAGAGCACAGGACCCAAGTCTGGGCACACCCGTCCCACTCGGGGTGACAAATGCAAAAACAACAGTTGATGGACAGAATGCAGAACAATGTCATACATTCAGCCCAGTACAGAGATCTGGGCCTAAATCCATCATTTTTGCTCACCATGCCATTCCAGTTTGAACCCAGCCATATGCAAATCAGTCTTGACCCTGTGCCTCATGGGAACAGTCCAGCCCGAACTGCCAAGCCAGGTCCTCCCTGGACTGGAAACAAGCATCCTAGGACCGGTTTCGGGGTTTCACCCTCTTCAGCCAGGATAGCTTGATTCCAGTGGCATGGAGAGCACGGGACCCACGTCTGGGCATACCCGTCACACTCGGGGTGACATATGCAAAAACAACAGTTGATGGACAGAATGGAGAACAATGTCATACATTCACCCCAGTACCGAGATCTGGGCCTAAATCCATCGTTTTTTGCTCACCATGCCATTGCAGTTTGAACCCAGCCATATGCAAATCAGTCTTGACCCTGTGCCTCATGGGAACAGTCCAGCCCGAACTGCCAAGCCAGGTCCTCCCTGGACTGGAAACAAGCATCCTAGGACCGGTTTCGGGGTTTCACCCCTCTTCAGCCAGGATAGCTTGATTCCAGTGGCATGGAGAGCACGGGACCCACGTCTGGGCAAACCCGTCCCACTCGGGGTGACAAATGCAAAAACAACAGTTGATGGACAGAATGCAGAACAATGTCATACATTCACCCCAGTACAGAGATATGGGCCTAAATCCATCGTTTGTTTGCTCACTATGCCATTCCAGTTTGAACCCAGCCATATACAAATCAGTCTTGACCCTGTGCCTCATGGGAACAGTCCAGCCCGAACTGCCAAGCCAGGTCCTCCCTGGACTGGAAACAAGCATCCTAGGACCGGTTTCAGGGTTTCACCCCTCTTCAGCCAGGATAGCTTGATTCCAGTGGCATGGAGAGCACGGGACCCACGTCTGGGCATACCCGTCCCAGTCGGGGTGACAAATGCAAAAACAACAGTTGATGGACAGAATGCAGAACAGTGTCATACATTCACCCCAGTACAGAGATCTGGGCCTAAATCCATTGTTTTTTTGCTCACCATGCCTTTCCAGTTTGAACCCAGCCATCTGCAAATCAGTCTTGACCCTGTGCCTCATGGGAACAGTCCAGCCCGAACTGCCAAGCTAGGTCCTCCCTGGACTGGAAACAAGCAACCTAGGACCGGTTTCGGGGTTTCACCCCTCTTCAGCCAGGATAGCTTGACTCCAGTGGCATGGAGAGCACGGGACCCACGTCTGGGCATACCCGTCCCACTCGGGGTGACAAATGCAAAAACAACAGTTGATGGACAGAATGCAGAACAATGTCATACATTCACCCCAGTACAGAGATCTGGGCCTAAATCCATCGTTTTTTTGCTCACCATGCCAATTCCAGTTTGAACCCAGCCATTTGCAAATCAGTCTTGACCCTGTGCCTCATGGGAACAGTCCAGCCGGAACTGCCAAGCCAGGTCCTCCCTGGACTGGAAACAAGCATCCTAGGACCGGTTTCGGAGTTTCACCCCTCTTCAGCCAGGATAGCTTGATTCCAGTGGCATGGAGAGCACGGAACCCACGTCTGGGCATACCCGTCCCACTCGGGGTGACAAATGCAAAAACAACAGTTGATGGACAGAATGCAGAACAATGTCATACATTCACCCCAGTACAGAGATCTGGGCCTAAATCCATCGTTTTTTTGCTCTCCATGCCATTCCAGTTTGAACCCAGCCATCTGCAAATCAGTCTTGACCCTGTGCCTCATGGGAACAGTCCAGCCGGAACTGCCAAGCCAGGTCCTCCCTGGACTGGAAACAAGCATCCTAGGACCGGTTTCGGGGTTTCACCCCTCTTCAGCCAGGATAGCTTGATTCCAGTGGCATGGAGAGCACGGGACCCACGTCTGGGCATACCCGTCCCACTCGGGGTGACAAATGCAAAAACAAGTTGATGGACAGAATGCAGAACAATGTCATACATTCACCCCAGTACAGAGATCTGGGCATAAATCCATCGTTTTTTTGCTCACCATGCCATTTCAGTTTGAATCTAGCCATATGCAAATCAGTCTTGACCCTGTGCCTCATGGGAACAGTCCAGCCCGAACTGCCAAGCCAGGTCCTCCCTGGACTGGAAACAAGCATCCTAGGACCGGTTTAGGGGTTTCACCCCTCTTCAGCCAGGATAGCTTGATTCCAGTGACATGGAGAGCACGGGACCACGTCTGGGCATACCCGTCCCACTCGGGGTGACATATGCAAAAACAACAGTTGATGGACAGAATGCAGAACAATGTCATACATTCACCCCAATACAGAGATATGGGCCTAAATCCATCGTTTTTTTGCTCACCATGCCATTCCAGTTTGAACCCAGCAATATGCAAATCAGTCTTGACCCTGTGCCTCATGGGAACAGTCCAGTCCGAACTGCCAAGCCAGGTCCTCCCTGGACTGGAAACAAGCATCCTAGGACCGGTTTCGGGGTTTCACCCTTCTTCAGCCAGGATAGCTTGATTCCAGTGGCATGGAGAGCACGGGACCCACGTCTGGGCATACCCGTCCCACTCGGGGTGGCAAATGCAAAAACAACAGTTGATGGACAGAATGCAGAACAATGTAATACATTCACCCCAGTACAGAGATCTGGGCCTAAATCCATCGTTTTTTTGCTCACCATGCCATTCCAGTTTGAACCCAGCCATATACAAATCAGTCTTGACCCTGTGCCTCATGGGAACAGTCCAGCCGGGACTGGAAACAAGCATCCTAGGACCGGTTTCGGGGTTTCACCCCTCTTCAGCCAGGATAGCTTGATTCCAGTGGCATGGAGAGCACGGGACCCACGTCTGGGCATACCTGTCCCACTCGGGGTGACAAATGCAAAAACAACAGTTGATGGACAGAATGCTTAACAATGTCATACATTCACCCCAGTACAGAGATCTGGGCCTAAATCCATCGTTTTTTTGCTCACCATGCCAATCCAGTTTGAACCCAGCCATATGCAAATCAGTCTTGACCCTGTGCCTCATGGGAACACTCCAGCCCGAACTGCCAAGCCAGGTCCTCCCTGGACTGGAAACAAGCATCCTAGGACCGGTTTCGGGGTTTCACCCCTCTTCAGCCAGGATAGCTTGATTCCAATGGCATGGAGAGCACAGGACCCATGTCTGGGCATACCCGTCCCACTCGGGGTGACAAATGCAAAAAGAACAGTTGATGGACAGAATGCAGAACAATGTCGTACATTCACCCCAGTACAGAGATCTGGGCCTAAATCCATCATTTTTTTGCTCACCATGCCATTCCAGTTTGAACCTAGCCATATGCAAATCAGTCTTGACCCTGTGCCTCATGGGAACAGTCCAGCCCAAACTGCCAAGCCAGGTCCTCCCTGGACTGGAAACAAGCATCCTAGGACCGGTTTCGGGGTTTCAACCCTCTTCAGCCAGGATAGCTTGATTCCAGTGGCATGGAGAGCACGGGACCCACGTCTGGGCATACCCGTCCCACTCGGGGTGACAAATGCAAAAACAACGGTTGATGGACAGAATGCAGAACAATGTCATACATTCACCCCAGTACAGAGATCTGTGCCTAAATCCATCGTTTTGCTCACCATGCCATTCCAGTTTGAACCCAGCCATATACAAATCAGTCTTGACCCTGTGCCTCATGGGAACAGTCCAGCCCGAACTGCCAAGCCAGGTCCTCCCTGGACTGGAAACAAGCACCCTAGGACCGGTTTCGGGTTTCACCCCTCTTTAGCCAGGATAGCTTGATTCCAGTGGCATGGAGAGCACGGGACCCACGTCTGGGCATACCCGTCCCACTCGGGGTGACAAATGCAAAAAGAACGGTTGATGGACAGAATGTAGAACAATGTCATACATTCACCCCAGTACAGAGATCTGTGCCTAAATCCATCGTTTTTTTGCTCACCATGCCATTCCTGTTTGAACCCAGCCATATGCAAATCAGTCTTGACCCTGTGCCTCATGGGAACAGTCCAGCCCGAACTGCCAAGCCAGGTCCTCCCTGGACTGGAAACAAGCATCCTAGGACCAGTTGAGGGGTTTCACCCCTCTTCAGCCAGTATTGCTTGATTCAAGTGGCATGGAGAGCACGGGACCCACGTCTGGGCATACCCGTCCCACTCGGGGTGACAAATGCAAAAACAACAGTTGATGGACAGAATGCAGAACAATGTCATACATTCACCTCAGTACAGAGATCTGGGCCTAAATCCATCGTTTTTTTGCTCACCATGCCATTCCAGTTTGAACCCAGCCATATGCAAATCAGTCTTGACCCTGTGCCTCATGGGAACAGTCCAGCCCGAACTGCCAAGCCAGGTCCTCCCTGGATTGGAAACAACCATCCTAGGACCGGTTTCGGGGTTTCACCCCTCTTCAGCCAGGATAGCTTGATTCCAGTGGCATGGAGAGCACAGGACCCACGTCTTGGCATACCCGTCCCACTCGGGGTTACAAAAGCGATGTGGTTCCCTTGCTCACTTTGCCACTGGATTCAAGCTAGCCTGGCTGATGAGGGCTGTTAGCCCGAAACCGGTCCCAGGATGTTTGTTTCCGGTCCAGGGAAAACATGGCTTGGCAGTTCGGTCTGGACTGTTCCCATGAGGCACAGGGTCAAGACTGATTTGCACATAGCTGTGTCTGAACTGGGGTGTCACAGTGAACTAAAGAATGATGATGGATTCAACCCAGATCTGTGACTGGGGGTGAGTGTTTGAAAAGTTTCAGCACTCCGTCCATCATCTCCTTGTGTTTGCTTTGTTCGCCCTAAGTTGGCAGGGTATGCCCAGACGTGGGTCCCTTGCTCACTTTGCCACTGGATTCAAGCTAGCCTGGCTGATGAGGGCTGTTAGCCCGAAACCAGTCCCAGGATGCTTGTTTCCGGTCCAGGGAAAACATGGCTTGGCAGTTCGGTCTGGACTGTTCCCATGAGGACCAGGGTCAAGACTGATTTGCATATAGCTGTGTCTGAACTGGGGTGGCAGAGTGAGCTAAAGAATGATGATGGATTCAACCCAGATCTGTGACTGGGGGTGAGTGTTTGAAAAGTTTCAGCACTCCGTCCATCATCTCCTTGTGTTTGCTTTGTTCGCCATAAGCTGGCAGGGTATGCCCAGACGTGGGTCCCTTGCTCACTTTGCCACTGGATTCAAGCTAGCCTGCCTGATGAGGGTTGTTAGCCCGAAACCGGGCCCAGGATGCTTGTTTTTGGTCCAGGGAAAACATGGCTTGGCAGTTCGGTCTGGACTGTTCCCATGAGGCACAGGGTCAAGACTGATTTGCATATAGCTGTGTCTGAACTGGGGTTGTTGTATACTTCCTAGGGTGTCCATAAACGGGCTTTCTAGAATCATGTCCTTATATAGGCACAATTCGCCTTGCCCTTATATAGGCATAAAATCCCAGTCCTTATTTAGGCATAAACCGTGCACTCCAAATACAGGCATGGTCTCCGACATCCGTCCACCCTAACGTCACAACGAGTTCATGAAAAAACAGACCCTTAGGCAGCGGGACTTTCCCTAGCCCAGGACTATTGATTTCTTCAAGGACTCATATATTATGCATGAACCATTATTCCTTAGGGGTTCATTCATGACGTCTTCCGCTGTCCGACTCACGTCAATGCTAACATTCTAGGTTCTCAGGTATAAATATACCTTCCCAAACCCCTGTAAATCAGAGGAGACCTCGACTTCAGAGGAGCCCGTTTCCCGGCCGGACGCACTGAGAAGACGCTGTCATTCCTGCACGCAGAGAGTCCAGCTTCCAGTGATCTAACTTCCCTTGCGGGGTGTTGGAGTTCGAGTCTGGAAAGAGATTCCTACCTCTCTCATTCTTCAGGTATGGAGCTGACAAGAACCTAGAGGGACTCTTGGCATACTAGGCATACTAGGCTTAACATACTCTTAGTATACTATAGTAAGGAATACTTCACCTACTTCTACTTCTCCCTACACCTAGGACAGGTTAGGTACATTGGGGTAGAACTAGGTTAGAAACGCATCGTATGAGTACTCGCATTTTTAGGCTGTGTCATTTTATGTAAATGCATATATGCTAAAAAGATAATGCTAACGCAGTATTATTTATTTCTACTGCTCACTCTGTACATTATTTATCTCGCATACTGTCTTGTGATCGTAACAGCACATTTAACTTACACCAGAAACAAGACTGTTCAATAAATCTTTTATTGAAACGCCCGTCTGTTCTTTCTGTGTAACTTTGAGGAAAACTAAGCATGCACTGACTGAGCTGAGTGAAATAGTTATCTATTGTTTCCATGACTCTGGGACACGTTCTGATTCTAAAGGGAAACACAGTGGTCATGTTTTGCGGCTGCCAGAAACTACTCCCTTCTTGTCGTCAAGAAGTTTCTAGTGGCCTCTGAGCTAGCTGGCACAAGTAATTAAGTTTAATATACTCGATAGGGACATACCGACCTCAGTCCTATGTCAAACCTATAGGATATATTATTCCAATGCGCAGAGCCTATTAGGGAAATAGGAGCTACACTACATGGCGCCCAACGGTTTGGTAAGGCAGTAATTCAACGTTAGATACTGAGTAACTCAGCCGTGCTTCTTCTTTTCTCTCAGAGACCCCTACCCATATACTCCAAAAGACGTCTGGAGTGGGCAGGGTTAAGTATCCACCACGGCTACATAGGGCAGTACCCTATATATTAGCTGTTTGGTTTGTTCAACGTTGAAGGATACAGTGTCCCAAAATATTGTGCACCTTATCTTTGTTTCCTTGAAATTTGTTCTACATTTTTCATAAAACAAAATGTACTGAAGACAATGCCGGAAACGGTGGAGCTGCGGCTGATCCAGCCCAACCAGCATTTTTTAACAATACAGGTTTAAATGAAACCGAGGAGGGTGTCATTGACATCGCTCCAAACTTAAGAAGAGCCATTACTCTAAAACTTATAAAACATGGCCTACCACCGAGAGGAGGTAGAGCAGTTTTCGTGATAGAGGCACACAAATCTTTTCAGACAGAGGTATTCTATTCATGGGTAATACTTCCTGAATCCAATCCAGTAACACACATGTTTCACTTCTACAAAGAAGATGAACCACCAGAGGAATACATTTCTTTCGAGGATATAGAAATTCCATTAACATACCAAGAGCATCAGCTCTGGTTTAAAGGCGCCCTAAAACATCACAGAAACATTACCAGGCTCGGTCCACTAGGTAGACCAGGAGCAACATGGCCGATTCTAGCCGGCTACACACCTCATCCTGAACTTGACATAATGTCAGATGAGGAACTACTTATTCAACTCACAGAGTTAATAAAAATCTACAGACAATTGGTCCAATATGTCATGCGGACTTTCACAGTCCAACCACCATTAACAATTCCAAATCAAACCCCTCACCAGGGGAATACTCTAAAAATTACACCACAGACTCTATACGCAGTCATGGGTAAAATGCCCACTAAGCGTGAGCAAATTCCATTCTGGATAGCTCAAAAAATTACTCAAATCGAAGCAGTATTTCCAAATACTAGCCCGCATGAGAAACACAGAATCCTAACCATCAGTTTACCGATGGGGATCACACCACAACTGGAAGACTGCACCACTTGGGGCTCAGTCTTTGCTGCCATCTACACTAAAACACACGGCATTCCGTCAATTGCGGTAATACCTGATGTCCTAAAACAAATTCAAAACGAATACGGGGCAGAGCCTGCTCTAAATTTAGGTATGAAATTACTGAAAAATTTCGACCAGGTCTCAACAATAATATTATCTAATATTAAAGGGGAGGCAGCAGCAGTGGCGATCCGCCAAAAATTAAGGGAATTTGATGTTACAGAACATCAAACAGAGCTACCCAGAATAATAGAACAATCTTATGCAGAATTAGGCAGAGATAGTTTGGGTGGGAGACCAGTTAAACCGAAACTATCTGAAAGTCCTGAGAAGGACTCAATTAAACAAACTCCTACATCTTCTAAAAAGAAGTGGGAGACTAATAAACAAAATTCAAACGAGAAACGTTCTCAATCCCGAGGTAGGTCTCCTCAAAAGGAGCCCTCTGAAAGGAGGTATAACCTCAGGAATAGGGATAATTTGAGAAAACCTGATAGGTATCAAGATACTGATACACGTTCCTCTCGTCCCTTTCAGATCTCATCACAGACTTCGGAAAGAAGAGGACGAACAGAACATAGAGAAGAACGCGTGAAATCGAAAGACGACAAACACGCTCCAAAACCTAAAGCAAAACCTCAATTCTCCAAAAAGAAGGTAGCAGGTCTGAAGATCAGACATGCCGAGAATACTGAGAACACAACTCAAGAATGGAGAATGGGCTCAGACAATGCTGGACAGTGCAGCAGAAATCACAATAGCTCGCCAGAACCTGAAGGAACTTCTGGAGACAGTGGACTTGAATGAGTACATTACAGTAGAGACTGTAGACACCAGGGTTAGTACTCCACAAAAGTTATATGATATAACACTCCGGATGGAAGGAGACAAACCTAGACAGGTTAAAGCACTCTTTTGGGAAAGACTATCAAAGGGCTATGACATACTTCTAGCAGAAAAAGACTGGCCACCACAATTTGTCAGGGAGTGCCAACACGGCGAGGACATTATTATGCCTGCCTTCTCCAACCATATACCAATGCATCTAAGATATACATATGCCAGGAAATGGGCAGTGGCCCAGGCCCCAGCATTATATAAAAATCATGTAGGATGGGATGAGGACTCACCTCACCATAAAATACATCTGAAACATGAACCAACTGCACAAAGGCAGTATCCTATAAAGCAAGAAGCTAAAAAACAGGTCAGGGAGATCTTAGATCAACTTGAATACCAAGGGGTGATTGAAACATGCACCTCCTCAATGAACAATCCTTTGTTTCCTGTCTCCAAACCAGACAATACATATCGTCTAGTTTTGGACTACAGACATTTAAACACTTGTTCTAAAACTTTTGCAGTGCAAAATGCACATAGCACAGCATTAATGAATAACATTGTGCGTAAAAAATACAAAACAACATTAGACATCTCAAATGGTTTCTTTTGTCAAAACATAGCACCTGAAAGCAGGTACTTAACAGCATTCTCCATAATGGGGACCCAGCGTCACTTTTGTCGACTCCCACAAGGGTTCAAGAACAGCCCAGGTTTATTCTCAGCGAGGGTAACGGAGTTACTACAAATTTATGACAACGAGGCATTGTCCTATGTCGATGACATCTATCTGACAGACGATGACCTGGAAAAACACTTGAACAGGGTGAGCACCATTATACTGGGTTTCGCCTCTGAGGGCTACAAGTTCAACTTTAAAAAGTCCCGAATTGCCCATCTCAATGTCCTATTTTTGGGATATGAGCTTTCAAGTGAAGGCAAGAGCTTGGCAGCTAACTTTCTAGAGAAATGTGCGCTGCTCCAACCTCCAAAGACGCTAAAAAACTTACAATCCATCCTGGGTTTCCTCAATTTTGGCAGAACATACATTCTAAATTACGCAGAAAGGGTTAAACCTCTCTACGCATTAATCAAACCTGATTTTTCAATCAAAAACTGGACACAGGAACACACAGAAATTTTGCGTTCACTCCAGGCTAACATGTTAGCAACAAATCACTTACAAACACGCGTAAGTCAAAGAAATTTGGTGATCCGAATAATTTCGGGTCAATGTGGATTCACCTACTTAACCTTCAATGAGGGTGAGAAAATACCAATCGCATACAAATCCCATTTGTACACACAAGCGGAAATGCGCTTCAGTTCTACTGAAAAAATTCTAACAGCAGTTCAAACCGCTGTAGCAAAAGAAAGAGCCTTAGCCCAAGGGAAACGCATTATTGTCGTAACCCCAGTACCAGCTTTAGAAGCGGTCAAAAAAGCAAGCATTCCAAATGCTAAAGCTTTACATCCGAGATGGATACAATGGGTTAATTCTCTTGCTGCAACTGATGTTGAATATGTTTTTGATCCAGATTTAAAAACTCAAGCATTCCTGCAATATGAACAAGAATGTCCTCTGCCCAATGAGATTCTGCCTCTCGATCAGTACGAATTCATAATTTACACTGACGGATCCGCACAGCCCGCAACAGGGAGTAAGCAAGCTTACAGTGCAGCGTGTGCTATCGTTAAAGGTCGCATGCGAAATGGCATCTTCAGACCTATGGTCACAAAAACTCAGTCACTAGGAGATTGTACAGCTCAGCGAGCTGAACTACAAGCATTCAAACTGGCACTTGAGAGTACGGATCGAGAATTCTCCGCACTGATAGTGTGCGATTCCTTTTACTGTGTTCAGTCGTATAATGACTATATACGAACCTGGCTTGAAAATGGTTTCAAAGATGCGAAAGGTGGCACAATAAAGCATAAAATGCTTTGGGAACAAGTAGTTCAGTTGAAAAACGAACTACCAAAGGCTCACGTGATTCACACACTGAGTCATCCACGTGATGGCGTTCACGTTGCAGGGAATTCATTGGCTGACGAAGCCGCAAAGGGGGCTGTTCAGACGGCTTCCGTAGCTGCGATCACTCGTTCAAAAACAAAAATAGACGGTGAGATAATGTTGGCTGTCAATGCTTCAAGCAAAGGCAGCAGTGCAGCGTTACCAAAAAAGTTTCCACTCAAGTACTCTTATGTAATTGATGCGAACAACGTTCCTTTTGCTCGAATCCCTGGAGTGGGGGATAGGGTAATTCCAAACATGGAGCGAAGAGCAGCCTTGATTTATGAAACACATTTGGGGGAGGGTCTGTCACATCAAGGGATCTCTAAAACAATTTTGATTTTAAAAGAGATGTACTGGTGGCCTGGAATGAATACAGAAATTCACATATTTATCAACAACTGCTTAGACTGTAAATTACAGCGAGAGAGCCACCAGACACCATGCTGCGAATGCGGCAGCCCAGTACAGACACCACTGTTAGACAGTATTAGGCTATCTACTCGCCTGCGTCCCACTGGACAAAGGCATTCCCGCAAATACTAAAATCTAGGTTCCTATGGTTATGGCCTCAGCGCTCGGCTGACGCTCGAACTGTTATAAAAGACTTGCGAGTCTTTATCGGCACATACGCAATAGGCACGCTACATTCTGACCAGGGTCCTGCGTTTAGCTCTAGGGCTTACAAAGAAGCCATGGCCAGTCTGGGCGTTGCATTGCGGTACTCCTCTCCATTCCATTCTGAGGGAAATTCTGTTGTGGAAAGGAAAAACCGGGACATAAAGCAGTCTATAACAGCTAGGGTATTAGGTTCGGGTGATGGGTGGGTCAAACACCTCAATGGCGTACAGCGCGCACTTAACAATCTGCCAAGAAGTTCTCTAGGGGGTGTCACTCCATATGAGGTCCTATTTGGGACAAGAATGTGGGTACCAGACCTTGAACACATAGGCACAGTGGTGGAAAATAAACCATTTGATATCAAAGATCGTTTGGCTATTTACAGGAACTGAATAAGCTAAGAACGCAACAAAGCAACGTATTCCTGCAGCCAACCACCACTGGGGAAACATCGGCTGTCCCAGCAAGGCCTGTCTGGATTCCAAAAGTTGGGGATCTAGTCAGAGAAAAGATCGCGGATAAGAAGGAATTTGGACCTTCTTACAGACAACCAGTACCTGTTCTAGCAATTCAAGGAACAAGAACAGTACTTCTGCCGCCCCTTGCCGGAAGAAAGGAGAAAAGATTTGTGTCCATCGACCTCATCAAACCACAGTATGTGGCCAATACTGAACAGTAGGCCTCGTGGACTCCGACCTAGTAGCAGACGCACTCCTCTCGCTACTATACAAGAGGTTCAGACTGAAAGACTGATAACTATCGAGAATTCAGCTGTAACAGATAGAGGACTAAGCAACCAGGCTATGGAACTCATCCCTCTTGACAACCAAGTAACAGTTCGTCCAAATACACCTGTCTACACCAACGTGACACGTGATGAACTGTCTCCTGTGATTTCAACAAATCCTGATGCAATTCCAACAATTGACAGAACTGCTTCTGGCTATTTCATTGACTTTGATACGTTCTCAGAAGATCCAAGTGAACCTGAAACGACGCCAGCATCATTCCAACTCAAGCAGCAAGTACAAGACTTTATTCACTTTCTGAAAGAAGACTTATCTGGTTTCTCCATGGATTGAACTCTGGATTACATCTGGACTTTTGTTTTCCTGCTCTGGCTAGCTTTGGTAACAACTGTAAGCGTGCTTATAAGTGGCAGATACATCCATGTGAACAGTGAAGGAAAAGACGTGAACGTACTTTTGAAACCACATAAATCTTCCCATCGTGAAGCAAGAGACTTGTCATCAGTGAACATCACAGCTGTTCCTATACAGGATGGTATAGTGTGGGACAAAACAGATTATGATATCTTCGGTCCGAATGAGCAATTGAACATTTCACATTTGTTTAAAATTTCACTAAGTGATTTAATAACGTCTAGCACCTATTCAGATGATTGGGACTTAGAGACTGTAAATGACATAATGTTTGATCTAGAAAAATCTGCTGCATTTTCTAAAAATGAATATTTAGAGGGTTCATCAGACTATGAACAACTGTATTGTTATAACCACTATGGTCATCATTATTTGCATAAAACTGCATATCCAAGAAATGTGTTTATGTTTAACCAATGGGAACATTGTCCTACACCACCAAAAGGTAGTTCAAAAACATTTGCTAGTAAATTTCCATATTTTTCAGGTTATAATACATCTGATCCAGAAACGTTTTACTACAAAATTGTAAACAAACCAGGACTGAAAATTATGTTAACGAATACCAAACAGATATACTCTGCAGCATTTATTGCCCAACTGTCTACACAGGGTTTCGACTTATGGAGGGACACAATAGAGACAAAAACTGTCTGGGGTAGTAAAGATTGGCAAGTACAGGGTATAGAAGCTTTATTTAGAGCCTGCATCATCCCTGAACAAATACTGTTTTTGAATGAAACCGTCCAACAAACATCTTGTCTTGGATTAGCCAAGATCAAAGAGATGAAAACACCTTCTGTGCCAACACCTGCCAGTGATAATGATACAAAGGCAGTGGTGACAGTTGACAATATACTACAACTCAACAGATCTAATCCTGATTGGAAGAAATGGTTGATCTGGCCCACAGACACGAACAACTGTCAGGAAAGATTCCTGAATAAAACTCAGGGCTTTACTATTCATAGGCCAGACCCAAGATATGTCCAAAGACAACATCCGGGGGTAGTAACAACATACAGTGTAGGAAAATTATGCCTCGATTGGCTGCATAGATCTACACTACAGGATGTGAAACAACACTTATCCTTACTTGCAGATGACGCAGATCTTAGGGAATTCTTGCTTGGACCAAGAAAAACGCGTCAAAAACGTTTCATATATGCCGGCATTTATGCTGCTTATAACGAAGCATGGAAAGTGTCACAGATGGAGGCCGCAGAACGAATACGTGAACTTGATCGAATTAATTTAGAGAAAACATTCTCTGTGGTCGACAATGGGTTAACAACTTTGTCCTCCAGAATTTATTCATTGGATGGCATTGTATCCTCTGCTATCGACATTCTAGAACAAGATTTGGCGATGTTACAACAAGGTCAATCTCAATTACGTTCTATAGTGTCATTGAGCTGGACGCTGCAATCTTTGCGAGCGGGCTATGTGCCTTGGCGTTTCATCAACACGTCGGCTCTGTTTGCAGAATACAATCTAACTGATAAACAGATCGAACTGGCACAAAGAGGAGCAAAGTATACAGTGCTGAGCATTGAAAAACTGGAGAAATGACCATTCACAGTAGCAGAAAAACCAGCTACAGAATGGGTTATTCATGGCAAAATCACATTACCTGTGACTACTTTTCAGTTTCAGTATTGCCTCAGACAAATGCAAGCCGGCAAATATGAAAGGTTGGGTAAGGAACACATTAAGACATCTTGGGATTTACCGTATACACATAGATGTTGGAGTGGGGATCGTGAAGTGTTTTTGAGCGGTACTAACTGTAAACATGCACTGACCGGTTCACTTATATGTCAGGACATTTCTTTACACGGGGCTTGTAATGGTTCTGTGGCAAATTTGTCTTGCCATCAGCAGGGTACACCAGCTGCTGTGATTAATCCAACGTTTGGACAACTTTCTAACGGGAGTTACCTCATGTTGAATGATCAGAGTTGCTGCGGAATGTTGCCAGGCATCCCATATCTAGTAACGGTCAACTCCAGGGTCACTTGCTGTATGCAAGTATTGTTTCCCCCAATAGACACAGTCAGGGAGTCGCCTCTATGGCCTTCGCTGAACGTCTCTTTTATAAGATTTGATACTTTGAGCAGAATGAAAGCCATGCTTTTACAGCAAACAGTGCCTTTGACCTCGGCCAAAGAAACCTATGATCTACAAGTAGCAAGGACTTCAGCTGAGATACAGACTTTAATACGTACAAACTGCCCTATACATTTCGTAGAAATGATAACACGTATCTTTAACATGTCTGATACAACAGGGATTGTACATGTATTTAAGAGCATCTGCTCCGGTCTGTTAGCACCTTTCCAGGCAATACTCGGAATCATCCCGAACTTTGCACATTCGGTGTTTGGTGGCATTCCATTAATTCTAGCACTTGTTGCCGGAATTCTATTTCTCTTCCTGCTATTGCGCTATGGCCAGCCTATTCGCAGACATCACTCCGAGCGAAATGGAGAAAGCTCTCCTTGAAAGAAAGTGCCGTGAGCGAATAGTACAGCTATTGGGCATGACTCGTCTACGGGACCTTAATACAACTTGGTTCCTGTCATTCAGACCAATCTGGCAAGATTGCATCTTACCTGTTCTACGATGCCTGCTATGCGGTGAAGAATGCGTGTTGGACGCTTGTCTAACATATCCATCAGCTACGCCAAAGGACGTCGATACTTTGCTGGTCCCGATAACGGCCCATGCTCTGTGTTGTCCCCAGAGGCTACCAATCCTGATGTCAGCATTCATTGAGATCTCACAGACGCTTCCGTCTGCTGCTGAGGTACGAGAAAGATCTACAGGCACACAGGTAATAACGGACGCGAACATTGCTGCGGCGACCTATGCTGAGAGCGATGCTTCACATCTCTGTGCAGTTAATCTTCTTCACGAGGTGTTCCAACTCACACCAACTACAGTGGATGATGTTTTGTCTATAGAAATAGATGATCTCATGTTTACACCGGACCCGCAAACTGACTCTGATTCCGCATACAGTGTTCCAGGGCTGCAGTAACAATTTGGCCTTCATTTTTTCAAAAACTTGGAACTCTACCAAAATTGAACTTTTGTCCCATTTTTCGAACTAAAATGACACTTCAATCTGCTTAAAGTAGAACTAGCCTTATAATACAGACTTTGCGGTACTTCCACTGACACTTAGTCATCTTGTGTGTCTAAATCAGTTCATTTAATTTTCATGACAGGGAATGACTTTGATTTTGAACAACTTATCGATCATTTTTCGTCATATGTACATATTGCTTTTTATATTTTATTCCAAATTGCATTTATTTCGAACTTTATGCTGGAAATGAAAAGCATTGCTTAATAATGTACAGTACCTTTTGCATTTTTAATATGTTTTTTAATGCTTTTAGGAAATATTTTAATATGCGGTACTCCATTTTAATGTTTAGCATTTTCAATGTTTAGCATTTTAGTATTATCGTACACACGAAAGAGGAGTGGGTGTTGTATACTTCCTAGGGTGTCCATAAACGGGCTTTCTAGAATCATGTCCTTATATAGGCACAATTCGCCTTGCCCTTATATAGGCATAAAATCCCAGTCCTTATTTAGGCATAAACCGTGCACTCCAAATACAGGCATGGTCTCCGACATCCGTCCACCCTAACGTCACAATGAGTTCATGAAAAAACAGACCCTTAGGCAGCGGGACTTTCCCTAGCCCAGGACTATTGATTTCTTCAAGGACTCATATATTATGCATGAACCATTATTCCTTAGGGGTTCATTCCTGACGTCTTCCGCTGTCCGACTCACGTCAATGCTAACATTTTCAGGTATAAATATACCTTCCCAAACCCCTGTAAATCAGAGGAGACCTCGACTTCAGAGGAGCCCGTTTCCCGGCCGGACGCACTGAGAAGACGCTGTCATTCCTGCACGCAGAGAGTCCAGCTTCCAGTGATCTAACTTCCCTTGCGGGGTGTTGGAGTTCGAGTCTGGAAAGAGATTCCTACCTCTCTCATTCTTCAGGTATGGAGCTGACAAGAACCTAGAGGGACTCTCGGCATACTAGGCATACTAGGCTTAACATACTCTTAGTATACTATAGTAAGGAATACTTCACCTACTTCTACTTCTCCCTACACCCAGGATAGGTTAGGTACATTGGGGTAGAACTAGGTTAGAAATGCATCGTATGAGTACTCGCATTTTTAGGCTGTGTCATTTTATGTAAATGCATATATGCTAAAAAGATAATGCTATTGCAGTATTATTTATTTCTACTGCTCACTCTGTACATTATTTATCTTGCATACTGTCTTGTGATCGTAACAGCACATTTTACTTACACCAGAAACAAGACTGTTCAATAAATCTTTTATTGAAACGCCCGTCTGTTCTTTCTGTGTAAACTTTGAGGAAAACTAAGCATGCACGACTGAGTTGAGTGAAATAGTTATCTATTGTTTCCACGACTCTGGGACACGTTCTGATTCTAAAGGGAAACACAGTGGTCATGTTTTGCGGCTGCCAGAAACTACTCCCTTCTTGTCGTCAAGAAGTTTCTAGTGGCCTCTGAGCTAGCTGGCACAAGTAATTAAGTTTAATATACTCGAAAGGGACATACCGACCTCAGTCCTATGTCAAACCTATAGGATATATTATTCCAATGGCAGAGCCTATTAGGGAAATAGGAGCTACACTACAGGGTGGCAGAGTGAGCTTAAGAATGATGATGGATTCAACCCAGATCTGTGACTGGGGGTGAGTGTTTGAAAAGTTTCAGCACTCCGTCCATCATCTCCTTGTGTTTGCTTTGTTCACCCTAAGTTGGCAGGGTATGCCCAGATGTGGGTCCCTTGCTCACTTTGCCACTGGATTCAAGCTAGCCTGGCTGATGAGGGCTGTTAGCCCGAAACCGGTCCCAGGATGCTTGTTTCCGGTCCAGGGAAAACATGGCTTGGCAGTTCGGTCTGGACTGTTCCCATGAGCGACAGGGTCAAGACTGATTTGCATATAGCTGTGTCTGAACTGGGGTGGCAGAGTGAGCTTAAGAATGATGATGGATTCAACCCAGATCTGTGACTGGGGGTGAGTGTTTGAAAAGTTTCAGCACTCCGTCCATCATCTCCTTTTGTTTGCTTTGTTCGCCCTAAGTTGGCAGGGTATGCCCAGACGTGGGTCCCTTGCTCACTTTGCCACTGGATTCAAGCTAGCCTGGCTGATGAGGGCTGTTAGCCCGAAACCGGTCCCAGGATGCTTGTTTCTGGTCCAGGGAAAACATGGCTTGGCAGTTCGGTCTGGACTGTTCCCATGAGGCACAGGGTCAAGACTGATTTGCATATAGCTGTGTCTGAACTGGGGTGGCAGAGTGAGCTAAAGAATGATGATGGATTCAACCCAGATCTGTGACTGGGGGTGAGTGTTTGAAAAGTTTCAGCACTCTGTCCATCATCTCCTTGTGTTTGCGTAGTAAACATGCGACTTAGGGTGCGATAAAGCGAGTTTCAGGGAAGGTACGGATCCGTGCACTAGGCGCTGTCTTGCGCACATGCAGGCAGAGATCGTGTGTGTGTTTGTGTTTGTGTGCGTTTGTATAAGAGAATTTGAACGTCACTCAGATAGCACAGGGTGGCACCGGGCCGCCGTGTGGGGTATTTTCAAGGGCGCGGACACATGCTTTTGTTGGTACACACGAGGCAAAACACGGGACAGAAGAGTTTGCTATCGGATCACAACAGACATAAGACCCGTACCAGGTTCGAGCACTTTAATGAATTTATTACCAGGTCAGGACAGGCGAGTCACCTGCAGGAATACATGGCACGCAGGTCAGGGGCCCAGAAAGGTTTGCAAATATGGGAAGGGATTTGTTTAAAGGACAGGAAATAGAAGTGCGATAATGTTTGGGTTTTCATTTTAGAAGTAAACGCAGAAACGAGTTTTAAGTCCAATACTTACTTCCATAATTATTCAAATGACGTTAGGACAAATAGTTTTAAGAATACTGCATTCAACATCATTAGTCTGCATTGCTTCATGTACATTGTGTGCATGCATTTCAACGCCTACTGAGGAACACAACGTTTTAATGTCACCTGTGTGTGTGTGTCATTTCAACGCTCTTACTAATTTGGTTAGTGTTTTAGGTCAGGGGTGGTGCGTCCATTAGGGCGCTTGGGTGTTGCCCCCCACTGAGCGTTGCCGCGTCAGTCACTCTGTCTGACTCTTGTCTCATCAGTCGCATGCAATCATTCTATCCCAGGCCGCTGGAGGCAGTCGGCTGAGAAGGGGGTGGGGCAGCACTACAGGAGTTCAGCTGCTGCAAGTGTCTGAATGATTGACATATCATTCACAGGTGGTCGGCGGAGCGCACAACACCAAGAGTCCGCATGCTCTGTTTAGGGCTTAAAAAAGTTGCGACCAGCCCGAACATGCGCACTAGGCGGTGCTCATTAGAAGAGCGAGGGTTGTTCCATGCCGCTCTTCTAATGAGCAGCCTAGTGCGCATGTCCGGGCTGGTCGCAAAAAATGTTAAGCCCTAAACAGAACATGCGCACTACTGCTCAAGCCAATCCTGGCGCTGCTGCTGGAGCAGCGTCTGGATTGGCTGAGACCGACGCAGGCGGTACTTGCCAAGGCGCCAACGTGGGAGTCGGACCCCGGCCCAGGACTCGGAGGACTCGCAGAGGCGGCGCGGACCCGGTAAGTTTAGTTTGCTAAGATGCAGCATGCTGCTTTATTTTAATCTCCCCCGCGACCCCCAACATCCCCCCCGCGAGTATCGGAGCACGAGCCTTGACTGGTATTCTCTACCAAACACCCCAGCTTTTGAGATCACAAACATACCACGACAATGGCTGCTGCTCTGTTTGTTGTCTGTTGTGTTATATTTAGAGTTGTCACAATTTCGGACCCACCCATGGGAAACTGACAAGCCCCTGAGCAGCACCAGCTAAATGACATGTACTTTCATAGCTGGATACATACACATGTATGTACCTGTGTTTCTAAACGCTACTTATTGCCACAGCCTTGCAATGTAGATGTATTCACCCGAGAAGGATGAAAAGTTGACTTGTTTGCAACAAGATCCAGATGTTACCCCTGGGATGCTCTCAGTTTACCCTTCAATGAGCATTAACCACTGAGTTACTCATCAGCTACATCTGCTGGCCAAATGTATATTCTTCCCAGGTAGTGATTATGTCCAAAAGCTCCTCCCTCACTGTGTCAGTGCGGAGGGGCGACGCTCCTATTTACTCTTAGTGTCCAGAACCTAATAATTCCCTGCTACATCCAGGGCCGAACTAAAAACCCAAAGTAGCCCTGGCAATTTTGTCGGACTGGTCCCCTAACCTGGGGGGGGTTTAACTGTGAAGCACTGCTGCTTAACAAAACCGGCCCCGCTGCAGCCGCACTAGCACTCACACCTGTGCAGGTTTTAATGTAAAATAGTGTGTGCAGTGTGATGTGAGTCACTGTATTGCTGCGGCAGTGACCAGTAATATGAGGAAGACCCCTGTGGCTTTGTTGATCTTTTTATATTCACTTGGTGATACGAAGCCCACATGTTCTGCTTGCATTCTGCTTGCATTTCTGACCGGGTGCAGCGCTGCATTTCCGATGTCAGGGTTTGACCGTGACTGCATTCACAGAAGAAGCTCACGCTATCCCTGCCTCACTTAGGATACATCTGGCGTGTAAAACGGTGTTATATAAGCCTCTGGACACAGGCGTAGAGCTGGGACGTGCACGTCCGGGACATTCACACCACAGCCCACAAATACAAGACTCTGTAACACAAGGAGTGGGTAAACGGCAACAAGTCCTTCATCCAATCTCATTTGGTGTCATGCCATTATATTTGTATTTCTGCTTTGCTATTTTTGATGCCTACTAATTCTAATGGTAATTTTTGCTGAAGCATCTTTTCTTTTTTAGGTGGCGAGTTTTGTGTCAGTGTCTGCTTCTTTGTTTTTCATTACCACCGCTTGTCGGAGGGATGCTTAAGGTTTCTGGCTGGTTGTAAATGAAATATGAACAGAGCTGGGCCCGCTCCTCTGCATTCGAGCCACATATTGTAGAGTAAAACACAGCGGTACAGCCTGGCTGCAGATTAATGTATCGCGTTGCTGAAGAAACTCTGTGTTAGGTATTCCATACTGTAGTCTTTTTTGCCATGCATATCTTCACTTTGAACGTATTTAAATCACTTTATCCAGTCAAGCAACAGAGACCTCCTTGTTAGCCACGGCTCGTGAGCGCAGTATGCAAGGGAAGTTAAAATGGTGGACTTGTTGGCCGAGAGTGCCCGCAGGCCGATCCAGTGTGCCCCTCCTCTTCTCTGCTGCAGGTGGACCTCCCATTCACATGCAAGACCGAGGGCACTCTGGCACTACCACCCCTTACTACCTGATGTCATGCTGAGAACTCTGTGCAGTGTCCCACTCCTTAAGGGCTGAACTCAGATAGTTATCAACCTTCATTCACCCTGCACGAGAGCACTCAAACCATTCTCCCTGCACTTTCTTCCACTGCTTCAATACCTGTTATTAATCCCATAGGCAAAACCTAATGCATTTACCAATGCTTGTTAAAAATATTTTGGATGTGGAGAGCTGGTGCTAACGTGGAATGTCTCTCGCCTTTGTATAATAATTCTTTTGAATATAGGGGAAGTGAAACTGGCTGGCGACACTCTAAGGTGCGGTGCACCTGTGTGTAAAGTTATTTGAGGGAGTTAGACTTGTACTACAGAAACATGAGGCAGGTTGTCACACTTTGCATTTATCCACCATACATGCAAAAAAAGCGTGCGCTCTATATTTGCCCTTCACAAACGTCACAGACAATGCATTTGTAAATCAGTGTTAGAACTATCCATAAATTAGGCAGGGCACAGTGTTAATGTAAACACGTAGTTAGCAGGTAGCTGAGGCGGGTGCAAGCTGTCGTGACTAAAATAATGTAAAGCAGCTAGTCAGGTGCTATTCTGAAATGTCTCTTTTGATAAAACAGGTGAACGTCAAGTGCAGAAGGCTTATTTTCAGTCACAAGTGGATATACTGTACACGTTGCACGTAGCCTGGTAAATGAGTTGTAGCGAGGCCATGGGCAGCCTATGTATCCTTTTTGGATGGAGAACTTCCGGAGCATAGGTCCGAAGGGGTAACTGTGGGCGCAGTATGGGGTGCACAATGGCGCCAACTGCATGTAGCCTGGTGTCACCCTGGGACAGGGGTTCGTGTCAGATTGTGGCTGACCTTACTCTTCAGACCAGAAGGCAAGAAGGGAAGAACAAGGGTTCAAAGTTTCGCCAGTCCTTTAAAGGTACTATACTGAGCATAACAGCCCATGGGCAACCCTACTGATTAGGTAGTAGCTTGGCTACTTCTTTTTGAGAGCTCTGCCGATTACCGATTTTTGCCTGTATTCCTGCTTATTTTTTATAAGGCTAAGGCAACCCATGGCAATTCCTGCCTTCATCCTGTAAAAACGCAAAAAAGCATGATTCTGCACAGCCAGGGGTTAATAGGATAATTGGGGAAAGGGAGCAGCCTCTTTATCAACTCAGACACCCCCACCCATTCTCAAGAGCAGAGGTTTTAATCCCCCTGCTGCACGAAATCCCCTTAATGCGCCCTAAGGCAGTTGCCAACCCTCTCTAGGCGGCTGAGCGCCAGGCGGTGGTGGTTCAAAGAACAGGCTGGGGCAGACACCTGTTCAGAGAGAAATAGAGGCACGCAAGGTACGGGGTCTCGGGGAATGTAAGGAGCAGTGGAAGCATGGGGGAGGGGGTCGACCTCCGCGCCCTCCTCTTGACACGGGAACATCTGGACCAAGAAGCAAGCAGTTGTTTTTACGACAGAAAGGCACTTCATGAGAAATCATTAGTAGCAACTGCAACACGCAGGGAAACATTAACCTGGACACGCATAACTCAGACAGACACAGAGACGCATAGAGATGCACACACCCCAGACACAAATACTTCCATACACAGTCCTGAAGACTCCCACCCAAACTCAAATACTCGCGCACACACACAAAGACACAGTAGGCAGACAGGCACTCAATTGCATATAGATAGAACCACACACACTACATACACGCAAGAATAAGGATGTTTCTGTTTTCCTGTACTGCACTCACTTCACCGAGTGTTCTGTCTGTGTTTGTCCCAAAAAGTAAGTAAGGATCGGGAGTCGGATGGATCTGTAAAAATAAATGCAGTGAAATAGCGTTTCACAACTTGTATTTCACTATGTGCTGTGTGTAGTCTTGCATTATGTGACCCTCCGCTCAGGCCTGTCACGATTAATCACAGGTTAACTTAAGCTCGGAGCGGGCCTCAGAGACTCTCGCCTTTGTAAAGTTCCATCATTGTAAAAAATCAAATATCACAGGTAACGATGATTCTGTTTCCTTCGCATACTATTGCTACTGCACTGCAGTGCCCCAAGTGTTTCGTTCCGTGTGGTGGTCCTGGCCGAAAGGCAGCAGTTTAAATTTATTATTTATCGGGATTCTGATCGGGGTCTCATTAGCAACTCGTTTGTGATGTGCTGCCTGTGTGCAGTGTTGTTGAATTATGTGACCCTCAGGTCTGCCCCTAAATCAAAAGCCATAGTCACGGGGAAAGGGAAGCAATGGAATCATAAGAGCAGTGCCTGTAGCGCTACTGCCGCATGGCACATATTTAAAAAATCAGCAATGTTGTGCACACTACCGTCTCACCAAGGATATCTATCTTTCTGTTTAACCTTGCAAACTACCACTAAACTGCCCTGCAGTGCCTAATGTGTTCTTTCTGTTATTGTTCCGGCTGAAAGGCAGCAGTGTGAGGTGATTAAGTATCGGGATTCAGATCGGTGTGTTTAACTGCAGTGAAATAGTATTTAATAACTAACATGTGGTGTGCTACCTGTGTGTAGTGTTGTTGAATTATGTGACTCTCAGCTCAGGCCTGCTCCTGAATGAAAAGCCATGAGCACAGCAGGCAAGGCAAGCAATGAAGGCAATACTAAGAGCAGCTTATGGAGCGCTGCCTGTGTACGTATTAAAAAAATCAGCAATGTTGTTGTTGATGTTGTGGCAATGTATGTAGATTTGTGTGATGTGGCATCAAAGGAAAGGTGCCTGGGCTAATTCTTTCACCAAAGTAGTTTAAAGGTCTGTGTTTAAGTCTTAACAAATGAATTAAGTCTGAATAAAACTACCGAAAGCAGGCACTTAGGTCCAAATTCAAGCAATAAATACAAACCATTTGTCAGCACATAAATACGGGGCCTGGTAACAGATGGAAGGACATATGGATTCGGGCTGTAGTCTGCACTGTGTAAACACTGAGAAAGGAAATCCATTATATGAAATGAATCTCTTTATTGGTGTCATCATATCTACAGGTTGTTTTAAAGAGAAGGAAGGCTTCTACCATTCAGTTTAATACATATGTAGTTACAACTTGTTAACATTTTGCTCAAACCATAATGTACATTTTAATTTTGCAATACCCACGTATTCGCTTGTTATTACATAATCATTATGGTAGGAAGATTTTCAGCTTTAAGTACCAACCAGATGCAGTGCAGAGAGTGACAACCCTGTGTCCAGGTAAGATAATTGCATGTAACCTAAGTGCGTGCATGCTTTTAGGTATACGGACATACAAGTTAATTATCAGGGCGAGTCGTGCTGTTATCTAATTTCCACCAAGGAAATGCATGCGCGCCTTTATTTTGTTTACCCTCCTGGATGAAGACTGCTGCTTTACCGGCATACGAACGCTCCGAGTGGTGGCAACTCTGATTATCATATTGAGATCTCTAGGTCTCTTTATCCTCTAACCCTGTTAATTGTGTTAATGATAATAACCTTCAGAAAATCCATTAGCTTGATTCTGAACGGTGCTAAATAATGTTAATTTACAGTACTTTGCACGTGTGATCTGCCAGTGTTTTAACTGTTGAACAAATGAATGCAAGAAGATACGGGGCAGTTTTTAATGTGTTTAATATTTCAAGACTATACGTTCCCACTGCTTAAAAGCCTTGCTTTATCGCTGCATTCATTTGCTTTAAAATGCACCATTTGCCAATCTTTTTAAATTTCTTTCTCAGGAGAGGGACTCTCCCTAGACCCCAGGTTTGTCCATTGAACTTGTTCGCATCAATAACTAGTGTTTTCTATTGGAAAGGGTATAGCCAAAGCAGTCTTGCTTAGTACCCTAGCCCTCTTCAGAAGTCAGACTTGCTTGGCAACCCAAAAATTCTCTGAAATAATGTATGAGTTTTCTTTTATGAATGCCTAAAAGAACTGAATTTTTAGTCCATTTATCACAGAAATAGTGCTGAAAATCGCACAAAAAAGATGCCAATTTTTTAAAAATTTCTTCACGGGGGAGAACCCCCCCGAACCCCCCTTATTGCCGTCGGGCTCGCTCGCTGCGCTCGCTCGCATACGTTGATGCGTTCAGCATACGCCTCACCAGTTTCAAATTCCACCAGCCGCCACTGTTTTAGGTCCCGGAATTTACTTTTCTTTCAGTGTCACCAGGTCTGACCAGCAGCACAGAATTATTTTTGGGTGATGAAAGAAATTAAACTTGCAGATAAAAACCAGGCAGCACAGCCGGTGAGGACAGAAATCCCCAAGTGGAAGGGGGGGTTTGAGGGACGTGTTGAAGCGAGTCTTTGCGCTTTATGCACCGAGCACCTGAAAACTACCTTGATCGATCCATGGGGTCACCAGTCCAGAAGTGCACGTTTATGAATGCACAGCACACACAGCGTAATGTGTACACAGAATGTAGGGTGCACAGGTGGTATAATCCTGGCTAACTTGCCGAAATTGTAAATTTGAGGCCTGCGTTTTAATCCCAGCTTCTGCTCTTGGCTAGGAAGTCGTGTGATTCTGAGCGTATTGTTTTCTCTCTACTTCTAAAATTGTACATATTGATAATTGTGCATACAAAAATGTAAGAATGTATTTAAAAGTGACCAATGTACTACTTTGCCAAATATATTTCCCCAAACCCTGAAAAATGCTGTCCTCGTTTCTGTTATCTGATGACAGGGTAAGTTTCAGTGGCGATCTGGCAGGGTGACAGGCGTGCTCCACGCCCCCAGGCTGGCATGCGGCTTTGGTATTACTGTCCAAGGGCAGCGCCGGAAGCAGAGTGTTTAATCTTCTAGGCACACGTGCACAAAGGTGGTGGCTGAGTCAACCTGTCATTACAGGCACTAATAACAGTAATATTGTGCGGCTTATGCGGCACCCTGCGTCCGGCTGCATTCCAGAACGTGAAACCTACTCACCGCACATATTTCAACCCTGCCTCAAAGGAGGTGGCCTCGTTTAGCTGCCCCGTGAGGGTGGGGGGGTCAAAGGTCAGAGCGGTGTCCCCAGCCCAGGGCAGACGTTAAAGGCGAACACTGCAGAGTACAGTGAAGAACGCAGACATCACAGGCCCCCTTCACTGCAGAGGACAGATATCAGAGGTTTACTCCCTGAAGAGAACAGACATCACAGATGCAGAGCCGAGATACCACAGCCGTGCACCCTGTAAACACAGACATCAGCCTTGCACCCTGTAAACACAGACATCAGTTTTGCGCCCTGTACGGCACCGAGATCAGAGGCTTAAACCATAATAAGCATAGACATTACAGCAGTCGCGGCCTGCATGATGGGGGGGGGGGTTGCGGGACGGTAATTATTTACTATTAAAATAAACTTACCTTTCCCTGGGTGCCTTCCCCCAGGTAACGCGCCGCTGCCTCCTCAGCTCCTGCTGCTCCTGGCCGGGTCCCGCGTCCAGAAGCAGGCTTTCTCCCTCCCCTCCCCAAGCCAATCACAACGCTGCAATGGCAGCGTTGTGATTGGTGCGGACGGCGCCCAGCCGGGCGCCTGAAGGGAGGCCATTTTCTCTATGTAGGCTGCATGCCTCCTTGACTAAGAGAACTTGTGTTCTCGAAATGCGTTGAGTGTTTCACTGCCAGCACATTAAAAAACTGGCTACTGCTACGTTTGGAGAGTGTGTGCATTTCTTTGTGACCTACACAGTTCTGGACTGGACAGTTCTGGACTGTGGTAAAGGCATGCGTGTGTGGTAAAGGAAGCATGGCGAAGGCATGCGTTGTAAAGTCATACAACCAAACTCTGATCCTCTTCGATTTATCAGTGACATCCAACACTGCTGAGTACCTCCTACACTTGAACTGCTTACCCCAATACATATCCTAAGTCAGACTTAGGAAGCGGTCTGATAATTTTACCTGCTACAAGTAAAACTGTTGTTTTTCACCATTTGAGCCCAATTCTCAGTCTAGTCCATATTGAGTGCCAAACATTCTCCTCTCTTATACTTAATGTATGGTGTGTCAGTGAATCTCCAGTGACATCTCTTGTGACCAGCTCATCATGAGTTTGAATCATGGCAAGGCCAACCCACCCTACCATCTTTTCTAGCTTGGTGAATTGAGATTGACTAAGTTAGGTAATACCAATGCCTGCTATTTACAGCACTTAGAAATGGCACAAGTGAGGTATTGAGCAGTAATAAATATGCAACCCATGACCCTCTTTTTTTCATGCTCTGTTTATACTACACATACCCATCAAACATTGAATGCATATGTTTATCTGACTCTCACTTGTGCAGTTGGTCTTATATCACTCTTCAGGGATAACAGCTGCCACACAAATTAAATATGATGCCACTCAATAGAGAATATTGTAGTGTCTTAGTTATCATTCCATATCATGCTGTCATATGGGAGTTATAATGTTGAAAGTATTAAGTGGGATGCATTAAAATGTGTTGTTCAGATGAAAGCTGAGAGCCAGGTGCACCAGATGCTGTACGGTGGAAGAGGTGATATTTCTCCTATCTTGAAAATAAATATACTCTGGTAACAAGATACATTAGGAGTCATTGTTGTCTACTCATCCAGAACTGCTTCATTACACTGGCAATGATAGGATTCATACCCTATGTAGAAATCGAGGTGTTGTCCTGAAATTGGGATACAACAAATTCCTCAACACCAGGCAGAGTCAGCCATCTATAGTGCAATTAAAAAAGGTAATTTTACTTTGTCCTTCTTGATATACTCAAGAAAAGGCTAATGTACATGTACATTGTTGAGTACTGGAGCTTGCTTTCCTTTTGTGATATGGACTGTAGTTGTAGTATTCATTTATCATTATCTTGTAGTACCCTTTAGCACGTCTCATATGTTTCCCCAACATGCAAAACGTAACAGCTTCTCCATTCTTTCTATGTTTGCCAAGGGAGCTGGTTCTCTAACTTATTTGGGGAAAACACCACTGCATTTTGGACCTCTTTAGGAGGTGCTGAGAGGAAACCCTCATCATTGCTTCACTGTTTAGGTCCAGAAGGCCAGGAAGTGTTTGACCACCTTCCAGAACCAAAGAGTGAAAAAGCTGTGGGACTTAATGAATTTGAAATTTGTATCAAAAACTTGACAAATAGTAACTCCCAAAGGTCTGCACAGTTCTTAAGAGCTATCACTTTGGCAAAAGGATACATAGATCTCAAAGCTTGAATAAACAAACATTCTTACATAAATTGGCTTCTACATGCAAGTTTGCAGGAACTCTTGAAGAGCGGAACTGAGACCAATTTATGTTAGGCTGTAATATAGAGAAAGTTAGGGAAGAAATCTGGCAGAAAGATGACCTGAATCTTGACAATGTTTTAACAATCGCAGAGAAAATTAAACATTCTTGGACCTGTGTTGAAGATATAAGGAAAGGCAATAGTTCCACAGAAAAAGTTCAAAGCATTACATAGGAAAAACCCACAGTGTTCTGAAAAAACAATTCTTGGCTAATGTTGTACATGTAGAGCCCTTGAACATATGGCTAATGATAATTTGTCCAGTGTAGAATGTTGTATGTTAACTATGTGAAAGGAAGAGACATTCTGGGAGGAATTGTAATTCAAAAAGCAATAACATAAAAATAAGAGAGCTAGAGTTTGAGGACAATGCCAATAATTGTTAACTGAAATTGTGGGACGATTGTGGTCATAAAGATGGTCCTTTAGACTTCATAAAAGTAAATCGTATTGATGTATGACTAATTGATGCAGGATCCAAGATTATGCTTGTACCTAAAGTAACCTGAAACATAAAGTGAAACTGTATAAACTTGACATTAGACCTTTAGCATAAGAGGATAAGGCCATCAAATTAATTGCTGTTATTATAGTGAGTTGGAGTACAAGAGCAGACACAGAACAGGGACAGTACATGTCTTAAAAATAAAACACATGCCTCATGCCGGGGAGAGCATTATCAGCTGATTTCACCAAAGAGAAATGAGATTAATTTTATATCCAAACAGTGGTCCTTCCATTAAACTAAGAGAAGAGGTTGCTATTAATTCAGTTCAAGGGAAAAAAGAATGTATGTCAAAGATGTGCAGTGAATTCCCTGAAGTTCTCTGTGATAAATTGGGTTGTCTGTCAGGCTGCCTGCACAGAATTCTTTTAAAACATGATGCCTGTCCAGTTGCTTGCAAGGTGTGTGTGGAGTTTCCACTGCTGTAGGTCAAGTCATGTTAGAAGACTCAGAGAAATTAAAAATGGAAGGGATAATTGAGGAAGTAGACACAACTGATTGGGTGGCGGCAGTTGTTTTAGCGTGCAAGGTCTCATGAGAAGTGAGGCCATGCATCGCTCTAAGAGTACTCAACAAATCTGTTGTGGTAGACAGATGCCCCCTTCCCAACAATCGGAGATGTTATCCCAAATTAAAAATGCTAAAGTGTTTTCTAACTTAGACCTCAGATGTGCAATCGGCCGATTAAGCTTAACGATTAATCTAAAGACTTAGGGGCCGATTCCGATCTCGGCAGGTAGGGCTCCGAATAGGATTCGGCTTTACCGGATCCGATTCGGAGCCCTTTTTCCCGACCGAATCGTACGCGGGTCCGGCCGAGCGAGTACGATGCAAATTCGCCGACCGACTCGTCCGGGCGACCCGACCGCTCCGACCGACTCGTACCCGGATCGTACCGCTCCGACCGACTCGCTCGGACCCGATTCGCACCGCGCAATGGAGACGTTTTCCGGCCGGGTAAGTACGATGCGCACCTCGACCGCTCCGACCGACTCGCGCCGTCCGACTCGAACTTGCTGTCGGAGCCGTACTTTGGGGGTCCGTGTCGGACCCCCTGTACGCGTACCCGCGCGAGGCGCACACAGGGGGGACCCATGGGTCCCCCTACCTGTACGTGTACACCGCGAAGCGCTCGCGGCGTACTCGCTGTAGGGGGCGCCCTTGTCCGCCTCGCACCCATTGAGGCAATGGGAGCCCGCGTACGCGTTGTACGACCGGCTCCCATTGAGTTCAATGGGAGTCCGACCGACTCGTGTCCGGTGGCATACGAATGCATCGGACTCGTTCGGTCGGACTGCACGGGTCCGATTCGGTCGGAAATCTCTCCGGGTCCGGCTCGGTCGGAGAGATTTCCGGCCCGAATCGGAATCGACCCCTCAACTGTATTATTCATCCCCTTCTGGGGGATACTCAAGGATACAATTTGGGCTCATTTTGAAAGCCTTTGATTTTCATCGAGTAATGGAATGGGCGTTAGAAGGTATGCTAGGGTTAAAATATACCAAATGTTTTCTTACATTAGGCACTGTGTTAAAAGACCGTCTAACCACAAAAGTCCCAGAGAAGGCTCCGGGGAGGGAACAAGAGGCCTAGGGTACTAGGAGAAGGCAGCCTCCAACATAAACTGTTTACCACAAAAAAAGCCACTCCTAGTGTGATGACCTAAAGGTCTATAAGTTTGTGATATGTGAAATGGCATCTCACAAAAAGTGAAGGACTGGTCTCACACACCACCTGGTGTCATGCTTCATCATTGACCAGTCCTCGCCCCTTAAAAACTTGGTTTGATAAGGGGCGGGCATACACCTGACGACAGGGATGCACTTCTAAATCTAAGTGGGGGCCCTTATAAAAATAATGTGTGCTAAAAAACCATTACAGATGACAAATCAAAATTAATTTAATGTGAACAGCATCTGTATGGTCATTAAAAACAGTATTGCGGTGTATATGAGGAAATTATTGTCCTCCCACCGTCATGTATCTAGTCAACATGTTTCTGCCCTTCGGCCCATTAGGGTCCATGGCATTCATCAGGACTTACAAAAACTAAAGTCTCCACCCTTACCAATTTTATGGAAAAAGGGAATCCACTGGGTGGGGTGAAAAAATGTCACCCTCAACCTTCAGGAAGGGGGAAAAAATTTTTTTTCAAACCTGCTAAGTGAGAAAATAAAATAAAAAGAAGAGACATTGTGTAATACAAATTTGTAATGAGGTCATAAAAAATTCGACGGCCAACTCCACACGCATTCTACAGTGAGTGGCTATAATGTGCTACAAACGTGTCAGTCATCTGTGCACCGTATTTAATAAAATCCACGGGAAATGTATCCCATGTTTCTTACCCTTGTGGGGGATCTACTAGCCCCATATGAGGCCGTGGACGAGAGACCAAAAATGGTCATTAGCTGTCAAAAAAGGGAGAGAAATGACAGAAAGACGAAAATTATATTACTACTTGTTTTCATAGTTACAGGTAAACATACTGCTAAGTTCTAATTCTCATTGTTTTTTTTAAAAAGAATAGATAGTTAGTTAATCAGCGTAAAGCACCTCGTGCCCCAAAGGCCGTGGGACCAGGGCATCCATTCTCGCAAACACACACTCTTACTGTGACCGTTGCGTGTCCGCTCCTTGCACCTATGTCTGCACGAGTCGTCTCCTCATCGATGATTGTGAGGGGAGACTGTTCGGTTTTTATAGCATATACGCGCTGTCAAACTGGTGCAGGTGTGGGTAATGAGAGTGAGCGGTAACCAGTAGCAGGAAGGACAACGATGTTTCCGGTGTCGTCGGCCTCATTAAGTAAAAAATGCCTGGCCTGCCTGGAGCAGTTACGATGACCAAATATGGACATCCGATAGTACTATTGTAATGCCATTGGATACCGCTGACACCCGAAAGTGTTTCCGTATGAACAGTGCGGTTGCTGCCAAATGGCGCACATGCGTTTCAAAGGGCGCTGAAGACAATTGAAAAGGCGTGTCTTGTCCAATACCCTACTCTCAATACATTCAATATTGTGCATGCATTGAAAGTGAAAGAAACGAAGTATCAGCATGTCTAACCTTATTTCATACACACATTACCGTTTGAGCTACCAAATGGTCCATGATCCTGTTTGATCCGCTCTCACAAATGTAAGTGACATCGCGTATTTATAAGAATATACGTGTACATTGTAAATATGGACATCCGGTAGTGTTATTATTGTAATGCCATTGGATACCGCTGACACCCGAGAGTGTTTCCGTATGAGCAGTGCGGTTGCTGTCAAGTGGTGCGCATGCGTTTTAAAGGGCACTAAAATGTTCGAAAAGGCGTGTCTTATCAAATACCCTACTCTCACTATATCCACTATTGTGCATGCATTGAAAGTGAAAGAAAGGGGGTAGCAGTGTGCCTAACCTTATTTCAAACACATACTACCGTTTGAGCTATGATCCTATAAGATCCGCTTTTACAAATGTTAGTGATATCGTGTATTTATAAGAAAATACGTATACATTGTAAATTGTCAAAATCGAGACTATGAGTGTTCTAGATCTAAATATCTAAAAATCTGCAGGTGGGCGATACAGTTACCTAGTATTGTCTAATGAACTGAAAGCATCGTTACATACTATATGTTAAAAATAGTGACTGTCCTAGGATATTAAAAGGCAAAGTCAATAAAATAAAATACCAGTATCGATATCAGCACCGTCCCCTTGTCTTTAGCTTGCTATCTAAACAGGTTTTCTACTGACAGGGCTAGTTAAGGGACCGGTTTCAGGTTTTTTTTTTTTTCTTCTAGAGTATGTTCTATGTTCATCATGAGGCTACATTTATCCTAACAATTGTAGCCAAGGGATATCATCGTTTAATCCTGTCTGATTAGATTTCAATCTATACACCCATCTTTGTTCCCTGATGTGCAGTGGTCTTGTGAGGTCTGTTGTAGATTTTTTTAAAACCTCTAGTACTGTCCATCTCAGATCACTGTCTTTGTGTTCAGAGTCAAAAAAATGCCTCGTAAGCTTTGTATTCGTCTTCTTGCACCGTATTGTACTACGGTGTTCATTGATACGGATCTTGATCTTGCGGGTAGTCATCCCCAAGTAGAGGAGATTGCAGGGGCATGTCAATAAGTAAATGACGTTCTCGGTATTACAGTTACTGAAACTATTCAGTTTCCACGGTCTCCCTGTGCCAATATCTACTTCTTTTGTCGCGGTGGTGTAAGGGCATGCGACACACCCACCACAGGGATAGTGTCCAGTGGGTCTATGTGTGTTCCAGAGAGTTGTTTGTTCTACTCTCCCGAGAGTATGGTCTTTGGCGTGGACCAGTTCATCACGCAAACTTTTACTTCTTTTAAATGCAAAGAGTGGGGGATCCCACTTTCTGCCTGCACTACCCAAGATATGCCAGTTTTTTTTGATAATTTTCTTCACGGTGTTTGAAACTGGCGTGAATGTAGTAACACACACCATCTGATCCTTTCTTTCTTTATCCATGCTTTCCAGAAGAGCTTCCCGTGGGTTGTTCCTTGCCCTCTTTTTCGCTCTCTTGATTAGTTTTTTAGGGTAATGTCTTTGGAGCAATTTCTCCTCTAATTCCTTAGACTGTTCCAGGAATGTTTCGGTTTCAGTGCAATTTCGCCGCACCCTTAAAAATTGCCCTACTGGTAGGTTGTCCTTGAGGGCTTTAGGATGATGACTCTCATATAGTAGCAGACTGTTTTTGTCCGTGGGCTTGTTGTGTACCCTTGTTTGGATACCCTCTGGTGTCATTTCAATGTCCAGGTCCAGGAACGTGGCCTGATGTCTATTGATAGAATGAGTAAACCTCAGGTGATGATCTTTGGTGTTAACGCAGTCTACAAAGGCTTTTGCAGTGATTTCATTCCCACGCCATATAATGAAGATGTCATCAATGTAGCGTTTCCACGTTTTCAGGTGTTCTGTAAACGGGTTGTTTTCGTTGAAGATAAAATCCTCCTCAAATTGGCGGACGTACAGGCAGGCCAAACTTGGGGCGAATGTACTGCCCATAGAAGTTTGTGAGATGCCATTTCACATATCACAAACTTAGAGACATTTAGGTCATCACACTAGGAGTGGCTTTTTTTTGTGGTAAACAGACTGTGTTAAAAGAGCCATGCAGTGAAGAGCATAAAGGTTCTCACCATACCCAATCTTAAATCAAGAACAACAGTTCTGGAACATTCCCTTGTTTGATGACATCAAGTTGCATTATAAACTGTAAAGTTACATAAATCATTATAAGGGCCCTTTCAAAAAATTAGTCTGATCTTACTCAGCCTGATTAGTGTGGTCAGAATGTCATGATTGTTCAGTTGTTGAGAGAAAAAAACATCTACTCCTTAACATCAGCCAGACTAGTCAGCATAGGAAGGCAGTGTATATGGATGTTGATTCGACAAAACACCATGGTAAGCAGCTAACTACAATGGCACACACAGAAACACACTTTTGCCGCAGATGACATCCCATGTTTTATCAATGTTTCCCATACTTAGGCCCTCACAATCCTTTTACTTGATTCCCAAGAGTTAGAAGAAGGGCAAGGAGTGGAAAATAAAGAATGTGGAACAGAGCTCAAGTCATCCTGTCTCCTTTCTGTTTCTGCCACCCTGTGCCTTTATGACCAAAAAGATTCGATTATCAAGGAAAGTGGCAAGGGTAGCAAAGGACACGTCCATTGTGGCAGTTGCTGATGCGGGCTACCACTATTCGACATCCTTTGAAGTGTGATCTTGTAGCCATTTTTTCACCTTTCAAACAGGGGGACACAATGAATAATCTTACCCTTGGCCCTAGTGAAAAATCCTACAAATGTGGGCAGATCTCTAAGGTAAACAAGCATTTGCAATGCAATCGGTCTCGCCTTTGGGACCTTATATGTATTTAGCTGTGCAGCACATTAGCCTGGGTGCTGAAACATCTACTGTTCTTTAACATGGAGGGAAAGTAAGCACCAAACTGCGTGACACGCCAGGTATAGGAACACATGGAGAGAAATATTGCCTTTCAGCGGAAAATGGTATAGTCCAAAGCTCTGTTTTTAATATAAAATCAGGGCCTTCGGTGGTCATCACTGAAAATACAAGATTTGAAAAAAATATTATTGTCTACGGGTGTTCATGGAAGACAATTTCTATGGACTGGAATCCAGAGAATGCTTAAGTGATTCTGGTATTAAATAGAGGCAGTTGCCAGAAAAATTTAAAAAAGAAAGTCCCTAAGCACAAAGCAGTTCTGGTATTTTACTGACCTCTACTGGTCGTTTTCTATCAAGACGGTTAAATAGAGGCAGTTGAACAAGCAGAAAGCAATTCTGGTATTTTACTGACCTCTACTGGTCGTTTTCTATCAAGGCAGTTAAATAGAGGCAGTTGAACAGAAAAAAAAGTCCCTTAGCGGAAGCAGACAAGTCCTAGGGCTGATCTCCAGAGCCCACAAAGTACATACACATATAAGTATATACTACAGTATATACAAGAGGTCTCGAATGCACGACCTAAAAATGAGCAAATGTATGCACTCTCTATGAAACAAAGTACCATTCCAATCACCTGCTCCCAAAAATCCTCACCATTATTTACTGGTTTACATAACCCAGTTTCAACTAGACTTCAAACCCTAACTGCTCAAAGTACAGTTGCTCCTTCTGCAATAAGATATTCTGAGTAAAATGCTACATTGAACCTTGGTGCTAGATTCATGCATTAGGAAATGTAGGGCGACCTACATCACAGAATATAAAGTAGATATTTTTATTTCTATAAACATGGTGTGTTTTTTGATACTTCCCCACTAAATAAAGTAAGCCAACAGATAGCTTGGCTCAGTGATTACATTTAGGGGTCGATTCCGATTCGGGCCGGAAATTTCTCCGACCGAGCCGGACCCGGAGAGATTTCCGACCGAATCGGACCCGTGCAGTCCGACCGAACGAGTACGATGCGTCCGTATGTTATCGGACTCGAGTCGGTCGGACTCCCATTGAAGTCAATGGGAGCCGGTCGTACAAAGCGTACACGCGGGCTCCCATTGACTCAATGGGTGCGAGTCGGACAAGGGCGCCCCCTACAGCGTGTACGCGGCGAAGCGATTCGCGCCGTACACGCACAGGTAGGGGGGACCCATGGGTCCCCCATGTGTGCGACTCGCGCGGCTACGCGTACAGAGGGTCCGACACGGACCCCCAAAGTACGGCTCCGACAGCTCTTACGAGCCGGAGTGCGCGGCTCGGTCGGGACTGTTCGCTGCGCGCATCGTACTTACCCGGCCGGGAAACGTCTCCATTGCGCGGTGCGAGTCGAGTCCGAGCGAGTCGGTCGGAGCGGTTCGAGCCGGGAGCGAGTCGGTCGGAGCGGTCGGGACGCCCGGACGAGTCGGTCGGCGATTTCGCATCGTACTCGCTCGGCCGGACCCGCGTACGGTTCGGTCGGGAAACAGGGCTCCGAATCGGATCCGGTAAAGCCGAATCCGATTCGGATCCCTACCGGCCGAGATCGGAATCGGCCCCTAAGTGTTAATTAAGACATTGTTTTAATATTTGCAAAGGAGACTTATGTTGTACTTACAATATTTTTGCAATTATCAGGAACACTGATAAATATTGTGGAATTACAGTGAGGAAATATTTTAGGGAGCATGTTTTCATCAAGGAAACAAACATTAAGGGGCCGATTCCGATCTCGGCCGGTAGGGCTCCGAATCGGATTCGGCTTAACCGGATCCGATTCGGAGCCCTATTTCCCGACCGATCCGTACGCGCGTCCGGGCGAGCGAGTACGATGCGTATTCGCCGACCGACTCGTCCGGGCGTCCTGACCGCTCCGACCGACTCGATCCCGGGTCGAACCGCACCGACCGACACGACTCGCACCGCGCAATGGAGACGTTCCCCGGCCGGGTAAGTACGATGCGCGCCGCGAGCAGTCCGACCGAGCCGCGCACTCCGGCTCGAAAGAGCTGTCGGAGCCGTACTTTGGGGGTCCGTGTCGGACCCCCCTGTACGTGTAGCCGCGCGAGTCGCACACAGGGGGGACCCATGGGTCCCCCCTACCTGTGCGTGTACGGCGTGAATCGCTTCGCCGCGTTCACGCTGTAGGGGGCGCACTTGTCCACATCGCACCCATTGAGTCAATGGGAGCCCGCGTACGCGTTGTACGACAGGCTCCCATTGACTTCAATGGGAGTCCGACCGACTCGAGTCCGATGGCATACGTGCGCATCGTACTCGTTCGGTCGGACTGCACGGGTCCGATTCGGTCGGAAATCTCTCCGGGTCCGGCTCGGTCGGGGAGATTTCCGGCCCGAATCGGAATCGGCCCCTAAATTGGGGTAGCCATGGGTAAAACCTGTGTACCTGGAAGGGATCACTGACAGAATATCGATGAGAAGAATATCGACCTACAAAAATAACGAGGTAAAAATATAGAATGCCAAAATATCGAATCCCTATCTACAAACAGGTAAGTACAAAAATATCGAATCCAAAATATAGTTGTAAAAAATATAGTCAAAATATCGAATTTTTTAAATATCTTAAAAGTAATGTAAAATTAATGAAATAATATATATAATTAACTAAAACATACTTAAAAATACTTAAATAACTTTAAAATTAATAAATAATTAATCTAAGTTAAAAAAAAATAAACATACATTTTTATTTTTTTATTCATATATATATTAACGTAATATTTATAAAAAATATTCAATATTTTTAGCGTAGGATAGCGGGAGGGTAAAATTTACTATTACCACTCCAGTGAGTGCAACAGTAGGGAAAGCATTGGATAGCGGGAGGGTAAAAATTACTATTCCCACTCCAGTGAGTGCAACAGTAGGGAAAGCGTTGGATAGCGGGAGGGTAAAAATTACTATTCCCACTCCAGAGAGTGCAACAGTAGGGAAACGTTGGATAGCGTAGGGGTAAAAATTACTATTCCCACTCCAGAGAGTGCAACAGTAGGGAAAGCGTTGGATAGCGGGAGGGTAAAAATTACTATTCCCACTCCAGAGAGTGCAACAGTAGGGAAAGCGTTGGATAGCGGGAGGGTAAAAATTACTATTCCCACTCCAGTGAGTGCAACAGTAGGGAAAGCGTTGGATAGCGGGAGGGTAAAAATTACTATTCCCACTCCAGAGAGTGCAACAGTAGGGAAAGCGTTGGATAGCGTAGGGGTAAAAATTACTATTCCCACTCCAGAGAGTGCAACAGTAGGGAAAGCGTTGGATAGCGTAGGGGTACAAATTACTATTCCCACTCCAGAGAGTGCAACAGTAGGGAAAATAATGATTTAATATTTTAATAAAAGTAAAATAATTATCAATACCAATAAAAAATAAATTAAAATTACTTACCAATTACAAAATATTTAATAATTAATTCTAAATACCAATAAATATTATTTCTTAAATTAATTACCTATTAATTATTAATTAACAAAGAATTAATTTTCAATACCAAAAAATAATAAATAAAAAAATACCAAGTAATAATTAATTGACAGTAAATTAATTATCAATACACAAAAATATTTTCAATTATTAATTAATTACAATTAAATTACTTCCCACCCTATTCCCCTATAAACCCACAACCCGCTACAAAGAATAAATTAATACAATTAACATAATTATCAATTAATAAATTAATAAAAATTAATTACCAATTAATAAAAATTAATTACCAAATAAGAATTAATTAACAATAAATTAATAATCAATACCAATAAATAAAAATAAATAATTACTGAATTACAATTAAATTACTTCCCACCCTACTCCCCTATAAACCCACAACCCGCTCTGAATAATAAATTAATACAATTAATATAATTATCAATTAAAAAATTAATAAAAATTAATTACCAATTAATAAAAATTAATTACCAATTAATAAAAATTAATTACCAATTAATAATTAATTAACAATGAATTATTTATCAATACCAATAAATAAAATTAAATAATTACTTCATTACATTTAAATTACTTCCCACCCTATTACCCTATAAACCCACAACCCGCTACAGAACCAAAACGCAAAATTAAATTAAATATAATTAATAATTCCTAAAAATTAATATTTAATTTACTATAATTAAATTACTTCCCACCCTATTCCCCTATAAACCCACAACCCGCTACAGAATTAAATTACACAAAAATTAAATAACATAAAATTCATTTCTTTAAAAAAATTAAAACATACATTACAAAAATAATACATACTTTTAACACATATACTAACACTTAAAACACTATAAAAAAATTCGATATTTTTAACAACTATATTATGACTGTCGATATTTTGACAATCGATATTTGTTACCTGAATTTCGATATTCTTAACCACTATATTTTGGCAATTCGATATTCTGTCCATTCTATATTAAAAACTCGATATTTTGGCAATTCAATATTAAAAATTCGATGTTATGTCTGTTTACCCCTGGAAGGCATTTTGGTGTCATGGCATAACCCCTTGAACCTTGACATTACTCTATGGTGCCCCTGGCAATTCTCAGGTAACATGCGCTCAAAAATAGAAACAGAAAGTAAACATGGCTTCAGTCACACTTTTATTTTCTGTTTTCCACTCCTTGACTTTCTCCTAACCCATCAGCAACAATTAGGAGGCTATTGAGGGGCTGAAGATGGTACAAGAAGTTGAGCCAGTGATGGTTTCAGCAGTAAAGGTCACGTATTTTCACCACTCCTAACTCTTGCATTTTTGTCGATCAATGCCTATGCAGACAAACAATGAGACAATACCCTACAGTCATTGGTTAATATTTTATAGTGGAAGTTTGAAAGATTGTGAGCACTTTTTAGATATGTGTTTTCGACAGAGCAGCTTCCAAATAAATCTATTGCCCACAATATAAATAGATACCCTAACATATTGGGTTTTTAGTTGAGTGACGAGAGCCCCTCTCAAGTAATAAACACAATCCTTGTCAGGGTGAACCACAAAAGTCAATAAATAAACCTATGCTTAACCATATGGCAGCTTGCCATGAGAGCATTGAAGCTTAACTTAGTGACAACGTGTAAAGTATTTATGGAGCACTAAATATTATTAAAGTAAAAACACATTACAAGAAAAATCCCAAACCAATTTAGAGAAATGAAGTACATTTTAAGAAACAAAATGAAAAATTGAAACAAATCCAATAAGTAGAACCAAATTATGAATTTTTTCAGTTGTAGGTTTAAATAGCGCCAAAAAGCACAAAGTAACACTCACGGTTAAGTTATCTGGTCCCGCTGGACTGGGTCAAAGTCACAAGTTCAGGACCACCGCAATGGAATGTGAGTCAGATATAGGGACCACGTTTGTCCTAGTGGAGAGTTTACCTTCTTAGTTCACTTTGATGTGAGGAGCCTCAGTCGGAGCTTTGCATTGGTGGGGGACCGCCGGGAGAACATTGTTGGAGCGCAAAGCTTGTGGCCGGTCATTGCTCTGCATTGGCAAGAAACACGGGACATTCATTGCTAATCAGAAGAGCATCATGCAGGTGAAGTCTGGAGCCTGTAGCCGGAAAGGTTGTGCTGGCTGCTGGGTGCAGGCCGTGAGTGGCCGCATTGAAGTCAACTTGCGATTTTCTAGGAGACCGGGAATGGTTCTTTTTTTACATGAAGAGCCCTGGACCTGCGGTTCTTCACCTGGAGTCTATTCCTTGCAATCTTTAGGGTGGAGTACACTCAGAAACTAGCCAAGGGTCAAGGACATGGAGGGGCACCTCTTGTGGTTCAGGACTCACTCCAGCATAGGACAGTAGCAGGGTCCAGGCAGGTCCAGTTGGTGCTGATCAGCTGGGCAGCTGCATGGAAGGCCTCTGGAACCTTGTTGTGTCCCTGTAGCTCAAACAGGAGGTCAGCCAGCTGACCCTTGGAGCCACTTCTGGGATCCTGGGTTCAAGGGGAGCAGGTCCCCGACAGCAGGGCAGTCCTACTTCAGATTTTCCACAGGTCCAGAACAGTTGTGGTGAGAGGCTCTGAGGGAGCCACTTTCATACCTTGTGCCAGCCTGTGTGTGGGAGTCACCCCGTTCTATATTCCTAAACTGGTTCTTGTTAGTTCTTCCCTTTTCCCTGGGTTTGGCTCCGGTCTAGTTAGGGGGAAAAAGGGCTTGCAGGCCCACGTGTGAGCTTCATTTGCCAGTGACAAGGTAAGCAACTTCAGAAGTCAGGAAGGATGTGGGCACAGCCCTCAGGTTGCCCTTTGAAGCTCAGGAAGATCTGAGTACACCTCCCCCCAAACAAGCCATCCAGCTAAGGAGAGGAACAACCATCCCCACACCCAAGGCCCTTTTATCCCTTATCTAGAAGGAATACACATTACACCATAGGTGACCCATTAACAGTCATGTGACCCTGGACATTGGCAGGAAGGAACATTTGGTTTAGGCAAAAAAATGCCACTTTCTAAAAGTGCCATTTTCAGACTAGTAAATTAAGCCCAACTTTACCATTAAAGAGGATTTTAAATTACCACTCAAATGAGTGGAAGAAGTATTTCTCTGTCTGCTCCCAAACTGACGCCATCACTTATTAAGTGTAATAAGGTATCCCAGTGTTAGTCTAAGAGAGAACTAGCGTTGTTACAATGAAAAACAACCCTGGGAGTTTTCCACTGCCACAACATGTAAAACTTAAGTACACATGTCATATTTTTAAATACCATGCACCCCGCTCTATGAGCTGAAGGGGTCCACATTAGAGGTGGCTTATAAGAATTAAAAAGAAAGCTTTGGGCCTGGCAAAAAGTGTATTCTGGCAGGTTGAAATGGCAATTTAAAACTGTAGACACAGGCTGTAAAAGAAGGCCTGGGTAGATGCTTTACAAGGTTACTTTAGTTGAAGGCACAATAAGTGCTGCAGCCCACTTGCAGCAATTACGTTACAGGCTCTGGGCACAAGTAGCTCAACAATTACAACTTTTGTCATTACCAGATGGTCCCTTGGAAAAAGTAACCATGGATTTTGTAGGACCATATAATGTACTGCCTACTGGTATAATTATTTTATTGTTTTGGCGAATTACTAGTCTAAGTAGTTTTATTATTCTTTTGTAGATTCCGTGCCCATTGAAAATACCATTAATTTCTTGAGCAATGTTTTTAAACTTGATGGAGCACAAAAGTAATTGTGACAGACAATAGTAATCAATTTATTTCTGCAAAAATCACTATATGAAATTTTATGATGTGAAACAATTGAGAGTCGTAGCTCTTACAGATTTGTAGAAAGAGTAAATCATATATTGAAAGAGGGTGCTCAAACAGAGTTATCGAGGCTGAATGTTAAGACATATCAATGAAAAAGTGTGGAATTATCTTACAATACCACACAACACAACTGGTCTTCCTTCAATCAGGCTGTTGAGAGGAAAAGAACCAAAATGCAGACTAATGCCAATGTGGTTGAAGTCTTCAACAAAAATGAATGGGTATGAATACGACAAGACAAAAATAAGACATACTTTGATGCATACAAGAAAGTTACAGAGATTGGCATTCACCCTAGAGACTGGGTGTTGATAAAAACTCCAAACAAATTGTGCAAAGGAGAATCAAAGTCTTCTTCCCTTGCTTTGGTACTTAAGTCCACTCTAGTCTGATTTTCTATTTTAGTGAAAGAAAAAGGGGGGTGGAATATCAGAAGTGTTGTTAAAATGTCACCAGAACAAACTATGACTAATTGTGATTCTGGTAAGCACTTTGATAGTAACACCCTTAATAATTTTGCTGGCAATACTACCTCTGACATGAAAGTAGCAAACTCTTTCAATGACAATTTAAAACAAGATTATATTTGTGTTTGAATTTAAGTGCCAGTAATGATGCATCTTCTTCGGGATCTTTTAATTTTGACTCTATGATCAGATTTCAATTGTTATAAAGTGTCTAAATCCAATTCACAATCCACTAATGTACACCCACTTAGATGTAGCTTTGTATTTTTTCTACACACAACAAGGTGTCTGAACCCAGCATGTCTGCTACAACTACTACTTGATCTAAACTTTCAATTGTCTGTCCCTGTGAAAATTAAGAATTTTATTAGATTTTAGCTTGACTTTTTTGTGTTCTAATTGCATTTTATTTCTTTTTTTATGTTAAAGAGGGAAGGAGCATGCACGGCGGCCCTCATCCTCCTGGACCTCTCTGCAGCATTTGATACAGTCTCCCACCCCATCCTAACCCAACACCTAAATGACATTGAAATCCAAGGACACAAACTCTGATGGATCAGCTCCTTCCTGACTGGAAGAATCCAGTCAGTCAGCCTGGCACCGTATACCTCGGATGCTCACGACCTCATCTGCGGAGTTCCGCAAGGCTCCTCCCTGAGCCCGTAAGTTTTTAACACATACGTGATCCCTCTAGCCAACATCATCCGCTATCAAGACATCAATGTCCTCTGTTACGCTGAAGACACACAACTCATTCTCCTCTTCACGGACAGGATGCACAGCATCCGGAGCAAGTTTAATGCTTGCATGACTGATATCACTCACTGGATGAAGACCAACTGTCTAAATCTAAACACCGACAAGACTGAAGTGGTGATCTTTGGGAAGAGGACATCACTGTGGTACTCTACCTGGTAGCCATCAGAGCTAGGACCAACACTGATCCCAACACCTACACAAAGAACCTCGGGATCATCATCATCAGCAAATTCTACAATGACCGACAAAGTCAATGCCATCACAGCCACATGCTTCCATACCCTGAAGATGCTGAGGAAGATTTTCATATAGCTCCCAATCAGCAACTGGAACACTGTCATGCATGCCCTGGTCACAAGCAAGCTGCACTATGGGAACACCCTCTGTTAGAAATGGGGTTTCTGGTTGGCTAGGGTATGCACCTAAGCCAGGCAGAACCCACCACTCTAGTTAGGCCAAATCAGTTACTCACCAAAGATACCAGTGCTCACCCTCTGGTAGCTTGGCGCAGAGCAGGCAGACATATCATCAGAAGCAATGTCTAAAGCAATTGTGCAACACACTCATAAAATAACACAGCGAACACAGCACAAAAGAGACTCCACACAGGATTATATTAAAAAACAAATCATACTATATTATATATATATCACAAGACCAAAATGGCATGTAACACAAATACTTTGCCAGGTATGCTATTGTCAAACAACACAGTGCATGTACTCTTAAATGTATCACTCATTAGTTTGATCAAAGCAAGATAAAATGATGAAGATCACATCAGTAGTGCAAGTGATGCAGACTGTTTAGTGTAAATCACACAAATTACAACAAAAACATAGGCCACAGTGCCCCTGCACCCTATTCCAATTTTATACTGTAATTGTTGTGAGACCTGCTGAAATGATTACATGCAGGCATAAAATGTAGGCCAAAAGTGAACCTGTATGCCTACTACAAGTGATATGGTAAAAAGTGAGCTCCCTGTTGAATGCAGGACAAGTACATCCCCTTCTACTGGGGGTATTACAGTAACACCACATGACCGGTATCCCACCAGAAGACTTCCCCCACATTGGAGCGGGGTAAGAACAATGCTCCGCGAGTCCTCCAGGGGTCGTCCCTGACGTTAGAAGAAATCCAACCACCTACGAGAGTAGCGCGTCTACAATGGGGCAACACCAAAATATTAGTTCCCAGAAGTCAGCAGCAGCTTAATAGATCCATCTTTAAAAAAGAAATTATGGCAACCGCTGCTACACCTTGCAAATCGATGACTGGTTTATTTTTGTAATTTATCCCTGCAACCAATTTGATACATGAATTGTTATAGTTTATGTTTTCTCTGCATTTGAAATTTGTTTATGTTTGTCACTTAGAAAGTTTTGTCACAATTATTCACCAATTTTGTATGCACATATTGAAACAATTGATAGTGTTTTCTCCTTTTCTCTGATGAAAAAAAGATATTGGCAATTGCTCTAAAAAAGTATAAAATCATGGTCAATAAATATAAAGGCCAATATAATAAGTAACTGGTCTGAGTCTGTTTAAGTAGAGAACAGCACGAAAACTGACAGCAAGAATAACTTCCCTTTTTCAGTTTAACAAGGCCCTACCTAGCTGCCAGTCAAGGGCCTATACCCTCTAACACGTTTGAATTTCACTTTCTAAAAGTGGCATTTCTAAAATAGTAATATAAAATCCAACTACACCAGTAAGCAGGATTTATCAGCACAATTCTAAATATACCAAACATTGCAATGCAACTCCTTTCTGATCAGGAATTGCCAGTTAAAAGTATATAAGGGAATTCCTATTGTAAGCCTATGAGAGGAGTAAGCCTCACAGCAGTGAAAAATGAAATGCGCTGTTTGTCACTACTAGGATTTGCCACACATAAAGGCACATGTCCTACCTTTTACTTACACAGCACCCTTCTCATAGGGCTACCTAGGGGTGACCTATGTGTAATAAAAGGGGAGTTTAAGGCTTGACAAGTAGTTTGAAATGCCAATTCAAAGTTGCAGTAAACTGTGCACACAGGCCCTACAGTGACAAGACTGAGACAGGTCTGAAAGGCTACTTCTGTGGGTTGCACAAGCAGTGCTGCAGGCCCACAAGTAGCATTTAATTTACAGGCCCTGGGTATATGGTATACCAGTTTGCAAGGGGCTTATAAGTAAAGCAAATATGCCAAACAGGTGTAAACCAATCATACCATGTTTACAGGAGAGAGCACATACATTTTAGCACTAATTAGCAGAGGTAAATTGCCCAGAGTCCTAAACCCAACAAAAAGGTCAGAAAAGCAGGCAGAGGAAGGCAAAATGTTTGGGGATAACCCTGCAAAAAGGGCCAGGTCCAACAGTCTCTATGCTGGGAACAACAACAAACAAGCATTGGCATAGCCAATAGGTCTCGCCTTTGGGACCTTGTAAGTAAAAAGAAAAACTGAAGTATAAGACTTCACGTTTACATTCACTTCGTATTTAGGATGCAGTAAATGTAAACGTGAAGTCTTATACTTCAGTTTTTCTTTTTACTTACAAGGTCCCAAAGGCGAGACCTATTGGCTATGCCAATGCTTGTCTTGTACTTGCACTGCTGGCAACTTCTTCCTGCATGTTTTCATGCTTGTTTGTTATAATTTTTTTTTGTTATGGGGCAGTGGGACATAAATAACGGGGGAGTGGAGGTTGTAAAACAGTAATTTAATTAGAGCACGAGCAGCGGACGGACACTAGGGGAGAATCAACAGATGCCAGATTCCGAGGGCAGACTGGCGTGATGCTTAGGTGATGTTTAGGTGATGCTTAGGTGGTGCGCTGATGCAAAATGGTGGTGGTGAGTGATGTTTGGTGTTCAGGTGGTGCCACTATATAGGGGCCGATTCCGATTCGGGCCGGAAATCTCTCCGACCGAGCCGGACCCGGAGAGATTTCCGACCGAATCGGACCCGTGCAGCCCGAACGAGTACGATGCGCACGTATGCCATCGGACTCGATTCGGTCAGACTCCCATTGAAGTCAATGGGAGCCTGCCGTACAACGCGTACGCGGGCTCCCATTGACTCAATGGGTGCGAGGCGGACAAGGGCGCCCCCTACAGCGTGTACGCGGTGAAGCGATTCGCGCCGTACACGCACAGGTAGGGGGGACCCATGGGTCCCCCCTGTGTGCGACTCGCGCGGCTACGCGTACTGGGGGGTCCGACACGGACCCCCAAAGTACGGCTCCGACAGCTCTTTCGAGCCGGACTGCGCGGCTCGGTCGGACTGCTCGCGGCGCGCATCGTACTTACCCGGCCGGGGAACGTCTCCATTGCGCGGTGCGAGTCGAGTCCGAGCGAGTCGGTCGGTGCGGTTAGACTCAGGAACGAGTCGGTCGGAGCGGTCGGGACGCCCGGACGAGTCGGTCGGCGATTTCGCATCGTACTCGCTCGCCCGGACGCGCGTACGAATCGGTCGGGAAATAGGGCTCCGACTCGGATCCGGTAAAGCCAAATCCGATTCGGAGCCCTACCGGCCGAGATCGGAATCGGCCCCATAGTGTGTATTGGAGATACGTTGTGGATTGTGGAGTTGTGGAGTTGAAATATGTTTGGTGTGTAATTATGTGGTGTGTATTGGAAATGTGTGGAGTTGAATTCTGTGTCCTGGAACTGTGGTGTTGAGTGAAATTATGCTTAGTGAAATTGTGTCATGGTGTGGAGTGCATTTATGTTCATTGGTGGTATGTGGCATAGAGTGCATTTATGTGGAGTGTATTTATGTTGCATTGAGTAGAGTGCAATTATGTGGCATGTAATTATGTGGCACTGAGTGGTATTATGTGGAGTGTATTTATGTTGCATTGAGTAGAGTAAATATGTGGTGTGTAATTATGTGGTACTGAGTGGTATGTGGAGTGTATTTATGTTGCATTGAGTAGAGTGTAATTATGTGGCGTGTAATTATGTGGCACAGTGGTATTATGTGGAGTGTATTTATGTTGCATTGAGTAGAGTGTAATTATGTGGCACAGTGTTATTATGTGGAGTGTATTTATGTTGCATTGAATAGAGTGCAATTATGTGACGTGTAATTATGTGGTACTGAGTGGTATTATGTGGAGTGTATTTATGTTGCATTGAGTACAGTGTAATTATGTGATGTGTAATTATGTGGCACTGAGTGCTATTATGTGGAGTGTATTTATGTTGCATTGAATAGAGTGTAATTGTGATGTATGATTATGTGGTACTGAGTGTTATTATGTGAGTGTATTTATGTTGCATTGAGTAGAGTGTAATTACGTGGTGTGTAATTATGTGGCACTGAGTGATATTTTTGGAGTGTATGTTGCATTCAGTAGAGTGTAATTATGTGGCGTGTAATTATGTGGTGCTGAGTGGTATGTGGGGTGTATTTATGTTGCATTGAGTAGAGTGTAATTATGTGGCGTGTAACTATGTCACACTGAGTGGTATTATGTGGAGTGTACAGTGTGATAAGAGCTGATATCAGGGACAGGGCCGGCTCTAGGGTGGTGGGACCTGTGCCACCGGAGCTGACTTCCGGTGGGGGCGCCTAACAACATGGTTATAAAAGCACCTGCTGCTGCATTCTTTGCCTCCAGCAATTTTCAGCCAACAATAAAAATAGAATAACTGGTGATTAACTGTCATGAAAGAGCTGCATGAAAACTGCAAGGTATAGGCAGAAGCGTTATGCTTTTTCACAAGCCTTTCATTATCCTAATGTTGCAAAATGGGTTTATTTGGGTAGAAATCAATTCTTATAGTTAAAGTGAACCTCCAACCATGGTTTTCCATTTTCAATTCTTTTTTTATGTTCAAAATGTTTTATTGAAGAAATTTTCATAGATATGAAACACAATACAAAAAATAATACCGAATCATGAAGTATAGAAACGTACTACAATATATAAGAAAAAAAATAGAATACCTATATCAACATTACAGAATAGTACAAATATGATATAAGTAATAAAATAAACATAAAAGGGCTACAGTAAGCAAAGATTAATTAATACAAATTGAAATAAGTTTCCTAAATTGTAGAACATGTACTGATGTAGGAATCTAAACTAGACCACATACTAGACCTAGAGGAAGAGGGGTCTTTATGAGAATGTGGATAAAAACATTGCCCGCGTCTAAGAAAAATAATCCATTCCCACCATGCATTAACCGAAAGTGAAGTAGCGTCTTTCCAATTACAGGTAATAGATTTGATTGCAGTAGAAATAAGGAAATCCAACAATTTACAATCCATAGGTGATAAAATGGATTTAAAGAGTGAGGATTTGAGAATTAGAACCTGAAATGATAAAGCTGTTTGGATCTTAAGGATCTGGGTAATAAGATGCCATATTTCTAATAAAAACTGATGTATGATAGAACAATTGAAAAATAAGTGTTGTAGGTCACCAGTTACAGATTGACAGTGCCAACAATTTGGAGTATCTAGAAGTTTAGCTTTAAATAATTTGTCAGGAGTCCAGAAGCATTGATAAAGTAGGTAAATATTAGATTGTATAATGGTGGCCGGAAGATAATTAGCCGTGTTGGAATTCCAGATGTCCTTCCAGGATATACTAAGTGAATGAAGATGTAAGTGTGGTGACCATTTTTGATTCAACTGTGAAAAAGAGGAATTTGAAGTGGTAAGTTTTTTATATACTTTAGATGCTGTATGTCCTGAACGGCTGAACACAGAAATACAAAATTCAATACCAGAGGACTGAGACATACAAAGTAGTTGGGGATAAGCATTAAGAATCGTATTACATTACAATGTATATTTAGACAGCTCAGACAATGGCAGCTTATAAGTGGCTTGAATAACATCAAATGTGTAAAACATATCATATTGACAAATATCTGCAACAAAGAAAATACCAGCAGTAATCCATAGTTTCCAAAAAGAAATATGTTTATGATATTGGAGTTTAGGATTGAACCAAAGAGAAACTTTTTTAGTGGAAGACAAAGTAATAGAAAAACTACTATCAAATGACAAAAGGGCAACTTTAGAGTTGGCAAGAATAGGGGAACACTTACCAAAAGAGCCATTGGACATGGTGAGAAAAGCAGTTAAAGGGTATGGAGCCAAAATATTTTTTTCCAGAATAAGCCATTTAGGTGCATTAGAGAGGGGGACAGTGTGGAACCATAAAGAACATTGTGCCACAAGGAATGCAAAATGATATTTTTTTAAATCGGGAAGACCAACCCCACCTTCACATTTGGGCAATTGTAATGTAATGTAATGTAAGGGCTATTTGTAGAGCGCACTGTAACCCGCCGGGTATCCTGGCGCTTAAGACTAATGCGTGCAGGTTTATTACACCAAAGGAATTTAGTAAATAATTTATATAGTTTAGTATAAAAGTGGACGGGAAGGAGAAGGATAGCATAGACAATAGATATAAAATGTGTGGAGTTATAGACATTTTAATTGCTGCAATGCGTCCCCACCAATTTAGATGTAGATTAGACCATCGATAAGTTTCTCTTTGGTATTTGTTAGAATAACAGAGCAATTGGTATCAACTGTATCTTTGATCGAACCAGTAAAAATTATCCCTAAGTATTTGAGTTTTTTTGAAGACCAAATTATATCAGTATTCTCTAACATTGTAGAATTACAAAAGGCATTTAATGGAAAAAATTCTGTCTTATTAGTATTCAGGGAGTAACCAGAAACCTCAGCATATTTATGAATAATATCAAGGATAATAGGTATAGAGGTGGAAGGGTCAGTAACATATAATAACACATCATCAGCGTAGGCAGAAAGTTTAATGGTAGTATCTTTCAAAACAACACCTGTATAAGTATCACTATTACGACGGGAGCATAGGAGGCGTTCTATAACAATAAGAAAAAGTAAAGGAGAGAGAGGACATCCCTGCCGAGTGCCTCTATATAACCGAAATGAAGTGGAGCACAAACCATTGACTAAAAGAGAGGCTGAGAGGGCTGAATACAATGCCTTAGTCATATTGATAAAAATAGGACCAAAACGGAAAGCTTCTAAGGTTTTAAATAAAAATTGCCAATTACCTTATCAAATGCCTTTTCTGCATCTAAGGCCATTACACCAATAGGTCCACTTGCTTCTTTGGCGAGAGATAGGGTATGACAGAGCAACCGGGTATTGTGAGCGGAAAATCTACCTTTCATAAAGCCAGTTTGATCAAATTGTATAATATTGGATAGTAGGGGTGATAGTCTATTTGCTAAAACTTTTGCATATATTTTACAGTCCTGATTGATTAAAGATATGGGCCGAAAATTTGAGACTAAAGTATGATCTTTATTAGGCTTGGGAAGAACAATTATAGTGGCTTCATTAAAAGATCCCCCCATTATGGAAGAATGCTGAAACTCCGTAAAAGGGAAAGTAAAAAGGGGATAATTGGTCCTGGAAGCATTTATACAATTCGGCCAGAATTCTGTCCGGGCCAGGAGTTTTTTTGGAATTTAAAGCATTAAATGCTGTAAAAATTTCTTTAATGCCAATAGGGTTCTCTAGGGTAGCTCTATCATTATCAGAAATCTGAGGCAATCGACAGGAATGAAGAAAATCACTAATAACACTGTTATTAGGTGTAAGAGGTTCACGATATAAAGAAGAGTAGAATGAAAGAAACTCCTTCAGTATATCCCCAACCTCCGTCACCAATGTACCCTTATTGGACTTGATGGCTGGAATTTGAACTTTTTCACGTTTGAGACGCAGATAATTAGCTAGCAAGCGACCCGATTTATTAGAATTAAAATTAAAATTTGACTTTTCTTTTGAGATAAGTAAGCCTGCTCGTTTACTAAGCATACAATTATATTCATAGCGGTATTTCTGAAGTTGGGATTTATATTGTGGATCTCTAGATGTAATAAAAAGTCGTTACACTGCAGCAATCTGTGTCTCCAATTCATTGAGGTGGGAATAAAAAGATTTGTTTTCGTGTGCTATAATAGAAGTTGAAACTCCACAGATATAAGCTTTAAAAGCATCCCAATGTATGCTTTTGGAGGTGTCACAAGACTTATTATTCAAAAAATAATCAGTAATAGCTGAGGCCATTTTGTTTTAGAATTGGTGGGGTTAAGAACTATTTCTGAGTTCATTCTCCATCTTTTATTATGAATTTGAGGATCGGAAATAGATAAGGAAAAAGAGATTAAAGCATGGTCTGAAACCGTAATAGGGTGAATAACTGATTCACTAATCATGTGACAAAAATTACGTGAGGATAATAAATAATCAATTCTAGAAAAAGAAGAATGAGCATTAGAATAAAAAGTAAAATCTTTGTCTGTAGGGTGTTCCAATCTCCAAAAATCTACCAATTTGGTAACAGAAAGAAAGGATTTCAAAGCAAAGAATGCCTTGCTAGGCCGGAACTTAAAAACAGAAGACCGGTCCAACAAAGGATCCCTGATAAGATTAAAATCGCCACCCATTATAAGGGACGCATTGCCAATTTTGAGTGTTTCAGCAGAGATATAGGACCAAAAGACAGGGTCATCAGAGGTAGGGGCATAAATATTAACCAGATTTAAAGTAAGTTTGTCAATAAGAACTTGGACAGCAACAAATCTACCATCTGCGTCATGATGATGTGACAAAATTTGTACACGAGCTTTGTGTGAGAAACAAATAGCTACTCCATTTTTATGTTTTGCAGCAGGAGATGAAACTATAAGCCCTACCCAACCTTTAGACATAGTATGCAATATTTTATCATTAACATGAGTTTCTTGAACAACACAAATATCAACCTTAGACTTGTGTAAATATTCTAACATTTTATGTCGCTTAACTGGGTGTCTGAGACCCTTCACATTTAATGAAGCAACAATTAAGTTTTGTGGCCTAGACATATTTTCTTACAGGGAAGAAAAATAACAGGTAATAAAAAAGAGAGAAAGACAGTAGCCCATATAAAAAAGACAAAACAAGACAAACAACATGAAACGAGGTCAGTCTCCAAGACCTCATACCAATAGAACATTGGAGATGGAGGTACGAAGCAAGAAAACCACCATTAATAGGCACCTGCAAAGAAAGTGAATAACAACCTACAGTAAGGGGGTGGAAAAAATATTATTATCAGCCCGCAGAACCAGAAGGTTGAGAGTCCATGAGAACAGGATGATGTTGATCCAAGAATCTTATTAAATCTGCAGGAGCTGAGAAAGACTTAGAAATGTCATTTTTCCAGATGCGCATGACCGCAGGGTCAAAAAGACCATATTTGTAGCCAGCTTCTCGCAAACGAGGACGTAAATCTGAAAATTGGCGTCGTATTTGAACAGTCTCTTTTGCAAAGTCCTGGTGAATAAAGACTTTGTTTCCTCCAATTAGGGGAGAAGGGATCTCTCGGACAGCCTTGCGTATAAGAAGAAGATGATGATGCCTCAGAACTTTAAAAATGATTTGTCGGGGTTTGACTTGATGGGGTTTACGAATTGAAGGTATTCTGTGGGCTTTATCAATCTCAAAGCGCTCTGGAAAGTTAATATTTAATAGCTTAGGGAGAAGATTTTCCAGGAAAAGACGACAACTCTGGCCTTTGACTCCTTCAGGAACATTAAATATGCGTAGATTATACTGTCTATTTCTGTTTTCCAAATCAAGTAGGGAACGTTGGAGAGAAGGAACCTGAGTAGGAATTGGAGCCATAGATGTAATGGCTGCAGTATTATCACGAATCCTAATCTCATTGTCAGCAACTCTCATCGATAAGGAAGCCATATCTCTGTGAATATTTTTGATATCTGAGGAAATTATGTCCGTGTTGGTATGAATAGCTTGAATTTCCTCTAAAATTTTTGTTAATGAATCCTCTTGGGAGTCAATAGCTTTGGCTTTAGCAGGAGGTGAGACAGCTTGTTTGTGTTTATTTGGACCCATTTTAGACTCCATACTGGTAAACAGGGAGCAAACAATTGGAAAAGAAAAATTAATTACACCACAAATAACAAAAGCCTGCAGTGTAATAAGGAGCCTTGGCAGGGTATTAAAAACCAAACAGTAGTCAGAAAAAATCAGCTCCAAAATGACTTAATATACAGGAACAATAGGCTGTAGTACAGAGAAAAAAAGGATAAAAAATCCCTTTAATACTTTCCAAGCTTCAAAGTTGTGGCCAACAAGAGGCAGGACGAAAACCCCTTTAAGAAGGGTTGAGGCTTCTAAAAAGAGGAGGTGTCCAGTGGGTTAAGTTCGCCTCCTCTGTGTGGAAGGCTGGAGAATGCCGAGGAGAGCAGGAGCCCTCTGTGAGGAGAAACGAAAAACGCCTACCGCACTTCCCAGGGAGGCACCAGACCTCTGAAAATGGACCAGGCGCAGCAGGAACCACAACAGAGTCGCTGGGTGCAAAAAAAAAAAGCCGAATTATGCCCTTATCGTCGGTAGAGACTCATCGGCGATGCAGGTAATCACGGAGCTCAAGGCGCGGCGGCCATCTTGGATCGTGCGCGCTGCCGACTCCCTCAATTCTGACTTTCTCCAGACCAAGCACTCAAACTATACTACCTACCAGTATGGATGACATGTGACTCCAACACATTATAGTCCTCTGTCTTATGTAACGTTTCCTAAACACTGATTTACACATGTATGATTGATTGTCTCTGTGTAATGTATGTGATGTAAAGTGCTCTGATACTCTACACTGGTATGTGATGCGCTATAAAACTAATAGATGCATCTGAGAGAGAGTAGAGTTGGAGACTTGAGGGGCACCTTAAAGGGTGGTGTTGAGGGAATCCGTGACAGAGGTGGTCATTGGGGGGGCGCCAACAAACATTGGTTGTTGCACCGGGCACCACCAGCGCTAAAGCCGGCCCTGATCATGGGTCACACCACCATGTGAGTGAGTTAGCAGGTCTGAATCCTGTCAGAGCGGGGGGGACTTCGGAAAGGACAGCAAGGGGGGCATATTTTTACTGAGGGGGGAGGAGAGAGGGGTGTCGCTGTATCTGTTTTTTTTCTATTGACAGCTGTATTTCTAGTATCTGGCCGCCCAGAGTTGTCTGTGCTGCATCGATAATTTGCGCGAGGAAGAGGCGGAGTGTCGGGAAAGACAATCGCTTTGCTCAATGCATACAATACGATCTGAACTTTCAATTTTTTAGATGTGAATCATAATTTGCATTCAAAGGACACACCAAAGAACCAACAGTTTTAGTAAAGTTAAAGTTATTTACTCAATTTTTTCTGATTATACACAATAATGAAGGCTGTCTACAATACATAAACATACGACAATAAACAAGGGACTATAGTGTGGAATAAGTGACTTGTGGTGATACGTGAAAAGTGCTATACATAGTTAACACACATGGATAAACATAAATGGACAAAAAGAAAAATACTAATTTGTCATGTCCGTTTCTTAATACATGTATCCCAGACAATAATATTGCTTTTATATTCAAGGTAGGGAACTGGATGGACTATGAGTGACTGTAACATCGACGTTTCGACCCTTGGCGTTTGCGCAGCTGATTAGGCGTCAGGGGCAAGTCTTCATCAGGACAAAAAGGACAAGAAGTGACAGCCGCAAGCGATCCTATTGACAAAAAAGTTGGGCATCCAAGTGGGACCAATTATGTTGAGTAGTCAGTTAAGATGTACGCCAAGGCCCACACCAGAGGGTTGTGGTCTTCAATTATGTAATGTAATTATCTTCACCAGCCGGTTGAAGATGTATTAATTAGTGGGGAAAGAATTGGCCGCCAAGGCGATCCTAAATTCAAGGGCACACGTCCTCGTTCGTTCCTGTCAGCTTCCTTCGTTCTGTGGACGCAACTGCCAAAGAAGAAACGCTGTCCTCCCTAGGAAATGCCGGGCTATGCAACAGCGCCCCAGGCCATATCAAATCGAGAGAAACGACGCCCCCAACCGGGCAGAGCAGCATGCAATATGAAGAGCAGACGCCAGGAATGGCGCGCAACGGACATCCCCGCTCCGCAGCGCGCGCCCGCCAGCAACACGGGAGTTGATGTACCTCAGTGGCCACATCTGCTAATCCTATATCATAGGGACCCGGGTTCAAATCCTGGCAAAACTCCCTGTGCTGAAAAATGGACCGTGGTCTGTGTCTTTTGTGAAGCGCCGTTATGCCCTTTGCCAAGATCCCGTTATGTAAAACTGCCCAAAATAAAACACGGACTGTGCCTGTTACCCACACTCTAAACCTCGTACTCAAATAAACAATAAGAAAACATTACCCTTTGATGCCAGAAAGAGACACCCACCTAGTGGTTAAATTGCAGAGTGTGAAACTGGAAAATTAGGTATCAATCCCAGATTGATCAAACTGTGTGATCGTAGGCAAATGCTTTATTTCCCCAAGCCTCCCTTCTGTTCATTATCAGATAAGACAGAACCTTCAAATACGTGAGCTTAGGATAGTGCTGTACAAAAAAACGTCTTGTGTTTACTAGCTTATATATAATATTGCCCCTTCTATAATAAGAAGTTAAGCAACATCTAAGGCACGCGTGACAACTGACTCGCCTGTTAGCTCGCTGGTAGCATTTTTATTACGGCGGGGACAGTGTTTAAAAGCACTCGGTTTTAATAAAGACTTTATAAATCATCTGATTCTGCTGAGGTGAAATGTTCCTTACTGTTAACGAAATTCACGTTAGCGAATTTTAAAGACATGTTATCATATTTTACATTATTTTCAAGACTCGGCTTCCGCACAGGCTCCTGGAGCCAGAGCTGACCCGTGGCTCGGCTCTCTGCTAATTTGTTGTCACGCCCACCTATAGAGCTGAATCGTCTTAACTCGGCAGTGCGACTCAGCAGGCGGCGTGTTTAGCAGTGTGCCAAATGTTCTGTGTTCAGCTGTGTGACAGGGGTCTGTGTTCACCACACCAGTGCTCCAAATGGTCTGTGTTCAGCTGTGTGACGGGGTCTGTGGAAATAATTCGCACACAGCGCCACTAGGTTTATAAAAGCGGGCGCCTGCTGTGAAGGACAAGTAACCTGAGACTGGAATGCAGCCTGCCCTCCATCTGGCACATTGCGCGCCATCGCTGATAATTAAAAAAACATATGGCACACGGCTGTGCTGCTGCTCGCTCCTGAGCTCCCTAGGCCAGGGGAGAGAGAAGGCGGGACATGCACCGGCCTTTGGCCAATTGCGTGCTGTCTTTCTTAGAAAGACGCATGCAAAGGCCAATAGCGGGTCATGGAAAAAAAAAGCATTTGCAATGCAATAGGTCTCGCATTTGCGAGAGTTTGAGCTGTTGGCTTTGTAAATGACAATGCCTATAATTTAGGTGTTGGTTTTTAAAACATAAATAAAAGGCATTGCTATTTACAATGCCAATAGCTTAAACTCTCGCAAATGCGAGACCTATTGCATTGCAAATGCTTGTTTATTATTATGTTAAGCCAGTGGTTCCCAAACTGTGCGCCGTGGCTCCCTGGGGAGCCGCCAAACCTAGCCAGGGAAGCCGCGCACCAAACACTTTTAATGCATTTAATGTTGAAGGGTCTGTTGGCTTCAGTTAAACTAATTAGACTTAAACGCATGATGTAGATGATTTGTAAGTGACATGCCTAAAGGTGTAAACGTAGTACTTAATTGATAGCATATCGAGGGAGATGACCTCCATATTTCACTGGATCCCCACGTTCCACCACTCCCAAAGTAGGCGGTAGATGCCTGATTTATTTTGTTAGACTCGTTAATAGTTTCGTTTTTTTCCAAATGCATTTTACACCAATTCAAGTTATCAGGAAAGTACAGCTTCCCTGTCTATTAAACACACTAAGTATAAGTAAGTATTGACATTTGTACTTGAATCATAGGTACTTCCAGTACACATTTCTTTCAGTACACACACATTCCCAGACAGGCCTGCTCTCTCCTTAAGCACAGGGAAGTAAAACACCATATATGGCATGATGCCAACATTTGGAAGCAAGAAAGAGGGACGTTTTAAAAAAAAAAATCTGAGGAATTTATTTTACTTGCATTGATTTGGAGGCAATTTTAGGGAGGAGACAGCAACAATAAAGCTGTATGTGGTTTAAAAAATCATGAGTCACCCTGCTGAGACACGTGTGTTGACCACATATGACATGGGTAGAAATAGAAGTGCATGCAAATATTCTTCAAGCGCAGAAACACTTTGGCAATGGGGCCTACATGCATAGGGGTGCTATCTAGCACTGTAAGTGGGATAAAAAAGTTTGAGAGGGTACTCTAAAAAAGGCATGGGCAAAGAAGTGTAACTAGGAATATTTTATTAGAGGCGCCGCCTTAGTAATACGAAACACCCTGCCTATATGATTATAATACCTTCATCAGCTTCATCCCAATTATTTTCAGGGAGAAAAATGCAAGTACTTCCGAGGCTGGGCTTACATCCTCCCCACCATCCAAAAACAAATAACAGTGGGGAGCCACGGGCAATGGCCAATGGGTCAAGGGAGCCGCCGGTCCAAAAAGTTTGGGAACCACTGTGTTAAGAGCTAGTTTAAATGAGATGCAAAGGTAATAGGACATTTTTCCACTGCAAGCCACATGTCAAACGCGCCAAAGCAGACCAGTGTTAATAGCCAACTATACTGTACACAAACCAGCAGTGTATATTGAAGCATGTGCTGTGCTGTGAGAACGGAAGAGCAAGCAATGACCAGTGAGAAGCACTACTACAAAGACTCGAGTAGAGCACCACTACTCGGCCTGCTGACGACTGCAATAAATAATCAAATGAGAACTAATCAATCCATAGTGTAGTGTTCAATAAATACAATAAATCGCATGATACTGCTGCCTCTACGGAACCTTTCACGGCAGCAATTACTAGTTTCACCATTGTACCAATACTAATGGCATTGTATTTACCTTATTCGAAAATCATCTAGGTACATCTAGCGTTCTAACCTTTCTGCCAAGCTGCAGCAAATTCCTTTAAGCTGGTAGAAGCCATAAACAGCCCCAGTTAAAAAAAAACAATTGCAAAACCTTTTTAACTGGCAAATAGCTTGAATTAAAAAACATTCCACTGCCGAATTTTGGCAGCAGCCACAAAATAAGGATTACGAGCTACTTCAAGTGATTCAATCAAAACGGATTTCGTGTTTCTGATCTCATGGGGTGCTAATCACAGCACGTGCGCAGGAGGTGGAGTTATATATGTTTGTAGAGAGGGCAGATGAAGCATCTTTGTAAAGTGAGAATGTTACACCGTGTCCACAGTTAGGGTACATTCGGAAACGCCCACCCGGCGTGTAAACTAAGTAAACATCTTTGTGAAACAGGCACAGTGAGACTTTACAACACAGTTTATAGTTTAAGTCTCCATATGACCATTATAGTTTCTACTTGAACGCCTACTTAACCACCGAACATTTTCCTCTAAAACTAGGAGGCAAGATAACCTGGCACAAATAAGCATTTTATAAGGACGCCAGGCAAATATTCACTATAGTAGCGATACAACCTGTCGCCCGTTAACGTACCTCTGTAAACACCAGCTACAACGTGGATAGATCGGTAAATGCAAGTTACCTCAGGAACTAGTGTACTTCGAAGCTGCACAGATCTGCGAATACGCGTTTTACCAGATTTACATATTTGGATTAAAGCAAAATTAACTTCATAACACCTCGTCATGCGTCTCAAAACACAAAGGCAATCACAGCAAGACTAATGAGACGCCGTCCACTTCCTAACGTACTAAGCTGGCGGTAGGTATATCGATGTCAAGCAATGACACGGTACCTACCTGGACATGTACACACACTGGCAGCATTGTTGGCGGAAAAGCATAATCTCATTTAGATTCGACTTGCGGTCACTCGTCCCGTCATGAGTACTATACAAGCGAGGCAGCGTAAGCAGATGACTGTTCACTCGACAAAGCCACCAAATATTCAAGGACAAAAGCTAGCCGTCACATGACCCAAGCGGCTGTTTGTTTGCTGATTGCCAGGGATAGTGAAGCCGAGAGGCATCGAATGACATAACAGGTCTGTTTTAAAATGTCTAAGGAGATAATTAACGCATTAAGGACTAGACCACGGGCGCTGGTCCCAAAACTGGACGAACTAGAACACAAAACGCGGACCTGGAAAAATTGAGAGAGAGAGAGCGGTTGCTATGCTTATTTTTTGGTATTTTCCCAACTTCAGAAAAAACAAGAGAGAACAGTGATTGGAGAACAAGGGAGATAGTAATGAAGATATAAGAGGAAGAAATAATAACAATGGAGAGAGCAGGGAGTGAAACGGGGATAAGCAGAGAGAATGGGAACACGTGGTGTAAGAGAAGAAAGATGACCTAGAAATACCTAAGGTCGGCGGCGAAAGTGAAAGCGCCGGTTTGCACCAGGGCCAGCGTGACCGCCATCTGTTTCCAATTATCGCGATCGCGAGACGCGGGAGCGATAATTGGAAACAGATGGCGCTGCTGCTCGCTCCCGTGCTCCCTAGGCCAGGGGAGAGAGAAGGCGGGACATGCACCCGCCTTTGGCCAATTGCGTGCTGTCTTTCTTAGAAAGACGCATGCAAAGGCCAATAGCGGGTCATGAAAAAAAAGCACACGCACGAGCATGTGTTCAGAGTTTAAAGTCCTTACTAAAAGCCTCGCAGAGCAGCGCATGCGCGCTGGCTCAGGCGAGACCTAAAAACCTCACTAAAAAGCTGCAGACCTTTCAGAACTTGTCTGCCATAATCACTCTCAACCTCCCATGCCACACTCACATCACGCCATACCTTAAGGAGCTCCACTGGACTCCCATTCATATAGGATCACAATTCAGACTCCTCACCCACACTTTCAAGACACTACATAACACTGGTCCAGCATACCTCTACAATCACATCTGCTTTCACAATCCTTCCAGATACCTCCACTCATCCGGACTTCTACTTGCACAAATCACATGCATACTGAAAACCAGATCTTGCAGTCAAGCCTTCTACACCACTCTTAAAGCGTGGAGCAGCCTGCTACTACACATACAAGCCTGCTCCTCACTTTTTGAATTCTCCAAGAAGGTACGACTTGGCTTTTTGAGTAGTCACACTAGGACCTAAGTGTGGCTAGCCATACACCCGCTCAGCATCAGGATACCATACTGGTGATAGTGCGTTCTACAAATCTGCATAACAAACATAAGATAACATAACGTATCCTTAGTGCACTGCAGTTCTCTATTTGCCTGTATACTTATCCTGTTAAGAATGCATTCATAGGAGGATGTTGCATGCTATTAGTTCCAGAGCACTGGTTCACTTATGTTCTGGTTGAGTCAGTTGCTCTGTGGTGTTTTTTGCCTGGACCTACTTCGTTGTGGGCTCCTATGAAATAAAGCTTACTTTAAGTTAACCAGCTTGGTGGCATCATTTCTTTTACCACAACTACTTTACAACGATAACCCTCAATATCTGCTAATGCAGACTTCCTCCTGTTAATCTTTTTAGAAAGTGCTAATGCTGCATGTGTTAGCACGTTAAACCCAGACATATTGGCTTGCCAATGCTTGTTTCGGAATGTGGAGCTTTAACACTATTGCACACTCCTGCTGTTTTCAATGTGAAGCCATGACCTGCAGCATCATTCCACATCAACTATCAGTTCTAGGGCTCTGTATCAAACACCCAATTAAAGGTCACTTATGCTCACCGATCTTCACGTCTACGCCAACCCCCTCGGCCAAGGAGTCTCATCATGGAGAACTTGGCACAATCTCGCCCACTTTTCTCTAAAAGGAAAGGAGCCAGTTCACAGATCCTCTCTGGTATTAGCCTCGGTTAGATCTCACAACTCCGTTTGCTTTAGATATTCAACCACACAGATCAAAACACAGTGTTTAACATGAAAAAGCTAACAGCTGATCTGACCATGCAGGTAGTGACATGGAAAGGAAGAAGCTCTTTCTTCGTGCCACACAAGCTGCATCCAGCTGACAAAAATAATGCTTCTTTGCAGGAAAGACCGACATCTGAAAGAGCATGCTGTGTTCAAATGTGAATGTAGTCTTTCCTGCTCACATCACAAATCTGAAAATAATAAAACGGCGAGAGATGCCACTCATGCAGCAGGAAGACGTACACACACCACGCTTCCAGCTCTGCCTTCATTAAAACTAGAAACTCCCTTGAGATTGAGTTAATATATAAACCACCTTTACAGAGAGCAAAGTATGCCATCTTTAATTTTGAATAAAGCCCTAACCGGATTCCCTTAGAATGCGGATCTCCGTGCCCTACAGGAAAGCATGCAAGAGATGTTTACATTAGTAAATAATAAGGTTTACATATCTACATTCCTGAAGGATGGTAGCATGCATCCGAAGTGGATGCTTTGCATACATTAATGGATACATGCCTGGATGGATGGAGTTTTAAAAGGGAAAATTGGCACAGAATTAGTGAGGGTTTTTTCTGCTTTTTTGTTTTTTTATTAAATTGAGGGGAGAGGTGTATTTGCTACATAGCTATGGTTACAGCAGCGCGTACTGATAAGGCAGTCCAGGATATCTTTGACTTTCAGAGGGACTTGCCAAGTCACATATCATCACAGGTCACTTCTTTGGGAGACAACCACAGAATGCTTCCATTTCTAACGATAATGGCATTACTCCTAGTCCTACTCCCTCGCCTTCCTTCAGTACAATTGAGGACCCGCCTCCCACCCAGACCCACCCCCAGCATAAAAACTCTGCCCGCCCCCACCTCCACCTGTACGTAAACAAGCCGAGCTAGCACTCAGATGAACCGCACCGGGAGGGAGGGAGGGTCCTCGAAGGAAGGCGAGGGAGTAGGACTAGGAGTAATGCCATTATCGTTAGAAATGGAAGCATTACCTCCCGTCCCTCCCTCGCCTTCCTTCAGTACAATTGAGGACATAGTAAGCAGAAGAAAACAGAGACGGACAGCTGAGTGCGAACACCAAAACAGAAACAGTGCCCCAAACACAGCAGATCAACATCCCAGGAACCCAGCGGCCCAGAACAGCAGACAAACGCTCTAGACACGCAAACGGACAGCGACAGTCAAATGGAGAGGGAGAAGACCAGGTCGCTGTCCAACAGATCCCACAGAGGAGCCCACCCGGCAGGACACCACAACCGGCAGGGACCACAGCAAAGCACGCCGGATATCCAGCAACGCAGCCACCGAAGCCGCCAAACAGCGAGAGGAACACCCCCGAACCCCCACAGGAGGAACCACCCCCAAAAGACGGACAGTCAGCAAGACCGGGGACCAAAGCCAACGACCCAACAGAGCAGAGGAAGACCAAACAACCTCCACAACCGGATCAAAGCCAAACGAGAACCCACAGCCGATCCAACACCCCCAAGTGCCGCGCAGAGGGGATGACAACCCAAAAACAAGGCCCAAAAGATAAGAGCCGCAACCCGAGACCCCCAAGGGGACCAAAGGGAGGACAGCCAACACCAGCAGCTAAGACCCCGAAGGGAAGGACCAGACAGGGCGGTGGGGCAACAGACCCCCGCCAACCCGCAAGAACGCCAGGAGCATCAAGAAGCCGGAGAGCCGCCCACAGCACCCGCAGAGGAGACACAGACAAACCCAGAAGAGCCCCACCCGGAAGGAATCACCATGCCAAAAAAAGGCCAGCCACTGTGGGAACAACACCCAGAGCAGAACACCAGGCCGAAAAGGTCCGCCCATGCCAAGCACAGGACAGCAGAGAGGAGGACCGACGGGAAGGCAGCAAAGCAACCGCCAAACGGTCAGGAACCCCCAACCCAGCAAAGCCCAGCCGCACCACCACCAGGCAGCAGGCAAAACCCCCGCACAGAACCCAGGGGAAGGGCCGGAAACATCAAAGGGAACGGAACCACCGGAAGGACCCACTCCCGAACGCAACAGAACTCGGACAGGAGAGGAGACCAAGGCACCCCAGGCCAACGGGGAGCAACCAACAACCCCGAGCACAGAGCCACCTGACCAGAACCAGAAAGGCCCGGAGCAGCGGAAAAAAGGGGGTGAGGAAGGCACCCAGAAGACCCGAGGCACAGGAGAGGGAAGGCCAACGACCCCCCCGAGCCCCGGGACTCCATCCCAGAGACCAGAACCGGGCCACCAAGGCCCTTCCCGGATCCGCAACAGGACCACCAAAGGGAGGCCCCAAAGACCCACCAACAGGCTGGCCACACGGGGAAGAAGAGAGAAATCGTGGGAAGAAGTAAGGACCCAGCACAACAGATCCGACAGCCCAGAGGCCACTCGCCGAAGGGAGAGAGGCGACAGCCCCAGCACCCAGACCGTAGCCAGAGAAACAGGACGCTGGCAAACAAGGAACAAGGACCAGAACCTGGACCCACCCAGAGGGCGGACAGAGGACCACGCCCCCAGAACGCCAGACAGAACCAACACCCCAGGGGCCCTGCAGAGAGCCCCTAAAGAGCACTGGGGCAAGCCCCCAACAACCGCCAGCAGGAGGAACTCCGGGAGACCAGCAGGGACCGGCACCCCCGAACCCGAACAGACCCCAGCCAACCCCGCACCCGGACCGGCCGGCGGCCAAAGCCACCACAAGCGGAGCCGGAGGAGGCAGCAAACAGTCAGCCAGAAAGCGACGGCGGGAGAGCCACCAGGATAGCTCCCCCCCGGACACGGACCGACATGGGCAGCGGGAACAAAAGACCCCGGATACCAACCCAACAGGATCCAGATGGTCAGTCGGAGAAGAAGAAACGAGCCCTGGGAACCAGAAAACACCCCAGAAGCCAGGAGCCCCCACCCCTGTAGCCACAGGACCGCCGGAGGAGCCCCCGGGACAACAAGGCCCGAGCCAGCAAAGGAAGAGAGACCAGGTGCAGGCAGGACAAGGGAACACGGCCACGCAAAGGCTGAAAACGAGCCTCAACGAACACCAAGCCCCGAGAGGGGACCAGAGAAGACACACCCCAGGCCACCAACAAACCCGATCCCCAGAAGAACCACCAAGGTCCCCCCGAACAGACCGAGCAAAAAAGACACTCCGGCCGCACACAGCAAGAGATCGACCAACAGAGAAGGACGAAGGAAAAACCCCCGCATGAAGAAGAGCCACGAGAGGCACCAGGCCCTGCGGGAAGACCCAGGGCAAGGGCCGGAGGCCGAAGGGAAGGACGCAAAACCGAAATGGGCGTCTCCCACAGCGAACCGCAGAAAGGAAGCGGCAACTGGGAAGCGGAGAGAAGCGTCCCCGAGACCCACGGCACGCCAAAAGATGCCAGGCAGAACCAGAGGAATGACGGCCGAAAGGGCCAACACAAGGAAGGGAAGGGGCCGAACCCAGGAGCAGACCCACAGGAGAGCCAGGACAGGCCGAAGCCACCGGACACCCCTAACCCCAGAAACAGAACGGAGAGGGGCCCAGGCCCGGGCTCCACGACAGGAACCCAGCAGACCGACCACATGGCAAGCAAACAGGACACCCAGTCCAGCAGAGCCACCCCGCGGGGACCGGAGACAGGCAGTGGAGTCAACCGAACCTCTGAACCCGGAGGAACCTGCACCAAGACGACCCCGTACTCAAGAACCAAAGTACACAGGACCCAGCCACCAGAAACGGGCCGCCGCCACCGAGGAAGAAAAGGCCGAAGACGACCACCCACCGTAGGGAACCGTCCAGACAGCAGCGACAGGGACCCAGCCGGGCAGGGCCCTCAGGCGAGGAGGCAGGGAGCCAGGGCGAAAAACAGGCCAAAACCGTACCCACCGGAAAGGCGGAGGAGACGCCCACATCGGGGACAAAGGAGAGGCCCCAGGACAAGGCACCCCAGAAAGGCAGGACGCCCCACACAAGGAAAGGCACGCAGAAGCCCCAAGGCGGCCAGAAGGACAGAGGACCTGCAGCCCACAGCACCGAATAGTCCCAGGTAGCCACCCATCCAGGCACGAACCAGGCCCGACCCCGCCGAACAGCAGAGACCCGACAAGAGCAGGGGCGTACCGGGCGCCATGGCCGGAGGCCCTAACAGCCGCCGCCAAAGCCACGAAACCCCACACTAAGGAGGGCGCAGAAGAAGCAGAGAACAGGCCAGCGCCACACCACCAGCCAAGCAGAACAGCCGACCCAACAAGTAGTGCGGCCAGGACAGAGTCCAACAGCCCAATGGGAGGAAAGGGGCGAACACCCCCAACAAGCAAAGCCGCCGGAGGAAGCAAGGGACCGGCAGCACCGCAGGAAAAAACCCACTGATGCAAAAGAGTGCGTAAAGGAACCTGAAACCAATCAGGACCAACACAGCACAGAAGGAACGCTCAGGGCTGAGGAAAAGAGAACGCACACAGTAGGCTCCGCAGGCAACCGACAAACAGTCGCCAGCCGGGCGGGCCACAGTGGACAAAGCAGCAAGTACAATGCACACAAAAGTGGAAACAGCACGAAATACAGCAAGCACGGGCAACGCACGCCACTCCCACAGCACCAATCCCCACACCGGGACCGAAGGGCAAGCCCAACCAGGAGGGCCGGGAACACCAAGGAAGAATCCCACAGGCCCCGTCCAGCAGGGAAGAGGAAAGCCCAGCCGACCAGCACAGGAGCCCAAGCGACCCTCCACACCCCCCGGAGCCAAAGGCAACGCCAGAGGCGGGAAAAGGCCCAATACCCCAGGACCCAGACGGAACCAGCCGCCCACAGGATCCGCCGGACGAGGACGGGATGGACCAGAAGGCAGCGGCCGAGCCCGTAAGCACCGGACAGAGCAGCCTCAACCAAGTCCTGCACCAGCCACAGACATGAGAGGCAACACACCCCCGCAGAGCCCATGCGGCCAGGGCGCCCCAGGGGGTCCGGAGACCAAGCAGCAGAGGAAGACGACACCAGAATGCCCCCAACAACCTCATGCGACCCAGGGCAGCAAGCGGAAAAACAGCCCCCAGCAGCCCCAAGACAAGGCGGACAGACGACCACGCCCGTCAAGAGAAACAGCAATTCACAGCACCTGGCACACCCATACAGGAAAAGGAAGAAACAACGGGTCAAAAACCCGGCCTACCAGGCCTCCGTGATGTGTGCAGTCCGGGAGCAGAGGCATCCAAGCAGGCCCGACCCGGAAACACAGCCCCAGCCACAGGAGGACCGTCGAACGCCGTCGCTGCCTCCCGAGCAACCGCTCTGCCCCCATACCACGAGGGAGACGAGGAGAGGAGGCACCGCCAGGAGAACGCTGCAGAGGGCTCCGCCGTCGCAGAGAACCAGACCGAAGACTCCCCGGCACCGCCACAGGGAGGAGCTGAAAGGGTAAGTCTCACTAGGGAGACAGAAAAAAACAGGTGGAGGTGGGGCGGGCAGAGTTTTTATGCTGGGGGTGGGTCTGGGTGGGAGGCGGGGCCTCAATTGTACTGAAGGAAGGCGAGGGAGGGACGGGAGGTAATGAGTAATGTTGGTTTGGGGGGGAGGGGCAAGGGGTGGCAGGCATGATCACTTCGTTGCCAGGGTGACAAGAGAACATATTAATTGGAAGATCTAGAATGTCTTCAATTTAAATCAAATCTTGACAACGTGCATAGCATCTCATGTCAATTCTTAAAAGGGAACACTCAGAAAATAGGTGATGTTAGAACTAAAGTTTGGGAGGCTAGACGGGGCAGGTGTAGGATTTCTTCAACATATATCAAAACTTAATTACGGGTCATATTAACATTGTTGACAATCTTGTGACTTTTTAGGTGAGTCAGCTAATGATTTTCTCTTGAAAACAGCATGTGTGTGTTGCATGCACTGGTGTGATTACTTGCACCACGGCGAAAGATGGCTAAAAGCATCTGCAATAAACATTACTGACAAATAAACATAGATGTATTTTGTTTGCCACACCTCAGCTCATGATTTACATGGGTAATAACTAGGTTTTGAAAAACAGTACTGGTAATAACTAGATTTTGAAAAACAGTGGTCAGGATTCTGCTAATACTGGCACACATTTCTGCACGTAGTAGTAAACCAGACTGGGAATAATAATTCAGAAACGAAACACGTTTTGGTGGGAAGAAGCACTTCTAGAAACTGTGAAGAGTTGGACAATAAATTGGACTGAGACCTGAGAATGAACAAAGCGACTATTTGAGCACAGTTTTTGTGTGGAAAGTTTGCTACATATTGGATAAAACCTACTTAAAATATTGGTGGTGTGCGGATGGGTACGTTCGTGTTTGATTCTGAACAGTTCATTCAGTTCTTGGATATTGAACGACCAAATATCTCCTCCTATTCCAGAATCCAGGAGAATGACGTTGTTGTCGAAACAAAATTGTTATTTGCATTAATTTGTATTCGGTGAGATGTGCAATTATTAATCTCGAAGTTTGCCTTTTAAAATTTAAGTTTCTGACAAATACGAACTATACAACCACAATTTAATTTATTGCATAAAGTGCCCAGGTGAAAATCTGTATCTAGACAAGACCACACTATAACAGTTCAAAGGATGCTACTGTGCAGAAACCATACATCTGAGCTGCCACTACAGATCTACACCCCATTCCCATCAGGATATATGACACATTTTAAATCTAAATTAAGCTTGGCTTCTTCGTTGACTAAACAACCCAGTTCCAAAACTACAAAAGGATCTCTAGACTTAACACAGTTAAAAATGGTCCTAAAGAGTGCATTGAAAATGAGGTGTTTGTCTTAAATGCACTAACGTGGTTGATCTGCTAATATAATTGGGGCTTCTGCCTCATATAGAGCTCTCATGAGCACAATTAAATTCTGAGTGACAAACCCATGCTATCGTTTTAGCAGAAGTAGCTGGCTCCTCAGAACTCCAGATGCTGCACGTGAAACTCCAGAGGCTACACGTGATAACACAAATGCCATATTGCATCCCGCATTAATAGAATGCTTCCCATTTGAAGTAAATGTAATCTCCTGTTGATTTTTTTTTCAATACTTCATTCAAGTCTTTTTTTCAGTCTAATGGGCACTGTGCTATTTTATTTAGTGACTAGCTCTGCCTTATTATGATCAGTTTCTATCATTTTCATGGTCATTGTAAGAAAGGCTATTATGGTGTAGTGGTCACCCACATTTTTAGGTCGAGCCTAGCACAGCGCGCATGCGCTGCTCTATGGAGAGGCATCTTGTGAGCACTTCAAACATTTCCTTGTGGATCTGACTCCTCCCACACACCTCCGACACATTGGATTGGCGTTTGCATGTAGCTTTCAATAATGAAAGCACGCAAATGGCCAAAGGCCAAAGGCGGGTGCATGTCCCACCTCCTTTCCAATGTGTCACTCCCATGGCATTTTGCTCTCGGGAGCGAGCAGAGGCGCGCAGGGTGGCAGTTGCATTCCTTATCCTGTATCAGGTTACTAATTGATCTTAATGCGCCGCCGTGCTTTTCTTTGAAGTGCTTGTTTCACTTTCCCGTTATTCCGCATTGCTTCCAGATAACACTACTATAGACGTAAAAAGGTTTCTCGGACAGAAACCTTTTCCATCACATCTCTTTGTGACTGTAAACTAATGGCATGCAGGGCTTAGATGGGGGCGAGTATGGGCTTCGTGCCTTGAAGTTGGGTTGGCATGAAAAGGGTTGTGAGATATCGTTCGTCCCCCTAGACACATCGCGCCAGGTTAGCCAAGAGGGGGCGGCTGTCAGGCTGTCAGGCTGCAGGACACATGCTAGATACGTTTAACTCTGGTCCAGGCACCAGGTCTGATTCTGCTCGCCTCCGCAGCACCGCACACCTCCCCCTCTGCCCTCCTCCAGGCATCCTGCGAGGAGGGCTGTGAAAGAGTCTGCCTCGGTAAGGGAGGCCAGCCTCGCAGCACCGGAGCCCTCTGCTGCATCGCGCGCCAGGATGGCCCCGCTCTCCAGCAGCAGGCGCACGAGGCAGGGATACGTTCATTCAGCTGCGGGTGCGCCTGCTGCTTCTTCTTAAAGCCCCTTCGAGTCCTGCCTGTCCGTAAAGTGATGGATTCCCCGCGCCTCCGGAGGACCGGGCTGCTGACTGCCCTGCTAGAACAAGGTGAGCGAAGTGCAGGTTTCTTAGGAGCGCCAAGTTGGTGCTGTCGAATGGTTAGTTAACACGTTAGCTGTGTCTTTTCTTTCACTTCCCTATGACTCCTCTATTTATCTCACTTTTGCACGTTTCTCTCTATTTCTGCTTTCAACATTGGTCACTGTTTTCATATCTTTTTTGAGTCCCCTTTTGTCTCCCTTTTCTTTTTTGCTCGTGGCCACATTATGATGAAAAATAAGCTCATGGCAGTAGTTCCCAAAAATGAGTGCCAGTTACACCACCTGCAAGTTCCTGCACGCATGAAGCACCGGTATTTCTTAAAGTTAGGGACTCCACAGCCGACTTGAGGTTTAAGCAGAGTCAAGGGGCCTCGATGAAGAAACCGAGCTGTGTGTTTTATAGCGCGACTTTTATTGGGGCCTTGAATGTGAAGTCAAGTACGTGGTTTCGCAAAGCACGTGGGCATTGAAAGTTCACTGCAGTTTAAAGTTCAGATTCCTTCCTGTAGACAGAGCAGCGTTATCAAAAACGTGAGTCAGCAAGTCCCGTTATATTTTAAACGTCGTACCTAAGACCATTTACCCATTGGAAAAAGTTACCAGCTCTGTGTTTTTGCTTTGCATTCTGGTACTCGCAGTTCTGTTGTGATCATGGCTACGAGTGTTATATTGCCAAGAAAAGAATCGGGAGCTCCCCGGCGTAGATGGTAGCATAGGTTTACTTATGAACTTCCAGGTATTGTTAAAGGTGTACCACAGGTGTGGTACGAGAATTGGTTTCTTCCATCACAAGTTGGGCACGCATCTTCTGGCCCGTTTGTGCGTGTCAGAAAAACCGCAATCTTCTGTGTGCACAATATGCAGTTCTGTATATGCTGCTGTGTATGGCGTCCCTGGTGAGCAAAGCTACAGCACACCGAGCATTGTCCGAGGAGGGAGTTCAGGGAGAACGGCGGCGCGTGTATCACACCTGCACATGCCCTGTATCAAGATTAGTAGAATACTGTCCACGGGCATTCGGTCCCAGATGTTCACAACCTAATGCATTCTGGGTATTGTAGTTCCGATTCACTTCGTCTGAAATAGTACCTCAATAGAATGCTGTGTAAAAGAAAGGCCAAAACCATTGCGCCATCTGGTAAGCTTGCATTTAGGAGGGTTCTCCTTACTTTGTAGTACAAAAGACAGAACAAATAACACAGTTTATAGCAAAAGTGCAATTTTTCCTTAAAATTCAGGGACTTGTAGTCTTATTTAACCCTAACCCAGGATAAAACTAGGACCACCATGCCTAGAATTCTAAGGAAACACCAAGACTGGACTTCCACTTCATGTGTCTGATCCCCTGAAGAGCTGCATTGGTGATGCTCCAGTGTGGCTGCTGAAGCAGGTATGTGCACGTTGTTGAAGCACAACCTGAAATGATTTTGCATTTTTGTAGAGTCGCTCCCCGCAATATGTAGTGCCATTATCCATTTCCATATGAGGAACATTAAACCACTATAGTGCAATATTTTTCTACTTTGCATCAGCTTTTGCTGTCAGTTTTTTGCTAGTACCAATTCAGCAACAACACAGCACCACTTCAGCATCACTGCAGCACAACCTCAACAACAGCGCACCATCAGCACAGCACCAAATCAGCACCACCTGAGCGCCAGCTTAGCACCACCACCTAAGCATGACTCAGCACTACCTCAGGGTCACTCAGCATCACCTGAGCACCACCTCAGCATCAGCACAGCACCACCTCAGCACCACTTCTTCATCTGTGCACCACCACCAGCGCAGCTCCACCTCAGCACCAGCCCACCACCACCTCAGGACCAGCGCAGCACCACCTCAACATCAGCACAGCACCATCTCAGCATCAGCACAGCACCACCACGAGCACAGCTCCACCTCAGCATCAATTCAGCACCAAGGCAGCACTACTTCAGCATCAGCACTACCGCCACATCAGCACAGTATCACCTCAGAACAGCACCAACTCAGCATCACTTGAGCACCAGTGCAGCACCACCACCTCTGCTTGACTTAGCAGCACAGCATCACTCAGCACCACCTCAGTATCACCCAGCATCACCTCTGTACCAGCACATCACCACTTCAGTACTACCTCACCATAATTCAGCACCACCCAAGTATCATTTACCATCACCTGAGCATCACCTCCGCATCAGCACACCACCTCCTCAGCACCACCTCAGTCTTCCCTCAGAATCTGCCATCTGTTGATTCTCTCCTAAAGTCTGTCTGCTGCTCATGTTGTAATTCAGGTACTATTTCCCAGCCTCCAACCTCCCGTTTATGTCCCCCCAATAACAAAAAAATAAAACTATAACAAACAAGCATTAGAACAGGCAGGAAGAAGTTGCTAGAATTGCAAGGACAAAAAACTAGAATACATTTTTTAAGTTGATTCTTTTTTAATTGGGTCATTCAGTTGTACATAATGTCTTCTTGGTTATATATATATATATATATATATATATATATATATATATATATATATATATATATATATCCACCAGACAGCTTACTAATCCTCGTAAGCACGAGCCACACCGATCCAGTTTGGTACAAAATATAATTTTATTTCAGGGCAAAAAGACGCGTTTCGAGCTATCCAGCTCTTGGTCACATGACCTTAGTTCAAAGTTCAGACTTTTTATACTCTACCATAGAGATAAAGAAAATACTTTACAATTTAATCGTCACCACTAATTAAGTGAGTATTACCAAACAATTTGTATCATTTACATAGTGCTGTATATATAATTCATTTAAATTCAAAAAAATTTAAAGATAATGAAATATGTACATAGTACCAAGACAGTGAAGAAAAGCGGTGGAATATATTATACTGAAATGTACTTTTCAAGAGTTTATACATTGTATTGCTAAGTTAAGTAGTAATGTCTCCAACATCAATTTCGTGACGATTTAACGTTAATAAATGCACTTTTAACTGTCAAGTACCTATTTGTAAAGCGTGGGCTATATTGATAAAAGATGTTATCAAAGGTATAGTACCTGTTTCTTGTTTTCGAATTATTGACATCGAAATCAATAGAGGGTGTAGTACCCAAATAGAGACAAAATGTGGAATTAATAGTATATACAAAATAACCGTATAAAGTATCCTGTTGCCCCAAATATATCAGGAAATGGAGAGCGTGGTTGTAGAAACAAACACCTAAAACTCCGTGCTCGTAGCTCATAATTCTGGTGAAGATGACACATGAATTCCATCCATCTAATATATAGGGGAGCAATCAAAAATATAAAACAGTTAATCACACATTCGGTCCATTTAAAATACAAGTAACATCATAATATTTACACTATAGCCTACTGCGAGAATGTTTCTACTACATAGTACACTCATCATGTATGGAGACTAAATCAACACACCGCTTCTCAATACTACTGGAAAAATAAAACAATCATATTGTGCACTAGTGAAGGGATACAAAAAGAAAAATATTTAAAAGGGGATGGGAAAGTGACATAATGGTGATTATATATACAAAATTTAAAAAAAGGAAGAGAATACAGAATATTGTTCTGTTTCAAAGGTACATCGGGAAGCACTATTATTATCAATTTACAGATGCACATGCATCTCTTCATCATTATTCATCCCAAAAGGCACGACACAGCCTGCTTGCAAAATAAATCTGGACTCAGTTCTGCGTAAAGCTTGAATTCTATTACCACCTCTAGGATTTTTGGGGATGGTATCAAGAGCAAAGAATTTCGCTTGTGTCCAATCACCATCGTGTTCTTGGTGAAAATGTTTTGCTGTGCCATAGCTAAAATCTTTATTAGTGATGGCACGCCAATGCTCCAATATTCTTTTCTTGACAGGGAAGGTAGTTGAACCAATATACCACTTGCCACAAGGGCATGTGATGACATACACTACAAAGTCAGTGCTACACTGTATGTTCTTCCTGATGCACCATTTTCTACGGGTTCTCTGTAGTACAACCTCCTTTACATTTTCACTGTGACTGCAAGCCTTACATTTTCCACACTTATGGAAACCCCCATTTTTTCCAGCCATGTCACTTTGCGATGTTCCATGTGACTTCTGACTATTTTATCTTTAATCGAGGGACCTTTTCTATAAGTTATCGCTGGGTGTGAACCCAGTTTTTCTTTTAGTAATCTATCTTGTGTTAGAATGTCCCATCTCTTTCTGATTATCTGGCAGAACTCGTTGGACTGAGAATTATAGGTAGTGATAAGTCTTATGGGGGCATCTGTTTCAGTTTGTTTGATCTTGGGTGCTTTGTATAAGGCTTCACTTCTCTCAATTTTGTCTGTTCTCTTTTCGGCCATTTTAAGCATTTTAGGGGATACCCTCTGGCTCTGAATCTGTTTGACATTTCCTTCTTGTTTTTTCTGTATGTTTCTTCGGAACTACAATTTCTCTTAGCTCGAAGGAACTCTCCGAAAGGTATACTCCACCTGAAATTTGGAGGGTGGCAACTGGCTGAGTGTAGGACTGAGTTGCCTGCTGTACTCTTCCTAAATAAGTCTGTCTCTAGTTTGTTACCTGTCACAGTTAATCTGATATCTAAAAAATCAACAGTTTGTTGGCTGTGTTGCATAGTAAATTTAAGATTTACAGAATTCTCATTGAGTTCTTTCACAAAATCAAGGAGATCTCCCTCTTCGCCTTCCCAAACAAAGAAGACGTCGTCAATGAATCTGAGCCAGATGTTGACCTTGTTGGTCCAATGTTCCAGAGATTCACTCCAGAGCACCTGCTTCTCCCACCAGCCTACCAGAAGATTCGCGTAGCTGGGAGCGAAGCAGGTTCCCATCGAAGTCCCCTGTACTTGTTTATAAAAGGCTCCATTAAATGTGAATACATTCTCCAAGAGACAAATTTCGATCATTTGTAGTAACATCCTAGTATGTGTTAAAAGGTGTATACTTCTGGTCTTCAAAAAATGTTCACATGCTTTTAGTCCATCTCTATGCCTTATACTAGTATATAGACTTTCTACGTCTAAACAAACCAGCCAATATTTTTTGTCCCAATGGATATTCTCAATTTTTTGTAAAAAGTCTTTCGTATCTCTAATGTGTGAGGTAAGGTCTTTGACATAGTCTGTTAGAAAATGGTCCACATAAATGGAAACATTCTCGAGCAGACTATTTTTAGATGACACTATGGGTCGGCCAGGAGGATGTAAAGGGTCTTTATGTACCTTCGGTAAAAGGTAAAAGGTTGGTACAGTTGGTGTGTCATTTCTCAGGAATTTCTGCTCATCCCAATTTAATAGGTTGTCATCCGCCCATCCCTGCAGGAGGTCGAAAAATCTAACCTGTAGTGTAGAAATATAAGATTTGTCAACCTTAGTGTAGCATGTGGTGTTGTTGAGCTGTCTCATTGCTTCGTAAATGTAATTCTTTTTGTCCCATAAAACTATGTTGCCGCCTTTGTCGGACGCTTTTATGATGATACTGTCATCATTTTGAAGACCCTTAATGGCCTCTCTTTGTGCTATAGTGAGATTAGAGCTGCTCATAGGTTTTCTAAGAAGTTGTAAAATATCACGATTAACCAGCTCATGGAAGACATCTATGTTATCTCTGGGAATTTGTGGCCTATATTTAGATTTTGCTCTGAAAGGAGTGACCACAGATCTAGCAGGGTCTAGTCCAAGATTTTCAACCACAGTAACTATATTGGGATCAGACAGAGCAATCATCTGTGTATCGTGTGCTTCTTGTTCTTCTCCTAAGCTCACTAGTGTTCTTAAAATGTCAATGTCATTTATCGTGGGGCCTGGGGGAGTGTATTTTCTACCAGTGTTGTTTGATTCTGTTGTCTAGATGTATGAATTTTAAACAGTTTCAATTTCCGTACAAATAAATACATATCAATACGTGTCTGGGTGTAATCAATAGGTAAATCTGGACAAAAAGTTAAACCAAGCTTAAGAACCTGTTCTTCTATGGGATTTAAAGTTCTATTGGTTAGGTTCATTACCGTGAGTTCTTGTCCATCCATTATTTTCCCTTCTGGTTCTGGCCTTTGGTTCCCACGCCAGTATTGCTGTTCTTTGCTCCGCCGGTCTCGCCTCCTTTTGCTGCTGTTTTTCCTCCTCTTCCTTGGTATCTTGTTCTGCCTCTTATTGAGTGTTCGTTTGCCTCCTGCATGAGGCGCAGTTCCTCGGAAAAAGACGAAATTTCTGGCGCAAAAGAGCTACTACTATCCATTGATCCAACATCCGAGCTTAAGCTTGTACCAGATTCCCATCTCTCTCTATCAACAACCCCCAATGCCCGATCCTTGGTGAGATTGGTGCGCAATTTGTCAAATTTCCTGGCGAATGTCAGAATTCTTCCTGACCGATAGTCTCTCTCATCTCTTTCAAATTTTCTTTGCTTTCTTTCAATGATATCTTTCTCAAAATTTACAATGCGATCATTAACTGCAGCCAGGATCTTTTTTACTTCATTTTGATCCGGATCTTTTGCCATATCATCCAGTACTTTTTGTATTTGTTCAACTAGATCTTTGTGTTCATCCCATGCATTTTTTATTAGAATCTGTAGCATCATTCTTGAACACGCGGTGGTATTATCAAGCCGTGCTTTCAGAACTTCTTGTTTCGGATTGCTTAGTGTGGGCACGATAAAGATTCTCAGACCTCTTGGTATCCGTTCTACCTCCAGATAATTTTGGAGAGATGTAGCCTCCCACCACCGACTCAGTTCTTTTTTACGCAGTTTCTCTAGTAAATTTCCTTTTTGTTTAATACTTGATGCAGATTGCGGGTGGTCTGTGCCTGTTTCCTCTCTGTTACTCGCATTTGATGTTTTTTTGAAAATCAAACTTGCTGAGGCCTCCCGACCCTTCAAGAACTCCATTGCCCACAATGCACTTCGGTCCACTGACCGCTTCCAAACTGGATCGCGTCTTCCGGGCAACTGCCCTGACGTACCCTGGCAACACACTCGCTCAAGCAGACTCGATCGTTTACCTTCTCAGAGGAAAATATAGACGATTTCCACGGAGTCGTTGATATATGCTTTGGCGAGTAAATCACGCTGCCGGCGGGCGGAGATAATTGATTTCGCATCAAATCCTCGTGAAATGGCGCTAATCTCCTCCCTTCCAAGCGGGTTGGGGCTCGTCTCTGAGCGGGCGCCACCGCTCTCGTAAATCCACCAGACAGCTTACTAATCCTCGTAAGCACGAGCCACACCGATCCAGTTTGGTACAAAATATAATTTTATTTCAGGGCAAAAAGACGCGTTTCGAGCTATCCAGCTCTTGGTCACATGACCTTAGTTCAAAGTTCAGACTTTTTATACTCTACCATAGAGATAAAGAAAATACTTTACAATTTAATCGTCACCACTAATTAAGTGAGTATTACCAAACAATTTGTATCATTTACATAGTGCTGTATATATAATTCATTTAAATTCAAAAAATTTAAAGATAATGAAATATGTACATAGTACCAAGACAGTGAAGAAAAGCGGTGGAATATATTATACTGAAATGTACTTTTCAAGAGTTTATACATTGTATTGCTAAGTTAAGTAGTAATGTCTCCAACATCAATTTCGTGACGATTTAACGTTAATAAATGCACTTTTAACTGTCAAGTACCTATTTGTAAAGCGTGGGCTATATTGATAAAAGATGTTATCAAAGGTATAGTACCTGTTTCTTGTTTTCGAATTATTGACATCGAAATCAATAATATATAGTAACAAAAATGCTTATAACACTTGTTTATTATAACTTTTCAACATGCTGCATAGTAACCACAATCCTCTACAACATAGCTTAAAGACATTGGCAAAGCCAATATCTCTGGCTGAACACTTATAAGGTCCCAAAGGCGAGACCTATTGGCTATGCCAATGCTTGTTCCTGTTTGCTTTTGATGCCTTTTGAAATAGGGCAAGCTGCTAAACAGTGCCAAAGCATGTGTGATTTTTCCCCAAAGCATGTACGTTAAATTTGGTTCACTCAATTGCCTTAACTCTTCAGTAAGGTCATGGTAAGTTGCGTCCACGGAATGTATCAATGGCATGCAAGTTAAATGTCATACGTGGGCTGCGGAGCAAAACTAGAGTACCCACATATTTGACCACATTGTACGACTCCCAATAGCACCATTGTGCTGTGTCTAAGCTACAGTTTTAAAACAACTGCAGTGACACATGGCAAGAAACATTGCTTTCCTACATACGAAAACTACTTTGATTAATGAACATCCCGCAAAGCATGCCTTCTAAGCCCCCACAGTTGTGTGCTCTATATATAAAAGTGGAATAAGATCAAAAATAACCATGTTCCCATGGTGAAGAGTTGCAAAAAGTTGCTTGTCACTGTGTTAGTGTTGCCCTGTTTAGGACAAGCACTGGACCCATCTCACTTAAACCTATAGTGACTTCAAGGGCTTGCCTCCTGTTTTCTGTAGTCTCAGGGCCACAAAAGACTTCCTGTAATCCTGCTGGTGCTGCTGGACTTTGCCATCTGTGAAGTGAATCACACTCTTGCCTGAGTGGCCCTCTACAGTCCTGGGCCTAAGAAGTGGGTTCGGCAGCTGATTTCTGCAAAAACCAACACATTGCCTCGAATGCGCGAGGATTTACGCCACCCTGCCCATTGACGCTGACGGAGAGGCTGCTCGACGACAACTGATCCACAGCCTGCGTGGCTTACTGACAACGACACACTGTGTTCACTTCAACGGAGCTTGACGTCAATGCAGGAACTCCTGTGCCTGGGTCGCCAACGACGCAGTAGGCTCTTGATGCTGACAAAAGCTCCATCCAAAGTATTTCTTCAGCTGGACTTGTCTGGGTCCTGTAGCCAGCCTGCCCTCCATTGTGGTTGGCCTAAACTTTGAATTTGCACCGGTCCCTCGCGACCTCAACTCAACGTTTGACCTCTAGAGACTTCTAGGCACTGTTTATACATTTAATCTTTAAAAAGTCAAATCTCAACTTCTACTAATTGGATATTTGTTGTTTTGGTCTTGTCTAGCTCAGATACATATTCTCTGTTTTTCGAAATTTGTGTGTTTTGTGGTGTCTTCATTGAATTGCTGTAATTTAAGTGTTGCACAAATACACTACACATTGCCTCTTAAGTTAAGCCTGACTGTTCTGTGCCAAGCTACCAGAGGGTGAGCACAGGTTAATTTAGGGTGTGTATCTGACCTGCCCTGACGAGAGTGGTGGTCCCTACTTGGACAGGGTGCAAACCTCTTCCAACTAGAGACTCCATTTTTAACAAAGTCTAACTCGGAGGTTTTTAAGATCAAAGCAATTCAGAAGTGGAGCCGGGAACAAATCCCTTATTGTGAGAATCTTGGCTGTTGGTTGACTGGGGTGTGAGCCCTGATCAAGCAGCAACCACAATCTTTGTCAGGGTGAGGCACAAGCCAACGCTAAATAAACCTGTGCTCACTTCTATAGTAGCTTTGCACAGATCAATCAGGCTTAACTTAGAGAAAATGTATAAAGTATTTGTGCAACACTTCAAACAGTAGTTAAGTGAAAACACCACATGAGAAGGATCCCACACCAAGTTAATAAATAAAACAAGACCAAAATGACAAAAATCAAATAAGTATACCTGGAGATATGCAATTTTAAAGATTTTAGTGAAAATAGCACCAAAAAGCATAAAGCGCCAACTGTGGATATCTGGTAGCGCCGGACTGGGACAAAGTCACAAGTTCAGTCTGACCACGATGGAGTGTGGGCCAGCTACAGGCACCCAGTTAGGCCTGCTGAACAGAGTATCTTAACTCTAGGCCTGGGCGGAGTTCGCGGAGTCCCGCTATGTGGAACTCTGCAAAGTGACAAACAATCTCCACGACACTACGCAGAATTCTGCAAGCTGCAGAGTGCCTTAGGTCACACCGTTCGCACTGATTTTAAGTGCCGAGCTTTAGTCCCATGCTCGAAAATCAGCATGAACGGCACAATGCGCAGTGCAAGTGAGCGCTGCTTCTTTCTGCCACTCGAGTAGATGTTCTACTCAAGCGGCAGCTTCCTCAACGCAAATGGAAGGTTTCTCAACTTAAGCGTTAGCGGGCATCTGCAACCACCCGCGTTGAGAAATCTCGCCAAATGTGGTCTGGAGTAAGATTTTCCTCGCTTGCGCTCGCCAACTTAACGTTGGAAAACACGAGCAAGGGTAAAACTTTGCACACTCCACGAGCAGAGCGGAATTTCATGCCCAGGACTACTTAAATCAGGGTTAGCGATACATCGGTTCAAAGATGCAGTGAGGCTGCGATGCAAGGGCGTGCGTCGTTGTTGAGGATCCCGTCACCGGGACTTGCGATGCGAAGCCTGAAGTCAAGGATGCAGCGTGCAGTCAGGGCGATATGTCCGTTCCAAAGAGTCGCAAGGCTGCAATGCAGATTCCATCGTTGTTGTCGAGGCTGCCGAAGACGAGGGCTGTGAGGGCCTGCCCGAGGATGTGTTGTGCAGTGGCGGTTCTGATGGGGCTGGAGTGGCGATGTGGGTCTTTGCTGCGGGTCCAATTAACGCAACGGCGATGCAGCTGTTCTGCTCTGATTTGAGCCGTGCAGCAGAGGAGATGCGGTGGTTCTGCTGGATCCACAGAGGCTGGCAGAGCACCTTAAGCCCACTTACGAGAGTTCAGCGCTCGGATGGCACCACTTGGCAGGGGAGACCCACAGATGGCTGGTGCAAGGTTGTGGGAAGCATGTTGTGTCCCTGAGGATTCAGATCAGGAGGCCAGCCAACTAGCGCTTGGAGTCACTCTGGGTTCTCTGTTGAAGAGGTGCCGGTTCAGCCCTTCTCCCCCAGGCAAGAGGGCAACAGGAAGTTGATCAAGATAGCAGGGCAGAAGTTCTTCAGAGCAGCAATCCAGCAGAGTGGCAGTCCTTTCAGCAGCACAACAGTTCTGGCGGAGTATCCACAGGTCCAGAAGTGGTGGTGTCCGAGGTCCAGTACTTGTACCCTGCTGTGTCTTTGAAGTGGGCAGAAGTTTCAAAAGGCATGCCTTTGAAGTGTGCAAGTGCCTGTCTTCATGGCCCTGGCTCCAACTAACTACAGGGGGTATGCTATGTGTGGAGACAGGACACAGCCTATTAAAGTGTAAGTGGGGCTGGGTCTAGCTCCTCCTTCCCATCATGCCACCGATGGTCAAGTCACACCTAAGCTCCCCATTGTGTGTGGCTGTCTAGGAGGAATACATGAAGCCCACCTGTCAGCTACACCCAGTCATGTGACCCAGAGACAGGCACCATATGGCTAAGGCAAGAAAATGCAAACTTTCTAAAAGTGGCATTTTCAAAATTGTAATTTAAAATCTGACTTCACCATAAGTTCAGATTTTTTATTACAATTCCAGAGACACCAAACATAAAGTGATTACCTGTTCCCATTTGGAAATTACACTTATAAAATGTAATACGGTAACTCCAATGCTATCCTATAGGAGAGGTAGGCCTTGCAGTAGGTTTTCACTACTAGGACATGGAAAACTTAAAAGTACATGTCGTACTTTTCAAATAGATTGCACCCTGCCCTCTGGGCTGTCCTGGGCCTACACTAAGGGTGACTTATATGTATTAAAAAGAAAGGTTTGGGTTTGGCAAAAGGTTTACTTTACCTGAAGAATGCGATAAAATGCACACCTGTTTGTTTCTGAGTTCCGCTTTAAAGTTTTGTTGAAATTGTTTCTTATTCGCGTGCAGCCTGAACTTGCGTGATCTGCCCTGATAGCACGCACGTTATAGAAATATCAAAAATACTTTTGTCCATTCACATGTGAGATGCTTATGTGTTCCACAGTTTGGCAATGTTTTAATTTTGTAGTGAACCCCTGAAGAAGGGCTATAAACAGCCCGAAATGCATTGGGTATAACATGATCAATTACCGAGGATGATTTATGTATTCCTGCGTGCCCCAGAAAAAGGCCTGGATTGGCATATCTGCTGCATTAGAAACTGTGGAACACATAAGCATCTCACATGTGAATGGACAAAAGTAATGAGTAAATTAATTTTGGAGTAAATGGAATAAACAATGTTTAATATGGACAAATTTGCAGCATTGGTGTGAATAATCACGGATTTAGCTGTGCGTTTGGCAGAGGAGTGCTATCACGCTCCAGTTTTGATATTTCTAAAAGGTTTACTTTGCCAGGTCGAAATGGCAGTTCAAAACTACACACACAGGTGATAACGGCAGGCCTCAGACATGTTTAAAGTGCTACTTAAGTGGCTGGCATAAGCAGTGCTGCAGGCCCACTTAGCAGCATTTATTTTACAGGCCCTGGGCAGCACAGATAGTGCCACTTACTAGGGACCTTCAAGTACATTACATATGCCAATTGGGTATAAGCCAATATAACATGTTTTAAGGAGAGAGTACAATAACTTTAGCACTGGTTAGCATTGGTAATGTGCACAGAATCCTACGGCCAGCAAAAACTAAGTCAGCAAAGAGAGGAGGTCTGAAGGCAAAACATTAGGGGAGAAACCATACTAAGGAGGCCAGGTCTAACATGTATTTACTCCACTGTAAGAATACATCCTACCAGTGAGTCTGCTATTAGATCCTGTCAAAATTGGAACCTATGTAATACTGTGCATTTCCATTATTAGTGAAGGAAGACCTGTTGATATTCAATCAAATATGCAGTTTCTTCTGTAGTTAGGACAATCTATTTTACGAAAAGCTGTCTGTCGACTCCATGTGACATACATACTGGCTTTGACTTTTTAAGACTATGATTTTTAGGACTCGCCTACCAGACAGCAAAAGTTGCCTGTTTGCGAAAAGACCACTTGTCAGTTTCAAGTGGGCTTTCAGCCTGTAGTAAGTTCCCTTTAGGGCCCACTGTGGTTAATTTTTATTTTAGCCCAACTGCATGCTGAAGGCCGTTTTGCTTTGCACAGCCACATGTAACACATTTTATTTTGTGCCATGATATTATTTTAGAAATACACTGCACGTTTTTTGTTATTCAGTTCTCCTTCTTGGGATTTAGTCTGAACATTTTGCACAAGGTCGAACAACACCATGCCCTGTTTTACTGTGGTCGGGCAGCAACATAGTCTGGCATTTAGACACAACACAGAGGTGCAGCTGCTGTTTTCTAACATGGCACTCCTTATCATATAAACCAAGACATGCCTTTTGAAAACAGAGAGGATTATAGCAAAGGAAAATGTCCTGGAACGGGTGCACCAACTTTGTGCAATCTGAGATGCAGACCAGCTAACTACAAATGCCAGGTATGGGGACGAGTGCTAATCCAGAGATCACTGATATATCACTGTGCTCACGTAGTGAGGGTAGGCTTGGACAGATATATCATAAGCCATGATAGAGCTTATCATTGTATACCGTTTGCTCTTAATGCTGATTACTCTGCTCAGTTGTATATGTTTTCTAATTGCAGCACAGTTGCTTCATAATAGAGCACAATCATTTAAATAAAAATTGTAAACATTTCTCGTGTCTCTCTTTTGTTTATTGTGGACATGCATGAGTGAGAAAAATGAAAGGGAACGATTTGTTTGCACGGTTCCCTTGGTGACTAGAGTGTTGTGTTCTAAGTTGCCAATTTACTTGTTACTCTGGGAAGGTTAGGAGGGCAGGTAAGGCACTATAAGCTAGTCGAATTTGGGCCCATAGGTACTGATGTGGAATGGTGACTCAGTCCCTACATACTGACGTCCTGTGGTCCCAAGCATAGTCCTGTTTCCGAACAGAATCCTTGCAACATGGCGATGCCAGCGCTTGGTCTGGTACTTATTCAAGGGGCTCCTGAGTAGTACTTGTGAGTGTCCATAATAACCCTTAAACATACCACAGGAGACACCTGTGGTGTTAGGGATTAATTTTTCACAGTATTTTAAGTACTACCTAGTTTTAACTGTTGGTTGTTCCAAGTTTGAAATGTAAAAAGAATAAAACCCAATTTTGTGTTTGCACTCTGTTTCCATTGCTCTTTCTGACCATGGCGCAGCCACAGCCTCTTCCAACAGCAGTCAATTGCAGACCTGCTATCCATGCATATGTAACTGTACATGGACATTGTATTGCATGTGGTGACTTTATTTTCATGGTTGAAGTCCACGATGGCTATCGTTTTGAAGTCTTTTATTCTTGGGTCAACTTTCTGGCTGTTGATGCTAACACTAATACATTTCATGAATACACAGTTGTTGCACCACCAGCAGTCTACAGATCATATGTGCTCCTAGAAATACCACTTCACATTGGGAACATACTACTTGGTTCCACAGCACCCTGCCACATGTACTAGCACCAATACGCTCAGGTCTTCCCCTTAGTAATGAAAGGGCTGGTTATACACCATACCCTGATATAGCAAATATTACTGCTCAACAGCTGCAACCATTGTACACTAGTCTAGTTAGACTATATGGATGCTTAACTCAACATGTTTTGTGAACCTTGTTGGCAGCATCAGCAAGAGTTGGGCTGCCCGGGCAAACCAAGTTGCCTAATATAAGTCCTGTAATTATTCATTTAGTTATGGGCAAAATACCCACTAATCGTGAGGAACTTACATTTTGGATCAAAAAAAAAAAAAAAGAAATTGACCAAATTGAAGCTGTGTTTCCTCTTACGGGATCACAAGACAAGCGAAGAATACTGACTGTGCTTACCACACTGAATGGTTCCAGCTATAGGTGATTGTAACGCTTAGGAGGCAGTCTTTGCCACAGTATATACCATTAATCACGGTACTCCGCCCTGTCAGTCTTACCGGAAATGTTAAAATACAGAATGAACATTGGGCAGCTGCTGCCCTGGATTTGGGGATTAAATTAATGGGAAATTTTCCTGTGCTGTCCGCAGTGATTCTGTCTAACATTAAAGGCGAAGCGGCATTCCTAGCTATATGCCAGGGGCTAACAGCAGTCGCACAAGCTGACCGTGAACGTGAGCTACATAATTATTGCTCATGTCTATACATCCTTAAGATGCAATAATTTGGAACCAGACTTACTAAACCACTACTTGGCAAACCTGGTTCAGACAAGGAAGCCAAGCAGAGCCCTAAGTTTGTTTTTAAAAAAAAAACCTAGAGACAAATCTAAACAAAATGGATAAATCTAAACAAAAACAGAAATGTAAACCTTGCTGAGGTTCTCCACCCCCGGAGTCCTCCAAGAGGAGCTATAATTTGCGTGATCACACACAAATCAAGGCTCCAGACAGGTATCAGATTTCTAATACTTGTTCTCCTCATTCCTTTCAGGACTCTTCTGACAAGCAGTATGAGAGAGGGGGAATTCTGATTGCAGACCAAAAGAGTACGTGAAACTGAAAAGAGACTCACAATGCTTGTCTGACGTGAAGATAAAGAAGGAGGAAAAACCTCCTCCTTTTAAAGCGAAATTTTTGAAAAAGAATGTTGTGGCTATAACCGCAAAGTATGCCACAGACACTGAGAACCCTTCTCCTGAACAGGAGTTGGGCAGTGACTATCCTCAAAAGCGTGGCAGAAGTCACTATAGTATGCCAGAATTTCAAGGAGTTTCTGGCAGTAAGAACAAATTATACATTTGCTACAGTTAAAACCCTAGACAGACGCGTAGCCCCTCCATATGATATAGATATTCAAATTGAGGGTGACGTACAGCGCACCATTAGAGTAATATTATGGAGAAAAATTACATTGTCTTATGGCATCCTTTTAGCGGAGGTCGATTGGCCCCCACAATTTGTCCAAACATCCCCACAGGGTGAGGATGCAATAATTCCTTCATTTTCCTGCTCTTGTGCCTGATTAAATCAAACAAACCTATGCAGCAGAATGGTGTTAGACCTGGCATCTTTTGGCGTATTTCCCTTGACTTTTTGCTTACTGACCTCCTGATTATTATGGTGTGCTGCACTTTGTTTTGCTTGTTTAGTGTCTCTGCACACTTTCTCACTGCTGTTCAGTGCTAAAGTGCAAGTGCTCCTTCTGGAAATTGGGTTTATGGATTGGTGTTTCCATGATTGGCATATTTGATTTACTGGTAAGTCCCTAGTAACGTGCACTGAGGGTGCCAGAGACTGTAAATCAAATGTTACTAGTGGGCTTGCAGCACTGGTTGTGCCACCCACAGGAGTAGCACTGTAAATGTATCTCAGACTTGCCACTGCAGTGTCTGCGTGCGCAGTTGTGAACTGCCATGTTGACCTGGCAAGTGCACCCCCTTGCAAGGCCCTAACCTTCCCTTTTATTACATGTAAGGTGCCCCTCAGGTAGGTCCAAGGTACCCCCTGGCAGGATGCAGTGTATGTGAAAGCTAGGACATGTACTGGTGTGAGTGACATGTCCTGATAATGAAATATTGCCAATTTCGTTTTCACTATTGAAAGGCTACCTGTCCCATATGCTAACATGGGAGTTACATTTGTAACATCTTACAAGCCTACCGTTCTATTGGGACAAGATAGAGAAGTGGAGTTTAAGCTTCCTGAACTCAGAATTTAAAGATACATCTTTTACTAAAGATGATTTTTATACTGTGTGTTTGAAAATGGCACTTTTAGAAAGTGGGCATTTTCTTGCTTAACCATCCTGTGTGCCTCTGCCATTTGTGTATTCCCCGTCTGGGCTCAGAGTGACAGGAGCAGGAGATGTGCATTCACACTAGACAGACACAAGAGGGGGGTGGTTGAGGTGTGCCCTGCCTTTTCTGGGTGACTCAAGGCCATCCCAACAGACCTGGGTGCATTTAGAGGAGTGGGAGGAGTTGTCGCTTGCACTTGAATGGACTGTGGCTAACTTCCACAAAGCAGTCTCCCCCTCCTGGAGTGAACCTGGCCTGAGCCAGGCAAAAATGGTTTATGTATGCCAGTGGAACTTTGTACCAACTTCAAAGGGAAATGTGGTGTAAATATTGAGGCCTTGACCCCAGAACTTTAGAACTCTTTTGGATCAAGACACCTGCCAAGAAGAAGAGTTGGAGAAGCAGTGAGGAGAGACTACAACTTGGCTGTGTGCTTTGCTGTGTTGGCCTGCAGTGGCTGCTTCTGTCTTGGACAGTTAAAGGACTGGACCGGACGTTCTGCACCTTATTTCCCTGAGTTTCTCTAAGGGCTTGAGGTAGAGCTTGCCCCCGTTCAAAAAGTCTCAGGAACAGCAAAGACTTCAAGTGCATCTGCCACCAGCACCAGGGACTGTGAGTTTTGTGCTGCAACAGAGAAAAAACTATCCAATGCCATCAGCGAAGCCTCTGCCAGCTCCGTGACCTGAAGGCACTGCAGAGGGCACCGCCGCATTTCGCACTTCAACCCTGGTCTTACCGACTACGCTGTCCGACACCACCGCTGCGCTGCTGGTTGCACCGTGACCTGTGGGCCCCGTACTTTGCACCGCCTCGCTTCACACCGCCACCCTGGTGTCCCAGACGACGGCGCTTAATACCAACATCGCACTGTGGTTTGGGGCCACCGCTCGTAAGTTACACACTGCAGTCTCGGCCCACCGACCCTGGCGCCATTGACTCCAGTTCATTAGCTGACGACAGCACTTCAACGACAACGACGCTGCCTGCACTGTGACCTGCCAGCACCGCAACAAGCACCGTCCCACTTTGCACCGCAGCCCTGGTCCCACTGACACGCTGGATGCCTTCCCCGAGCCGCTGCCTGCATTGCAAACTGAGGGCACCACACGCCGGATCGCTGCACCTTGCACCACAGCCCCGATGTCAGCACTCCTGCCTTCAACCGCACGGAGTTCGATCTGCAACACTTGTGACTTCAAGGGCCTGAAGACTCCTGCACCGACCTCTGGAACCTACGCCTGCCGACGCCAGCTCTCCAGAGCTCATTGTGAGGTCCCAGACACCCTGCATTTCTAAACGTACTGTTTGCAGGTCACCCCAACACCGTAGCTGGCCTGCGCGGCCAGCCAGAACTGTTGGATTTGCTTGTTCACAACGCCGTGATAGCGCTGGACAGAGCTATCGACTTCAAGGAACTGTTTTTGAAGTCTATTTTTGCTTTACTAGTACTTTAAATAACTCTATGGTTGATTTTTATCATTTTGGTCTTGATTGCACAGATAAATATTGGCTATTTTTCTAAAACTGGTGTCCTTTTGTAGTGTTTTCACTGTATTACTGCTGGTTATGTGCACACTGCCTCTGAGATAAGTCTGACTGCTCGTGCCAAGCTACCAAAGGGGTGAGCAGGGGTTATTTTAGAAGTGTATCCCCCTACGGAAGGGTCCGTACTAGGTCAAGGTAATACCTCTGCCAACTAGAGACCCCCATTTCTAACAGATGGGCTCTTGCACAAGCCCAAGCTTTATATTGCAATCATGTTAGCTTGGATAAGGACTCTTCTCATCATATAATCCCCACACAGACCAGCCCACAAAAGCAACCACAAAACCCTATCAAACAGGATGCTAAAGCACCTGTAAAAGAAATACTCACCCAATTGGAGTACCAGGGTGTTATCGAATCCTGTGTCTCTCAAATAATCCTCTTTTTCCTATTTGAAACTGGATCATTTATATTGCATAGCCTTAGGCTGCAGAGATTTAAACAGTCATACACACACTTTTGCAATACAAAATACACACAGTACGGCACTCAATAATAAGAGTCCATAAAAAATACAAAACAACCTTGGAAATTTCCAATGGATTTTTCAGCCAAAATTTAGCACCTGAAAGCAGGTATTGGACAGTCTTCTCAGCGCTTGGCTTTTAAAGTCGCTTTGCATGACTAGCCATGGACAATAAAAAAAAGCCCAGGACTGTTTGCTGCCCGCATAGTGTCAATTCACATGATATTGACTGTGATGCTTTGTCTTACATAGATGACATCTACCTTACGGACGAGAAGTTAAACCCACACTTGGCCAGAGTGGATCACATAATTTTAGGATTCACTGCATGTGGCTATAAGTTCAACTTTAAGAAATCTTATATAGCATTTCTAAGTGTCCTTTTCTTGGGATATGAACTTACACATGAGGGGCAGAGTCTTGCCCCTCACTTTTTGGAGAAATGCGCACAATTGCAATCTCCAAAGACTTTAAAGAAACTACAATCCTTGTTAGGATTCCTTAATTTTGGTAGAACTTACATTCCTGATTGTGCACAATGCATTAAATCACTTTATGAATTGATACACGTTGATTTTTCCAATTTATGTTTGACATCAGAACACATAGACATAATCAGATCCTCACAATCTGATTTACTGGCAACAGGTCACTTACATACACGTGTAAATAACTGTAACCTGGCCATCCATTTCATTGTGGGTGCAATTGGATTTGCCTATATAACCTTTAATGAAGGTGAGACAGTGTTGATTGCATATAAATCAAATTTATATTCCAGTGCAGAAATGAGTTTTGCATCCACTGAAAAAATACTGACTGCAGTGAAGATGGCTATTCTAAAAGAGAGGCCACTTGCACAAGGTAAATACACCATTGTCATCACTCCCGTGCCATGCTTAGAGGCTGTCACAAAGGCTAGCATTCCAAACGCTAAAACCCTCCATCCTAGATGGATACAATAGACAACATCTTTAACAGCTGTTGATGTAGACTTCGTCTTTGACCTGTCTTTACAGACACAAGAATTTCTATAACAGGAGCATGTTTACCTCATGCCCAGCACTGTTTTAACTCTTGATCAGTATAAATATATCATTTATACTGATGGTTAAGCCCAGCCTGCTATAGGCACCAAGAGCCAATATTCGGCAGCATGCGTCACTGTTGTTGGTGCAAAGTTGGATGGTAAATTCCAACCACAGAAAACTCGCAGTCCTTAGGGGACTACACTGCGCAGTTGGCTGAATTCAAAGCATTGCATCTTGCACTGCAACATACAAATTCTGAATTCCCCACACTTATAGTGTGTGATTCGTATTACTGTGTCCAGTCCTTTAATCATAATCTACTTTTTTGGTGCCAAAATGGATTCAAAGATACTAAAGGCAACACAGTAAAGCATACAATGCTTTGGGTGAAAGTGGCAGACCTGAAACACAGTTTGCCACTGACTCACGTCATTCATACATTGAGTCATCAGCGTGTGGGAGCACATGTGGTAGGGAATTCTCTGGCTGATGAAGTGGTCAAATCTGCAGTTGCGACTGCTTCTGTTGCTGCAATTACTCGTTCTAAAACGAGAGTAGATACTGATACCTTGGCTGGTATTAATGCTAACAGAGACACCCTTTTACCTAGGACTTTCCTTCTAAATTTGCATACCACTTAAGTGAAGAACACATTCCTTTTGTAATGATTCCACGGGTTGGTGATCGGTTGATTCCCAACCAAGACCATAGACTAGCTTTAGTGATAGCTGTGCATGAAGGTGTTGCTTCTGCACATGCCGGTGTGGCAGCCACAATTCCGTTGCTACAGCAACGGTTTTGGTGGTAAGGCTTATATCAACAGACCAAGAAACATGTCCTTTGTTGTGACATTTGTCAACAAATTAAAGCTTCCTGTGGTAAATGAACATTCAGGGAAGCCAGTAGTACAGGTGATAACAGGATGCTTTATTCTTTAGGATAAGAGTCTCAGGTTACAGGTAGAAGATGGTGAGAAGATATCAGGAAAGCCCCACCGTGAGCGGCATCCTTGCTGCTCAGCCCACGCACTCCAACTGACATTCACTCCACCAGGGACACATCAACATTCTATTACCTCACAATAACGGAGCAGTAGGGGACATAAAACTAAGGAGAAAATGCATGGCATAGAAATGAAGATACCACACTTCCACTGTGGCTTGCCCACCGCAGACACACCTGTTGATTTTCAACAAACCTTGCAGCTGCATTTATTTGGAACATTGTGAGCCTCTTATTTCGGATACTGTGTTTAAATTTATCCTTGTTGCAGATGATTCTTGCTCCAGGTTCTCTGGCTTTGGCCGCAGCTTTCGGCTGACGCTCGCAGTGTGATTAAAGACATGCAAGTCTTTATTGGGACACATGCATGCACTACATTCCACTCGAACCAAGGCCCAGCTTTCACTTCTAAAGCGTATCGGGACACTATGGCCTCCCTGAGTATACAGGTGCATTATTCTTCTCCATATGGATCTGAGGGCAATTCTGTTGTGGAGTGGATGAACCGTGACTTAAAGCAGTCCTTAACAGCTAGAGTATTAGGCACAGGGCGTAGTTGGATCCACCACCTATATGGGGAACAACGAACGCTTAACAATCGCCCTAAAAGATCGCTGGGTGGCAAGACCACATATGTACGTTTGAGGCCTTGACAGTCCAGACATTGTGGTGGAACCAAGCCCCTTGACGTAGATGATCATTGTGCTGTCTTTCGTGATCTACCAAACTTTTATGGCACCCAATCAAATGAGCAGTTGAAGACATCTGCCTCTGAAGGAATCAAGGAGAAACCAGAACCTTCTAGCTGGATTCCAAAGGTTGGGGATCTCATGCAAGAGAAGGTGTCAGTGAAGAAGGAGTTTGGTCCATCATACCAAGCAACGGTGCCAGTCCTTAGCGTACAAGGTACAAGAACTGTAATTTTCCCACTGCTTCCTGGTTCCAAAGGTAATCGTTTTGTCTCCATTGATCACATCAAGTTATATCATGTGGTTGATTCTAAACAGTAGGCCACGAAGAGTCCTTGGTAGTTCCCTAACTCCTTTTGCTACCAGACAGGAAATTCCTCCACAGCTAGTGAGCACCACCGATGCGACTTATCCCCAGCTGGAGGGGGGGGGGGTTGAATGCACTATAGTTAATTCCTGCATCCGCAACCAGCAACACGACCGAAGTGTGTACTCCCTCTTACTACTGCTACTTCTGCAGCTGATGTCGTTTATACAGATTCCCCGCTTTTTGATTTTTCCTGTCCTTTTACGGTACCTGTGGCACCAGTTTTTTGATGAATTGCTTCTGGTTATTATGTGGGTCAAGATGGTTTTTCTTCTGACTCTTTTGATGATTCTTCTGCTTTAGACTCTCCTCCCCCAAGGATCTGTGTTTTCTTTTCATGGTTGAAACACACTAATCAGGTCCCGCCTTGGATATATGTTTGGATATTATTTTCTTTTGTTTTTCTATTCCTATGGATTGGCTCTGCTACAGAACTTGTTGATGAGGTGTTCACACATAAGCTAAAAAGAGACTTGTCCCTCATGAACATTTCAGCTATTCTAGTACCTGATCGAATTGTTTGGGATGAAGTTCCTTATGATATATTCGGTCCTATGGAACTTCTGCAGATACCTTATGTAATTGGGTTTTCTATGGGTGATGTCATTGTGCCTGGGTTACATTGATGATTGGGATGTTGAAACTGTCCATGCTCTTAGAACTAGTGTTGAATCAAAGGATCTATATTTAAATTCTGCTAATTATGGTGAAATGTTCTGTTAACATCCTTATGGACATCACTATATACATCGAGCTAGAGTTCAATGTAAACTTTTTAACTACACACAATGGGAACATTGCCCCATTCCCCTGCAAGGGAGCTCAAAAACATATAGGGATAGATTCGCACAATTTTCTGGTTATAATACATGAGACCCAACATCGTATTACTTCAAATTAGTCCCTATACTACCAAAGAAATATATGATTACTCAAGCTAAGCTAATATATACAGACTCATTTGTCTCACAATTAGCTGTAAAAGGCTATGCTTATTTGAAGAATACAATTGACATGAAATCCTTTTGGGGTACCAAACCTTGGCAAGTTCAGGGGATGGAAATCTGTTTCCGAGCATGTTTAATTCCAACACAAATGATTTTTCTGAATGACACAGTTCAGCAGACTATGGGGCCGATTACGATGCCGGTCTGAAAGCCTCCGACTGCTAGTCAGAAGCTTTCCAACCGTGGTTGGATGCTTTCCAACCGACACGGTCGGTTTGCGGTCCGTACGCCCGATTACTATGTCGGCGGTCGGAACATAAACCGGCCGGTGGTTCCGACCGGCTCTCGGAGTCTTCCTGCCAGTCAGAACTGTACCGTAATCCCCTTTGGACGGCGTTTCCACCATCGTGATTATGATGTGGGTTTCCCACAGCCTTTTCATGCCGGCCTGTCAGACACGGAAAGCGACTTTGAGTGCCCCTAGCAGGGCCCCCTTGCATCCCCAGCCTATGGTTGGTGGTAGAGGAGGTACCTAGGGTGCCCCACTGTAAAGCCCTGCACTGTGTGGCAGGCACCATAGGGTGCCTGCCACAGGGTGCAGGGTTTTACACACACCCATTTCTGTATAAGGGCCGGTTTATGGCCATGACACAAGCGCCCATAGAGAAAAGTGAGTATCCGACTGAACAGCGTTCGGTCGCATCGTAATCAGGCAGTTGGAACCGCCGACTGGGGGTCAGTCTGTCCTGAGAAAGAGACCGTGTCGGTCGGAGGCAACTCCGACCAACGTCGTAATGAGCCCCAAGTGTCTAGGATTGGCTAAAATTGAAGACATGAATGCACCAAATATTACTTCCATTGCCCGCTTTGAAAACTGACAAGTTACACTGAAGAACAGCTCAATTGTATATTGCAGAAAGGTACATTTAATTCCATAATTGTAGGTCCTCATAAGTAGTTATTGTGGCCAGTGGACACATGGTTGTCATGCTCATATTTTTAAATGCACACCAAGGTTTAAGGAAAGCAGGCCTGACCCCAGTTATTCCCACTCTCAGCATTCAGGTATTGTTACCACCTATTTGGTGGGAAAACTATGCGAACAATGGTTGGAACATTTCACAATGTCTGCAGTAAAACAACGTCTTTTTCTTCTGTCAAAAGAAATGGACCTATCTGACTTTCTATTAGGTCCTAAATCTCCACGTTCAAAAAGATTTATTTATGCCACATATAATGAAATATGGAAATTATCACAAATGGAAGTTGCCGCATGTTTAAGACAAATTGTTCAAGATAATTTCGAGAAAGTGCTTGCTGTTGTTGATAATAGTATTAATATGCTGTCTTCTCACATTTACAATCTGAATAACATTGTGCCATCTTTTATTGATCTCATGCAAAGTGACATGTCTACATTGTACCATGAGCAAAGTCAGCTTAGATCTATTAGGCAGTTGAGCTGGACACTTCCAAACCTTAAGAATGGTTGAGTTCCTTGGCATTACCTTAATTTGACCCAGCTATTCTTGCCTTTCAATCTAACACGTAAACACCAACTCATCGCTAAGAAAGATGCCACATACACCATGTTACATCTGGAGAAATTAGAACAGCTCCTATTCAAAATAGCAGAAACATCTTCCGCTGTTTGGTTAATACATGACATAATATCTTTGCCCATTCTGACATTCCAGTTCACAGCTTGCATGAAACATTTCCCTGTTGGTAGATATGGAACCCTAGGAGGCAGCTTCATTCACGAGTTATGGTCACTCCCATTTTCTTATCGTTGTGATCATGCCAATAAAGAAGTCTTCCTTACTGGAAAGAAATGTGATTCTTCTGTCAGACATTTACTCATTTGTAAACATGCTACCATTCACGAAGCATATAATGTGCCAGTAGCGAATTTGGCCTGATTTCTAGAAGGAATACCAGCCCCATCAATTTTCTGCCTCATCCAAGTCCTTTCGAACAGAATTTATTTAATGCTAAGCGATCAGGAATGTTGTGGAATGAAGGCCGGGATCCCATCTATTTTATCCGTTTTCCCTTCCAACGTTGAAGGCAGACTTTAACAAGCTAAGCAGACTCAAAGCACTATTATTTCAAAAAGATGTAGCATTAACATCTGTTCGAGGAAGTTTCCAAGTACTAGTTGCAAGGACATTCAGTGAAATAGAGCTCTTATTGAACAGCAATCTCCCACTACATTTCAACGAGTTGGTCCACTAAATATTTAATGCATCAGCCAGAATAGCCCACTTTTTTAAAGGTTATTGGGACTTGCTTAGTCAGTTCATTCTAAAAAAATCTTTGGAGTAACACCAGCTTTTATTCATTCCCTATTTTCCAGTGTGTTCGGGGACATTCCTTTGGTGCTTTTCCTCTTTGTGGTATTTTGGATCTATTGTTGCTTCCCCGCAATGGATGTTCCATTTGCAAACCCACTGGAACTACAACCGCTCCAGCTGTGCAGTGAGCGCATGCTTTGATTCTTCAGAATCCTCTTGCTCCAGGAGTTGGACATTGACTGCGTACAACCTGTGTTTCTTTGCCTATGGTGCTCTTTCGAATGGGCAATGGATATTTGCCTGGCACTGCGAATGTCAGTTCCTGAGAACATGAGCCTATTGATGAGTCCTCTAACGATCCATTTTAAGAGTTGTCCTATGGCAGTGGTTCCCAAACTTTTTCGAACCGCAGCTCCCTTGACTCATTGGCTATTGCTCGTGGCTCCCCACTGTTACTTTTTTTGGAGGGTGAGTTGGATGCAAGCCTTTTTTAGAGTACCCTCTCAAACTTTTTTATCCCACTTACAGTGGTAGACAGCACCCCTGTACATATAGGCCCCATTGCCAAAGTGTTTCTACGCTTGAAGAATATCTGAATGCACTTCCATTTATACCTATGTCATACGTGCCAATACACCTGTCTCTGCAGGGTGACTCAAGATTTTTTGAACCACATACAGCTTTATTTTTGCTGTCTCCTCCCTAAAATTGCCTCCAAATCAATGCATGCAAAATAAATTCCTCTGATGTTTTTAAACGTCCCTCTTTCCTGCTTCCAAATTTTGGCATTATGCCATATATGGTGTTTTACTTCCCTGTGCTCAAGGAGAGAGCAGGCCTATCTAGAAATGTATGTGTACTGGAAGTACAAATGTCAATACTTAAGGGCCCGATTCCGATCTCGTAAGGAAAGCCCTCCATACGACTCGGATCTGGAGGGCTTTCCGAGCGAGACGTGCTCCGGGAGTCCGAACGAGCGAGTACGATGCTGCTGTATGCTTACGGACTCGGCTCGCTCGGACTCCCATTGAACTCTATGGGAGCCTGTATACAGACGCGTACACAGGCTCCCATAGCAAAAAAAGGGTGGGCGGGGAAAAGCGTACACCCTGTGGCGGGCACCCCATGTGGCCCTCCACACTGTGCATGCTTGAATCGGGGGGACCCATGCGCACCCCCCATGACTGAATCGGAGGGCTCTGGGTAAAGGGGGGCCTGCTATGGCCCCCCAAAGTCTGAATCTAACAGCCGTTTCGTCTCCATGAGACCGAGGTGATACAGCTGTCCGATTCGTGCATCGTACTCGCTTGGTCGGAAAACGGCTCCATTGCGCGGCACGATTCGGCTACGAACGTGTCGGACAGACAGGTTCGGGTTCGCAAACGATTCACACGGCGTATACAGGATACTCGCATCGTACTTGCTTGTTAGTAACCGGGGACGATTCGGGTGGAACGAGAGGCTCCGAATCAGATTTTGTCTTTAAAAATCCCGTTTGGAGGCCTTCCTTACGAGATCGGAATCGGGCCCTTAGTGTGTTTAATAGACAGGACAACTATATTTTGCTGATAACTTGCATTGGTGTAAAATGCATTTGGAAAAAACTGAAACTATTAATGAGTCTATCAAAATAATTCAGATATCTTCTGCTTACTTTGGGAGTGTTGGAACGTGGGGATCCAGTGAAATATGGAGGTAATCTCCCTCGACATGCCATCAATTAAGCACTACGTTTACAGCTTTAGGCATGTCACTTACAAATCATCAACATCATGCGTTTAAGTCTAATTAGTTTAACTGAACCCAACAGACCCTTCAACATTAAATGCATTAAAGTGCTTGGTGCGTGGCTCCCCTGGCTAGGTTTGGCGGCTCCCCAGGGACCCACGGCGCACAGTTTGACAACCACTGTCCTATGGGCTTGTGGCTTCTTCAGGATGCAAGGTATGAGCCACTACTCAAAAAGGAGATAGATGCTTTGGCACATTGAACACTTAATGCTTGCTCTAATAACACGGATGCAGGTTACCCGGCTACTTCCTCAGCATCGGTTGATTACAAGGATCATGTCTGTTCTTTGGAGTTTGTGAACTGGGCTATTGCAGAGTCATCAGTCCCTACATACTGACATCATGTGATCCCAGGCATAGATCTGTTTCCAAACAGAATCCCTGCAACAAACCCACCCATTGCTCACCAATGGTTGGTATCAATATTAATCTCTTTTGCTTTCTTTTCTTTTTTTATTAGCCTGTGTGACCTTTTGTTCCTCTTCTTGTGTCTTTCCACTGCTTACCTTTCAAGTGCTACTTTTTCCATTTTGGTTAAGCACTGATGAGAGTACATGTTTTCCAACTGTCTCTCACGTACATCTGTTTCCCCCTTCGCCATGCTCTGTGTTGCTCTTTCTCACCCATGGGCTTGCCCCCACCTTTCCGTGTTGTATTTGTGTGCTTCTCGCCAGCGGCTTTCTTTCCTGTGTGCTTCTACTCCCTCTTCACCACCACTCTAAACATTGCTCTCTTGCCCGTGCCATGACTCCATATTGCTTTAGCACCCAAGCCTCCTTGTTGTTCCCCCACCTTCCTTGTTGCTACACCCACCTACTTTGAAACAGGAAAAAAAAATAACTACTTTCTTTTCATTTACAAATCCAACTTGGATCGATTAATAAAAAATACAAAAATAACAATGCCGGCGCCATTTTGTAGGTGCATGTCTACAAAATGACACAGCCGCAGAGTTATAGTGCCTCTTTTTTTTTGTTCCCCTTTAGCCATGTTGCCCTGCCAAGATTTGAGCCACTTGTAATAAATATTTGAGCTCATTCTTAAAGGATGTGTTTAGCAACGTCGGTCAGCGGCATCAAGGCGAGGTATTACTTTTTGATCTATTTTTAGCTTTTGAACTTTTAATAAGAATTGGTAGGATATTGCTTCTATACGTGTGAGGAGAGATGGCTATAGTGCTTACACAAGACAAAAACATTGGGAACACTTTAGCCGGTGATATTAATGGGGCCTTCCACACTGCAACTTTTGCTCTCTAATATAATCCTCTACTGCAAGAAATGTTAATCTCTCCACTGGAGTGCATCTACAATGCTGTTAAGAAAATGATGGACAAAGAACACTGCATTAATTTTTGCATAAAAGTTTAAGACATCTTGCTCAAGCATTCTTTTCTGAAACAGATACTGCAAAATGTGAAAATTATTTTCCAGTAGCTTAAGGAAGCAATTTGCAAACACATAATTTGTTTAGTTTTGCCCATGGAAGTTTCTTTTGGGCTTTCATTTTTTACCAGCATATTGTTATAATTCTTCCTTTAACTCTAGATAAAACTGTGCATTTTGTGGAATGGTATTCATATTCCAAAAACTATTTATGTACCACCTTTTGGAGAACGATTCCCCAGCAGTATGAATATTTCCAGAGCAAACACTTTTCTTTTTCCTAGCTAGAGGACCGTCCCTTGGAATTTTCAAAGTTTCAATTGAAAGCATGAACTACCAGTTAGTCTCTTTATAATTAATATTTACAATTTGTGATGGGCATTCCAGGGAAACATCTGGTTATATTTGCAAGACTTTGCATGTCAAACAAAAAGTAAACACAATGAAAAACATTGGTCTTTGAAATCTAGGACAACAATGGTGCCGGAGATACCCATTCTTGTCCTACATGGGGTGAATAAGTGTTTATTAAGCTAATAAAATACAACTGTTAAAGGCCTACTTGTGCTAAAATAATGCTTTTCACCAAAAATAAGTTAGGTCAACTGGTGTTGCCATAATGTTTAATAATAAGCAGATGCGACCTATGGCATCAGACAGAACATTTCCCTGTGCTCCTGTTAGACCAGTCAACCTTAGGGTATTCTTTCCCCAGACGTTTTGCCTTTTACCTCCTGTTTTTACTGATTCTTTTTGTTGGCTCTAGGACTCTGAGCACTTTACCACTACTAACCAGTGCTAATGTGCATGTGCTTCTCCCCTAAACAAGGTGACATTGGTGTTTAACTGATTTTCATATTTTATTCACTAGTAAGTCTCTTGTAAAGTGGTATAACATATTCCCAGAGCCTGTAAGTCAAATGCTACTAGTGGGCCTGCAGCACTGATTGAGCCACCAGCATAAGTAGCCTTTCAAATCTGTCTCAGGCCTGCCATTGCAGTGCCTGTGTGTGCAGTTTACTGCCACTTCGACTTGACATTTAAAATTACTTGCCAAGACACAAAGTCCCCTTTTATTACATATATGTCACCCCTAAGGTAGGCCCTAAGTAACTATAAGGGCAGGGTGCCATGTTAGTAAAAGGTAGGACATGTGGGTTTAACCTTTATATGTCCTGGTAGTGACAAACGTCCAAATTCATTTTCCACTACTGTGAGGCCTACCCCTCTCATAGGCTAACATTATGAATTCCTTAATATACTTTTAATCTGTAATTCCTGATCAAAGAGGAGTAGCTTTTCATTGTTTCATATCTTTAGAATGGTAATGATAAATCCTCTTCACTGGTGAAGTTGGATTTAACATTACTGTTTTAGGAAATTCCACTTTTAGAAAGTGGACATTTCTCTGCATGTACCGCTGTGTGTGCCACACAGCCTGTCTCCAATACATGTCTGGGGTGGGTTACAGCTACACGTTGTGAATTCCCTCTAGACAGCCACAACACAGGAAGGATAAGTATGTCTGAGTGCCCGTCTACATACATCTGCATTTTGATGGCCTTGCCTGGGCAGGATGGAAGGGAGGGGCTGACATTTTACTTGAATAGGCAGAGTCTTATCCCCACTCAAAGGACTGATTACCCCCCCTCCACAGATAGCCTGGCAGTCAGGATTGAGTTGAAAGGGCTACTTGTGCAATTCAGATACCTGCTTTGAAATCACCCCCACATCAAAGGCATTATTGGGTATAAGTACTGGGTCTCTGACCCCCTAAGATCAGACACTACTGGACTTGTAATTGAGGCTCTGCCAAAAGTACTGCTGTGCTGCTTAAAGTACTGGACTGCTGATTTGGAAGGCCTGCTTTTCTGTTTGTTGCTCTGCTGCCTGCTGCTCTCTGACTCTGCTGAAGGAGAGCTGGACTCGGACTTCACTCCAAGTGATCTCCAAGTGTTTGTAGGTGAAGCCGGACTAGGAACTCAAAGCAGCCCTGGAGGTTTTGTCAGACCAGCCCGCCCAGGGGGGTTCATGCAAGTGTGAAGCACTGCTGCTTTTGTTACTGGGACCGATATTGTAGCATTGCTGCAAAACAGGCCCCAGTAACAAAACCCACCCGACCGCTGCAAACCCGGCCCCCAGCCTTTGAGCCTCCCGGGGAAACACCTGATGCCCGGTCTGGCCAGTCCGGCCCTGTTTGTTGGCTTGCCTCCTGTTGCTTCTGACTCAGGGATATCAAAGTCTCTGCCCCCTGCTCCTGCGCCTGGCTCACCGGAAGTGGCCCAGATACTGGCAACACTGATTTCAATGCATCTCCTGTATGCGTGTAGCAGAACTGGTGCATCGACCCAGTTGCAGGAGTGTAATCGGCGCATCACCTCGGAACCAGCGCTTTGCATCCAGATTGACGCATCGGACTGCGCATTGTCACCGCTGCAGCTTGGTAAGATCGACACATCCCCTCAACTGCGTGGCAGAATCCAGTGCATCGCTCAATGCCTCTCGACTCCGGCATCAGTCTTCGAAATGGACACATCACCTTCACTGCGTGGAGAAGATCGAAGCATCCTGCACCTGCGGGCCTCGGCATCGACGCTGTTTGCAACCAGTAAATGTAGTTTGTTCACCGGAGCCTGCGTGAGTCCTGTACCCGGCCGGCGCTCCTTCTTGGTCAGCTGAACTTTGACTTTGCCCTGGTCCTGCGCGACCTCAAGTAACCTTTTTAGCGCTACTTGCTTCTAAGCGCTTTACTGCATTTATTCTTTTACAATTCCATATCTAACCTTCTATACATTGGATTTTTGTTGTTTTGGTCTTGTTTTGTTCAGAATATAAAAATCGAATTTTCTAAACCTGTGTGGAATCTTTTTGTGGTGTATTAATTGTGTTACTGTGCGAGTGTGTTGCACAAATACTTAACACATTGCCCCTTTAGATAAGCCTAACTGCTCTGTGCCAAGCTACCAGAGGGTGAGCACAGGTTATCTTTTAGTGTGTATCTAGCTTACCCTGACTAGAGTGATGGCTGCTGCCTGGCCTGGGTGCATAACTCCGACAACCAGGAATACCATTTTTAACAGCTCCAATCAGTCCTATAGCTTGTAACCATATCTAACTCAGGCCTACAGTTTTGAGTGTAAGCTTTTCCACAAGGCAACCATCATCTACAGTCATACAATTCTAAAGGTATGCAAGATTACAGTTGTCTAAACTAAATACTATCACTCCTATGATGGCCTAACAAGGATTCTCATAGAGCAGACCACCTATATCCACGGTTTGTCCTACAGGGTACCAACACTAAAACCCTTGCCTACAGTAATCTGTGTGATTCCATGTAACAAAATACCTATCTGTAGGCTTTAATATAGAGTAATACATATCTACACTTTTGTACCCATTGACTTTAACAAATGATTTTCACAGTACGTATATAAGACCTAGTGCTTTTAACTTAACATTTCATAATAAACAGATCAGGCCTGTAGCCATGATCATTGGTTTGACACAATAACCACCTCGCTCCTGCAATATGGGGTATACGTATTCCCACAAGACAAAAGTGCTATGCGAACAGTTGTTTTAGTAGAAGCATGCAAATTTGGCTCAACTAAATCCTGTACTTAGGGAAGCCAACATGTGTGTGGAGCCTAGGCCCCTCTCTCGGAAGAACTCCAAAAGCTCTCTTTTGTTGATCACATAAGGTGATGCAACAATTGCATTGCTAAACCAGACGTAAAAACCCATGTACATTAGTGTAGCCATGGACAACCAATACTGCTCTCAAACACAAACTGCACTCTGAAGTCTAAAGTTAATAATGGAAGGGGAGATTGCTGGGACTGCAATACATTCCTCATGTCTGTCCTCTGCCCATCTGTGCTGCTGCAGCCGTGCAAAAACAAACACCATAAATTATCTAACTATCTAAGACTATTTAATAACATTCTAATGTCATGTGTGTGCCCCTGAAAATTCAAGCTCAGGCAGACCTACTGCTGCTGGATCAGGCAGCTGCATAAAAATACAAAATAATCTCACATGTCTGGAGGGAAAGCACTTTTTCTGTGAATGCACACAACTGCCCAATCAATACTTGTACATCTGGCTACCAACATGTGCATGGAGTCAAGCCCTCCTCTATATAGTAGTCCTTTGTTGGGACAGATAAGTCCTCTGCATGGTAAGAGACTTGTACCCCTGCCCTGAGTGCCCAACCGTTCTGTTGCCTGGATCCCTAATGCTGATTTTTTGTGATAGGCAAACACGGATCATGTGGGTGCGCCATGATATAAGCTGTTTCACGGATTGCGGTCTTGTTGTACAGGGAGGGGCGCCCAAAGTGCTACCCTCATAGTGGTGGAAGGCTACCATATTCACCAGGAGATAAACAGCATGAGCGCAGTGGTGGCAGCATACCATGCAGTGATCAGTAGTAGTAAAAAGGATCTTTTTACCCTGTGTCACCTTATTAAAAGTTCAGCTGCTGTGTGCTGAACTCACCCTTGGCCTACATCAGGTAGATGTGGACTGCTACATAGGGCAGGAGTTGTGACTCTGCGTTGGTTGTTTGTGTGCCTGTGAAGGGTACAGTACAAGGATGGAGCAATCAGTACATGTGTGGTTAGTACATGTAATGGGTGTATACATGCCTGAGAGGAATGCATTAAATGAGAGATGTAGTGCTGTGCAGTGTGTGCACAGGGACCACATGTGCACTGGGTGTATGTGTGCTTGCGTGAAGTACAATATATGAAAGGTGAAGAGTTATGCAGCACACACATAGTGAATAGTGAATTTGTGTGCTGGCAGTGTGTGTGTTTTGAAATAACTCACCCTGGTTAAAGATAGAAAAGCTTCAGTGCTGAACAGTGCGTGCAGACCAAATTTGTGTGTGTGCATGTGTATATGTGAGGGGAAAATGCATAGTGGTTTTAGTGCTGAAAAGAAAGTGTGGTAGGAATATACAATGACTGAGTGTACTTGCAAAGGTACATTGTATGGAGGACCCTAAATTCCATTTTTGGAAAGCCCAGGCCTGCCCATAAAGACCTGAGGAAAAGAGGAATGCCCCCAGACAGATTTGTGTATTGCTGCATTCCTGTGAGCTAGGCGGGGACACACTGGAGGGAAAAGGAAGAGACTCCCTTTACATTTCCAAAGACTGCTCTTTGTTCAGTGATAGATCACAAGGAAGGGGCCTGGACACACCTCAGGAAGGGAGAAGGGGCTGATAAGAGAATCATAAAGAGTACGGCTGGGGGGTCGGGCATTTACCTTTTGATGCATATATCACTGTGGCTGACATCCAGGTGTGAATGGTCAAGCCCATGATTTGTATTGCAAACTATTTAAGTCATGTCTGCTGTAGCAGACCTCTTTCAGTAACGAAGATGAAAAGGTGACGTGCACACTTCAAAAGAAGCAGAACCCCAACATTAAACTTCAAAGACCCAGACCATAAATCACATTTGGTGTCTGGAAAAGGACTATAAGAAGAAGAGGTTGAGTCTCCAAAGCGTTGTCATCTGCAAAGGAGCCAGAGAGTGCGTGTGAGAAGGGGAAGCTCTGCAAGACTTCTGCCCGTGACCAGGACTGGGGGCCAAGGTCTGCTAGCCTGTCTGCTAGGTGAGGGAACATCACCCAGGGAAACCAAAACCACCTGCCCTGGAGCACCAGAGCCTGCCTGCTTGCCAAGACCAGTGGCCCCTGTGAGGAAGAGGAGAGCCTCGGAGGGAGCGAGGCCCAGTAGGTAGTCCTACTGTGAGGACTCCCTGTGCGAAGTGTGAAGATTTGGCTGTGTGCCGATCGGGCCATAGCCTGTGTGCAAGACTGTTTTCGGTGACCCCTGTGTGCCAGTAAAGGCCGCCGTAGATGGTGCCAAATATCAAGTGCTGCACAGAGGGTGCCATGCCTAGGGGGCCTGCCGGGACGAAATCAAAGATATGGGGCTGTCGCCTGGAACTGAAGTGAGGCTGTGACCGGTGGGTCTAGACACACTGATGAATCTGCCTTGACTAACCCCTGCGCACCAAGAGGATGCTGAGGAGGATGACGTGCCCTTACGGGACTCGAGTTGGGAGCCAAATTTGCTTTAAGTGGATGGTGTTCTTAACTTCAGGTGCCAAGCACAAAACCTCATGATCATACAGTTCAATTTCCATGCACAGAGCAACAATTTGGAGTTTAGGATGAAGGACCTGGCCTCCCTGCTGTGAGAGCAGTTCCATTCTGAGTGGGAGATCAAGAAGGGGCTGAGTGCTGGGTTCCAACAGGCAGGGCAATGAGGATCAGCTGTTCTTGATCGTGCTGCACCTCCTACGGGAATCTTGACTTGTCCTGTGACTCCCATTCAGTGATAGCCTTCGGGTACATCAATGAACAAAAAAAATCACAAGATGAAGGGTTGTGCTCTGATTCTAGACTCTTCATGGAGATATCATCTGGATTCAGGAAGGACCACTTCTTGTGGCATCTACAATAGGCTTTGAAATCTAAAATCTTAAGAAGGGTCATTTGACTTAGCCACTGCCAAAAGGTGAGGAATGTCATTAGTGAAAAACCAAGAAGAACTCTGGACCACATCAAAAAGATGCTGAAAAATAGGAACCAAAGCCAGCATTCTGGATGACTCCTCATTTTTTCCAATGTCACATCTTGCACAGGCAGAGCAGTAGCTGAGGCTGCATGGCACCACCTGGTGGTGCCGGATAACTATTCCTAGGGAAGCCTGGAGCCTAGGCATATTTATAAGGTGAGGGGTCTGCAGGAAGAACTATCCCTCAGAAATAGATACTTCCACTGTAACGAGCATTTTCATACCCATATACAGTTTGTGTTCCCTCTAAACTCGAGGTATTTAGTCTGGTGTTCCACAAACCTCCTGCCAGTTTAGCATCCTCCAGAAACACCCATGATTAGCCATTGTAAGTTCAATGAAGGGGTTAACACCCAACTACTGTTTTTGAGAATACAACTTGCCTAGATTCATGACAATCATTTGGCAATTGACTGTTTTTGTAAGCCTAGATCAATGGAAGAAATGTGATTTCTTCTGAACAGTAATTCAGAAAAACTGACATTTTTTCAACTTGGCCCATCTCAATCAAAAGGATTATAGAGTCTTGACTGAAGGAGTGATCTCTAGCTTGAGGTTCTACATGGCACTAGTATGTTTAGGAGTATTTGAGTTTCAGAAATGATCCTATTAATCTAGCAACCTGAACCAGAAACCTCCCAAAACTGAGGGATGGTTTACTAAAGATGTGCTGCACCATAATAAGTTGTTGCCTAGAAGAGTATTTTACATCGTATCATTCAATTACAAGACATAGCGGGAAACAACGCCAGCTCATACTTTTCAAGCACCCTCTGTAGTGCCTCTCTTGAATATGCCATATACAACAGTCTATAGCCTTGCTTAAAACATATTACTTGACACAACTTTACTTGAAAGTCTCCTCTTCTTCAGACAGCAGGCAGTGCAGTGCAATGCTATAATCATCTTTTGAAGTGATATTGTATTTTTTGGATTATTTATTAAATGTTTATTAATTGTCTATTTGATATTTTTATACCTTGAGAATGGGTGCAATAAATTAGAGATATATGCCCTAATAACTATGGTCTCTTGGCATTAGCTGTTTAGCGTCTACCGCGTTTTGCTGTTGCACACTGTATTTTTTGCCTTTGGGGGTTGCGATTATGAAGTTCCCTTGCCTTTATCCTTGACGTATAGCTTTACCATAAATTACCTTCAGGCAGCAGGTTTGTTCTTGATTGATACTTAGTGGCTTAAACGCTGCCTGCACATGATTCAGACCTGGATGTCCAGCGCCTACCTGAAGCTCAGCCCAACCAAAACAGACAACCTTTTATTTGCAACAAAAAAAACCAAGAAACAGTACAAATCTACCTCTATGACATGCGTCATGAAGGCTTCAAACCTCAACTGTCATTGAGTGCCAAATCAGTTGGATTCCCTCTGGATACTAACCTCACCATTGATGGAGCAAGGTAAATAAGAAATTTTTGAACCCCCTAATATTAATGCTAATAATTAATGTTATTAATTGTTTTGACGACTAATCAACATTTTGCGTCTTTTATAGACATCTTTGGTAACTGGCAATTTATGTGCAAAACTAACCTACTTACAATTGTAAAAGTGGAATAATATTAATATAATGGTTTGCGTACTAATTAGAATGATATTGCATGATTTGTGCTATGTAGTAAATTGTATTGTGGCAAAAGAATGCGGATGGTAAGTAAACATAGCTTTACATGTCGCTTTTGCTAGGTAACACCTAAATGGGGTACGTAGAATGACGGGTGGGAAACGAAAAGGCTTATTTTCTTTATTTTAATTATGATTGTGTTTGTTTTCATGATAGTTTGTTCTGGCCTATTAGGCCGTGCTGTAAAGATGGCTTCCGAGGCAGATGAGCTTAATGCGCAAGTGCAAAATGGCTTCCAAGCGGAAGAAAGCTGCAGAAACATATCACGTGGTTACAAGTAAAGCCCAGAGTGAAAAGTGTCAAGGACAGCATGACCTGTCACCAAACGAGTGCCAAGAAGGACTCAGCGAGAATCTATGAGAACCGAAGATGTAGCTGTGAATTAACAATGGACTGTTTAAAATAAAGTTACAAAAGAAGATACATGTGATGAACTGTCAATCGGATTGCTAATGTCCTGAAGCCGTGAGAAAGGACAAAGTTATAAACATTTTTGGAACCGGTTTAAGCAAGGAGGGCAATGAGGAGATGCTTGCCACTCCTCCAATGGACCAATTAGCGTGATTCTCGCCCACAAAGATTGTAACATTTCTGTTTAGTAAGCTAGTAATAGGGTATAAGAGGACCTACTCTTAAGTAGGAGGAGCGCTATTCATACATAATTTTTGAGCACTGGACGTTGACGCTGGAGAGCTGCTGCTATTTTCCATAGGCCATATTTTTAATATAATTAATCTTTTACTTAAAATCTGACTGGGAAGGAGCGAGACCGTTGCGGGAAACCTGTATAGGTGGTCCGTCGAGGAGGCCTGTTTAGCGGGACAGACAGTCAGTTTTTGGGAGTTCTATGCTGTGATCTGCAATTTATCTGCCGTGGCGAACTTTTATTTTTCATCTAAAAAGGGTATGCATAAATTCTTTTAAAGTTTATTTCTTATAATGATATTAAAACGTATTAAACTGATTAATAAAATTGAAACATTTTCATGCATTTAAAGAGAGTAGATAAACTTTATTACAACTAAAACTACGAGTCTGTGGTTCTTTAGCTCAATAATAAGTGTAATGTTTTAATAGGTTTAAATGTGATTGAGCTGCTCTTAATCACCATCAACTTATTCTTACTAGTTGGTCCATCGACCAAAGAGCGGAATACCTTGATGTCTTAGAAATCAACAGGATTAAAACTAATTATGTATGATGTTTGAGAAACTATCATGTCAACTTTAAAAGGTATCCCGTTCTCCTCCAGCAGTCTTAACTCTTTCTCCTAGGTGTAAGTGGATGGGATCCAGGGAATATTTGAGTGAGTGAATGTATATGCGGTGTTATGGGCCCCACCGTCATATTGGTATAGTTGTTAAAAGAGTGTTTTCAACCTGGATGTCATGTCCAAAGGAGAAGAAATTATATTAGTCGCACTGGATCAGATTTCTTGGTAGCAGAGTTATGGTTACTATAGATTAGTTTGGTGATTATTGATTATTGATTATTTCATGTCTAACACTTCATGTTGAGTTGTATTACGTTATATGTAAGTCAAAAATTTTGAAGCTTCCGGGAAGTAGGAAGTGGACACGTGTGGCAAGAGAAGTCACATGGAATAGTGCATTGTCTGGTTTTCAAATTGGTGATAACACAGGTTGTGTTATGAGAGGGACATTTTCTGTATAAAACGTGTATGAGTGAAATAGCAACTGGTTTTCTTGTGAAACTCTGGCCTTAATTCTCAGGAGCAGTGTAGTCGCCGCATGTGTTTTATCCCCAGAGAAACGGGTTTACCCCTTGCTTGAAAGAAGGGTAAGGTAGAGGGAAGTGCTACACTTATCGAACGGAACTGTATTCTTGCAAAATAGAGTAAACTATCACTTTTGTTTAGCGAAAACAAACAATGGAAATGTGTTTTTATGTCGTAACTAATCAAAAATAGTCGAGAACAAACTGCCGATAAATTTTGTAAAGAAGGGGTCAGGAGTAGAACTGACGTTGACGAAAGACCGCGCTGGGATTGGCCAGTGCAATAGAAACACGGAAAACGCCCTAATTGGTGCGTTGGTGTGAGACGCGCTGGGATAGGTCCGAATAGCACATAGAGGAATAGAGCAGAGTTACAAGCTTGCAGAAGGAAAGGAAATCTTATTATGAATATGGCAGAGAGAAACCGTCATGGATAGCGAAAATTAAGAACTTATTTAAGAAAGACAAAAAGGTAGTGACTAGAGAGGGACAGGTAATTCCTCCGCCGAAAACACCAGCTTCGCATATGATGCTGAAATACGGTTATCATACTTGCATTTGTTTAGAAAATTGGACAAAACATACTCAGAATGATGGAGTACTGGCTTTTCCAGAGAATGGTTCATTTAGCATAGCTGTACTTCGAAATTTGAGAGAGAAAATGATGAAGCTTGAGCCAAAACCTAGACCGACACAGTTTGAAGCGTTAGGTGAATGGGAAGACGAGATGTATGAACGAGAAAGATACAGAGGTGCAAAGAATCATAGCTTAGTTCCTGGAAGGTTGTGGGGAGTGAATCATGAGGACAGGATGAAGCGTTGGAGATATGCTAATATGACAGAAGGTTTGTTTCCAGCTTTTACAGTTGAAGAGGGTGCAGGAAAGAAGTGTACAGAGAAAAAGAAACATACAGTTACAGAAAGGTACAGGTATGGAGGTAGCGAGACAGAGGATGAGTTGCTGGAAGATATTTTAAACAGAAACCCACCACCATATCAACAGAATTCTGCGGTGGTTACACCCAATGCACCGCCAATGGAAACTGGGAGGAATAAAAGACCAGAACGAAGATACGAGATAAATAGGTCAAATGAACAGCTAAAAACCACACAAAGTGAAACATTTGACAGTGACAATGCAGCCGAGTTAGCAAAAACTACAAAAGAATTGACTGAGAAAATAAGAGAGTTAACAATGAACATGGAAGCTGTGACTGTGCCAGTGACAATAGGACCAGTAATACCAGTTTTTGAGAACCAGAAAATAGATGAGCATTCCTTAGTCATCCCCATGAATTCAAATTTGCAAAGAATGAGAGAAGGGATGGAACTAGAAACTGAAGGGGCAAGAAATTTGGTCAGTTCATATAGACCGAGCCCACCTACTAATCTGATAGTAAATGAGAGTGAGATAAGGAGGATTCCTATGGGAACCGAGTCTGCATCAGAAACACCGGAGAGGAAAGGAAATTGGATAGAAATAAATAGTACACCTTTAGGTCCAACTCCAGACGAATTAAGTGAATGGATGAGAAACTTGCAAAAGAAAGAGACAGAACCGAAACCATTAGATGTAATTAGGCTAAAGATAGATATGGAAGAGTTAATTTTAGGGACTATTGGTACAGAAAAATTGAAAACATATCAGGACGACGAGATAATGTTCTTATGTAAGAGCATTACTTGGAGAGCTAGAAATCTACATGACAAATTGGAAGAGACAGCGAATGAACTAGGAGTGGAATTTGTATAGGTCAGGAGTTTGCAGAAACCGTATAGGGTAGATTTTTGTGAGAAAGATATAGAAAATCTGAACACATCAGGACGGTTAACCCAGATAAAAGAACTGATTGTTTTGTTGTGAAAATGGGGTGATGTGGACAGATGGAGAAGCAGGTGGACTAAAAGAAATGAGAGAACAACAGACAAAGCGTCTTTGGCATTTGCGGTGACAGACAATGAATTGGTTGTAAGGGAGTATCCGATGAGAGAAACCCCAGGAGGTAGTTATGTACATGTCCCCTGGCCCAGACAAGATATACTGTCATTTACAAATGACTTTCCAAAATTGAGAGAAAAACCTGTAGAATGGTACAGACAAGTAGAAAGGTTTGTCAAAGTTTCGAAGGTGTTGTGGGTAGATTTGGATGGATTATTTGACATTGTAGTGCCAGCCGATTTATGGACAGAATGTAAAATTACCATTTATTGGCCAACTGTAGAATACCCAAGAGACGCAAAAACAGGAGCGCCAGGACCAGAAGTGATGAGGAAATATGATCAAGTTATTACCTTTTTGAAAAACAAAATTCCACCCAAAGAAACTGATTGGGTAAAAATTGACAGAACTACGCAGGAGAGTAAGGCGTCTGTACATGCTTACTATGAGAGGCTACTTTTGGTTTTCAAACAGTATAGCGGTTATGAGACTCTGAATGAGAAGGACATGAGTCATTTTGTATATAGATTTGTTTATGGGTTGAAACCAGAAATAAGCGAAATGATTAAACAGCATATGATATGCTGGCAAAACAGTACAGTGGACGAAGTGTTGAGGTATGCCAAGTATTGTAGTGATGACATTGAATGTAGACAGCGTAAATTAAAGGAGAAAGCAATGTGGGCACAAGTGAAAGTTGCAGAAAAACAAGAAGCTCAACTGAATAATCAGGGTAATGAGACAGGACAAACTAAATCCAAACCGAATATAGGTAAAGGCAAAGGTCAAATGAGTATAGAAGAAGCAAAGAAGAAGTGGCCATGCCACAACTGCGGAAAGTTAGGGCATTGGAGAAACGAGTGTAAATTTCCTACAAAAGCTAATATGGAAAATCAATCATTAAATCCACAGGTGCAGAGTGAGGTGAGTTACCAACAGCTGCAGCAACCGCAGGTAGTTACTCAGCAGAGTCAGGTGCCACAACCACCACTTCCCAAGAGTGTAAACCCACAGAGATACAGTGCAGAGACAGGATTCTACGGAGGAGAGCAGGTAACACAATTGCCGCGCGCAGCTGCGATAACGCAGTATTGGTTACGACAGGATGGGAATGAATCGGATGAAAGTTTATGACGGTGCCTAGGAGAGGAGGAAGAGTGCATACTTGGCGCAACTCTAGAGGTAGATCAGGCAGGTCCATTTGTGGATGGAGAAGTGAATGGTGCAAATGTAACATTCCTTGTGGACACTGGAGCTACCCGTTCTACTGTTAGATCAGTGGAAATTCCAAACCTTCCTCTCTCAGGTGAATATATCCAAGTCGTTGGTGTCTCAAACCAGCAAATTAAGACGCCTCTTACCAAACTAGTCGAAGTAAAAGTTGGACCATTCAGAGAAATGCACCGATTTGTGGTGTGTGATTGCAGTCCTGTAAATTTACTTGGACGCGATCTACTTTGCAAAATGAATTGCACCATCTATTGTACTCCGGATGGGATTGCATTTTGGACACCAGATGAAGATGTACTATATAAAATGACAATGGCAGAATTAGAGCCAGGAGTGAATGACATGTTTCCTGTGTTCGATGTAGAGAAAATTCCAATTGAGTTAAAAGAAACAGTTAAACAGGAGGTATGGGATTTTACAGGCGAAGACATTGGGTTAATGAGAGGAGTAGACCCTGTTAAAATTTCTGTTAGAGAAGGAACAAATTACCCAAATACTCCACAATATAAATTGACGCCAGAAATCATTGAAGGAATAACACCTGTAATAAATAAAATGATTGAACAAGGAATTTTGAAAGAAATAATGAGCAGTCCATGTAATTCACCTATAATGGGACTGAAAAAGCCGAATGGAACATATAGGATAGTGCAAGATTTACGGAAGGTTAATAAAATCGTTGTTCCTTGTTGTCCAATTGTACCAAACCCTGCTGTAATACTGTATCAGATTCCACAAGAGGCAGAATGGTACACCGTCATTGATTTGTGCCATGCATTTTTCTCTATCCCTTTACACCCAGATAGCCAGCCAATATTTGCGTTCCGGTTCGGAGAGCGTATTTTGGCATGGTGCCGAATTCCTCAAGGGTATACAGAAAGTCCCTCGATCTTTAATCAGATCCTAAAGAAATCGTTGGAAGATTTAAAAATGCCTGAAAAATCTGTGATAGTTTAGTACATTGATGACCTATTGGTGGCATCAAAAACCAAAGAAGCATGTGTTACTGACACAATTGCTTTACTGAACCATTTAGCAGGAGGAGGACATAAGGTGTCCCCATCCAAATTACAGTTTTGTCAACAGGAGGTTCAATACCTAGGTCATAAAATTGAAAAAGGAGTGCGAAAGGTAACGACTGAAAGAATAAAAATTATCCGAGGAATGAGAGCTCCAATGACACAAAGAGAGGTGAGAATGTTCCTGGGAATGGTTGGATATTGTCGACAGTAGATAAGTGGATTTTCACTAATTGTGAAACCGTTACAGCGATTGACAAAAAAGGATGTTAAAGATCCGTTTGAATTGAATGATGAAGAAATGAAAGCATTCAGAGAACTAAAAGCGAGACTGTGTGAAGCACCGGCACTGGGAATGCCTGACTATGAAAAATAATTTGAGCTGTACTATAGTGAGAGAGATGGGTGTGCACTTTCAGTTTTAGTGCAAAGACATGGAAATATGAAAAGACCTATTGCATATTTTTCAGCTGTTTTAGACCCGGTAGCAAAAGCATTGCCTGGATGTCTGAAAGCAGTAGCTGCTACTTGTGTGAGTCTGGAACAAAGTGAAGGCATTGTGATGGGATACCCACTGAGAGTATATGTTCCACATTCAGTCGAAATTCTCTTGACAAGAACCAAAACTCAATACATGACACATAGTCGGCTGACTAGGTATGAAAAAGTGATTTTAAGTGCAGACAATGTAACCATTGACAGATGCACGAGCGTGAATCCTTCGAGAGTGTGACAAAGATGAAGTTGACCATGATTGCTTGAACGTACTTGAATACTGTACAAAACCAAGGCCAGATATCAGAGATGAGCCTTTAAAAGAATCAGATTATGTGATGTTTGTGGATGGCTCATGTTTGAGGACAAGTGAAGGAGTTTTGAGTGCGGCGTATGCTGTATGTACGGTAGCTGAAATAATGGAAGCATCTTGTTTGAGAGGGATACGTTCCGCCCAAGTGGCTGAACTGATTGCTCTAATTCAGGCATGCAAACTGGGAAAGAATGTTCGAATCACAGTGATCACGGATAGCCAATATGGCTTCGGAGTGGTCCATGATTTTGGGCAGATCTGGTCCCAAAGAGTTTTCTTGACGTCTGCCAATTAGAAATGGTGAGTTTGTGAAGAAATTACTTGAGGCGATACAACTGCCTAAACATATTGTAGTGTTGAAGTGTACTGCGCACAAAAATGGGGAGGACTACATAACTGTGGGCAACAAGTATGCTGACGAGATAGCTCAGTATTGTGCTAAAAATGTAGTCTCATTGAATCGAAGAAGAGAAAGAGAGCATGTTTCATGTCCCCTGTTTACTAACATTGTCGAAACATGGGCTGAGGTGAGACAATTACAGGAAGCAGCAAATGATGAGGAAAAAGATAGCTGGATAAAAGCAGGATGCAGGAAAAGGGAGGAAGATGATGTTTGGGTTTATAGAGATGAAAGACCAGTTATGCCTGATAGCATGATTTCTAACATGGCACGGATGTACCATGGACAAGCTCATATTGGAAGGGATGCCATGATCCGACTTTTTAGACAAACCTGGGATAACCCAAAATTCAGTGCTATAGCTGAAAGTCTTTGTCAAAGATGTCTTATCTGCCAACAGATAAATCCAGGAAGGAAAACAGTAGTGAGTTTAGGAACAATAGGATGAGAGGGAGGTCCTTTCACGAGAATGCAACTGGATTTCATAGAAATGCCCCCAAGCAATAGACTGAGGTATGTTCTTGTGGTCATTTGTTTGTTTTCTCGTTGGGTGGAAGCCTATCCGACCAGAAGGAATGATGGGATTACAGTAGCTAAGCTCTTGCTAAGAGAATTCATTCCAAGGTACGGTTTTCCAGTAACGATTGAAACAGATAGAGGAACACATTTTCAAAACGAACTAATTCAACTGATATGTGAAGCTCTTGGTATTCAACAGAAATTGCACTGTGCATACAGACCAGAGGCTTCTGGAGTGGTAGAACAACTGAATGGAACAATAAAGAATAGGTTAGGGAAAATGTGTCAAGCCACAGGACTCAAATGGCCAGATGCCCTACCATTGGTACTAATGACTATCAGAAGCATACCTGATAGAAAAACAGGTCTGAGTCCCCACGAAATAATCATGGGACGAGCAATGAGACAAGCACATGTACCTGTCAACAAACTGCTGACTATAACTGATGATTTTGTGTTGGATTATTGCAAAGGATTGGCTGATGTGGTACATTCTGTGATTCATCAGGTTGGACCGGATGCGACCACTCTTGAAAGAAAACCAGCTCATGATTTGAATCCAGGAGACTGGGTGCGCATAAAAGTCCACAGAAGAAGAAACTGTTTGGTTCCTCGCTGGGATCAACCACGACAAGTGATCCTGGTGACAACAACTGCAGTCAAATGTGCAGGAGTGAAAAACTGGGTACATGCCAGCCACACTATCAGAGTTCCAGATCCTGAAGCTCGACCTGTAAGTCGACATCTGGAGACATCTGATACTAGTTCAGCATCCGATGCAGAAGACGAAACAAACAGGGTTCCAGAACTTGAAGATCGACCTGTAAGTCGACATCTGGAAGACCCAGGTACAAGTTTAACAACAGGAGAAGAATTTGAAATAACAAAGGTTCCAGAACTAGAAGTTCGACCTGTAAGTCGACATCTGGAAATATCAGACACCAGTTCAGCATCTGATACAGACCAATCAGATTGTGATGAAAAGCTAAAGAATAAATGGAAAATTGACATCATAAAGGAAGAAACTGAACCAAGAGACAGTGACAGTGATCAGCCAAGCACAAGTTATGGTAAAAATCCTTCAAAAATTGTCAAATTAGACAAGGGAGGGATAGATTCAGATAGAGAGATAGAAGAATCGGAAGAACCCCGAGGAGCAATAGGGACAGACCAACAAACAAAAGAACAGGGAAATATAGAAACAGACAGAGAGATCAACGAGAATTCGGAAGAACCTCGAGGAGGGATAGAAACAAGTGATCGAACAGAAAAGACACAGGAAGAAGCAGAGCTAGACAAAGAAGGTGAAATCATAAAGTTCAAAATAAGAGGAAATGAAGTAAGGTCTGAAACAGAATCAGAAGAAAGTGAAGAAGAGAGAAAACAGAGACTAGGACCAAGAAAAAGAACTTGGAGAGCTGAACGAGAAGAAAAAGAAAGTGAACCGAAAAGGCCGAGAAAAGGAGATAATTGGCCCCACGAAGTCAAAAGATTGAGATACAAAATCATAAATAGAGATAATGCAGAACAAGTAAATGAGATAACAAGTCAAAAGGAACAAGGAAAACAAAGTGGAAAACAATTGCAGAAAACGAAAAGAGTGAAAAAAGCAAATTTGAAATATAAGTCACCTGAATGGCTGTACATCGCATTGACTGATATCAAAGAAGAAGAAATCACTCACGAGAACCCAGAAGAAAGCTGCAAACCAATGGGTGAAAGTGAAGTGCATCAAGTTTGAAGAGATTAAAAAGAAAAAAGCCGGACTGGACACTAAAAACCTGAATAAGACAAGAAAGAGTTCTGAGAAGAACTAAAGAGAGTACCAAACGAGACAAAGTGAGAAAGTAGAGTGGCTGAAACGTCATTCTGAGGTGTGGTGACACATTTTCTGTACAATATATATATATTTAGGTAATAGAATAAGATGGTAGACACAGAGAATAGATGTGAGTTTTTACGTAGATGGTGTAGAATGTGTTTCTTTTGTACAGGTTTATTAATGTTTGTATGGCTTATCTTAGCAATCACCATTCCAATTAGATTAGCTGTAGAAGAAACGTCCATATTAGAGAACAACACAAAGAAGGATAAAGAAGTTAACATACAGAACACAGCAACATTAATACATTAATAGATAGTGCAGCGTTACATAAGGATAGATCCATAACTGATTTTTCAAAGAATGTTTTCACAAAATTATTATATGAATATGTAGAAACAATGGATGTGAGAGATTGTTATGTTTGTATGCAATTACCTGCGTCTGTTTCAGAAGGTGTGACCTATCATCACCTTCCTTTGACGTATGGAATAAAATGTAGTGTTTTAGCTAGTTTGTTTTATAGAACAGGTAGATTAGAATATTATTATACTGACATAAATAAGATTTTTGCAAAACTTCCCATAATTCCTGAATTGAACAAGGTGAAAGAAGCAAGGATGTTTGGTGAATTTTTCTTAGAAAATAAAGATTTGACATTAGATGATATAGTTAAACACAACCTTGCCTGTGAGTTAAAGAAGGAAGAAAAAGTATTTTTAGAGATGGTAGAAAGCAGAAGAGTCAAATTTCAAAGAAAGGTAATAGAGGAAGAGACAAAAACACCCCTTTGGGCATTTGAAGGAGAAAGTAATGATAAGAAAAAGACAAATGCAGCTATGACTTTAGATTGGCCCCAACAGGGAAAGTTGTGCATTAGTAGAAATAGAACTAGGTATGATAACTATTTCGTGGGTTCCAGTGACTGCCGAAACAATTATAAAATTTTAGGAGGATGGGGATTCAAAGGAGGAAAAGATCCAATATTTCCAGGGATCTATTATATTTGTGGAAACAGAGCTTATTACAGGTTGCCGGTCCATTGGTATGGGTCGTGCTACTTAGGCCTGGTCTTTCCAAAGATCTTTCATGTAGATAGAGAAGAAAAAGGAACACACGAAATGGGTGAAACATTCACACGTAGGAAAAGGGAAAGTTTTTCAGAAATAGTGGGTGACATTTTTGGAGCAATAATACCAGCAGTGGGAATATCTTTGAATGCATTTAAAATTCGGAAATTGTCCACAGTAGTAGATCGTTTATCAACGAATACTGCTGGAGGGTTCTTGATGGTAAATACCGAGATGGTTGCCATGAGAGCTATGGTGATGCAAAATCGGCTTGCCCTTGACATTCTTTTGGCAGAAGAGGGAGGAGTCTGTGGAATGCTGAAAGTCCAACATTGTTGCACTTACATTCCAGATAAAAGTGAAAATATACAAAAGTATATAAAGAATATTACTAATTTGCACAAAGAACTTGTTCCACTGGAGGTTGAAAATGCCTGGGAGAAACTTGGTAAGAGTTTTTCCTCAATACCAAAATGGTTCACTGAAATAGGTAGTTCTATTGTAGGGAAAGTTTTGATATCTGCAACAGTAGTAATCTTAGTGGTGTTATTTGCGAAATTTGTCATTATATGTATTAAAAGGAGAAAAAGACAAAACAAAATAAAAAGAGAAAATAAGATAAATAAAGAAAGAGAACGAGAATTAGGTGAAATAGAACTTGAATAACTAAAAAAGAAAGCATGTATGAGAGAACAAAAAGACAAGATGAAAGGGATACTGATGTCTAAAACTAACAAGAAGCAAATGGACAAGAAACATACTATCTGAAAAATTGTGTAACATGGGTTTTTGTGGTGATATTAAAAATCACCAAAGGGGGAGTTGATGGAGCAAGGTAAATAAGAAATGTATGAACCCCCTAATATTAATGCTAATAATTAATGTTATTAATTGTTTTGACGACTAATCAACATTTTGCGTCTTTTATAGACATCTTTGGTAACTGGCAATTTATGTGCAAAACTAACCTACTTACAATTGTAAAATTCGAATAATATTAATATAATGGTTTGCGTACTAATTAGAATGATATTGCATGATTTGTGCTATGTAGTAAATTGTATTGTGGCAAAAGAATGTGGATGGTAAGTAAACATAGCTTTACATGTCGCTTTTGCTAGGTAACACCTAAATGGGGTACGTAGAATGACGGGTGGGAAACGAAAAGGCTTATTTTCTTTATTTTAATTATGATTGTGTTTGTTTTCATGATAGTTCGTTCTGGCCTGTTAGGCCGTGCTGTAAAGATGGCTGCCGAGGCAGATGAGCTTAATGCGCAAGTGCAAAATGGCTTCCAAGCGGAAGAAAGCTGCAGAAACATATCACGTGGTTACAAGTAAAGCCCAGAGTGAAAAGTGTCAAGGACAGCATGACCTGTCACCAAACGAGTGCCAAGAAGGACTCAGCGAGAATCTATGAGAACCGAAGATGCAGCTGTGAATTAACAATGGACTGTTTAAAATAAAGTTACAAAAGAAGATACATGTGATGAACTGTCAATCGGATTGCTAATGTCCTGAAGCAGTGTGAAAGGACAAAGTTATAAACATTTTCGGAACCGGTTTAAGCAAGGAGGGCAATGAGGAGATGCTTGCCACCCCTCCAATGGACCAATTAGCGTGATTCTCGCCCCCAAAGATTGTAACATTTCTGTTTAGTAAGCTAGTAATAGGGTATAAGAGGACCTACTCTTAAGTAGGAGGAGCGCTATTCATACATAATTTTTGAGCACTGGACGTTGACGCTGGAGAGCTGCTGCTATTTTCCATAGGCCATATTTTTTATATAATTAATCTTTTACTTAAAATCTGACTGGGAAGGAACGAGACCGTTGCGGGAAACCTGTATAGGTGGTCCGTCGAAGAGGCCTGTTTAGCGGGACAGACAGTCAGTTTTTGGGAGTTCTATGGTGTGATCTGCAATTTATCTGCTGTGGCGAACTTTTATTTTTCATCTAAAAAGGGTATGCATAAATTCTTTTAAAGTTTATTTCTTATAATGATATTAAAACGTATTAAACTGATTAATAAAATTGAAACTTTTTCATGCATTTAAAGAAAGTAGATAAACTTTATTACAACTAAAACTACGAGTCTGTGGTTCTTTAGCTCAATAATAAGTGTAATGTTTTAATAGGTTTAAATGTGATTGAGCTGCTCTTAATCACCATCAACTTATTCTTACTAGTTGGTCCATCGACCAAAGAGCGGAATACCTTGATGTCTTAGAAACCGACAGGATTAAAACTAATTATGTATGATGTTTGAGAAACTATCTTGTCGACTTTAAAAGGTATCCCGTTCTCCTCCAGCAGTCTTAACTCTTTCTCCTAGGTGTAAGTGGATGGGATCCAGGGAATATTTGAGTGAGTGAATGTATATGCGGTGTTATGGGCCCCACCGTCATATTGGTATAGTTGTTAAAAGAGTGTTTTCAACCTGGATGTCATGTCCAAAGGAGAAGAAATTATATTAGTCGCGCTGGATCACCATCAAGGAACACCCTGCCAAAAAACAAAGATGACCTGGTACAAGCACTCTCTTACACAGAAAGTGAGATGGTTCCTTCGAGAAAGACTTTAGAACTGTTCTTCCAGCCCTGGTACTCTCGCATCTGGATGGTGGTCATTCCCTGCTTCATGGCTGCCCAGAATTCACCCTGACACCCCTTGGGCATCTACATGCCACAGCATATCTCATTAATGGCCAGAAGAAACATAATCACATCACCCCCATCCTGGTGGAACTCCAACGGTTTCCCTTGCCAGCCTGCTAAATCTGTAAAGTCAGATTTATCATTTACTAGGAAGCCATCATGACCAGCACCCCTACCCATCATATCTTGCAGACTAGCTCTCAATCTTAGGTGGTTCTCTACACACCTACAGTGAGGACACCATCAGACTGCAGAATATGAAGTTTAAAAACATAGCAAGGCAATAAGCCTTCTTCATCTATGCACCCAGACTCTGGAACAACATCCCTGTATCAATCAGGACTGCCCCCAAAACTGCTCCAATTTAGTAAAGAGTTGAAGATGCACCTCTTTAAAAATCATTACATCACAATGGATAAACCATTCAGAACCCAAATGCCTCTCCTCTTACTCATTGCTAGAGAAATATCGGATGCCATACATATCAAAGTTAAGAAATTAATCTGCACCCTACTTGTACCATGACAAATAGACACCCCTTTATAACTAGGCATTCGAGAAGAATCTCTCTATTCATAATACAGTCATATTTATCAGAGCAGAATCATTCAATTCACAGCCCAGACTTAGCCATTTGGTACATTCTTTTGCCGTAGGTTCTTTAAGCACTGCGTTCTCTGGCTAGAAATACAGGAGCAGGGGATTCCTCCGGCCACACTAACCACTGTGAACTACGCCATAGGAATTCTGAACTTGTGACTTTATTTAAATTTGTTGACTTGAATTTTGTGTCAAAATTTGGGAGAAACATCAGTAAAGAGACACTATTTCATGTCTCTCTCATGTCAATTACTCATATTTTCACAGTCCGAGAATTCTGAAGTCTTCAGGTTGCACTCTGGAGTAAAGATGCAAGGTGAAGGGTTGCTACTTGCATTTGCCTCCATTTCTATGGAGAGGGCAGATGAACATAATCTAGAGCGATTACTGGCCTTTATTTCCTCGGGATTATAGACTCACTTACCTAACCTGTATTCATTTAGCATCTCTTCGGGTGAGTAGACGTCAGTGGGAGAGGAGGTATAAATAGTCCTCGCTGAAACCAAACAATGGAGCATAATGCGCAGAAGCTAGGGGGTGGCTGAGTTTAACACTCATTATTTCTTAAAGGTTCTAATAAATGACCATTCAATCTTCGTTGCAATGGACCGAGAAATCTCACCTGACCATGTAAATATATGCAGCAATGTACAGAGAAAACGTTGTCAGGTCTGAAGGCAATCAAGATGATCTTTCACCCGCTGCGATACTCCTAGGGTAACTGTGAAAACCACGAGGACCCTCTGCGGATGATCACTCACTGATGTGCAGAACAGAAGCAGTCGTGGGTTTTACAGCCAGAGGTCATAAGTAAGGATCTGGTTCCCAGTTGTATCTTAACTTCCAAGGCACAAATCAGCAGCAAAAGGCCTGTTGGTTAAGGACGCAGGAAAATGATTGGTTTTTTAATGTTAAATAAATACATTCTTGTAATTGCATATTAACAGAGGTTCTCATACTATAATCCTTTATAACGTGTGGAATCAGAAGGTCTCTTTTAAGAGCAATCCAGAAAACCCAGAGGGTGTGTTGAGTTGTGTGTTCTTGGAATGGGGGTGGTTACAAAAACGGTGTATGTAGGTTTTCAAAATCATTTATTAAAGCACCATGACTATCTGCAGGTAATGACCTGTTTACGTTTGATTCTCGCTTGCGAAACTTCCAAGCATCAACTATTTTTGGACGAGTTTTCAACCTTGGCAATATTCAGAAAGATCTGTTGCTTTCGTAATGACACTGTTTCAGTTAAAAATCAAATGAAACTGTGAGAGCATCATATTTTCTGGATAAATCATCTAATCTGGGAGAGCACTAAATCTGTAAAAATATGTCCAAGTTTTACTGCTTCAAATTCTTTCTGGAGATCATCCAATGATGAATATTTCTTGACTTCAAATTCCAGAAATCTGTGGATTACAAGAGAACTCGTTAAATATACTATACAACTAGTTAAAATGTACTCACAAAGTAAATTTATATTTCAACATTTTCAATACTTAATTGTACCTGGGTTGTTCTTTTGGTGTACCTGCTTCATAGAGAACACTAATCATTTTTTCTTTGCATTTCTTTCCACAAGAGTCCACATCTATTTTAGAGGTTTTCTGAAGAACCATATATTCCTAAAACATATAATAAAAACAATATTACATTTCAGGACAGCGTTTTAGATTTGAAGTGTGAAAAGATGACAACTTACGTTTTTAAGTAGGCACACCGAAAACAATGAATAATGATATTTCACTCCATAAATAAGACGTAAAGAACATTTATGGGAATCTTTAGAAGACCGATGTATGTATTTATTTATTGGATTTTGTAGAAAACAACTGGAAATTACCTCAGAGTGCTAATTGTAGACAATAGCTAATGATCACAAGGGGTGAGACAGGATGCTAATATGCCTCAGAATATTAGGGTCTCCTATAGAAAAATCGTTAAATAGGACCCCAAGTGAACAGTAGAAATGAAGTTCCTGAGTTAGCCATCAATCAGGATTAAAGTGAGAAGGCAGTGTATGGAAGATGATGATGTCTTAACCATGGGCATAGTGGATAAGGAGGGTCTTAGAATCACACAGAAATTAACGCAGTCTTTTTCAAACCTTAGTTGCACAGAGTAGAAACTTGTTTGTGGATAGATCTGCCATTGAATGGTTAGTATCTGTACGGTTCAGTGGATTGATGGTTATGGTTTGTGGACATTACATTTCTTGAGGATTGCTAGATAGTCCTTGTGAGACATTCTGGGACACTGTGATGCCATCCCATGGTGACCATATGAAGTGCCTTGAACTGGATTTTCATATTGATGGGTAAACAGTGAAGCGTTTTGAGGACAGGTAATATAGAACTACAGCACTTTATATTAAGGATAAAAGGGGCTGCACGGTTTTGGGACTTTCAGAGATTTCAAATGTCTTTTTTGGCAATCCTGCATAGAAGACATTATAGTTAGCCTGTTATGAGATAACAATTGTGAGAAACAAGGAAACATCAGAGGAGGGAACATTTTGCACAGTACACAAAGCGGATGAAGTGCACATATAGGGGTCTCATTTACTTGATGTATGAAGGAAAGTTCATAGTAGAACAGATCAAGTAGGTTGCATGTTTTGTGGATTGGTCTAAGAGAGGACCCATGTTGTCTGGCTGCAATGCAGAGATACCTGAGATGAGGTAATAGTTAAAGAGGATTTCTAGATCAGAATCAGCATTGGATACTGATGGCATGCTTGAGTTTGTGAGGGACATCACCTGAAGATAATGTGGTGTTGACAAGGTTAGTGATGATGGGCAAGTGATAGAAGGAACACATTAGTGAATATATTGTATTGGAGATGTTGGTGGGTGGCAAATCAGTTTAAAAAGACGATGACTTCTGATTCTTGGAATAGGATGAAATTTGTCGGGAGACCTTGCATTCAAGTTCTATGTTTGAAACTCGACTAGATGGTATGTGGGGATGTGCAATGTTTTCTCTTAGGATGGTGAGGTAAGTGCAGGAAAATGTGATGATAGTTACTAGAAGTCTATAGAAGGAACTGGCATTGATTTGAAAAGTTAAGATCATGGAGCAAGGCATTGAAGGTTTAGTCATCTTCTTTCAAGAGCCTTGCTCTTATGCTACATGTGGGGGCGTGGGGGTGTTCAGAGGTGTACCATTAATTTCTTTTCTCATTATCCTTGATTGTTCAATGTCTCCTGAGTGGGGATAGTTTAGGTAGTGCTGTGGTCACTTTAGTTTCCATCGGCTCAGGTGTTTCCCCAGGACTGTGCATGAAATATATTTTATTCAAAATGTCGTCATGGGTGGGATGAAGACCACCTTAGGTTTGATGCTGAGCTCATTATTTATGTAGACATGGAGTTCGGGGATTAACTAGAACAAAAGGTAGAACCTGTTATGCTAAAATATGTAGATTTCATGATGGTTTGGGTGAGACTGAGGCAGCCCATGTAACAAATGGTTTATTGGCATATGAGTCAGTAAAGCCCTCAACCCCGAGGTTCAAGTTAATCACTCAAGGATAATGGCTCATTTATAGAGAAAAATAGGATGTCTTGTGACAGTTCCAGGAGGAAGAAAATAATATTCTTTTTGGGTATAAATTAGCTGATGGTGCATGAGAATGACAAGACATTGCTGAAGCGACATTTCCTTTACATGAATTCAAATAATTCTTTGTGATACATTTCCCTTTAATACAAATGATGGCTGGACCTAAAACTGTGCCTAAGTAGATAAAAGGTTGAGTGAATGTGGGATGCACAGCAAACTCTCAAATTCACCTGACTTTGTTGCAGACACCTCACTTGATTTATTTCATAGCTGAACCTAAAACTGTCCCTAAGTAGATAAAAGGTTGCGTGGATTTGGGATGCACAGCAAACAGTCAAATTCACCTGACTTTGTCCCAGACACCTCATTTGCTTTATTTCATAGAAAGAGGCCAGGGCAATTACTAGAGGCACAAGGTGAGGAAAATGTGGTGATTACTGGTAATTAAGACCCAGCTAAAGACAACGTTTTTAAGTTACTACAGGTGAACAAATGTTTGCAGCTTCTACATACAAATAATTTCTAATTGTCAGGGACTGTCCGGGACTATGTCGGGAACACAGTCAGGGACTTGGGCAAGGACTGGGGACTAGGTAGGAAACGTACACAGAAAGAGTAGTACAGCGCTGCCCAGGATCACACAAGAAGTCAGAGGAGGAAAAGGGATTCAAAGGGGAACCCTGTACAAGTGAACAAGATGGCTAAGACCCAGAAAGGACAGGCACCTATGAAGTAATTTAGCATTCAGAAAAACTACACCCAGGACGAATGTGCAAGACATATATATGAAACAACATTAACAATAAAGGGGAGTGTGGGGTAAAGCACTCAGGAGCTCCACACGGTATGACTGAAGCTCAGTAAGTTTCTCACCCACAATTGCTGTTACAGATACTGACTGCAAATACCCACATATAGGATATGAATGCAAAGGCAGGGTCTGTGGAGCTTATACCTATGGTGATGTTATAAATGCAACTCAAAGACAATACTCACAGTGAACAAGAAACACCACCTAGGTAGTCAGCTGTGCCCACGGATCCTGGCGATCAAACAGGAACACGCAAGGCAGTAACAGCAAGGGGGTAGAACTAAACACAAGCACAATAGACAAGGAGCTAGCAAGGAGGAGTGCTTAACCGCAAAGGAAGGAATTCATAGGGCACACTTGGCAGAAAGCAGGTAACAAACATGCAAGGCAACAGAAGCAAGACATCAGAATAGAAAGACAGCTAACTAGGAACTGGAACCAAGGAAATGGGAAGAAAGGCAGGGACTGGAAAAGGATATACAGAAGGGGAGGCTACAAGGGTATACGAGAATAGTGCAGGTTCAGGAATCAAGAAAACAAAGTAGCATAGAAGGCAGTGTTGGGGCAGGAACAAGAATTGAGCTAAGGCTCAGGAGTCATGGTAGCACTGCAGGCAGTGCTAGTTCAGGAACAGGGAATTACTAAAGCTCAGGAGTCAAGGTAGCACTGCAGGCAGTGCTGGTTCAGGAACAGAGAATTACTAAAGCTTCAGGAGTCAAGGAAGCACTGCAGGCAGTGCTGGTTCAGGAACAGAGAATTACTAAAGCTTCAGGAGTCAAGGTAGCACTGCAGGCAGTGCTAGTTCAAGGAAACAGAAAATAGCTACAGCTCAGGAAACAATGAGTCAAGAGAGCACTGCAAGCAGTGCAAATCAGGAACAAGAAATAGCTGAAGCCCAGGAACAAAGACTAACTATAGCTCAGGAAACAAGGTAGCACTGCAGGCAGTGCTAATTCAGGCACAAGGAATGGCTATAGCTCAGGAATCAAGGAAAAAGGATTAACTATAGCTGAGGAATCAAGGAATAGCAAAAGCTCAGGAACAAGGACTGGTCTCACCGGAACACAGCTACAATGACCAACCTTGGCCTGAAGGAAGCTGGGGTTTAAAAGAGCTCACAGTAATCACATGCATCAGGTGTGAGCAGGCTAGCAGCAGCCAGCCACAGGTGAGCTGAATTCCTCCACCCATCCTTGGCCTGCAGGGGTGGAGACGAAGCAGTGAGCAGGGAATTCTAGGTAATGGAGTTTCTGGCCTGAGCAGGCTGGCTTCCATAAAACCCGGCATGGATTGGGAATGGATGGCCATTTCCAAGTAGAGTCCAAATGGCTGGAAATCAGTGTGTAAATGAAGGAGAGGGCCTGGAAGCTTATTAGAACACTGGATAGTCCCACAGTTTAGCCCCCTGGTGGTGGACACGAGAACGCTGGGAGCAAGTCGTGACAGTACACCCCCTCCAAAGACCGGCTCCCGGAATCTGGAACTGGAGTCAAAGTCTTTGCTTCTAATTAGTAAGTCCATTTCCATGAGAGATGTAGTGCAAGATACCAGAGGACTGCAGGAAAACTGTGATGTCCTGGAGGGTAGGACAATAGGCTGAAAATTAACAGCAGTATTGAAGGCAGAACCTGAAGAGTCCAAATCCAGTAACAGGGGCTTAGAAGCCTGAATTAAAGGTGTTTGAAGTCCTGATGATGGCAGGCTAGAGTAGCTTTCTGAAAACAAAGGAAGATTGACTGTAGGGACAAAAGCAGATAACGGATTGGCAGGAGGCACAAAAGTCAAAGGCAAACTGGCTGAAGACAAAGGAGGCAACGAGAAGCAGACCTGAGGCTTTGGCCCTGGATGAAAACATACAGAAGACTCACATGCAGGAGACTCTGGAAGCAGATATGCAGGAGACCCAGGTCCTGGAGGCTTACATGTTGGGAGTTTTGTCACTGATGCTGGAGATTCAGAGACTGAACATGTACGTACTGAGACCTCTGAAGGCTGGCAAACTGGAAGCATAGGGTCAAAAAGTAGGCTAGATATAAGCTCTGGTGCTGAAGGCAGGGAGCCTGGAAGCTCTGGTGCTGAAGGCAGGGAGCCTGGAAGCTCTGGTGCTGAAGGCAGGCAGCCTGGAAGCTCTGGTGCTGAAGGCAGGCAGCCTGGAAGCTCTGGTGCTGAAGGCAGGCAGCCTGGAAGCTCTGGTGCTGAAGGCAGGCAGCCTGGAAGCTCTGGTTCGAAAGACAGGCAGCCTGGAAGCTCTGGTTCGAAAGGCAGGCAGCCTGAAAGCTCTGTTTCGAAAGGCAGGCAGCCTGGAAGCACTGGTTCAGACGTCAGGCAGGCTGGAAGCTCCGGTTAGGAAGTCAGACAGGCTGGAAGCTCCGGTTCGGAAGTCAGACAGGCTGGAAGCTCTGGTTCGGAAGTCAGACAGGCTGGAGACTCTGACTTAAAAGGCAGGTGAGCTGAGGGATGGAGCTCTGAATGCAGGCAGTCTGGAAGCTCCAGTACTAATGGCAGGCAGGCTGCAGGCTCGGGCTCAGATGGCAGGCCGGCTGCAGGCTCAGGCTCAGATGGCAGGCAGGCTGCAGGCTCGGGCTCAGATGGCAGGCAGGCCGGCTGAGGACTCTGGAGACTCTGAAAGCAGCAGGCCAGCTGAGGACTCTGGAGACTCTGAAAGCAGCAGGCCAGCTGAGGACTCTGGAGACTCTGAAAGCAGCAGGCCAGCTGAGGACTCTGGAGACTCTGAAAGCAGCAGGCCAGCTGAGGACTCTGGAGACTCTGAAAGCAGCAGGCCAGCTGAGGACTCTGGAGACTCTGAAAGCAGCAGGCCGGCTGAGGATTCTGGAGACTCTGAAAGCAGCAGGCCGGCTGAGGATTCTGGAGACTCTGAAAGCAGACAAGCTGATGGCAGAGAGGCGCAAGGATGACAGACTTTAAAGTCTGGGAATGGCAATAGCCCGTGAACAATAGATTCCCTGTTGTCAGTAATGAAATCTTCACAGTTCCTTGGCTCATTAAAACACACTGAAGTGCTTTCTTCGGGATGGCTAAGAATACTGCTTATCTTAGAGTCTCTGTTGATCAGACTTCCTTTACTTTTTGGCACTTCACATCTCTTAGTCAGAGGAAATAGGTCAGAGACTTCTTGGTCATGGGAGATTTGTTCAATTCCTTCTGCATTACAAGGTGGTACAGATGCATCAGCGCATAGAGTAATATTACTTCCTGACTTTTCAATATGTGGCGTGCTTGAAGGTGAGAGAGCAAACAAGGGGTCAGGATTTTATTCCTTCTCAGTGAGGAGGTTGGCTTCAGTCGCAGAAGTTAGACCAAGAGCATAGACTGAGTCAGAGGGTGTTGTCACATCAGGGATTATGTTGGGCACTGGTTCAGGTTTTGTCTGTATGTCAATGGCCAGTGTATGTGATACCCCCGGGGTGGAACTGACCTCACTATCAGGAAGAGAAAGCAAACAAGTATTTAGTGTCTTTCCTGGCATCTGAGGTTCCTTAGAAGTGGAGGGACACATCTCAGATGTAGTGCCTATACACAGTTTAGCACTAAAAGACAACACATCAGAGGAGGTAGAAATTTCAGAATTCAAACAAATACTTTCATTAACTGGACTATGAGACAAGGTACTATGGTTTTTCTGAATGGAATCTGAGGGATCTGCCACTGTATTGTTCACACAATCCCTGGACCAGCTCTGAGGGGAATGCAAAAGAAAGCGCAAGGCTTCATTCTCCATTTCTAAGGAGGCTAACATAGAGGTTGAAAAGTTGTTTTCTACAGGGGTTTTAGATTCCCACTTGAACTCTGGGTTATAATTTTTTAACAGAGTCTGAAACATTTTATTCTCTCGTTGTAATTCAAGAATCTTAGATGTAATTATATCCTGCGAAGACTGCAGATCTTTCTCTACAATGACAGTGGTAGACTTGGCAACTTCACAACAAGCAACAGAGCTATACCTTGGATTTTGTTCAAAGTGGCTATTAGCCACCTGTGTTCTAGTAGGTCTTTTCTCTCTTTAGTTAAACTGATTATTGTTTACTTTGAATGTGGTATCTAACAAGGTCCCTTTAGTATCCGGGACTGTGATCTTTACTGGACTACAAGACTGAGCAACATTATCTGAATGGAAAACAGAGGTTATGAAAAGCATCTGCTCTTTCTTTGGTTGTGTGGTTGAACATTGTATTTTACAACCACTTACAGCAGACATGGGAGAATCAGAAGTCTTGTTCAGCAAACTTAGTAAGGTATTATTTTCCTTTTGCAATGCTGACACGGACATTGAATCTGGATCAGAACAGAAGACTAGATCAGGATCTGGCAAATAGGTGTTTGAGAGCCAATGAGTAAAATATTCAGAACGTAAATGTCCATTTCTCATAAGAGGATTCATAGTTTCAGGACTAGGGTTAACATCCTCAAATTGTAAAGTGGACACTAAATGCCTCTCATTGTTAGGCACTGGTGAACTGCCCTGCATAAACTTAAATGATGCACTGGTGTGTTTCTTTCTTAAACCCCTCATTATGACACCTTCAATATTTTCACACACAAATGTAACAGAAAAATGGTAGCTAACTGAATGCAAAGAAAACCTCACAAGTCACCCTAGAAATTTGGGTTGGTCATTCTGTCAGGGACTGTCCGGGACTATGTTGGGAACACAGTCAGGGTCTTGGGCAAGGACTGGGGACTAGGTAGGAATCATACACAGAAAGAGTAGTACAGCGCTGCCCAGGATCACACAAGAAGTCAGAGGAGGAAAAGGGATCCAAAGGGGAACCCTGTACAAGTGAACAAGATGGCTAAGACCCAGAAAGGACAGGCACCTATGAAGTAATTTAGCATTCAGAAAAACTACACCCAGGACGAATGTGCAAGACATATATATGAAACAACATTAACAATAAAGGGGACTGTGGGGTAAAGCACTCAGGAGCACCACACGGTATGACTGAAGCTCAGTAAGTTTCTCACCCACAATTGCTGTTACAGATACTGACTGCAAATACCCACATATAGAATATGAATGCAAAGGCAGGGTCTGTGGAGCTTATACCTATGGTGATGCTATAAATGCAACTCAAAGACAATACTCACAGTGAACAAGAAACACCACCTAGGTAGTCAGCTGTGCCCATGGATCCTGGCAATCAAACAGGAACACGCAAGGCAGTAACAGCAAGGGGGTAGAACTAAACACAAGCACAATAGACAAGGAGCTAGCAAGGAGGAGTGCTTAACAGGAAAAGAAGGAATTCACAGGGCACACTTGGCAGAAAGCAGGTAACAAACATACAAGGCAATAGAAGCAAGACAGCAGAATAGAAAGACAGCTAACTAGGAACCGGAACCAAAGAAATGGGAAGAAAGGCAGGGACTGAAAAAGGATATACAGAAGGGGAGGCTACAAGGGTATCCTAGAATAGTGCAGGTTCAGGAATCAAGTAAACAAAGTAGCATAGAAGGCAGTGTTGGGGCAGGAACAAGAAATGAGCTAAGGCTCAGGAGTCAAGGTAGCACTGCAGGCAGTGCTAGTTCAGGAACAGGGAATTACTAAAGCTCAGGAGTCAAGGTAGCACTGCAGGCAGTGCTGGTTCAGGAACAGAGAATTACTAAAGCTTCAGGAGTCAAGGTAGCACTGCAGGCAGTGCTAGTTCAAGGAAACAGAAAATAGCTACAGCTCAGGAAACAATGAGTCAAGAGAGCACTGCAAGCAGTGCAAATCAGGAACAAGAAATAGCTGAAGCCCAGGAACAGGAACAAAGACTAACTCAGGCACAAGAAATGGCTATAGCTCAGGAATCAAGGAACAAGGATTAACTATAGCTCAGGAATCAAGGAATAGCAAAAGCTCAGGAACAAGGACTGGTCTCACCGGAACACAGCTACAATGACCAACCTTGGCCTGAAGGAAGCTGGGGCTTAAAAGAGCTCACAGTAATCACATGCATCAGGTGTGAGCAGGCTTGCAGCAGCCAGCCACAGGTGAGCTGAATTTCTCCACTCATCCTTGGCCTGCAGGGGTGGAGACGAAGCAGTGAGCAGGTAATTCTAGGTAATGGAGTTTCCGGCCTGAGCAGGCTGGCTTCTATAAAACCCGGCATGGATTGGGAATGGATGGCCATTTCCAAGTAGAGTCCAAATGGCTGGAAGTCAGTGTGTACATGAAGGAGAGGGTCTGGAAGCTTCTTAGAACACTGGATAGTCCCACAGTTCAGCCCCCTGGTGGTGGACACGAGAACGCAGGGAGCAAGTCGTGACACTAATGCATGCTTGCCATGACAAATAATTAAACATAGATCATTGAAGGAAGATGATAGATAGACCAGGCTTGAAATTAGACTATTGAATTAAAAATGGTTGTGTGGCCAATGTGAACATCTTATTTAAAAAATCATTCCAGATGTAGGTTTTACAGAAAACACATTGGCAGACCAATGAGGAGGACCAAAAGATGTCAGCATTTGCTTGAACTGTTTTAGCATGAATGCTTTTATGAAATTGAACACCTTATAGAAATTGTTAATAGATGACTAAATCAAACAGGGACTAGAGATCCTGTAAGAATTTGTGTCAACCCACCACTACGTATGGCACCCAAAGCCAAGGAATGACAATTGGCTGACTATTGAGGAATTTTGTAAAATTACTGAGCATGTCATATTAAGTACATTTTCTTTGGCACTAGAAGCATGAATCTAAGAGCAGACTACCAACTTATGTGGAAATGTGACATGCTCCTGTGAAAGAAAGATGGGAGGATACAGACCAATATCTTCTTTGTGAAGGACGTGTTTGCATGTGAAACAAAAGAAAATGAAGTGCATTGCTACAAGAGACAGAGGATGATGACTTAAAAGGTTATCCTCCAAGGAACAAAATTAAATTCAGGGTAAATAATGACTGAAAAGCAATGTTTTGTCTACAATATCAAAACAACCATAAGATGAAGTTGGAGAATTGTTTATCACAAAATGGGAATAAATAAGCCATTCAAATGTATCTTCGGTTTGGGAATTGACAGATGTAATGAATGAATGTAATTAGTCCTAGGGGCCACAACTGGTTTCAAGGATGCTTACAAGTTTCTCTTTATTGTTTTATTCATTGTTTATTGTTTATAAAATCCAAAAATGGATTCAACAATTAAAATGCCACATCAACTAAATCTAAATATATTCATTAAGGTCTTTATATAGTACTGATAAAATTAAATATTACAAAAATATTCAATAAGCAATCAGGTCACAAAACATATTTTACAGCCTTTACTGATAAAATAGGCAACCTATAGCTAGATACTGGTAGTTGTATTACTCTTACAGTTGCACAAAAGTAAGTATATCTATAATTATTAGTATGTTGTACTTTCAGAACTGGAATAAACTATTTGTATCCGCTTAATCAGTACATATGACACTAAAATACTCGGCTTCCATCAGATCAATAAGGCACAAACAGGTTGGGATACACTGGGGGTACCACTTTTCAATATACCCATTTAAAGCACCATATTAAACACCTTAGGTAGCTTGTTTGACTTGCTTATTTAAGCAAAGTAACTTAACCGGAGTAAACGTTTTCTGGATTGTGATATAGTACAATAGCCCTAGGCTATATTAATCTCCGGCTTTAGTGTTTGGAAATATATTCACTGTTGGCTGAAGACTTGTTCCTTGCTTTGAGGCCAGTGAATTCAGCTCCTACAGAACTGTGTCCCTGGTTGTAGACAGGAGTAAAAATACCCATATATGAAATGAGTAGCATGGGAATATAAGACTAGGAGTACAGACTTAGTTACATCCATCACTGTAAATTACATTGCGAGGTACTGGGGTATAAACAAATGGGTAGAACTTCAGTAATCAACCTATGGAATGCATCCTGAACAGACTTCAGACCTACATTTATTCAACATACATATTGTTTATATCTGTGCAGTGGGAGCAATAATATTATTTAGATTAAGAATCCTAAATGGTGAAAACCCAAATTAAGAGTGCTGTTTCTGCCTTGCAGTACAAGCACTACTTACATGAGATGGAAAGTTACAACTGAGAGGTTGCTGTTCATTACCAATCTTTAGGGCTTGTTTAGGCGGAGCAAAGTATGGGGTGTTGCAGCGGTTGTATTTTCATGGAGAAATATGTGTCTAGCACATGCATGTCAATTTTAGCACAAACACTTCCTGTAGATCTTTAGGGTGGAGTCGGGTGAGTGTTTTACCTTTAATCGTGAAATACAGCAAAACTGGAATTTGAGAACATGTTTTCTAATTTTGCCAATAAAAAACTTCCCCAACCACTGCCCACATATCTCAGCAGTTTTCCAGCAACATGATGTGCCACCCATCAAAGGAATGACTTCCTGCAACTAGAAACCAGCAACGGACTTCGAAGTATGATGGGGCTGAGGTCTGGGTGGAAAGGGGGCTGGCGCACTGGAGTAGACAAGTGGGAAGTGGTGTGGCTCAAAGGGACCATAGCAAGAATGGAAGAGAGCAGAGTGGCAAAAACCATACACGAGACGGGGTGAATACAGTGGCGCAGGCACGGCTTGCGAGGGGGGTGCATGCGGGTCGCAATAAAAAAATAAAATAAACAAGCACTTACCTTGCCGCCGGGTCCCGCGTCTCTGCTCCTGCTCTCCTACATTGGAATCCAGAAACAGTAAGCACCTGGCACACAGGCTCCCCTGACCAATCACAACTCTGCACTGCAGTATTGTGATTGGTCTAAGTGCTGTGACACGGCGCTCAGACAGGGGATGGAGGGCTGGGCATGTTCTCCACGCAGGATGTAATGCAGCCTGCATGGAGAACAGGGAAAGTGTGCATGACTGTTTTGGGCGGACCAAGAGGGCAGGCCAAACAGTCATTGCCTACTTAGGAGGGTTCTGGGTTCTACCACTCCTCCCCTGCTTTGCAGCTCCGCTCTGCCCCCTCACGCAAAGCTGCCGCAGCAGGACAAAATAAAATGATAATGACATTATGTTATTATCGCTTTATTTTTTCCTTTCCTTTCCTGCTTCAAGGAAGTGGGACAACGCTCCTCCATCATAGTGGAGGAGCCGCCACTGTGTAAACAGCAGATGTGCGTGGCTGGGGGCACTTAATAAGGACTGTATCTGAGTGGAGGAAGTCTAACTGTGACCTCTCGCAGTAGCAGGAGTGATTCCCAGCTTCAACAAAGGGATACTGTCCGTCAATGTACATGAATTTTGTGAATTTTTCACTTTGAAATCCTTGTGATTTTTTTTTAACTTGTACGTCTACAAACTTCGCAACTTTGTACGAACATACTTGAGAGCCAAAGTGAAATAACAATTAAAGGCATTCACTGGGATGGAAGTTTGAGGGCTTTAGCCCAAACTGATAACACACCTTGATAAATAGCAGCTCACTGGAACGAAGTGCCTTCAAATCTCTATGGTAAGTTAAATTAGCTTCATGGTGGAAGCCTACACCTATTGCCATTAGGGCTATTTGATTCCACAATACTAGTTCTGACCTGTGACCACAAAAATAAAATACAGTCCACTAATCAGCCTTTATCCTTTCTAGACCAAACAACATTTGCCCATTAATTCAATGACTGCTTCAAAAATTGAACGTGAAAACGTGTTAGACCTGTCATCCTTAGGGTTGTCTTTCCCCAGACTGTTTGCCTTTTGCCTCCACGTTTTGCTAATTCTTTTTCTTGGCCTTAGGACTCTGAGCACTTTACCACTGTTACCCCGTGTTAAAGTGCATGTGCTTCTCCCCTAAACATGATGACATTGATGTATACCTAATTGGCATGTTTGATGTACTGCTATGCCCCTTGTAAAGTGATATAACATATACCCATGGCCTGTACTTCAAATGCTACTCGTGGGCCTGCAAAACTAATTGCGCCACCCACATAAGTAGCCTTTCAAACCTGTCTCAGGCTTGCCATTGCAGTTCCTGTGTGTGCATTTTAGTGCCACTTCGACTTGGCATTTAAAACTACTTGCCAAACCTCAAACTCCCCTTTTACTAAATAAAAATCACCGATTAGGTAGGCCCTAAGTAAACCTAAGGGCAGGGTGCTATGTAAGTAAAAGGTAGGACATGTACCTTTATGTTTTACATTTCCTTGCAGTGACAAACAGCCTAATTCGTTTTTCACTACTGTGAGGCCTACTCCTCTCGTAGGTTAGCATTGGGAATTCCTTAGTACACTTTTAAGCTGTAATTCCTGATCAGAGAGGAGTAGCTTTTTCATGTTTCATATGTTTGGAATGGTAGTGATAAATCCTCCTTACTGGTGAAGTTGGATTTAACATTACTGTTTTAGAAATGCCACTTTTAGAAAGTGGACATTTCTCTTCACTTGCTGCTATGTGTGCATGACAGCCTGTCTCCAATGCACGCCTGGAGTGATTGATAGCTACACTTTGTGCATTTCTTTTAGGCAGCCACAACACAGGAAGGATATGTGTGTCTGAGTATCCATCTACATACATCTGCATTCTGATTGCATTGTCTGGGCTGAATGGAAGGGAGGGGCTAACACTTCACTTCAATAGGCAGTGTCCTGTCCTGACACAAAGGACTGATTACCCTCACAGAAGTCTGACAGACAGGACTGGGTTGAAAGGGGAACTTGTGCACTTCAGAGAGCTGCTTTGAAGTCACCCCCAACATCAAAGGCTTTTTTGGTTATAAGTACTGGATCTCTGATCCCATCAAATCAAGTACTTCTGGATCTTGAACTGAACCTTTGTCAGAAGGACTGTTGTGCTGCTTAAAGGATTCATCTTTGGCCTGAAGACTTGGAAGGCCTGCTTTTCTCTTATGTTGCCCTGCTACCTCCTGCTCTCTGACTCTCGACTGCATGGCAGACTCCAGTGCATCGCTCAACACCTCTTGACTCTGGCACCCGTCTTCGGAACTGACTTATCGCCTTCACTGCGTGGAGAACATCGATGCATCTCGCTGTTTGCGACCAGGAAAGGTACTTTGTACAGCGGGGCCTGCGTGGGTCCTGTAGCCGACCGGTGCTCCATCATAGTCGGCCTGAACTTTGACTTTACCCCGGTCCAGCATGACCTAAAGTAATCTATTTAGCGCTAATTGCTTCTAAGCGTTTTACTGCATTTATCCCTTTAGTGCATTTATTCCTTTAAAATTCAATATCTGGGCTTCTCTATATTGCATTTTTGACGTTTTGGTCTTGTTATGTTTGAGAATATAGTAATCTATTTTTCTAAACCTGTGTGAAGTCTTTTTGTGGTGTATTCATTTTGTTACTGTGTGTGTGTGTTTTGCAAAAATACTTTACACATTGCCTATTTAGATTATCCTGACTGCTCTGTGCCAAGCTACCAAATGGTGAGCACAGGTTATCTTTTAGTGTGTATCTAGCTTACCCTGACTAGAGTGATGGTTCCTGGCTGGCCTAGGTGCATACCTCAGACAACCAAAGAATCTAATTTCTAACACAATTGCATTACCTTTTTTGCTGCCTCATGAAGAACTCCAAGAAGTTGAGGGCAAGAAGGTAATAGCTGCCAACTATTTAACTAAGTAAGGATAAATGCAAAATGCAACTTAAAAGACATGAACCAACACCATTAGTGTCACATACAGCAAAACAGACTTTCTGCAAGAAACGATACTGGTGTGCACAGTTTACTTGAGAAAATAATTTCTCCACCCCATACTTAGCCCACAATTAGTGATAAATTCATTGTAACCCAGGGCCTAATTCAACAAAGTTGGGGAATACCAAAACTATGCCTACAGTTTTTTTATTAGTCTTTATTGCCTAATACTCACAAAACTAAGAGGTGCATGCATGGGGAAACTGTGATTTTCATATTTTCCCAGGCAGTCAGTCCTGACCCAACAACTGTAAACCTTCTGCAGGGCGGACAAATCAGAGTCACGACACTAAAGAAAACATACAACAGAACATTTACTTTTCATTGCTGTTGTCTTTATGGAAAACATTTTTAATTTTTAACCACAGACAGTTTTTGCTGCCTGTTGGAGACCAATTATATCCTATATATAGAGTGAGCTTTGGGTCTACCCCTTGCTCATGATTTAATGGTTTTATTGTCTTTCTCTGGACCTGCATTCTGATTTGATGGGTTTACAACATATTTTTGTTTTTGTTCCTCCCAAGGAACATTTCAGTCTCATCATTTTTAATTTGGATTTGATGTACTTCTACTGCAGTTGAGGGCCCAGCTCTGCAGTGCAAGAGAGACTATTTTTTCACCTATTTCTCTATTTGGTCTCCCTGCTCCGACCCTTTCCATCCATTCACCTTGTTGAAAAAAAGTTATTCTATTTCACAGTACCCACTTGCACTCCCCAGCGCCCTAACTGTCGCTAAAAGAGCAGCAGATAATGATCTTTTAATAGTTTTCCAACCACTGAAGATGGCCGTCTGTTTGTGTACATGCATGCACAGTAGCTAATTTGGAATGCTTTTTCTTTTAGTTTATGAAGAAACGTTCCAAGATGGCTGTCATGCATGTGAACGTACAGGGGCGATTTTTGATTTTTTTTTTATTAACCATAAAAATTCTATTCCAAGATGACCACTGTATGTACACCCATGTGCATGTGCTTGCATGGCAGCCAACTTTATGTTTTTTGTCATAAGTGATGCCAAAATTTAAACAAGCATTGGAAAAGCCAGCAGCGAGATCTCTTGGCTTTGCCAAAGCTAGATCAATTAATATAATTCCTTTGCACAATATCTCCACTAAGAACTATGGGATTCCATTCCTTTTCTTATTGTGTGGAAGAATTTGACTACCTTAAAACGACAATGAGTACAAATATATTCGAACAGCCTGATTCAAATGGCTCAGGATTAGTCTTCGACAGGTGCATGGTGAGTGCAGATAATTATCATCAGCAACTTTATTTCGATCACAAAGATCAAAAAAGTACACAGCACATTGCTAGTAAAATACAAAATATAAATAATTGATTTTACATAGCATAAATACCATAAAAATAGTTTAAGATCAAAGAGGTTTAAAACAGATAAAAAGTTAAGTGAGTCATAAAATACATTTGGTACGCTTAATCCACAGTGCATGCCAGTATCTGGAAAGGCCAAAGACCACTACTCGGCGCGTATCGGTCATCAAAATTCTCAACGCCTCAAGGTAGTGGCTCGGGCTGACCAGTTTACATAGCGGAATTATCCATTTTTTTCTCGAAGATTTGTAATATGGACAAAAAACGAGCAAATGCATGATGGATTCTGGACTAGCATTGCACGCAGGACAGACATCATTAAAAGCATCATTACACCACTTTGTACAAAACAGTTTTGTAGGCAAGGTCTTATAGCGGAACTGAAAGAACAATTTACGTGCTAGGGGGGGACAATTTCATCAGTAGTATCCTCAAAGCAGGAAACAGATTTAAAATTAAAAAAATTCACAAGTCAAGCGTCCCTCAGTTTTTGCCAAGGCTTGTTTTGATATAACTTCCCAAAACTTTTCTTTCAGCCTCACTCTTAGTATAATAGCCAGACTTTCCGGGTTTGAGCAGAAACCCTGCATCCCAAGCCTCCCCAGTAGCTCCCTTAAGGATCTAAACGAGGGGATCGAGGTTACCAGTGGTGACTTCAAGAGACCAATTAGTGGCTCACGATAAGACACAAGCTCGTCCACAGACCACAACCAGTGCCAGAACATAAGAAGTTTATAATTCAATTTATGTACCAGCTGTCTATGGGCGAGGTCCAAATATAGGGGCATCAGAGGGGTGCTAGAGGGTAGGTCCACCAAGGATCTAAGAAAACGATTCTCAATTGTAGACAAACAGTTGGTGTTACCCGTACCCCAGAGTTCTGCTCCGTAGAGGACCCCCCCCAGAACCTTGGTATTATACATTTCCAAAGCTGGTGCAAGCTGCCTAGTCAGTGTTTTCCTGTGGATTTTAGTAATGTTTGCAGTCTGATGTATTAGTTTTCATTTAGTTTTCTCAATGTGGACGGCCCAAAGAGTTGTCGGGGTCAAGCAAATACCTAAATAATCAAAAGTGTCAATTCGCTCCAATTTACTACTGCCAGCTAACACGGGTCTTTTGGTGGAATTGGCCGCTCCTCTCCTCTCATATCATATATTTAGTTTTGGCCTCGTTTAGCACCAGTCCCCGCTCGTCGCAAAACTTGATAAAATCATTCAAAAGCTGTTGTAGTCCCTGCGGTGATTTTGAAATTAAGAGTGTGTCGTCGGCAAAAAGAAGGGCAGGAACTCTTTTTGCACCGCTTTTTTGGAGCATCACACCCATCTCTGTCTAAAAAGTCAACTACATCATTAATAAAAAGAGTAAAAAGTGTGGGAGCTAGAACACATCCCTGCCTTACTCCGCGATGAACTGGGAAGGGTTCTGTAACTTTATTGTTCTCACCCCACCTCACCTGTGCTGTGTTAGATGAATGTAATCTGATTAAAACATCTAAAAGGTTCCTCGGTATGCCCTGTTCCTTTAAAACTCTCCATAGGCTAGCTCGCGGGACTAGGTCAAATGCAGACCGTGGGAAGAATTTGGCTACCTTAAAACGACAAAGAGTACAAATATATTGGAAAAGCCTGATTCAAATGGCTCAGGATTAGTCTTCGACAGGTGCATGGTGAGTGCAGATAATTGTACAAAACATTGTGTTGCTAGGACAATAAACGGTGAAAACACTTCACTCTATTTAAGAAAAAAGAAAACAAATTTAAAAAAATTGTTAACAAGTAGAAGTTTCAAGATATACCTTAATTCTGTCTTTTTCCCCTTGCAGAAGAATTAGTATCAGCTTTCCCATAAACATTAGTCTCCCGGTTAAGCTTAAATCAGAAGCCCATTTTTCAACTGTTCTCACATATTTGGATTTCGATCTCATATGATCCAATTGCAAGAGCACCGTCCACGTTCTACTTTCTTGCATGTCAACTGGACCAGGGCCTTTTGAATCAGAGCCAGGCACATCTAACTGCCCAAGGATATCATCCAGGTTCTGCTGAATCCAGAGAACCAGCTCATGTATCATGGGTTCACATAAGAGTTCTTGAGCCCGTTCAAGCAATTTTCGTTTTAATGCATTACACTGTGATCTTGTTAGCTCCTCCGAAACCACAGATATACTTGGTGGACATTTTGGGTAGGTTGCAGGTAAGTGAAATGTAAGCTTCAGCTGTATCTCTGAAAATAAACGTCCTTTTGCACGTGTCTGAATTTTAAGGGTCACGCCATCCGTCTCTGCAAGTAATACAAACATTTTAATCACTAGATTTAACAAGCAGTGTAAACAATGAAAACATACATCCAAATCGTAACTGTTAAACACTTTAATGGTTTATGGTACTGTAAGTTTAACAACAAATCATAAATCGAAATGTTTGCATCAGCTGTTAGGAATAAATATATCCTATCAAAATATTGGCAAAACATATCCAGAACCTTGGTGTTATTAGAAACTTGTCAGATATTTCAAAAAATAACATAACGTGGGCCATCGTGGCATCTTCCGATGGAAGGATATTTTGCTTCAAACTCACAAACTATTGGATACGTTATATTATTTCTACTGGCATAGAGTAATCTGGTCTGAACACTTACCAACCCACACAAGATTATCTAAATTCATCATATTTAGGCCTTCCTAACCAGTCGCCTGCCTGTCTACAAAAATGAAATAAGGCAAAGGCAGGTCTCTTGTTTGGGGAAAAAGAGAGCCGGCATAGCAAAAGGATGTTGTGATCTCAACTAGTCAGAAGTGAAAAGGAGGTTCATGTTCAAAACGCCATGCTTACCGCATAAATTTGTTCCTGTAGCTACTCCACCGTAACAAGTTGTCAGTTTGTCACAATATATCCACTGAACTTGACCAGGAGGGCAAGCTGCAAACTTGCCTCTATGGGCCCCAGACTCCTGAACTCCTTTTGTGATGCAAATCTGTATACCACATACATCTGAGTTGTGGGTTTTCTTAAAGAACACCCTGTTAGCAGGAGATGTTTAATATAGTTCCCATCCTCTCCCAAATCGAATAAATGTTACAATATAATGCACCCTGCAACTAGAATTACCACAAAGCATTCTTAGTTTTCTTTAACAACAAAGGCATAAGAGGCACAAGGAGATAAAGTGAACTGCAAAGAAACGCATAATTAGGTCAATCAAGATTTGAACTGGTGTTTTGGTTCCACAGACTGTAACCAAAGCAGAAAACGTCATTACCTGTGAGCATATAGATGTTTTTCTATACACTGCGCTAAACGTCTCTAGTGATTCTTGAAAAAGATTACAAACAGTTAAAAGAGAGCTTTGAGTGACTGGGCTGTTGATAGCAGCTCCAGCACAAAAAACATGGAACTTCATAAATTAATATTATCTCCCAGCCCCATCATACTTCTTTGAACTTAACTCCCACTGATGTCATTACTTGTGGAAGATGAATATGAAATGTGAAAGAATACGTGCTAATGAGACTGTAAAAGTGTGTATGACTGTGACAATAAATTAATATGTTGTTTGCACATTTGTTTCATTGTGGGGACATCTATTGCTTTTTGGTGAAAATATACATCTTATGGTCATGACACGTTAATATTGTGCGTGCAATTTATGATAGTGTACATTATGTAGTATGGTTTTGTATGCGTGAAAACATTTTTGACATCAGAAATAGTGTATGCAGGATTGAAGTGTAGACTGAGTACAGAGAAGGTGGAAGATAGGGTTAAGATAGCAGCTCATTTGGTGAATGTAATGTGTTTTTATTTTGTGCTGTTACAACTATTGATGTCATTATCAAACTTAACTCCCCTTTAACTTTAGCTTTATTTTCTATGAATTTTACTGATTTTTATAGATTTACTTCTCTTTTAATGGATGAAGTGAGCATCATTTAGAATTTTGTTTTGCTTATATAGATGTTTGAGAAAACTGTGTAGAAATATGTTTTTTAGCCTATGTACTGGTTGTGAACATCATGTAACAGAGGCTTATATATTATAATACCACACTATCCTGAAGTATTTTCATTTAACTTTGCAAACCAATATTAACGTTTGATTGGTTGATGTGTTTTAGGTGATGTTTGTGTACATTTGAGTAAGTTTGATTTCGAAACCTAACATACATTGTGGCCTGTGATTGTGTGTGGTAGGTTTCAGAAGTGGCCTGCCAGGGCGAGACTACTGCCCATAAAGAAATTATCTTTCGTAAACATTGCAGCACCTGCTTTTTGCACACAACATACATAGAGGCCTGTTGGTCGAGATCTTCCTCCTACCAGTTTTTTTGATGTGTTTAGTGTGATGCTTTTGAACTCTGAAGTAGGTCTGATTTTTGCACGGTTCTTAAATTGTGGCCTATATGAACATATGTGGTATGTTTGTCAGTTTTCCCAGCAGGGAAAAGACTTCACCCATGCTTTAACATGGGTGGTATGTTTGTCAGTTTTCCCAGCAGGGCAAAGACTTCACCCAAGCTTGGTTTACTGATGTGTTTAATTTTATGCTTGCAAACATTTTGATCATTTTTGCAGCCAACATAAATTACAACCTGCATATGTGTGTGAGTGGCAGGTGTAATAGTTGGGCTCTTCAGGGTGAGGACCGTGCGCATGGTGAGTTTGATGAGGTGTTTAGTTTGATATTTTCTGAACACTGGACTAGATCTGATTTTCTGCATCCAACACATGTTGTGTGTGTTAGGTAAGATGGATGTGGTCCCTATAGCAAGGGATATGCCAAGCTACATTGGATTCGCCTTGCCAGAAGTGATTGATAATCAGAATTTGGGCATTCTGGGATCAATATGGCTGGAGAGAGAAAAAGTGTGTGTGTGTGTGTGTGTGTGCGTGTGTGCGTATGTGTGTAGTCAATGTGAAATTTGGGACCAACTGAGGGTGGGCTTGCACAAACACCAAGTCTGTTGATTGCTTGCCTTAGATGTGAATGATCATAGGAATTAGTGCATGCTTGGGTCTCATTACGACTTGTGTTGTGAGTGTGTATCATAGATGAGAAGTCTGGGACCCTCAGTGTGTGTGTTTCAACATGCTGTTCATTGACATGTCCATGAGCATTGATCACATGGGCATTCAGATTTGGGAATATTATGCCCACGTTATTAAAAATGCAAAAAGAACAGATGATGGACAGAATGTTGAAGAAACCAAACATTCATCCCCCAGTCACAGATATGGGTTAAATCCATTGTTTATTTGCTCACCCTACCGCCCCAGTTTGGACCCAGCCATATGCAAATCAGTCTTGACGCTGCTCCCCATGGGAACAGTCCAGCCCGAGCTGTCAAGCCAGGTCCTCCCTGGACCAGAAACAAGAATCCTGGGACCGGTTTCGGGGTATCACGCCTCTTCAGCCAGGCTACCTTGAATCCAGTGGCACAGTGATCATGGGACCCACGTCCGGGCGTACCCTTCCCACCAAGGGAGACAATTGCAAAAAGAACAGATGATGGATGGAATGGTTTCATCCATCATCTGTTCTTTTTGCTTTTGTTGGATTTGAGCTAGCCTGGCTGATGAGAGGGCCTTCATCAGGACGTGTTGGAGGGGCAACCTTGTGTGGTAACGACAGGGTGTGATTAAATAAAATATATCTGGTGTGTTTTCTCTAACCCGTGAAGGTTTCATGCAGGAACTCACCTTGAGTCACATGAAAAAAGGACTTCCTCTGAGTTCCTATGGAGGGAGAAAAGATGGCATCCCAGCTCATCTTTAGGGTGTTCCAAATGAAGCAACCTTTAAACCATAGTGCATAGAAATCTACATGTACTTGTGGTAAAATATACAAAAATTCATGCATTGTTGTGAATAAGTGATTTTCCTGGGTTGTGTTTTCTTTCTTTTTGTGTGTTGTTGTTGATCAGTTCTTCATTTGATCTTTAATTTTTTTGGTTTTTGTTGTTTATATTAATTGAGGTTCACTGGGTTACCATATTAGAAAGTAATGTCATCCTAGAGCTGTGGCCAGGGAAATGAGTAACTCTTCCTCTGTGGACACTCAAAATTGGTTCTGAGGGCAGCTCCTCTTCTACTGGGATTGGTGTATGGCTGACTAGAGGGACAAACAGGGGCAGGCCCAGGTGTTAGCTACATCTGCCTGTGACACTGTAGGTCTCTTTGAAGTTAATTAAGTTCTTGGGCATGGCTCAGATGGTGATCCTGTTAGAGGAACAGAACGCCTCCCAACACCAAAGCCCTTTGTCTCAGATGTGGGAGCAAGTTCACATCTCATCAAATGTGAATCACCAGATGTTTTCTGGTGGGTCTTGAAAGAGCAATCAATAAAGATGTCTTTACATGTAGTACTTATGTTGTCATAATTGCTGTGCTTCAAAGACAGAGATAAAATTTCAGGCCATGTCTTCTGATAAACTGCTGCTTTTTCTTTTAACATGAGGATTGGTGTTTATATTTCCCTCTCTGACTGCAAAGTTATAGGAGTTTTTTAAGTGAACTATGAGAATCTTGCTTGGGTACAGGGAGTGTGGGAGGGGAAGCTGCAGAATGTCATTTTTTGTAATAGAAAACAGGATTTAAACACCTGTAAATGGAGAGAGGGAGAGAGAGAGAGAGAGAGAGAGAGAGAGAGATGTGTGTGTGTGTGTGTGTATAAAACTGAAAAAAACAAAGGTTACAGGGATGTTATAGTTAGGCTCAGATTTCCCTCGTGCAAAACCAGTGAACCTGAGCTAACTATAACTTACACCCCCGCAATGCAGTGCTTATGACCTCACATATTCATCACTCATGACATGGTCAGTGATATCACTGATGACATCATCAAGTGAGTGTAAGTGTTAAGAGTTTATGGGTGTTAAACATATATAGTAACCTACTCCAAATTTTAATTACTATACTAGGTGCACACCTACTGAATGATACTACTTTTAACGTATATTGTGTGAGTGCCTGTGTGACTGTATCCTTGTGTGTATCGGTGTGTGAGTGGGTGTGTGAGTGGCTGTATGTGTGTATAAGTGGATGTGTGAGAAGCTGTGTCAGTGAGTGAGATGCTGTGTGAGTGGCTATATTGGTGAGTGAGTGGGTGTGTCAGTGGCTGTATGGGTGAGTGAGTGGGTGTTTGGTTAAGTGAGTTGGTGTGTGAGTGGCTGTATTGGAGAGTAAGTGTCTGTGTGAAAGTCTCTATGGGTGAGTGAGCGGATCTGTGAATGCTTGTATGGATGTGTGAATGGGTACGTAAGTGGTTGCGCGAGTGAGTGTTTGTATGGGTGAGTGAATGGCTGTGTTGAAAGGCTGTATGGGTGAGTGAGTGGGTGTGTGAGTGACTGTGTAGGTAAATAAGTGGGTGTGTGAGTGACTGTATGGGTGAGGGTGTGGCTATTTGAGTGGCTGTACGGGTAAGTGATTGGTTGTATGAGTGGCTGTATAGGTGAGTGAATGGTTCTGGGGAACCAGGTTCAAGTCTCGGCACTGGCTCTGGGCAAATCACTTAATCTTCATAATCACTTAAAATAAAATGTATCTGACCTATGGAACAGGTAATCCTTGTCTAGTGAAAACAGCTCTTAAGGCCTTGTCACTCTAAGGACATGTTTTGCATTAAACTTTTACATGTCCTACTTTTAAATACCATGCACCCTGCCTTATTGGGTATTAAAGGGTTAGGGTGACTAATTTGTCTTTAAAAGGAAGGTTTAGGCATGTCAAAATGGATTATTTTGATAGCTCAAATCTACAGTTTTAAAACTGCGCAGACAGGCTACGGTAGTAGGCCTGCAGCCATGTTTTACACTGTCACTCTAATAGTGGCACAATGTGTGTTGCAGTCCACTATTGACATTTAACTTACCGCCCTGGGCACACTTTGTAGCATATACTGGGGACTTACAGGTAAATTCAATATGGCAGTTAGGAGTAAAGCCAATTTTGACATGTTTTAGAGGTCAGAGCACATGCAGTGGAGTCAGGTTAGTAGAGTCCCAGTGTACAGAGTAAAAAAACAGCAGTAAAATCTAGCAAAAAATGGGGGTGACCTCGCACAAAGGAACATTTTCCTAGAATAACAATACAATTTCCAAGTGTCATGAAAAGACTGTTCTGCCAGCATGTGCAGGGCCTGGGTGGCCTAGGGTAAAAAGACTTCAGTAGACTCCTTTAATGGCGGTCTTTCTCTAACTAACCCAGGTGCAAGGACCATTATTTAGCTTGCTTAAGAACCCATCAGAGCCTTGTTACACCACTGAAAAGAGAGTGCAGTATTGTTTCTTGATAACTTTGAAGTGTGGTTCCTGTTTTTTTTCCAAGGGGCTAGATTAAGTGCCATAAATTATCGACCACCTTGGTAGAAAAAGTGTGTATATAATTTGAGATATCAAAAGCTTGGAGCAGTTCCATGATATGTTGAGGACAGTATTCTGTATGATATAATGATTTCTCTTGGGAGTCTGAGCATTGCTGTTCAGCGAGCATGCGTAATTTGTAAGAAAAACGTTTTCATAGTTAACGCTCAAGTATCAACTAGCACATGTGAGGAAATATTGGCAGCATAAGAAAAGCAATGCAGGGATCTAGAAATAGGAAAAGCACAGAGACTACGTTCTCCTAAAAAAAAAAAAAAAATGTGCACACCCTTTATCCGCACAGAAGACTGACCGCTTCTGCTACTGCATTAATAAGCTTCTAGTTGATATTATTAGAGAAATACCACTCACTGGAGTTGTCAATTCAGTTAGTGGCAAAAGAAGAGCTGCAATGTGAGGGTCCATTTCCCTTCATTCCCATTTGATTCATGTTTCTATAGACCTGGATGGATTGGGGACAAAACCTCCTAAAACATCTCCTTCCCCTGGGAATGTGGGGACCGAAGGAAGAGACTCTTGTGCAAGGCGGTCTCTTAATAGATCCCTCTCATATGTTAGAGATCTTAGGTAGAAAGGGAATATGGGGCCAGTCGATGCATTTCGTCTGCTTCCCCCGAGTATAGATAGGAGATGGGGAAATACAGAGGATAATGCCAGCTGCAGGGCCGGTTCTAGGATTTTTGGGGCCCCAGGCGAAGGGGAATACGCGAGGCCCCTCTAATTTACATAAGTGACACCTTCAGGGCTCCGAAAGTTGCTTTGTGCAGACTCCTCCTGGGCCGCAGCTCCTGTCTCTGCCACCTACAAGCGCCTCTTTTACAGCTCGTATCGGGCTGAAGGTGTGAGAATAGCTTAGAGGCTGAGTTAAAACAGTGCAGACGGTAAAGTGCTGACAATAGGTGTCCGGCAGTGTCTCTTAATGGGCAGCCAGGCAGGAGGCCTAATTGCAGGACAAACCTGCAAAATGCGTCTCCTTGCAACTGGCACAAGATGAAGTGTCCCCCTCCCCTAGGCCTCCCCACACCATCCCTGAGAGACCCAGGGAGGGGACCCCCTCCTGTAAGCCCAATTGCAAACAGATAACACCTTTCTTCAATGGGATCGGCAGGGGCACAAGAGGTTTGGTGGTGTGTTGCACTGGTGCGGGGCCCCATGCTGGTGGGCTGAGAGCGAGGCCCTGGGCAGCTGCTCACACTGCCCATGCCTAGCGCCAGCCCTGGCCAGCTGATACAATCTTTACTCCAATGCACAGAACAACAGGATGTGGAAAGAAATTCCAGGCCCGCCATGCCATGCGACAATTAAATAGGTGGTCACGTGGTGTGTCAATTAGAAATGTATTGCTCAGTTAATTAAAACATTACAATAATAACTACAGCGATTTGATAAAATCAATAGAAAATTACCAATCAAGCAAACATATGAGCATTGGATATCAAACGGTGTGTAAAAGGCCAGATTTGACACAGTTCAAAGGCTGGAAAGAAGTCCAGTGCAAAAATGCATACAGAAACACCTCAAATACAAAGCTGCATTTCAGGAGAAATGACTCGAACACCCGCCCTATCACAGTTGTCAATAAATCTAGGTGGGTGGAGCCTGCACGTGAAATTTGGCGGGGTTTGCGAATACAAACGGAGTGATGTTAAAGCAGAAAGCACCTGCCAGAAAACTTCACAGTATACAATTGCTTGTTATGATATATTTAGGAATCGTTCCGGAAACCACGAACTACAATACATTTGTTCTCATCGTTCGGAAAATGGGACACACTGACATTGATACTTCTCAGAGCTTTAAATGGGCAGGTTCAGCCAGGTACGGGGTTCCTGCACTTCTTTAACCCTTTCCGTGCGTCGGGCGGCCGAAAGCCGTCTGACGTCACGGTGGGCGTGTGCGTCGGACGGCTCCCGGCCGTCCTAGCACCCAACCAAGGGGGAAGTGCTGGCGCTCCCCCCGTGGGCCAGCCTTTATGTTGCCCCCACCAGGGAAAGCAGGGGAAGCCCTTCCCCTGCCCCCTCACGCCCCCTCCACGTCATCTAATGACATCAGCGCGCAAGGCACGCTGATGTCATTAGAGGATACCGGACGCGCTGGAAACAATTTGCTTCCAGCGCATCCTTTAAACAGGAGGTAAGTTTCTCCTCGGGGAGGGGGGCATTTTAACAAAAGAGGCATCAGGGGAAAGGAAAGGGTTTTCCTTTCCCCCGATGCCTCTTTTGAGCATTCCTGCTGCACGATTGTGCGATCGTGCAGCAGGAAGGCCCACTAGACAACAGGGAATTTTTATTTTTTAATTGCGCATGTAATTAACTGTTTGTGGGGAGCGGGCCCTTAGGCAAGGGTCGCTACCCTTTTGGGGGCAATGTTTTTGGCTGTCTGCCCCCCTGGGGGGCAGATCTTGCCAATTTTTTTTTTTTTTTTTTTTTTAAATCGGGCCCACTAGACCACCAGGGATGTATTTGTGGGGAGTGGCCCCTTGGGCAAGGGTCGCTCCCCTTTGGGGGCAATGTTTTGGCTGTCTGCCCCCTGGGGGGCAGATCTCGCCATTTTTAAAAAAAATCAGGCCCACTAGGCCACCAGGGATTTATTTGTGGGGAGTGGCCCCTTAGGCAAGGGTCGCTCCCCTTTGGGGGCAATGTTTGTGGCTGTGTCTGCCCCCCAGGGGGGCAGATCTCACCATTTTTTTTAAAAATTGGGCCCACCAGGGGTTTATTTGTGGGGAGTTGCCACTTAGGCAAGGGTCACTCCCCTTTGGGGGCAATGTTTTTGGCTGTGTCTGCCCCCCCAGGGGGGCAGATCTCGCCTTTTTAAAAAAATTTTTTTTTTTTTTTTAATCGGGCCTACTTGACCACCAGGGGTTTAATTGTGGGGAGTGGCCCCTTGGGCAAGGGTCGCTCTCCTTTGGGGGCAATGTTTTGGGCTGTGTCTGCCCCCCAGGGGGCAGATCTCACCATTTTTTTTTTATTTTTTTTTAAATCGGGCCCTCTAGCCCACCAGGGATTTATTTGTGGGGAGTGTCCCCTGGGGCAAGGGTCGCCCCCCTTTGGGGGCAATGTTTTTGGTTGTGTCAGATCTCGCCTTTTTAAAAAAAAAAAATCGGGCCCACTAGACCACCAGGGATTTATTTGTGGGAAGTGGCCCCTTGGGCAAGGGTCGCTCCCCTTTGGGGGCAATGTTTATGGCTGTGTCTGCCCCTCAGGGGGGCAGATCTTGACTATGTTTTTTAAAATCGGGCCCACTAGACCACCAGGGATTTATTTGTGGGGAGTGGCCCCTTGGGCTGTTTTCTGCCCCCGTGGGGGGCAGAGCGGCTGATTGTATTTTTGCATGGCCACTAGGCCACCAGAATTTATTTATTTTTTATGTTGGGGAGCGGCCCCTTGGATAAGGGTCGCTCCCCTTTATGGGGTGATTCTTGTGGCCATTTCTGCCCCCTTTGCGGGCAGCCCGGCTATATGTTTTCAGGCCCATCTTCACCAAGAGGGGCGGGAGCCACTAGACACTAAGGTTTTTTTTTTTTTAATTTTGTTGGGGACCGGCCCCTTGGGCAAGGGTCGCTCCCCTTTATGGGAGGAGGATTGTGGCCATTTCTGCCCTCTTTGGGTGGCAGATCAGCCGTATGTTTTTAGGCCCATCTGTCCCCAAGGGGGACAGAAGCCACTAGACACCAAGGTTTTTTAAATGTTGGTGTTGGGGAGTGGCCTCTTGGGCAAGGGTTGCTCCCTTTTTACGGGGGTGAATATTTTAGCTGTTTCTGCCCCTCTTGGGGGCAGATCAGCCTTATACTCTTAGGCCCACCTACCCCTTAGCTTGGCTGGTGGATTGTGTGTGGACTTGTGCATCATTTGCATATGTGATTGTAATGTTTTATTTCTCCTTTTTATTCTAGTCCAAAGCTTTTGATTCTTGTTTGCGGTTTCGGCAGTGGTTGTTCTGCAGTTTTGAGTAGTTGCATTTATTTGGTAAGAAAAACATTTTTGTTGTGTTTACTCCAAATGAGTATTATTGTCATGCTTGAATGAATTTTTTGTAAGTGGTGTCATAATGGCAGCATATTTAGTTAGTGTTTTGAGCATGAAATTCTTTGCGATGTGTTTTGCATTGTCTTATGTGCAATTTTCTTTTCTTTTTTAGTGGGATATTGTTGATCCTTACTGTGTCTGTGCAGAGTAGGTGGTGGTGAGTCTAGCTGCTTCTGGCTAGTGAGTGGTACAGTTTTGGAGTATATAGGTCTTTGTGATAAAGCCACATTTTGTTTATTACTTATTTTACAAAGTGTTTGTTGTTGTTGACTTGTTTGACAAGTTATCTTTATTAGTAAGGATTAAGGCTAGCCGTAGAATTACTGCTCAGGAGGTGGTTGGTATGCTTTTTGAATCTTCCTCTGAGCAGGATTATGAGACTGACAGTGTGTCTGAGGGAGAGGAGGGAGTGCAAGATTCTGGCAGTGAGTTTTCTGTCCACGAGGAATCATCTGATGATGAAGCTACTCTCAGTGCAGATGAAGTGCCTGTTTTAGAGGCGGACACTGATGTGTCGATGGTGCAGCAAGAGACATTGGGATTGCAGCATGGGGCTGCAAGGCTTCCTACTGGAAGTGCTGGACTCTGGGTTGATCCAAACATGGTGCAGCCGGTGTTGCCTGCCTTTAGTGGTAATGCAGGGTGCAAGGTGGATTGTGAATTTTTTTTGCCTATGCAGTTTTTTCTGTTGTTTATGGATGATGTATTTTTGGCTGAGATTTTTGAGCAGACTAATTTGTATGCTGAACAGTTTTTGAGGGACAACAGTGCCAGACTTAGGCCCCGCTCTAGAGCTACCCGGTGGACTCCCACAAATCTGGATGAGATGAAGAGGTTTTTGGGTTTGACTTTTTTGATGGGCTTGATAAGGAAGCCGTCCCTGGCTTCATATTGGTCTACCAGTCCCTTGATGGCAACGGCCATATTTCCTGCAATTATGAGTCGTGATCGGTATTTACTTTTGCTTCGGATGCTGCATTTTGTTGATAATGCTTTGGCGTTGCCACGAGATCACCCTGACTGACCGTCTTTTTAAAATTTGGCCTGTTCTTGATCACTTTGTAGATCGATTTTCAGAGATCTATACTCCAGGGAAAGAAATAGCTGTTGATGAGTCTTTGGTCCTGTTCAAGGGCTTTTTGGTTTTTAGGCAGTACATTACTAGCAAGAGGGCACGTTATGGAATTAAGATGTATATGTTGTCTGAGAGTAAGACAGGATATGTCTAGAATTTCTGGATGTACACTGGTAGGGATTCCACTATTGACCCCCCTGGTTGTCCGTCCACTTTTGGAGTTTCAGAGAAAATTGTGTGGGAACTTGCTAGAGGACTGTTTAACAGAGGTCACCATTTGCACCTTGATAACTTCTACACTGCTGTGCAATTGTTTAAGGAATTGTTCAAAGTGGACACTTTTGTTGTGGCACAATCCGCTCTAACCGTAAAGGTTACCCAAAAGAGCTTGTTTGCAAAAAGCTTCAGAGGGGACAGTGCAGTGCCTTGCGTAGTGAGGAACTGCTAGCTGTGAAATCTGTGGACAGGAGGGATGTGTACATGCTGACGACCATCCATGATGACAGTACTTAACATGTGAGTGTCTGGGGTCAGGTTGCTGAAGTGCGCAAACTTGTGTGCATTGTAGACTACAATAAGCACATTGGTGGGGTCGATAGAGTAGATCAGAGGTTGGAACCTTACACTGCTGTTCGTAAGGCTTACATTTGGTATAAGAAGTTGGCCATCCATCTCTTCAAATTAGCAACTTTTAATGCTTTTGTTGTGTTCAAGGAGTGTTCTCCTGCGTCAAACATGACTTTTGTTCAGTTTCAGAAGTCTGTGATAGGCAGCCTTGTTGTAGTGGAACAGGCAAGTGTTGTTTGAGTTGGAGTGGTGGAGGATGTGGCTAGATTGAAAGATCGCCACTTTCCTGATTTAATTCCTCCCACGCTCAAAAAAACCAATCCCTGTAAGAGATGTCGTGTCTGTTTGCGAAGAGGTATGTGGAAGGAGAGTTGTATGCACTGTGCTGATTGTCCTTCTAATCCTGGGCTGTGTGTGCCCACATGTTTCAGATTGTATCACACTCAAAAGAGTTTTTGGGAGCAACCGTGAGTCTAATGGTGTACTGCCTGGTCTGTATGGTTTTATATAGTTGTTGTTCAGTTTCACGGTTGGCATTAGAATGATGACTTTGGTTACCGCTGTTGTTTTTGTAGTTATAGTTTTGTATCTTGTTCCAATTGGTTTGTGTTTTCTTTCTTGTTAAAAATAAATTTGATGATGGTGTGCGTGGACTGGCGCTTGGCTGGCGGTGTGCGTGGGCTGGTGGTGTGCGTGGGCTGGGGCTTAGCTGGTGGTGTGCGTGAGCTGGCGCTTGGCTGGCAGTGTGTGTGGGCTGGCACTTGGCTGGCAGTATGCGTGGGCTGGCGGTGTGGGTGGGCTGGTGCTTGGCTGGCAGTGTGCGTGGGCTGGCATTTGGCTGGCAGTGTGTGAGTAGTGACTTGCTGCTGGTCATTACACACTCTGCTAGTCAAACGCCACTGCACACACTATGTCAACCACCAGCCGGTGTGATTGCTGTGTCAGTCATGTGGGCGTATGAAACTGATGGGCCCTTGAATGGCGCTGTCTGTTGATGTGAATGTTGTAATGTGCTGGGCCAGCGGCTGGCGGTGTGAATGGTCTTGTGTGTCACATATGAAAGGTGTGTGAATGGCCTGTAAAGAGGTTGGTGCCTTGCCGTGGCTTTACAGCTCACGAGCTGTGAGTCATTGGTTCAGATTTTTAAGCTTTTAAATATTAACAGTGCATTTCCTTTTTGTGAAATCTCTTGTAAACAGAATTTTACGCTCTGAACTTTCACTCACCCTCGTGCCAAATACAACCGGTATGTGTGAGTACTTAAGGAATTGTTCATTTTGAAGTAATATTTGTCTTTTCTGTCCCTCTCTGCCAGGGTGTACATTGTCTCCACATTGTCTGTGGATGTGAGTGTTGTAATGAGCTGGGGCTGCAGCTGGTGGTGTGAAAGTGTGTGTCAAGAATGAAAGGTGTGTGAATGTCCTGTAAAGAGGTTGGTGGTTTGAGAAAGAATGGGGACCCCTACATGCAATAGTAAACACTTGCTAGCTGTAGGGAAAACAGTATAAGGGGGAAAGGTTTTTTCTTTGCATCCTCAATGGCTGTGTTGTTTTTGATTTTATTTTCTAATTCTAAAATCTCAGCCACAAGTTGTTGTGACATTTCTCGGGCTGTTTCTACTATCAACATCATTAGATCTCTCGAGCATCGATTAGCGATCATAGCCCATTTTTCTAGAAACTGTTTTATTTGGATAAACAAACCAGGGATATTTTTTACTCTTAACCCTTGTGGTATTACACCGGCATGCAGGTATTCTAACATAAATTTTCCGTGCAATTCAATTCTCTTACTTTTTTCTTTAGTGCCATTAATTTTTCTAGATCTTCATTTTTGTCTGGATTGCTAGTAAGTTGGTTACCAAAACTACCTAAGCTGCCAACCATTGATATGAAGTCATCATCTGTAAATCCAAAAGTTTGGAGATTAGCCAACTTTATGTAGGCTAATGTATGCTAACAGATGAGAAGGAACAAATAAAAATAGAATAAAAGAAGGAAGTGTCTACTAAATGTTTTGGTAATTAATCACCTTAATAGTGCCACAAAAAGCCCACAAAGGGCCTCAATAAATAATTAAAAATAGGTGCTTAAGTGCTATAAATATAATACAGTGTAATTATAGATACCCTGAAATCCAATAGAACCTGAACCACGATACTAAGGCTATGTAAGCTCAAAAAGAAGAATATCCCCTCACAGACAGGCTGTGAGATTAATGGTTTGAGAAAGAATGGGGACCCCTACATGCAATAGTAAACACTTGCTAGCTGTAGGGAAAACAGTATAAGGGGGAAAGGAACAAGCTAGTTGCAAGCATCAATATTTAAAAGACAAATGTAGCAGGACAAGGTGTATTTAATCAAAAGACAGTGCTTAAATATTATCAAAAATATTTTTTATTTTTAGTATTTTTCTGATATTTTTGTCATCTTGTCACAAGTATGAAAAATATATATTTCTGGATAATTAAAATTCACAATGCATCAAAACATATTATGACATGTGAGACATAATCAAGTGGATAAGAAAATTATACATAACAATACAGTTTACATATAATGCAGCATTTTCTTTTGCGTTCGAAACAGGGTCCAAATCATATATGGACAGAAAGGAGGGTTGGCGGTAGATGGAACTACGCGCGTTGCGGCAGGTTGCCTTCGTCAGGACACCGTCTCAACTTTCACTGCATTGGACATATAATCAAATAATCTCAGTAATTACATGCACTTATGTCAATTTTATAATTTTTATGTCCTGCAAGGAAAGATTGTTCAATTGGATCGTTTCCAAAGAAATCGATATAGATACAAAAGGTTCAGTGGTATTTTGGGGATCTATTCAGGTTAAAAACCATGCAAATTTAGTGAAGTTAAAAACATATTCTAAAAATAGAGTATGTGGACAGTGAGAAGAATATACCAAGAGAACACCTCCCAGTGTCATATCTCTATGTCTAAAGATATTAGTACAAAAAGAGATATAATTCCGTTAAAACCATTTATTTATGAAAAAGTGCATGCTCAAAAGAGTGATTTTATAGAGCGGAGCATGTACCAACTGAGTATACCAAGAAGGTGACAAGAGGAACAAGGTTTTAAAAATATTATAGTCACCTATTTCTGTATATGGTCATTCAAATTAATTTCAGTTGTTTCCACTTTTGAGCTTTCTTGGTAGTGCAATAAAAAGTCCCTGAGTCTGTAATATAATAATATGTATATCTTAGTAGGAGATAATGGGTTGGTTGCATGATTTTAATGTAGTATTAGGACATGCTTCTATACCTGATGGAGAGGGCGTTAATGGATGAATCGGGTGGGTGAATTTCCAACCGGTTTAATTAATTTCCAAAGTTTTAAGTTCCGGGACTAGGGAGTTTAATCTGGAGGCAGTAGTTTTCTCTAGTCACACAGGAGAAAATGGATAAAAGAATTTGATAAATCAATCTATCTTTAATGGGTAAGAAGAACACATATTCAGTCTGAGATCATGAAAAGGGCTCTGCTGTTATATTGAAGAATACCTGTAAGGAGTCCTTATATCACAACGGCATTCTGTAGGCTGCTGTACTATAGTTCTGTATACACAGACCTTAGGTTTATGTTTGTGCTGTGTGTTAACCGATGCTGCAATTCCACATCTAACACAAGTATAAATTTTGAAAAATCAATATAAGAGACAAAGGTTATGAACAGTATAGAATATTATATATTACTCTACTGGGCACACATTATTTGATCGGTGGATAACCTATTAGAGTAGTATACTTACTGATAATGAAGATATAATGGCCCATCTAAATTGCACCATTGAGTAAAGTGCTCTTGTGAGTCCGATTATCTGTAAAAAGACATGAGGTCCCATGAATGATGAGGGGTTACGTAGTTTAAATGATTATTTTTGCTGCAGATGTACAAGGTGAGGGTTATATCTATGTGAGTACTAGAGCAGTATCTAAGCTAGCTAATGTAACCCGTACTGTATATGGACAGTGTTTAGTGGTTAACTCTATTCTTTGTATTTATACACCGAAAGTATATGACTTTCTAGAATGTCATAAAGAAGCCATAATGCTCTATAAGTTGAGATGCCAATTATATAAATACTACTTGGAAGTTTTGAGGAATACGCTATGTAGATAGCTGTAAACGGTATAAAGTGTTTATGCGAACCACTTAATGATTACTAAACTGCCTTCCAGTTGATTGTAATGTAGGTACGTCAAGTACATTTTTAAAAAAGGAACATTATGTTATTAATGACGTTCTCTACAATCTAGCACTGTGTAACAACTAGGAGGTTTACTCTGTTCTTTGTAATTGGGGCCACGGTGTCTGGCTATCTAGAATGTGACAGAGAACAATATCACTCTATGCAATAAGGCGGTAACTATATAAAAGTGGCTCAAGAGCCTTAAAGAACGTGCTATCTTAATAATCAAAGTCGATTTGAAAGAATTAATCGAATCGCTCAATATGTCCTGAGCTATATTGCCATACGTCGCATTGCAGGTCGGTAAAACTTACTCTCGCAATGGGGCTAATTAAGATGCCAAAGACCGGAATTGTAACGTTAAATGAGCACCCTTAGAGATATATTTAAGCTACCTTCTCATTTATTTAAGAAAAGCATGCAAACAGATTGCGTGAAACAATCTCTTACCATAGAGCAGCCTACGTAGCCAGAGTCCGATAAAATGCCTCTTCCCGGGAGATACTGGAGCTGGTAAACGCGACCTTTTAAATCATTTTTTCCCGGGGTTTCTGGTTGAGGTAAATTGGTCACGTGTTATTACGTGCTAAAACGTACAGAGACGTTCACGCACGGTCGCCTAAATCGGAGTCATAGAAAGAGGATTCTCCAAAGATGCAATGTCTACTATGTATCGTATGTGGCCACTAGCCAAGACTTAAAGTGAAGAGATATAGAAGCGTTGAGCGCCATGTTAGCTGCATCTACGTTGTTTTATTTTGCAGTGCTTGTATCTCGTTTTAGTATAAGATATACCTTTATAGATAAGGTGAATAGAAAAATCTGTATGTGAGGGTAATGAATGATAATTCATAATGAATCGAGATTTTAAATGTCAAAATATGGGACAGCTAAATCTCAATAGATAGGCTCTATATTACATAGCTCTCCTATTGCTAATCAAGATTTTGGTTATTGAGATATATAACGACTGTTAAAAGAAGAGAAAGACATATAGTAACTTCAAATACTGCAAAGATGATGCATATGCTATATGCACCTAAAAGATGGATAAAAAGTAGTTACACTGCAATGTGTCTATACTGAGAACTGAATAGATCTTATTTAGCAGTTATATTTGATTGCCTGTTCCCACGGCATATCTTGGTTGAGTCCATTTTTAAAAGTGTTAAGTGTGAAAATCCAAAACACTTCTCGTCGTTTCCGTATATTTTCTGCTACCTGACCTTCTTTGGATTGTATTTTTTCTAAAATGAACCACTTAATCTCATCCACTTGGTGGTTCATTTCAATGTAGTGTTGCACAATGGGTGCTGTTGTTCTATGATTACGAATTGCTGATTTATGTTCCGTAAGGCGAACATTCATAGTGCGCGCCGTTTCGCCCACATAGCCTTTATTGCATGGACAGATTAAAAGGTATACAAGGTCTTTAGTCTTACAATTTGTCATACCTTTTGTGGTGATAATGTGTCCATTAAATTGAATAGAACTAGATTCAATGGCTTGTGGGCAGATTTTGCATGTGCCACATTTAAAATTGCCTTCCACTGGTTGTAACCCCACAATACTTCTCTGTATTGGCTTTTTATCGGGGGCATACGTGACCTTACTACGTGGTCTTTGAGATTCTTATTTTTGCGATATGCAAATAAGGGTTTAGGAATTTTTTCCTGGTTTTCTTTATTGGCATTCAGGATGTGCCAATTATTACACACAATACGCCGAATCTGCTCATTCAGCATAGAGTGTCGTGTGACAAACACTAACTCAGAACAAGTTTTTTCATTTTTACTGGTTAAGAGATGTTGTCTATCAAAGAATCTCGCTCTTTTGTAGGAATTCCTCACCAACTTGTGGGGGTATCCTCGTGCTAAAAAATTTTGTTTCATGGTCACTGCTTTTTCATCAAAGTCTTTTAGGCTAGTGCAGTTACGGCGCACTCTTAGGAATTGGCCAAAAGGAATACTATTTTTCTGTGATGGAGGGTGGAAACTGTCATAATGCAAAAGTGTATTACGTGCTGTGGGTTTGGTGTATAAATACACTGCTAGCTCGCCATTCACATTTTTAATGATGATATCTAAAAATTCTATATGGGTCACGCTATATGTAAATGTGAAGTGGATATTACTATCACATAGGTTTAGCCATGCTAGAAACTCATGTAGGACATCTACACTGTCAGCCCATATGAAGAAAATGTCATCTATAAAGCGTGACCATTTTAGTACTGTCTCAAAGAATGGAGCTATTTCGTTGTAGATGTGTGTGTTTTCAAATTTGGCCATATAAATATTTGCCACTGTGGGGGCGCAAGATGCGCCCATACTTACGCCCATACTTACGCCCCTCACTTGCTTGTATATTTGGCCATTGAATTCAAACACATTTTCCTCCAATACTATTTTCAAGCAATATATGATGAAGGTGTGGTTGCAATCTATGTTCATTTGTTCCATGAACCATTGTACAGCTTGTAAGGCTCCCAGAATGGGTATGTTGCTATAAAGACTTTCTATGTCCAGGGTGACAAGATATTGTTGTTCTGGGTTGAAGGATATGCCTTCCACCAAATTTATAATATGTCTGGTGTCCTGAACATATGCCGGTGTTTCATGTATATATGGGCGCAAAATGGCATCTAGGTACTTCGATAGAGGTTCAGTGATAGATCCTATCGTTGTAACTATGGGTCTGTACGGAGGATTAGTTTGGCTTTTATGAATTTTCGGTACCCCGTACATACTTGCCATTCTGGGAGTCTGAACATTCAAGTAATCATATTCTTTATCACATATGTAGCCTTCATCTAGTGCTTTATTCATAAGTCTCTGAATTTTGATTTTAATTTTACTAGTAGGGTTGACATTTATTTTAATATAGAAATTGATATCATTTAACATCTCTTCCATTTTGGAAATATAGACTGGGGTATCAATAACGACAATCCCACCTCCCTTATCACAGCTTTTTACTGTGATATCAGGAGTTGTTTTTAGATTCAAGAGGGCTTGGTGTTCCTCTATATTCATGTTGTAAGGAGTTTTAGGTACAAATTTGGTTGCAGCAGTTAGTTTTTGGAACACAACTTGTTCAAAAATTATAACCTCTGGTGGTATTTGTTCTGAGGTCGGAGTGAAGGTAGATTTAGGTGACAATCCTGACCTATTAATGTCAGTGGTCATGGGCATTTGTTGGGCAAAGAAGATCTTAAGTCTGACTTTCCTAAAGAATGCCATTAGGTCAGAGAACAGTTTAAATTTATTAATTCCAGAGTGAGGAACGAAGGTTAGCCCTTTAGATAGTAGGGAGTATGTGGCTTCTGTTATGTTAGATGCGCTTAAATTGAATACTGGTATTTCCATTATTCTCTCCAGTATTGCGCATTGCGTGTTACCAGGTACTGGTTATGGTTGACTTGTTGATTGCCCCGGTAACAGGGTTGGTATTGAGGTCGCCAATTCCCCCTTCTTTGGTTGCGTCTGCCTAAAAAAGGCTGTGTTTGATACATTCTAGTTGTATAGCGACCATTTCTGGTATCGAATTGGTTTGCTGCATTCTCACTGTCGGAATCTGACGTGTCGGAAAAGGTGGTGACCTTTCTGGCATATTGTCTATGTGTTGGTGGGTCTTGTTGTTGACCATCTATCTGGGTATAGTAGTTCTCTGATAGGTATGGGTAGGTATTTTCCCTACTTGAAAATCTTATATCTTTTTTCAATTTTTCTGACTTTCGTTTATTTAAGTATTCTGTGTATGAATACATATCTGCCTCCATATCCTCTAGTTTTTTCTTTGCATCCTCAATGGCTGTGTTGTTTTTGATTTGATTTTCTAATTCTAAAATCTCAGCCACAAGTTGTTGTGACATTTCTCGGGCTGTTTCTACTATCAACATCATTAGATCTCTCGAGCATCGATTAGCGATCATAGCCCATTTTTCTAGAAACTGTTTTATTTGGATAAACAAACCAGGGATATTTTTACTCTTAACCCTTGTGGTATTACACCGGCATGCAGGTATTCTAACATAAATTTTCCGTGCAATTCAATTCTCTTACTTTTTTTCTTTAGTGCCATTAATTTTTCTAGATCTTCATTTTTGTCTGGATTGCTAGTAAGTTGGTTACCAAAACTACCTAAGCTGCCAACCATTGATATGAAGTCATCATCTGTAAATCCAAAGTTTGGAGATTAGCCATCTTTATGTAGGCTAATGTATGCTAACAGATGTGAAGGAACAAATAAAAATAGAATAAAAGAAGGAAGTGTCTACTGAATGTTTTGGTAATTAATCACCTTAATAATGCCACAAAAAGCCCACAAAGTGCCTCAATAAATAATTAAAAATAGGTGCTTAAGTGCTATAAATATAATACAGTGAAATCCAATAGAACCTGAACCACAATACTAGGGCTATGTAAGCTCAAAAAGAAGAATATCCCCTCACAGACAGGCTGTGAGATTAATGGTTTGAGAAAGAATGGGGACCCCTACATGCAATAGTAAACACTTGCTAGCTGTAGGGAAAACAGTATAAGGGGGAAAGGAACAAGCTAGTTGCAAGCATCAATATTTAAAAGACAAATGTAGCAGGACAAGGTGTATTTAATCAAAAGACAGTGCTTAAATATTATCAAAAAATATTTTTTATTTTTAGTATTTTTCTGATATTTTTGTCATCTTGTCACAAGTATGAAAAATATATATTTCTGGATAATTAAAATTCACAATGCATCAAAACATATTATGACATGTGAGACATGTGAGACATAATCAAGTGGATAAGAAAATTATACATAACAATACAGTTTACATATAATGCAGCATTTTCTTTTGCGTTCGAAACAGGGTCCAAATCATATATGGACAGAAAGGAGGGTTGGCGGTAGATGGAACTACGCGCGTTTCGGCAGGTTGCCTTCGTCAGGACACCGTCTCAACTTTCACTGCATTGGACATATAATCAAATAATCTCAGTAATTACATGCACTTATGTCAATTTTATAATTTTTATGTCCTGCAAGGAAAGATTGTTCAATTGGATCGTTTCCAAAGAAATCGATATAGATACAAAAGGTTCAGTGGTATTTTGGGGATCTATTCAGGTTAAAAACCATGCAAATTTTAGTGAAGTTAAAAACATATTCTAAAAATAGAGTATGTGGACAGTGAGAAGAATATACCAAGAGAACACCTCCCAGTGTCATATCTCTATGTCTAAAGATATTAGTACAAAAAGAGATATAATTCCGTTAAAACCATTTATTTATGAAAAAGTGCATGCTCAAAAGAGTGATTTTATAGAGCGGAGCATGTACCAACTGAGTATACCAAGAAGGTGACAAGAGGAACAAGGTTTTAAAAATATTATAGTCACCTATTTCTGTATATGGTCATTCGAATTAATTTCAGTTGTTTCCACTTTTGAGCTTTCTTGGTAGTGCAATAAAAACTCCCTGAGTCTGTAATATAATAATATGTATATCTTAGTAGGAGATAATGGGTTGGTTGCATGATTTTAATGTAGTATTAGGACATGCTTCTATACCTGATGGAGAGGGCGTTAATGGATGAATCGGGTGGGTGAATTTCCAACCGGTTTAATTAATTTCCAAAGTTTTAAGTTCCGGGACTAGGGAGTTTAATCTGGAGGCAGTAGTTTTCTCTAGTCACACAGGAGAAAATGGATAAAAGAATTTGATAAATCAATCTATCTTTAATGGGTAAGAAGAACACATATTCAGTCTGAGATCATGAAAAGGGCTCTGCTGTTATATTGAAGAATACCTGTAAGGAGTCCTTATATCACAACGGCATTCTGTAGGCTGCTGTACTATAGTTCTGTATACACAGACCTTAGGTTTATGTTTGTGCTGTGTGTTAACCGATGCTGCAATTCCACATCTAACACAAGTATAAATTTTGAAAAATCAATATAAGAGACAAAGGTTATGAACAGTATAGAATATTATATATTACTCTACTGGGCACACATTATTTGATCGGTGGATAACCTATTAGAGTGGTATACTTACTGATAATGAAGATATAATGGCCCACCTAAATTGCACCATTGAGTAAAGTGCTCTTGTGAGTCCGATTTTCTGTAAAAAGACATGAGGTCCCATGAATGATGAGGGGTTACGTAGTTTAAATGATTATTTTTGCTGCAGATGTACAAGGTGAGGGTTATATCTATGTGAGTACTAGAGCAGTATCTAAGCTAGCTAATGTAACCCGTACTGTATATGGACAGTGTTTAGTGGTTAACTCTATTCTATTCTTTGTATTTATACACCGAAAGTATATGACTTTCTAGAATGTCATAAAGAAGCCATAATGCTCTATAAGTTGAGATACCAATTATATAAATACTACTTGGAAGTTTTGAGGAATACGCTATGTAGATAGCTGTAAACGGTATAAAGTGTTTATGCGAACCACTTAATGATTACTAAACTGCCTTCCAGTTGATTGTAATGTAGGTACGTCAAGTACATTTTTAAAAAAAGGAACAATATGTTATTAATGACGTTCTCTACAATCTAGCACTGTGTAACAACTAGGAGGTTTACTCTGTTCTTTGTAATTGGGGCCACGGTGTCTGGCTATCTAGAATGTGACAGAGGAACAATATCACTCTATGCAATAAGGCGGTAACTATATAAAAGTGGCTCAAGAGCCTTAAAGAACGTGCTATCTTAATAATCAAAGTCGATTTGAAAGAATTAATCGAATCGCTCAATATGTCCTGAGCTATATTGCCATACGTCGCATTGCAGGTCGGTAAAACTTACTCTCGCAATGGGGCTAATTAAGATGCCAAAGACCGGAATTGTAACGTTAAATGAGCACCCTTAGAGATATATTTAAGCTACCTTCTCATTTATTTAAGAAAAGCATGCAAACAGATTGCGTGAAACAATCTCTTACCATAGAGCAGCCTACGTAGCCAGAGTCCGATAAAATGCCTCTTCCCGGGAGATACTGGAGCTGGTAAACGCGACCTTTTAAATCATTTTTTCCCGGGGTTTCTGGTTGAGGTAAATTGGTCACGTGTTATTACGTGCTAAAACGTACAGAGACGTTCACGCACGGTCGCCTAAATCGGAGTCATAGAAAGAGGATTCTCCAAAGATGCAATGTCTACTATGTATCGTATGTGGCCACTAGCCAAGACTTAAAGTGAAGAGATATAGAAGCGTTGAGCGCCATGTTAGCTGCATCTAAGTTGTTTTATTTTGCAGTGCTTGTATCTCGTTTTAGTATAAGATATACCTTTATAGATAAGGTGAATAGAAAAATCTGTATGTGAGGGTAATGAATGATAATTCATAATGAATCGAGATTTTAAATGTCAAAATATGGGACAGCTAAATCTCAATAGATAGGCTCTATATTACATAGCTCTCCTATTGCTAATCAAGATTTTGGTTATTGAGATATATAACGACTGTTAAAAGAAGAGAAAGACATATAGTAACTTCAAATACTGCAAAGATGATGCATATGCTATATGCACCTAAAAGATGGATAAAAAGTAGTTACACTGCAATGTGTCTATACTGAGAACTGAATAGATCTTATTTAGCAGTTATATTTGATTGCCTGTTCCCACGGCATATCTTGGTTGAGTCCATTTTTAAAAGTGTTAAGTGTGAAAATCCAAAACACTTCTCGTCGTTTCCGTATATTTTCTGCTACCTGACCTTCTTTGGATTGTATTTTCTCTAAAATGAACCACTTAATCTCATCCACTTGGTGGTTCATTTCAATGTAGTGTTGCACAATAGGTGCTGTTGTTCTATGATTACGAATTGCTGATTTATGTTCCGTAAGGCGAACATTCATAGTGCGCGCCGTTTCGCCCACATAGCCTTTATTGCATGGACAGATTAAAAGGTATACAAGGTCTTTAGTCTTACAATTTGTCATACCTTTTGTGGTGATAATGTGTCCATTAAATTGAATAGAACTAGATTCAATGGCTTGTGGGCAGATTTTGCATGTGCCACATTTAAAATTGCCTTCCACTGGTTGTAACCCCACAATACTTCTCTGTATTGGCTTTTTTATCGGGGGCATACGTGACCTTACTACGTGGTCTTTGAGATTCTTATTTTTGCGATATGCAAATAAGGGTTTAGGAATTTTTTCCTGGTTTTCCATTCAGGATGTGCCAATTATTACACACAATACGCCGAATCTGCTCATTCAGCATAGAGTGTCGTGTGACAAACACTAACTCAGAACAAGTTTTTTCATTTTTACTGGTTAAGAGATGTTGTCTATCAAAGAATCTCGCTCTTTTGTAGGAATTCCTCACCAACTTGTGGGGGTATCCTCGTGCTAAAATTTTTTGTTTCATGGTCACTGCTTTTTCATCAAAGTCTTTTAGGCTAGTGCAGTTACGGCGCACTCTTAGGAATTGGCCAAAAGGAATACTATTTTTCTGTGATGGAGGGTGGAAACTGTCATAATGCAAAAGTGTATTACGTGCTGTGGGTTTGGTGTATAAATACACTGCTAGCTCGCCATTCACATTTTTAATGATGATATCTAAAAATTCTATATGGGTCACGCTATATGTAAATGTGAAGTGGATATTACTATCACATAGGTTTAGCCATGCTAGAAACTCATGTAGGACATCTACACTGTCAGCCCATATGAAGAAAATGTCATCTATAAAGCGTGACCATTTTAGTACTGTCTCAAAGAATGGAGCTATTTCGTTGTAGATGTGTGTGTTTTCAAATTTGGCCATTTAAATATTTGCCACTGTGGCTCGCAAGATGCGCCCATACTTACGCCCATACTTACGCCCCTCACTTGCTTGTATATTTGGCCATTGAATTCAAACACATTTTCCTCCAATACTATTTTCAAGCAATATATGATGAAGGTGTGGTTGCAATCTATGTTCATTTGTTCCATGAACCATTGTACAGCTTGTAAGGCTCCCAGAATGGGTATGTTGCTATAAAGACTTTCTATGTCCAGGGTGACAAGATATTGTTGTTCTGGGTTGAAGGATATGCCTTCCACCAAATTTATAATATGTCTGGTGTCCTGAACATATGCCGGTGTTTCATGTATATATGGGCGCAAAATGGCATCTAGGTACTTCGATAGAGGTTCAGTGATAGATCCTATCGTTGTAACTATGGGTCTGTACGGAGGATTAGTTTGGCTTTTATGAATTTTCGGTACCCCGTACATACTTGCCATTCTGGGAGTCTGAACATTCAAGTAATCATATTCTTTATCACATATGTAGCCTTCATCTAGTGCTTTATTCATAAGTCTCTGAATTTTGATTTTAATTTTACTAGTAGGGTTGACATTTATTTTAATATAGAAATTGATATCATTTAACATCTCTTCCATTTTGGAAATATAGACTGGGGTATCAATAACGACAATCCCACCTCCCTTATCACAGCTTTTTACTGTGATATCAGGAGTTGTTTTTAGATTCAAGAGGGCTTGGTGTTCCTCTATATTCATGTTGTAAGGAGTTTTAGGTACAAATTTGGTTGCAGCAGTTAGTTTTTGGAACACAACTTGTTCAAAAATTATAACCTCTGGTGGTATTTGTTCTGAGGTCGGAGTGAAGGTAGATTTAGGTGACAATCCTGACCTATTAATGTCAGTGGTAATGGGCATTTGTTGGGCAAAGAAGATCTTAAGTCTGACTTTCCTAAAGAATGCCATTAGGTCAGAGAACAATTTAAATTTATTAATTCCAGAGTGAGGAACGAAGGTTAGCCCTTTAGATAGTAGGGAGTATGTGGCTTCTGTTATGTTAGATGCGCTTAAATTGAATACTGGTATTTCCATTATTCTCTCCAGTATTGCGCATTGCGTGTTACCAGGTACTGGTTATGGTTGACTTGTTGATTGCCCCGGTAACAGGGTTGGTATTGAGGTCGCCAATTCCCCCTTCTTTGGTTGCGTCTGCCTAAAAAAGGCTGTGTTTGATACATTCTAGTTGTATAGCGACCATTTCTGGTATCGAATTGGTTTCCTGCATTCTCACTGTCGGAATCTGACGTGTCGGAAAAGGTGGTGACCTTTCTGGCATATTGCCTATGTGTTGGTGGGTCTTGTTGTTGACCATCTATCTGGGTATAGTAGTTCTCTGATAGGTATGGGTAGGTATTTTCCCTACTTGAAAATCTTATATCTTTTTTCAATTTTTCTGACTTTCGTTTATTTAAGTATTCTGTGTATGAATACATATCTGCCTCCATATCCTCTAGTTTTTCTTTGCATCCTCAATGGCTGTGTTGTTTTTGATTTTATTTTCTAATTCTAAAATCTCAGCCACAAGTTGTTGTGACATTTCTCGGGCTGTTTCTACTATCAACATCATTAGATCTCTCGAGCATCGATTAGCGATCATAGCCCATTTTTCTAGAAACTGTTTTATTTGGATAAACAAACCAGGGATATTTTTACTCTTAACCCTTGTGGTATTACACCGGCATGCAGGTATTCTAACATAAATTTTCCGTGCAATTCAATTCTCTTACTTTTTTTCTTTAGTGCCATTAATTTTTCTAGATCTTCATTTTTGTCTGGATTGCTAGTAAGTTGGTTACCAAAACTACCTAAGCTGCCAACCATTGATATGAAGTCATCATCTGTAAATCCAAAAGTTTGGAGATTAGCCATCTTTATGTAGGCTAATGTATGCTAACAGATGTGAAGGAACAAATAAAAATAGAATAAAAGAAGGAAGTGTCTACTGAATGTTTTGGTAATTAATCACCTTAATAGTGCCACAAAAAGCCCACAAAGTGCCTCAATAAATAATTAAAAATAGGTGCTTAAGTGCTATAAATATAATACAGTGTAATTATAGATACCCTGAAATCCAATAGAACCTGAACCACAATACTAGGGCTATGTAAGCTCAAAAAGAAGAATATCCCCTCACAGACAGGCTGTGAGATTAATGGTTTGAGAAAGAATGGGGACCCCTACATGCAATAGTAAACACTTGCTAGCTGTAGGGAAAACAGTATAAGGGGGGAAAGGAACAAGCTAGTTGCAAGCATCAATATTTAAAAGACAAATGTAGCAGGACAAGGTGTATTTAATCAAAAGACAGTGCTTAAATATTATCAAAAAATATTTTTTATTTTTAGTATTTTTCTGATATTTTTGTCATCTTGTCACAAGTATGAAAAATATATATTTCTGGATAATTAAAATTCACAATGCATCAAAACATATTATGACATGTGAGACATAATCAAGTGGATAAGAAAATTATACATAACAATACAGTTTACATATAATGCAGCATTTTCTTTTGCGTTCGAAACAGGGTCCAAATCATATATGGACAGAAAGGAGGGTTGGCGGTAGATGGAACTACGCGCGTTTCGGCAGGTTGCCTTCGTCAGGACACCGTCTCAACTTTCACTGCATTGGACATATAATCAAATAATCTCAGTAATTACATGCACTTATGTCAATTTTATAATTTTTATGTCCTGCAAGGAAAGATTGTTCAATTGGATCGTTTCTAAAGAAATCGATATAGATACAAAAGGTTCAGTGGTATTTTGGGGATCTATTCAGGTTAAAAACCATGCAAATTTAGTGAAGTTAAAAACATATTCTAAAAATAGAGTATGTGGACAGTGAGAAGAATATACCAAGAGAACACCTCCCAGTGTCATATCTCTATGTCTAAAGATATTAGTACATAAAGAGATATAATTCCGTTAAAACCATTTATTTATGAAAAAGTGCATGCTCAAAAGAGTGATTTTATAGAGCGGAGCATGTACCAACTGAGTATACCAAGAAGGTGACAAGAGGAACAAGGTTTTAAAAATATTATAGTCACCTATTTCTGTATATGGTCATTCGAATTAATTTCAGTTGTTTCCACTTTTGAGCTTTCTTGGTAGTGCAATAAAAACTCCCTGAGTCTGTAATATAATAATATGTATATCTTAGTAGGAGATAATGGGTTGGTTGCATGATTTTAATGTAGTATTAGGACATGCTTCTATACCTGATGGAGAGGGCGTTAATGGATGAATCGGGTGGGTGAATTTCCAACCGGTTTAATTAATTTCCAAAGTTTTAAGTTCCGGGACTAGGGAGTTTAATCTGGAGGCAGTAGTTTTCTCTAGTCACACAGGAGAAAATGGATAAAAGAATTTGATAAATCAATCTATCTTTAATGGGTAAGAAGAACACATATTCAGTCTGAGATCATGAAAAGGGCTCTGCTGTTATATTGAAGAATACCTGTAAGGAGTCCTTATATCACAACGGCATTCTGTAGGCTGCTGTACTATAGTTCTGTATACACAGACCTTAGGTTTATGTTTGTGCTGTGTGTTAACCGATGCTGGAATTCCACATCTAACACAAGTATAAATTTAGAAAAATCAATATAAGAGACAAAGGTTATGAACAGTATAGAATATTATATATTACTCTACTGGGCACACATTATTTGATCGGTGGATAACCTATTAGAGTAGTATACTTACAGATAATGAAGATATAATGGCCCACCTAAATTGCACCATTGAGTAAAGTGCTCTTGTGAGTCCGATTATCTGTAAAAAGACATGAGGTTCCATGAATGATGAGGGGTTACGTAGTTTAAATGATTATTTTTGCTGCAGATGTACAAGGTGAGGGTTATATCTATGTGAGTACTAGAGCAGTATCTAAGCTAGCTAATGTAACCTGTACTGTATATGGACAGTGTTTAGTGGTTAACTCTATTCTTTGTATTTATACACCGAAAGTATATGACTTTCTAGAATGTCATAAAGAAGCCATAATGCTCTATAAGTTGAGATACCAATTATATAAATACTACTTGGAAGTTTTGAGGAATACGCTATGTAGATAGCTGTAAACGGTATAAAGTGTTTATGCGAACCACTTAATGATTACTAAACTGCCTTCCAGTTGATTGTAATGTAGGTACGTCAAGTACATTTTTAAAAAAGGAACAATATGTTATTAATGACGTTCTCTACAATCTAGCACTGTGTAACAACTAGGAGGTTTACTCTGTTCTTTGTAATTGGGGCCACGGTGTCTGGCTATCTAGAATGTGACAGAGGAACAATATCACTCTATGCAATAAGGCGGTAACTATATAAAAGTGGCTCAAGAGCCTTAAAGAACGTGCTATCTTAATAATCAAAGTCGATTTGAAAGAATTAAACGAATCGCTCAATATGTCCTGAGCTATCTTGCCATGCGTCGCATTGCAGGTCGGTAAAACTTACTCTCGCAATGGGGCTAATTAAGATGCCAAAGACCGGAATTGTAACGTTAAATGAGCACCCTTAGAGATATATTTAAGCTACCTTCTCATTTATTTAAGAAAAGCATGCAAACAGATTGCGTGAAACAATCTCTTACCATAGAGCAGCCTACGTAGCCAGAGTCCGATAAAATGCCTCTTCCCGGGAGATACTGGAGCTGGTAAACGCGACCTTTTAAATCATTTTTTCCCGGGGTTTCTGGTTGAGGTAAATTGGTCACGTGTTATTACGTGCTAAAACGTACTGAGACGTTCACGCACGGTCGCCTAAATCGGAGTCATAGAAAGAGGATTCCCCAAAGATGCAATGTCTACTATGTATCGTATGTGGCCACTAGCCAAGACTTAAAGTGAAGAGATATAGAAGCGTTGAGCGCCATGTTAGCTGCATCTAAGTTGTTTTATTTTGCAGTGCTTGTATCTCGTTTTAGTATAAGATATACCTTTATAGATAAGGTGAATAGAAAAATCTGTATGTGAGAGTAATGAATGATAATTCATAATGAATCGAGATTTTAAATGTCAAAATATGGGACAGCTAAATCTCAATAGATAGGCGCTATATTACATAGCTCTCCTATTGCTAATCAAGATTTTGGTTATTGAGATATATAACGACTGTTAAAAGAAGAGAAAGACATATAGTAACTTCAAATACTGCAAAGATGATGCATATGCTATATGCACCTAAAAGATGGATAAAAAGTAGTTACACTGCAATGTGTCTATACTGAGAACTGAATAGATCTTATTTAGCAGTTATATTTGATTGCCTGTTCCCACGGCATATCTTGGTTGAGTCCATTTTTAAAAGTGTTAAGTGCGAAAATCCAAAACACTTCTCGTCGTTTCCGTATATTTTCTGCTACCTGACCTTCTTTAGATTGTATTTTTTCTAAAATGAACCACTTAATCTCATCCACTTGGTGGTTCATTTCAATGTAGTGTTGCACAATGGGTGCTGTTGTTCTATGATTACGAATTGCTGATTTATGTTCCGTAAGGCGAACATTCATAGTGCGCGCCTTTTCGCCCACATAGCCTTTATTGCATGGACAGATTAAAAGGTATACAAGGTCTTTAGTCTTACAATTTGTCATACCTTTTGTGGTGATAATGCGTCCATTAAATTAAATAGAACTAGATTCAATGGCTTGTGGGCAGATTTTGCATGTGCCACATTTAAAATTGCATTTCCTTTTTGTGAAATCTCTTGTTAATAAAATATACATTTTGAACCTTTCACTCACCCTCGTGCCAAATCCAACCAGTATGTGTGTGTACTTGAGGAACAGATGGATAGGCAGTCATATTTGTCTCATCTGTCTTTCTGTGCTAAGGTGTAGTGTGTCTCTAGGGAAAATTTATCAACTTTAGATATTTCTGTAAAGCAAAAAAAATGGGGAGTGCTGGGTGGTGTGCCTCTCATGGATCCCAACAACTTTTTTTACTCACAATGCCATGCAAACCTCAAAATGTGACTATAGTCACGCATTTTTCTTGCATTACTGTGTCATAATATTCTGGTTCCAGAAAAACCACAATTTTCCTACCATCCAGCATTCCCCCCAGGTCTCCTGATAAAAATGGTACCTCACTCACATGGGTGGGTCAAGTACCCGCGACAGGCAAGGGCCCAAAACGTATTGAGGAGACATCAAAATTAGCTATCACAAAACAACCTGGTTTTGCAAGGGGGGGGGCGTCACCTGGGTTTTTGGCCCCGGGCTCGGCGGCCATCTTGGGAAACTACCAAACCCACACATTTCTGAAAACTAGACACCTGGTGGAGTCCAGCGAGGTATGGCTTGCATGAGTCCCCCAACATTTTCCTACCCAGAATCCCCTGCAAACCTCAAATTTAGCTGAAAAAAAATCACTTTTTTCTCAAATTTCTGTGTGCGAAAGTTCTGGAACCTGTGTGGATCCACAAATTTCCTACCACCCAGCGTTCCCCCAGGTCTCCCGATAAAAATGGTACCTCACTCACATGGGTGGGTCAAGTACCCGCGACAGGCAAGGGCTCAAAACCTATTGAGGAGACATCAAAATTAGCTATCACAAAACAACCTCGTTTTGCAAGGGGGGGTCACCTGGGTTTTTGGCCCCGGGCTCGGCGGCCATTTTGGGAAACTACCAAACCCACACATTTCTGAAAACTAGACTCCTGGTGGAGTCCAGCGAGGTATGGCTTGCATGGGTCCCCGAACATTTTCCTACCCAGAACCCCCTGCAAACCTCAAATTTAGCTGAAAATAAATCACATTTGCAGTGGTTTGCAGTCCTGAAAGGGCCGGTCTTTAGCATGGGTGAGCTGGGCCAGGCCCAGAGCGCCAATATTCTGTGGGGCGCATGGAGCTGTGTGCATTAATGTTATGCCAACAGCAGCTCCCTTCTCATTTTGCTCCAGCCTTGTCCTTGTCCTTGTCTCTGCCTGTTCATTGCTTAACCAGTTGAAAGTGATTTCAGTCCTTCATTATTATACCGGGGCGATGTTTTTAACCCAGGCGTGGGTCCCCTGCTCACTTTGCCACTGGATTCAAGCTAGCCTGGCTGATGAGGGCTGTTAGCCGGAAACCGGTCCCAGGATGCTTGTCTCCGCTCCAGGGAAGACATGGCTTGGCAGTTCGGGCTGGACTGTTCCCATGAGGCACAGGGTCAAGACTGATTTGCATATAGCTGTGTCTGAACTGGGGTGGTGAAGTGAGCTAAAGAACGATGATGGATTCAACCCAGATCTGTGACTGGGGGTGAGTGTCTGAAAAGTTTCAGCGCTCCGTCCATCATCTCCTTGTGTTTGCTTTGTTCGCCCTAAGTTGGCAGGGTATGCCCAGACGTGGGTCCCTTGCTCACTTTGCCACTGGATTCAAGCTAGCCTGGCTGATGAGGGCCGTTAGCCCGAAACCGGTCCCAGGATGCTTGTTTCCGTTCCAGGGAAGACATCGCTTGGCAGTTCGGGCTGGACTGTTCCCATGAGGCACAGGGTCAAGACTGATTTGCATATAGCTGTGTCCAGTGCTTTAAATGGGCCGGTACTCACCGGTACTGAGTACCGGCACTTCCAAATTTTCTAGCCGTCAGTACCGGCACTTTTTTTTAGTCAGGGAGAGTACCGGTACCCTGATTGATGGCACAGCAGGCTCGGGTTCGGTATCTCCTCTACCGCAGGACAGGTGCCGCTCTGCTTCCGGATCTCACAATCGCACTCAGACTCTGAAGTAGACTTTTGCAGGGACGCTGCTAAAGTCCAGAGGTGCCCCTTTGAATTTCCCCACACTGCAGGGGTTTGAGAGCGCTTGCATCACGCTGTGATTAACAGGACAGGGTCTAGGCAGACCCTGCACTGTTAATTAGGCGTGCAACGACCATTCAGGTGAAAGTGCTTTAACCCCCTCCCCATACCCCATCCCCCTCTCCGTCAGGGGCGTGAAATGGCCTGGGCTGGGGCTGCAGTCAGTAATCCAGTCCCATTTAGGGTATTGCCTGGCCTTACTGAAGCGAGTGGCAGTGCAGCACAATCCTACACCTTCCTCAAAGCCGGTTTTCTTTTCATGTTTGTTTTTTTCAGCGCAGGAGCTGCTTCCCTTTGTGTGCCCCTCCAACACTAATGGCTGCATTTACATAGCAGCCAGGGATCCATGGGTGTGAAGGTAGCCCTGCCCAAAGAGCAATGAATAGCAGGAAACGCTGCAGCACTCCAGGAATGAGCTCCCCTGACAACTGGCAATGGGTCTGGTTGGGGGAAAAACGAGATGAACATAGAAGGAAGGGGGAGGGAGGAATGTAAAAAAAGTGAGGTGATAGGTGAAGTTAGGATTGACACTTTTTTCAGATTAAAAATACCAGATATTTGTTCAGTTCTGAAATCGGGGCTTAGAAATGGCATTTTAACACAAATTTGTGTAAAGTTAAAAACCTGCTGCATTTCTTGTTAACTTTAATAATTATATATATTTATATATATATATATATATATATATATATATATATATATATATATATATATATATATATATATACACAAGGAAATGTTAACATAACATCCTGTTTGGTTTTCATTTTGTGTAATAAGTTAACCTGTTTTGTTTACATAAACACATTTCTCGTGTTTTAATATGTGCTGCAACTGGTATAGAAGTCCTTATGTATCATCATGTCTTGCCCTTAGCCCCGCCCCTAGCTCCGCCCACTTGCCACACCTCTAGCTCATTTTAATGAGTACCTGCACTTATTTTTTCCCATTTAAAGCACTGGCTGTGTCTGAAACTGGGGTGGCGAAGAGAGCTAAAGAACGATGATGGATTCAACCCAGATCTGTGGGTGAGTGTCTGAAAAGTTTCAGCGCTCCGTCCATCATCTCCTTGTGTTTGCGATGTTTTTAACACCCCTTTAGCCCTCCCTTCACTCTCTGACCCCTGCTGACACACCAACAAAACTGTCATCTGCGTGAGGCAGCTAAACTATCTGTGATTTTGGTGAGCTGGGGGACGTCCGAGGTGTTTGTGTTCAGGGGCCAGTCCCTGCTCAGCCAGGTATTGACCAGTGAACACAAAAGGGACCCCCTGCTGCCTCATTTAATTCACTACCATCAACAAGGGCGCCAAATTTCTGTCCGCCCAAGGCACCATCTTAGCATAGGCCGGCTCTGAGTACTGACATCCGCAGTGGACCCTTTCCCGTCTGTCTTCGGATTGCGCATATAAAGTTAAAACTCAAGCATCGGTTTCAATTAGGACATGTCAGCAGTACCTGTCACTGTGGAGAAAGTCGCCTCCTATTTTAACCAAAGCCTTATGAACAAGTATCAGCAGGCGGCGTCCCAAAACATTTGCTTTTATATCAAATAAACGACACGGCCGGGCCTTGCTTTTGCTTAGCAGAAAACAAAATGTGATTAGAGCGAAAAAGAAAGACAGACAGCGATGGCATTTGATAAAGCGTCCCCGCAGCTGCTCCACTTAGGCCATTTCATGCGCTGGATCTCATCCAATCTCCGAAAATACCAGCTGCAGTGTCAGGTAAATTCATTCTGCAGGTGGCAGAAGGTAACAAATTGTAGCCGCAAAGTAGGTTAGATCTTATGAGCTCCTGAGCGGTGACTGCTGCCCTCTGCCCTCTCGCCTCAGTCTTTATCTGACAAGCAGATGAATCACACATCTTTCCATACCTCCGAGACAATTACTGCCAACCCCCAGCCATCCCGCCTCAGCCCTTCCTCGAGGAGACAGCTGAAGTCTGGTTAAAAATTAAAAGGGCTTTAAGCGCGAGTGGCGGAGTAGGGCACAACGAGTTCATGCGAATGCTGTCTGCCCACCTGTGAAAGTTGCCCCTCCCCTTAACCCCAGGCTCTGTTATTCTTTTGTTCTCAGAGGATTTCCCAGGGCTCTGGCTTTAGACAAATCTAAGGCAACTTAAAGCTAATTTATCCACAAAACTGAGCTGGTAAGTTCCACCGGAGCAGATCTCGCTGCACAGCTGAACGTCGTGTGCCGTAGCAGGCTTGTTCAGAGATTACGGTTTCCAAAATGCCCTCCTGTTTGGTCATACACAAAGGTTGCAATCCATCGCGAGAGAGACAAAAATATGATCTTTGTGCATCAAGGCGCGGAATTACCGGAATTAGAAAGTTCGCTGCTCTTTTTAAACAATGCATTAAGGTGAAAACTCATAAAGTATGCATTAGCAAAATGGTTTGATATTCATTTTTGACAGAGTGGAACGCAATTTGTTTCTAAGCCCACTAAATATTTCATATCCCCATCTATGGGGCTTTGTGGCATTGTGTTTCCATCAGATATCTATTGCACATTAACATTTGCATAAAACCCTCTGAAAGATAATGAACTCCAGGCCTCATCGTGAGCGCGCGGCAGGCTGCTGCCGGTTCTCGAGTCCCTGCTCAGTTGTGTCAGCGCACTGTCACCGCGGATATTGCTGTCTGAGGTATAACTGATTCCCGCGCAGACAGGCCAGGCTTTACCCTCTGGCAAACGTCGCCTGCCGCAGTGATCAACCCCATGCTTCGGCAGCCATCTCGTTCTCTGGCGCCTCAGAAATCGACTGCTGCTTGTCATTGTGACAATGGACTAATTTGAGGGAAGTCTGTATGGATGGCGCTGGCTCGAAAGACGCGCTACTGCCAAGGGACCAAGATTGACACAGCACTTGCCACGCTTCGTTTATATTTTTGCTTTAGAATGAAATCTGGCCTCAAATGGTGACTGAAAATATAAACATACATACTTATATATATATTTATATTTTTCAGGTTACATTCTAGACTCAAGTCTTGCACAGAATCAATAAATACCTCTTTTTGTCCCTCAGAATTTTAATATTTTAATTTGAAAAGATGAGTCAATTAGGTTACAGCCACACTATTCTCCTACCCTCAGCGCATTGTTTTTAATCCAATAGCCCTGGGGAATGTGTATTTAGCGTGTTGAAGAGTAGAACCGATCAAAAAAATTGTAAGGGTTAAATAAACTACAAAATTCACGATGATGGAAGGCTTTCTTGTAAAATGTCCAAATTGTGATATCCCAAGAAATTGATATAAGATTATCCTATCACACTAAACCCTGGGGTGCAAAGTAAGTGATATGATTGGCAAGATGTCGGGTAGCGAAATAATGCAATCCCAGAGGGCTGAAAATAGGGAAAGTGCGGAAGGATGTGATCTGTGCACCAAATGTATTAATTTAACTATTTGATAAGAATGTTTTGTGAATTTCTACAATGTTGCATTTGCAGTCACCGAAGAGCTCCAAACATAAATAAGTGGATGAGATTCTGGTCTAGTATCGAGCATTCTTCAAGTGCAGGGATCTGCCACATGGATTCTAGCAACTTGTCCCTGTCCGATCGGCTAGAAGTTGGATGCTCTGTCTTAAGTCCCATATCTGCATTACCTAGGAGTTATTAGAAGAAGGCTAATCTGTCACTGATGCACTGTGTAGAACAGAGCTTTAAGTGGGATGAAAAAATGAGGGGGGCCCTATAAGGGGCGCAGCATATGTAATTAAGGATGTAAACATTTCCATGAGTTCCATAGTTTACCACCCCATCGGTATTTTGGTGCTTCTCTTAGCTTTCTGTTATTGCATCCAGAAATATAACTCAACATCATACATACAACTTAAACCAGCCAAGACTATTGGCTTTGTCAGTGGCTGTCAGCTGTTTAAGATAAATGAGTAACAACAATTTTGTTGCAAATAATATTGGAAATATTTTAGTTCTGAAATATGAGACTGTGAATTAAACATTACTGTGACCTGTAGGAGGAGTAGTGGTCTTCAGAGTGTCTAAATCATTCAGGTTATGTTAGGGTGACCAGATTCTCAAAACAAAAAAATTGGGACAGATCATAGACATAGAAGTAGGGCTACAGTTCTCAGCAACCCTCGAAATAGAAGTAGGACTATTTGACAGCTGTCAATAGGCATAGAGATAGGACTACAATGACAGTCTCCTCCTCAGACGCAGATGAAGAATTACAGACGACAAATCAGAGGTCTTTTATTGGCTGTAAACCTTGTCACAAAAGTGACTCAAACCCAGAGCAAAAAGTTGCCTTGGGTTTTACTTTCCAACGCAAATCCTGATTTGTATTGGAAAGTAGCCATAAAGTAAAATAGCGGTAAATGCTACTTTGCATCAAGGGCATGTACATAGGGGATCCATGCAACCACCTATGGATTTTGATGGTAATCTCTAGTGGGAAAAGTATTTTGCTATGTCAAAGTATAGTGTTTTGAACTGGAAGGAAGGGGAACCCTTCCAGTGCAAAAAACCTATGCTTGACATGCACACACCCTTGCAGTATAGTGCAAGGGTGTGTGCATGTCAAGCATAGGTTTTGGTGCAAGGCAGCCTAATGTGTGCCACCACTAGGGATAGAGCAGCAGAGCCAGACCTCAGAGGATATGGCACAATGGTACTGTCTCCATTTCATGCAATGCAGTAACTTTGGTTACTGCTCTGTGTGAAAACAAAAGCAAAAGGAACAATTGATGGGCAGAATGCTGAACAATGCAAACATTCACCCTCAGTCACAAGGATCTGGGTTTAATCCAACGTTCTTTTGCTCACCACGCCACCCCAGTTTGGACCCAGCCATATGCAAATCAGTCTTGACCCTGTTCCTCATGGGAATAGTCCAGCCCAAACTGCCAAGCCAGGTCCTCCCTGGACCAGAAACAAGCATCCTGGGACCGGTTTAGGGACATCACCCCTCATCAGCTAGGCTAGCCTGAATCCAGTGGTGCAGTGAGCACGGGACCCACGTCTGGGCATACCCTGTGTGAAAACTAAGCAAATCTGCCCCTCTGTTTCTCCAGGCCAGACACTATTAGCATATGGATAAAACATGACTCCCACACCTTGTAGCCCACATCTTATGTAATATTTCCTATGCACTGATTTTCATGCTTGCATAATTAATGGTCTCTATATAATATGCAGGGCCACTGGAATTATGTGGCATGTGGAATGCCACATCGCCTGGTGTTGACTGACGCCAGCTTCATATGTGTTTCTCTTTGTACAGCTGAGCTGAGTGCAGAACCGCCACTGGCAGCTAAAGAAGCCTCAAGTGACACATTCAACCTTCGAGTGAGCCCCCGCACAGTTTCTTTGGTAAAAAAAAAAAAAAAGATACTCTGCAAAAATCAGAGTTACTCTGACCTATTCATGTAGGTCAAAAAAGGGGGGGGACCAGGAGCCGTTATTTAAACCAGGTCCTGCACACGAGGCTCCTAATTAACTGTGCTACAGAGGGGTATGCAGTTCCTAAAAAGGGGGGACAAGGGAAAGGCAGGTCTTTCTTCGTGATGCCCTCACACACCCCGAAGGATGTCATGCTTCATCATTGGGCTCTGCTCCTCGTCAGGCCGGCGCTGCAATACCCGACGGGCTCCCGTAAACGGGGCTCTTTGGCGGAGATCTTTTGAAGAAGCCGTGGGGTGCGTGCGGGTAAGAGGGCAAGGATAGTGTAGTGCACAGGTAGTGGGTTTTAAAATAAGTCTGGAGCAGTCCTGTTCAGAAATAATTTTAATGGTTCAGGTAGTTCCAGCTTAGTTAAAAAGTTTGGACGCCCTATGTGGATGCAATGTTCCTAGAGGGCTATCGCTATGTGATGGGTCAACATGTTTCGTGCCCTAGTTGCTCCTAACGAGTCGTTTGGCACTTCATCAGGACCTAAGTGAGTGAGCGGTGCACTACTAGAGGTCTGGTTCCCTAAGTGTGGTATGGTGACCAGACACAATAGAGTGAAACCCTAGTAGACTTGTACTGGGCAGTTGTAGACCTGTGGGGGGAGGCAAGGGGAGAAACACACAACAACAATGGAGGTTAAAATTGAGGCCTGAATGAACAGGGAGTATCTCTTTTGAGTAAAGGACCTAACAACTGGCTAGGTTGTGGTTGGTCCTAAGCATGCATGGATGGTAGAAATTAGTGGCATGCGTGTGCTTATTTAGTGAGGGCATAGTCGCATAGTGCCACTCGTAGACAACAATTGTTATGGTGATTTGGTATAGTGCCCCTTATAGTGAACGGTACTGGCCACTTCAATTAAAAGTATGGTACGTCGTGGAGTTCGGATGTATGCTTGGAGGCGGTCCTTGTGCGGACAGGATATAGCGCCTCAGAGACACACACTCGGTTAGAGACTCATGAGTTTATTTGTGCCTAAAAAGTGCGTTTTTGAGCGGCGAGTGGGAAAAAGGTACGATTCGTCGTTGGATTCTTGTGCATGCTATGCTGCGGACAGAGCGAAATGAGCCAGTCACACGCACTCGGTTAGCAAACCCATATACTGCTGTTTTCAGGTAGTGTGCTAGCCAGTACGTACAGGCTCGCAGGGTTTAACACGCTAGAAAAGCGCTACACACACATACTTGGACACACTCGTGGCATAACGGAGGTGCTAGGGCAGCCACAGTACGTAGTTCCGCTCATATGCACGCTTTTTGGCGATCCTTGTGAGGACAGGATGCACCAGTGAGACACGCTCGGTTAACAACACATTCTCGACACACTCGTGGCATGATGGAAATGCTAGGGAAGCCACAGTGTGTCGTTGTGCTCATTTGTATACTGTGTAGCGATCCATGTAAGTACAGGATCTGGTGCACCAGTGACACACACTTGTCCCCTTTTTAGGAACTGCATACCCACCTATTCATGTAGCCCAAAGGGATCCACTCATCCACTCCTGCTGGTGTGCCAAAATCCTAAGTATGGTTGTGGTTTTTTTTTTAGTATCACCATGATGTTTTGACCCCTGACAGCTAAGTAAAATAAATAAAGACAGCAAGGCAGTGTTAAAAACCTATAGCAGATGTTTTTGTTTAATGTAAAATGTGAAGAAATTGCCAATATTCGTCTCTGGGAAAGATGGCAGCCCTAGAGACCCATCCAACTTCCGACTACTTATGCCCAAGAAAGTTTAAAGAAATGTCTGTTTTTTTGGGGGGAAGGGTGGAAACACAGTACAGGCCAAATAACAAAGAGAAAATGTCCCACAGTCATTTAAATATTTAGTTTGAGAGTGTTGTGCTGGCTTGTAGGCTGGGAGGGCAAGTCTTATGTGGCTGCTGATGGATCCTGGCAGGAGCAGCTCTGATGCAAGGCAGGGTCCTGGCTTGCTGGTGCTGTTAGGGCTGGGCAGGGTTCATGCAGTTTGGTTACAATCCCAGCTCCTTTCATTTCTGGCTGCTGCTTAATTCTGCTGCGGTCCGCATGCTCATTTTAAAAGGGCAGAGCAGGGTTACACTAGTGGCTGGCTGGATCTTGCTGCAGGTGGTGACCTTTGACTCCAATGAGCAGAGCAGGGTTGAGGTGGTCACTGGTGGTTCGCACATGCTGTTGTCCCGATGGCTGGCACAACAACACTGTTGCAGAAAGAGAAGGGAAATCCAGAGAGAAAATGTCTCTCTTTAAAAGATTTCCTTCCCGCTACAACTTCACCTGGAGTGACATCACGCCCTACCTTCTCCAGTAGTGAGAAGTGAGCATGCGCACATCATTTTAACACCAGTGCGCATACTCAACCCAACCAATATACAAAAACCAGGACATTTATTCAATTTGGGGCAAAGTGACACCGGGACACTTCTCCAAAAACCGGGATTGTCTGGGGAAAACTGAGACATCTGGTCACCCTAATCTTGGGGCTTGGGTGTACACCAGAAACAGATGAGCAAGGTATTCAGGTTAGATCACAGTGGGCACTTCCAGCATGGTCTCTGTTTATACAAGAAGCCAGTGCATGATGCTGTGACATGGGCCATGCTCTTCCAACATCCCGCAACACCCCACCCCGCAGCCTGATGTGAGATTGTCAAGTGATGTGGGCCTGGTAGTGAGGGACTATTTTAATGTCTGTGGCTTAGTATGTCTAGGTGGTTGCAGGTGGCGAGACCAGGCCTGATCTTTCATCAAGTTTGACCCAGAGTAAGAGAGAGAAAGGTAGAAAAGGAAGCATAGGAAAACAGTGACAAAGGGAAAAATCGGGAAAGAAAAGAACTCACTTGTATGAGACAGACAGGAAGTTTAGGATGGTGGAAGAAAGGGACATATGTTGTCATTAATAGTCCGCCGCTGGGTTTTTGTCTTTTGATATGTTGTCATTAAGACTGGAGTGCAGTGATGTTTTGCACCCATTCACTGTGCAGCACCGGTAGTGTGCTTCCAAGGAAATCTTTGGGCCCCTGCACTTCTTTCTAAATTAAGTACGGGGTGCAGTGCCTCATTTGTAACAAAATAAGCGCCAGGGTCCTTGTCAGGAGGCCAATGCAGCTTGCACAACCCATTGCTCCTGCCAGCACTCCCAACGACACTACTACTAATCATCACACTCCGACAAGTGTGACAATTCAGACTACTCTAGGCCATCCAAAGCTATAAAACTAGCTTGGGCGGCAGGTATTAGTCATTTTTAAAGTATATTGAATTAATAAACAACTGTTGCTGTGGTCATCTCTAAATTAGATAAACAGCGCCATCATGTGGCAGACTGTCATAAGTGGCAGTGTAGACAATTTAGTATACATATGTATACAAATATACATATATATATATATATATAGGCCGTCTCAGGCTGAAACGCGTCAGGGCGATCATGGTGTTGTGAGCAATAAATAATTTCACGCACGAAGCTGGGTTTGTGTTCCGTCCTTTTCCGTGTGAAAGGAAGTTACGAAGAGCGGCATCTGCTATATATATACATATATATATATATACAGACAACATTTGTTCCCCTTCTTGGCAACAAACCAGAGCACATAACGGGGCGGCAGAAGTTCCTTTTATTTTTTAAAATTGCATGACGCGTTTCAGTAGGTGTGCTTTTCTCAGATGCATGGTTCCCAGGTTTGTCTCCACCGGTTTCATATCATGCTGCCTCTCTGTCATTGGAAGAAGCACACCAGGACTGCAACTCCCAGCATTCCTCTTGTTTGTAATGCTGAATCCTGGAGACGCTTTTGTAATCTCTAATGAGAGCGGATTGTTCCAATCAGTCCTGTAAGCTAAAATTAACTCTTTCGGTTTTGCCTGGAAGTCCATTTAAAAAAATATATAATAGGTTTCTTTCGCCCCTTCGTCCAGCCGCACAATGCCAGCAGATCACACCCGGAGGCGCAGCTTCAGTAACCCACGCCTCACCTTGAAGTCATGGTCCGATTCCTAACAGGTTACCAATCCTCTCTGGATATATATATATATATATATATATATATATATATAGATATATATATATATATATATTCACTGAAAAAACCATAGGTTTTAGGGACAGTTATAGTTACTTGGACATTGCACTCGTACAAAACCCGTGAAATTCCCCCGTTATAGTTAGTTCAGCTAACTATAACTCGCGCCCGCAATGCACTGCTGATGACGTCACATATTACATCACTCATGACATGGTCAGTGACATCACTGATGACATCACTGATGACATCTCAAATGACATCACTGATGACATCATCCAGTGACTGTGTGTTTCTGTAAAGTTTAAATATTTTTAAAATATATAGGAAAAGACGTATTGAAGAATGAGTGGGTGTCTAAGTGTCTGTATGGATGATTTAGTAGGTGCGTGACTGACTCTATAAGTGAGTGATTTAACGTATCTTACTGAATGCATGGGTTAGTGACTAAACTGGGTGTATGTCTGTATCCGTCTGTCTGTTGCTGTGTAAGTGGCTGCATGTGTTTGTGAATAGCTAAATGATTTTCTATATGAGTTATTGAATGCTTGTCTGAGTATCTGTATGGGTGCCTGAGTGTTTGTGTGGGAGGGGTGTGTGCAACTCTGTGCATAGATGTGTGAGTGGGTGATTCACTGGGTGGATGGTTTCAAGAGTGCATCTGTGATAGACTGTATGGGTGGGTAAGTGTGTGTAAGAGTGTGTTAGTGAGTGAATGTATGTCCCAGTGGTACATGTGTGAGTAACTACATATGTGAAAGGCAGTATATATGTGTGTTGGAGTATATAAATAGCTATAAGCAAGAGTGAGTGATTGTGATAGTGGCTGTATGGATGATTGTGTGCTTGTATCAGTGATTGTATAAGAGCGTAACAATGTGCTACTATTTGTATGAGTAAGTGAGCTGGTGTGTGTATAACTGTATAGGTGAGTAAATGGCAGTGTGTTTAATTATTTGCATGACTGACTAGGTGTGTGAGTATCTCTATGGATGAGTGGCGTTGTTTGAGTGTCTATATAGGAGTAAGAGTGCATATGATAGTCCTGTACTGAGTGACCGTAAGTATGAGTGACTGTACGGGTGAGTGAGTGGATGTGTGTGTGTAGACCTAAGAATCAGTGAGTGGGTATGTAGTTATTGGTGTTGGAGTGTCTATGGTTTTGCGAATGGCAGTCTGTAATTTAGAGTGGGTGTATCAAAGATTATATTAGGGTGTGAGGAGGTGCATCAGATTATCACGTGGATGATGTCATCAGTGATGTCATTTGAGATGTCATCAGTGATGTCATCAGTGATGTCACTGACCATGTCATGAGTGATGTAATATGTGACGTCATCAGCAGTGCATTGCGGGGGCGCGAGTTATAGTTAGCTGAACTAACTATAACGGGGGAATTTCACGGGTTTTGTACGAGTGCAATGTCCAAGTAACTATAACTGTCCCTAAAACCTATGGTTTTTTCAGTGAATTTCAAAGGTTTTTAAATGCTAATTTGTAACTATAACGTGTCTGAAACCTATGGTTTTTTCAGTGAATTTCAAAGGTTTTTTAAATGCTAATTTGTAACTATAACGTGTCTGAAACCTATGGTTTTTTCAGTGAATTTCAAAGGTTTTTAAATGCTAATTTCTAACTATAACGTGCCTGAAACCTACGGTTTTTTCAGTGAATTTCAAAGGTTTTGTAAATGACAATTTTTAAATGTATTAATTGTTATATTAATTTTTTTCATACTGATTTACTACATTTTTAGAAACAATTTTTTTTACATATTTTATTTGTCAAATTACATTGTAATTACATTATACATTACATTACAAAAAATACTTTCTCAGAATGAATTACTTTAGTTTAAATACTTTGCAGATAGGCAATAGACTTTTAAGTACAGTAGTTACAGTTGTTGCAATGGGCAACACATTTTCAAACACAATGCAACATTCAGCTCAATGTGAATTTCTAGTTAAATGCAATTAGTTACTTTATGGATTACTTTTGTAACCACAGGACTGGATCCTAGATTCAGTCCTGGTACATCTCCTGTAAACAGTTGAGTAAAAGCGTTTTGGTTACAGTCGTGATTTTTAAGGAATATTATTGTATTTTAAAAGTTGACACTTTGAAACTTTTTCTCATAGAATCACCAATGTTATCCTATGGAAGGAAATTCACTTAGCAGGTAAAAACTGTTATCGTTACTTTTTCTTACTCAGTGTTGGATCCTGGATCCAGCACTGGTGCATCTCCTGTAAACAGTTGAAAGAATGCGTTTAAGTCATACAGGCGATTTTTAAGGAATATTTGTAGTTTGTGAAAATCAACACTTTGAAACTTTTTTGCTGAAAACCAGTCAATGTTAGCCTATGAAGGAAATTCAAGTTACCGGTAAGTACGGTTAAAATTACTTTTGAGGATCAGTACTGGGCTGAAACATGCAGCACTGAGGTCTCTCCTGATAACAGGTGAGTAAATCGGAATTCGTATTTCGGCTGATTTTAGAGGAATATTTTAAAGTTCCAAAACTCCACACTTAGAAGAATTTCCAAGTGAAACCAGTCAATGTTAGCCTATGGAAGGAAATTCAAGTTACTGGTAAGTACGGTTAAAATTACTTTTCAGGACCAGTACTGGGCTGAAAGATGCAGCACTGAGGTCTCTCCTGATAACAGGTGAGTAAATCAGAATTCGGATTTCGGCTGATTTTAGAGGAATATTTGTATGTTTCAAAAATCAACACTTAGAAGAATTTCCAAGTGAAACCAGTCAATGTTAGCCTATGAAGGAAATTCAAGTTACCGGTAAGTACGGTTAAAATTACTTTTCAGGATCAGTACTGGGCTGAAAGATGCAGCACTGAGGTCTCTCCTGATAACAGGTGAGTAAATCGGAATTCGTATTTTGGCTGAATTTAGAGGAATATTTTAAAGTTCCAAAACTCCACACTTAGAAGAATTTCCAAGTGAAACCAGTCAATGTTAGCCTATGAAGGAAATTCAAGTTACCGGTAAGTACAGTTAAAATTACTTTTCAGGATCAGTACTGGGCAGAAAGATGCAGCACTGAGGTCTCTCCTGATAACAGGTGAGTAAATCGGAATTCGTATTTCGGCTGATTTTAGAGGAATATTTTAAAGTTCCAAAACTCCACACTTAGAAGAATTTCCAAGTGAAACCAGTCAATGTTAGCCTATGAAGGAAATTCAAATTACCGGTAAAGTACGGTTAAAATTACTTTTGAGGATCAGTACTGGGCTGAAAGATGCAGCACTGAGGTCTCTCCTGATAACAGGTGAGTAAATCGGAATTCGTATTTCGGCTGATTTTAGAGGAATATTTTAAAGTTCCAAAACTCCACACTTAGAAGAATTTCCAAGTGAAACCAGTCAATGTTAGCCTATGAAGGAAATTCAAGTTACCGGTAAGTACGGTTAAAATTACTTTTCAGGACCAGTACTGGGCTGAAAGATACAGCACTGAGGTCTCTCCTTATAACAGGTGAGTAAATCGGAATTCCTATTTCGGCTGATTTTAGAGGAATATTTGCACAATGGTGAAGGGAGGGGCGGGGCCTGAGGTGACATCTTTGCAAACGCGCCCCGTGGCGCGTTTTAAGTTGGGGGATTAAGTTCCCTTGAATCCTGAGGGTCCCTAGGGGCCAACTAGACCACCAGGAACCTCCAATATGCGCCAGGGGGCTGCGTTGCAGAGACGTGTAGAGAGGCCACACCCCTTTTACACCTCTCTGCAACGCAGCTCTGTGGCGCTTTCTGGATGTACCTGTTGGGCTAGTTGGCCCCAGGGACCCTCAGGATTGAAGGGATTTAATTCCCCATCTTAAAACGCGCCACGGGGCCTGTTTCACACATGTCACCTCAAGCCCCGCCCCTCCCTTCACCACTGTGCAAACGCGCCCGTGGCGCGTTTTAAGTTGGGGGATTAAGTCCCCTTGAATCCTGAGGGTCCCCGGAGTCCAACTAGCCCACCATATACCTCCAAAAAGCGCCATAGAGCTGCGTTGCAGAGAGGTGTAAAAAGGGGCGTGGCCTCTGTACACCTCTCTGCAAGGCAGCCCCCTGGCGCATACTGGAGGTTCCTGGTGGGCTAGTTGGCCCCAGGGACCCCCAGTATTCAAGGGGATTCGTTCCCCCTCTGCAAAAGCGCCAGGGGCGCGTTTGCAGAGTGGTGAAGGAAGGGGCGGGGCCTGCGGGCCCGATCGTTTTTTTTTTTTTGAAATTTTTTTTTTGGGGGGAGGGGGCCGCGTGGCCCCCTCCCGAGCCACTACTTGCCCCGGGGACCCCATCCCCCAGGGCTGGCCCTCTCGTTGGGGACTGTGGGGGTCCCCAATCCCCCCACAGTCCCGCCGGCTCCCCGTGTCCTACGGGAGCCGGCATTGCTTTACACATGGGGAGCTGCTAAGATGCAGCTCCCCATGTGGAAAGCAATCGGCTTTGGATATTGGAATAGAGAGCAGGTTTCCTGCTCTCTCTTCCAATATCCAAAGCAAGTTTGCAATGACAGGACGGGAGCCGCGAGGCTCCGTCCTGTCATTGCAAACAGCAGTGTCCCGGGGGTAGGCACCCCGGGACACTGCAGGAGCCGGCCCTGGGGGGTGGTGGTCCCCAGGGCCATCAAGGGCTCCAGGAGGGGGCCGCGCGGCCCCCTCCCATTCAGTGCACAGCCCCGGGGAGGTGGTGGTCCCCGGGGCTCTGGGGGTCCAAAACGGACCCCATTGTAATTTTCTTAGTGCCCCGGGAGGTGGTGGTCCCCGGGGCGTGTGGGGGGCTGGAGCCCCCACACAGGTTTTAATAAAAAAAAGAAGCCCCGGGGAGGTGGTGGTCCCCGGGGCTGCGGGAGGCTCAGAGCCCTCCCGCACCATTGTACATAAAGCCCCGGGGCTTGGGGGGCCCTTAGAGGCCCCCACACATAAAATTAACCCCCCCCAGCATGCCCCCGGGACTTGGGCCACCCGAGGGCCAATTAGCTATCGAGCGCGGGAGACCGCGCTTCGATTTTCGGCAGGGTTCGCGCTCCCTGAGCGCATCCTGCCGATTTTTAAAAAAAAAATTTTTTTTTTTGCCCAGGGGGTCCTTGTGGGACCCCTGAGCAAACCTAGGGGTCAGGGTGTTTCTACCCTCCCCCTTTGTGCGCTTTGCGCACTTGTTTCTGTCCCTCGGTTCTACCGAGGGACAAAATGGCTGCCAACATTTCCTGAATCGGAATGTTGACAGCCAGCTGACAGCCAATTAACATGCAGCTCGTGATCGGGAGGGTGCGCGAATCCTCCGTGCCCATAGATATATATGTACTTTTACTTTTTGATTTTCTCAGCAACTACTGAACGGATTTACACCATTTAACAAAAAGGGTTCTTTCTGAACCAAGAACTACCTCTTTGCATGTCTGGCAGCCGAAACGCGTCATGTTGGACCTTTTCTGATGTGTGAATAAACTACCATCCTGTTTCCACACCAACTGTTGGAGTCTGTGCCCGTGTGTTGCGCCGGAGTGCTTGTCGCAACATTGGGATTTCTTCGTGATATATGTAAATATATGTATATATATGTGTGTATATGTTTATGTATATATGTGTGTGTATATATGTATGTATGTATATATGTGTATCTATATATGTATATGTGTATATGTGTGTATATATATGTATATGTATGTATATATGTGTATCTATATATGTGTATATATATATTATCTACTGGCGGTCGCCAGTAGATAGTTATAGTTACAACCTATTATCCATAGGAAATCCGCGACATTCTATTTGAAATAACTCTCTTGCCGGTTGACGTATCTTCGCGAAATTTTCAAACTTTATGGCCCGCTCCGGTCCGCTCCTACCCTGAAAGTCTCAGGGTGATTCGTCAAGCGGGGGCCGAGAAAAAAGGGGGTCCCAAAACGCGTTTTCCCCATGCATTTTCCCATAGGAAACTTTAGACACGGCTACAGCCCGAACTGCTGAACGGAATTACACCAAATTTGGCAAAGAGGTAGTTCTTGGTTCAGAAAGAACCCTTTTTGTTAAATGGTGTAAATCCGTTCAGTAGTTGCGGAGAAATTAAAAAAATAAGAGTCAAAAAATCAATTTCCCATAGGAAACTTTATGCAAGGCTACAGCCCGAACTGCTGAACGGAATTACACCAAATTTGGCAAAGAGGTAGTTCTTGGTTCAAAAGAACCCTTTTTGTTAAATGGTGTAAATCCGTTCAGTAGTTGCTGAGAAAATCAAAAGTAAAAACACATATATATCTGGGCGGAGCCTAACCACACATGTCATCGTGAGATCTGATTGGCTGTCAGCACTTCATCCTGGAATTGCTGGCAGCCATCTTGGGACCAATATAAATGATAGTACCCCATTGAAATGCATTGTAGTGAATCGAAGATTTTGAGGGTTACCAAAAGGAGAACTATAAAGGGTGATAACAGACTTTAGTTACATTAGAATTCATTTGTTGATGGTACCATACTAATTTCAGGAATTGTGGTGTGTTCTAAGGTGATTTTAGCCTGTGACAAACCTTCTGCTGGGATATCATGAATCATGTTTGAGAGAAAACTATTTTCACATGCTTGTCCCATACAGTTTTGGAAGGTGCCCCAGAAGCTAAAATGAGAGCATATTTTCTGTAAATTCACATTATCTTTCTCAGTCATGTGAGAATGAAGTCTGACATTCTCAGTAAAACATGTACATCCAACAAGGGCAGAGACTGTCAGTTGATTCCTTTGTGTTCTACTGCAGCTTCCCAGAGTGTTCTAAAGAACAACTAGAGTGCTAACAGCCTTACTTATGACAAAAGTATGGCACACCTGAAGCCATCTTGATTGGAATAAACTGGTAACACTTAAAACATTTAATTTAAAAAGGAACAAAATGATGGGGTTCATCTTGTCATAGAAATTATGGTTAGTGCTCTGGAAAGAAAAATTAGGACATGTTTCAAGTGTGATCTCAAATATCTTCCTGTTATATTTCAACAGGAGCAGCCTGTCAGTTGATGCCTTTGTGTTCTACTGCAGCTTCCCAGAGTGTTCTAAAGAACAACTAGAGCGCTAACAGTCTTACTTATGACAAAAGTATGGCACACCTGAAGCCATCTTGATTGGAATAAACTGGTAACACTTAAAACATTTAATTTAAAAAGGAACAAAATGATGGGGTTCATTTTGTCATAGAAATTATGGTTAGTGCTGTAGAAAGAAAAATTAGGACATGTTTCAAGTGTGATCTCAAATATCTTCCTGTTATATTTCAACAGGAGCAGCCTGTCAGTTGATGCCTTTGTGTTCTACTGCAGCTTCCCAGAGTGTTCTAAAGAACAACTAGAGCGCTAACAGTCTTCCTTATGACAAAAGTATGGCACACCTGAAGCCATCTTGATTGGAATAAACTGGTAACACTTAAAACATTTAATTTAAAAAGGAACAAAATGAGGGGTTCATTTTGCCATAGAAATTATGGTTAGTGCTGTAGAAAGAAAAATTAGGACATGTTTTAAGTGAGATCTCAAATATCTTCCTGTTATATTTCAACAGGAGCAGCCTGTCAGTTGATGCCTTTGTGTTCTACTGCAGCTTCCCAGAGTGTTCTAAAGAACAACTAGAGTGCTAACAGCCTTACTTATGACAAAAGTATGGCACACCTGAAGCCATCTTGATTGGCATAAACTGGTAACACTTAAAACATTTAATTTAAAAAGGAACAAAATGAGGGGTTCATTTTGCCATAGAAATTATGGTTAGTGCTGCAAAAAGAAAATTTAGTGCATGTTTTAAGTGAGATCTCAAATCCTCTTCTATTTCATTAGAAAATTCTGACATGCAGACTGAAACAATCACTTTCAAAACCAGCAGTAGACTTCCAGTTAACTCCTTGGTGAGCAGTAGCTTTACTACAGTGATCTAATGAACAACTAGAGTAATAACATTCTGAATTTATGGCAAATGTGTGACACATCTGAATGCCTTCTTGATGGAATCAAAGTAAAAAACTGAAAGCATTTCCTACTGAGGAGACTGCAGTAAATGAGGAAATTAGGAAACTTCTTAACAAAGAAGTCTTCCAAGATGGCCACCAGTGAAAAAAGAGCCCAAATGTAGCACAAATATTACCCAGATGTAGCCCACATATAGCCCAATGACAAAAGTGTGCAAAACACTTTTTATTTTTAGTTTTTCTGCAGTTTTATGTAGTGCAGACTGGTCAGGTATTGGAGCGTTGCATCTTAAAACATGACCCCCTACACTACAAAAACACCACTGCACTACCCTAAACCTAAAATACTACCCCAGCACGACCCCCTACACTACACAAGCACCACTGCACTATCCTAAACCCTAAAACACTACCCCCAGCATGACCCCCTACACTACACAAACACCACTGCACTACCCTAAACCCTAAAACACTACCCCAACACCACTGCACTAACCTAAATCCTAAAACACTACCCCCAGCACGACCCCCTACACTACCCAAACACCACTGCACTACCCTAAACCTAAAACACTACCCCCAGCACGACCCCCTACACTACACAAGCACCACTGCACTACCCTAAACCCTAAAACACTACCCCCAGCACGACCCCCTACACTACACAAACACCACTGCACTACCTTAAACCCTAAAACACTACCCCCAGCACGACCCCCTACACTACCCAAACACCACTGAACTAACCTAAATCCTAAAACACTACCCCCAGCACGACCCCCTACACTACCCAAACACCAGTGCACTACCCTAAAACATGACCCCCTACACTACACAAACACCACTGCACTACCCTAAACCCTAAAACACTACCCCCAGCACGACCCCCTACACTACACAAGCACCACTGCACTACCGAAACCCTAAAACACTACCCCAGCACGACCCCTACACTGCCGAACACCACTGCACTGCCCTAAACCTGAAACACCAGCCCCTGTCGACCCCTACACTGCCCGAACACCACTGCACTGCCCTAAACCCTGAAACACACCCTAGCAGACCCCTACACTGCCGAACACCACTGCACTGCCCTAAACCCTGAAACACCACCCTTCCGACCCCTACACTGCCCGAACACCACTGCACTGCCCTAAACCCTGAAACACCACCCCCAGCATGACCTCTACACTGCCCGAACACCACTGCACTGCCCTAAACCCTAAAACACTACCCCCAGCAAGACCTCCTACACTGCCCGAACAACACTGCACTGCCCTAAACCCTGAAACATCACCCCCAGCAAGACCCCCTACACTGCCCGAACACCACTGCCCTAAACCCTGAAACACCACCCCCAGCACGACCCCCTACACTGCCCGAACACCACTGCACTGCCCTAAACCCTGAAACACCACCCCCAGCACGACCCCTACACTGCCCGAACACCACTGCACTGCCCTAAACCCTGAAACACCACCCCTGCACGACCCCCTACACTGCCCGAACACTACTGCACTGCCCTAAACCCTGAAACACCATCCCCAGCACGACCCCCTACACTGCACGAACACCACTGCACTGCCCTAAACCCTGAAACACTACCCCCAGCAAGACCCCCTACACTGCCCGAACACCACTGCACTGCCCTAAACCCTGAAACACCACTCCCAGCACGACCCCCTACACTGCCCGAACACCACTGCCCTAAACCCTGAAACACCACCCCCAGCAAGACCCCCTACACTGCCCGAACACCACTGCACTGCCCTAAACCCTGAAACACCAGCCCCAGCACGCCCCTACACTGCCCGAACACCACTGCACTGCCCTAAACCCTGAAATACCACCCCCTGCACGGGCCCCTACACTGCCCGAACACCACTGCACTGCCCTAAACCCTGAAACACCACCCCTAGCACGACCCCCTACACTGCCCGTACACCACTGCACTGCCCTAAACCCTGAAACACCACCCCCTGCACGATCCCCTACACTGCCCGAACACCACTGCACTGCCCTAAACCCTGAAACACCACCCCCAGCACGACCCCCTACACTGCACGAACACCACTGCACTGCCCTAAACCCCGAAACACTACCCCCAGCAAGACCCCCTACACTGCCCGAACACCACTGCACTGCCCTAAACCCTGAAACACCACCCCCAGCACAACCCCTACACTGCCCGAACACCACTGCACTGCCCTAAACCCTGAAACACCAGCCCCAGCACGACCCAGTACACTGCCCGAACACCACTGCACTGCCCTAAACCCTGAAACACCAGCCCCAGCACGACCGCCTACACTGCCCGAAAACCACTGCACTGCCCTAAACCCTGAAACACCAGCCCCAGCACGACCCCCTACACTGCCCGAACACCACTGCACTGCCCTAAACCCTGAAACACCAGCCCCAGCAAGACCCCCTACACTGCCCGAACACCACTGCACTGCCCTAAACCCTGAAACACCACCCCCAGCAAGACCCCCTACACTGCCCGAACACCACTGCACTAAAGCCTGAAACACCACCCCCAGCAAGACCACCTACACTGGCCGAACACCACTGCACTGCCCTAAACCCTGAAACACCACCCCCTGCACGACCCCCTACACTGCCCAAACACCACTGCACTGCCCTAAACCCTGAAACACCACCCCCTGCACGACCCCTACACTGCCCGAACACCACTGCACTGCCCTAAACCCTGTAACACCACCCCTCAGCACGACACCCTACACTGCCCGAACACCACTGCACTGCCCTAAACCCTGAAACACCACCCCCAGCACGACCCCCTACACTGCCCGAACACCACTGCACTGCCCTAAACCCTGAAACACCACCCCCTGCACGACCTCCTACACTGCCGGAACACCACTGCACTGCCCTAAACCCTGAAACACCACCCCCAGCACGACCCCCTACACTGCCCGAACACCACTGCACTGCCCTAAACCCTGAAACATCAACCCCAGCAAGACCCCCTACACTGCCTGAACACCACTGCCCTAAACCCTGAAACACCACCCCCTACACTGCACGAACACCACTGCACTGCCCTAAACCCTGAAACACCACCTCCAACAAAACCCCCTACACTGCCTGAACCCCATTGCTCTGCCCTAAATCCTGAAACACTAGCCCCAGCATGACCCCCTACACTGCCCAAACACCACTGCACTGCCCTAAACCCTGAAACATCACCCCCAGCACGACCCCCTACACTGCCCGAACACCACTGCACTGCCCTAAACCCTGAAACACCAGCCCCAGCAAGACCCCCTACACTGCCCGAACACCACTGCACTGCCCTAGACTCTGTAAACACCAGCCCCAGCAAGACCCCTACACTGCCCGAACACCACTGCACTGCCCTAAACCCTGAAACACCAGCCCCAGCATGACCCCCTACACTGCCCGAACACCACTGCACTGCCCTAAACCCTGAAACACCAGCCCCAGCACGACCACCTACACTGCCCGAACACCACTGCACTGCCCTAAACCCTGAAACACCAGCCCCAGCACGACCCCCTACACTGCCCGAACACCACTGCACTGCCCTAAACCCTGAAACACCAGCCCCAGCACGACCCCCTACACTGCCCAAACACCACTGTACTGCCCTAAACCCTGAAACACCACCCCCAGCAAGACCACCTACACTGGCCGAACACCACTGCACTGCCCTAAACCCTGAAACACCACCCCCTGCACGACCCCCTACACTGCCCGAACACCACTACACTGCCCTAAACCTGAAACACCACCCCCTGCATGACCCCCTACACTGCCCGAACACCACTGCACTGCCCTAAACCCTGAAACACCACCCCCAGCACGACCCCTTTATTGCTCGAACACCACTGCCCTGCCCCAAACCCTGAAACACCACCCCCAGCACGACCCCCTACACTGCCCGAACATCACTGCCCTAAACCCTGAAACACCACCCCTGCACGACCCCCTACACTGCCCGAACACCACTGCACTGCCCTAAACCCTGAAACACCACCCCTACACTGCCCGAACACCACTGCACTGCCCTAAACCCTGAAACACCACCCCCAGCACGACCCCCTACACTGCCCGAACACCACTGCACTGCCCTAAACCCTAAAACACCACCCCAGCATTACCCCTACACTGCCCAAACACCACTGCACTGCCCTAAGCCCTAGAACACTACCCCCAGCACGACCCCCTACAATACCCAAACACCACTGCACTACCCTAAACCCTAAAATACTACCCCCAGCACAACCCCCTACACTACCCGAACACGACTGCACTACCCTAAACCCTCAAACACTCCCCCAGCCCGACCCCTACACTACCCGAACACCACTGCACTGCCCTAAACCCTAAAACACTCCCCCAGCACGACCCCTACACTACCCGAACACCACTGCACTGCCCTAAACCCTAAAACACTCCCCCAGCACGACCCCCTACACTACCCAAACACCACTGCACTGCCCTAAACCTAAAACACTACCCCCGCATGACCCCTACACTACCCAAACACCAATGCACTACCCTAATCCCTAAAACACTACCCCCGCATGACCCCTACACTACCCTAAACCCTAAAACACTACCCCTGCACGACTCCCTACACTACCCAAAGACCACTGCACTACCCTAAACCTAAAACACGACCTCCTACACTACACAAACACCACGGCACTACCCTAAACCCTAAAACACTACCCCCAGCAGTACCCCTACACTACCCAAACACCACTGCACTAACCTAAACCCTAAAACACTACCCCCAGCAGTACCCCTACACTACCCAAACACCACTGCACTACCCTAAATCACTACCCCCAGCAGGACCCCCTACACTACCCAAACACCACTGCACTACCCTAAACCCTAAAACACTACCCCCAGCACGACCCCCTACACTACCCAAACACCACTGCACTACCCTAAACCACTCCCCCCAGCACGACTCCCTACACTACCCAAACACCACTGCACTAACCTAAGCCCTAAATCTACCCCCAGCATGACCCCCTACACTACACAAACACCACTGCACTACCTAAACCCTAAAACACTACCCCCAGCACGACCCTCTTCACTACCTAAACACAACTGCACAATTTGTTACAGGCGTTGCAACGTAGGCCTGTGGTGCTTACTGGAAGTACCTAGTGGGCTAGTTGGGCCCCAGGGACCCTCAGGATTCAAGGTGACCTAATCCCCCAACTTAAAACGCACCACGGGGCGCGTTTGCACAGTGGTGAAGGGAGGGCGGGGCCTCAGGTGACATGTGCGCAAACACGCCCTGTGGTGCGTTTTAAGTTGGGGAATTAATTCCCTTTGAATCCTGAGGGACCCTGGGGGCCAACTAGCCCACCAGATACCTTCAGAAAGCACAACAGAGTTGCGTTGCAGAGAGGTGAAAAAAGGTGCGTGGCCTCGGAACGCCTCTCTGCAACTCAGCTCTGTGGTCCTAACTGTAGGTACCTGGGGGGCTCGTTGGGCCCCAGGGACCCTCAGAATTCAAGGGGACTTAATCCCGCAACTTAAAACGCGCCACGAGGTGCGTTTGCACACATGTCACCTCAGGCCCCCCTCCCTTCACCACTGTGCAAACGCGCCCTGTAGCGCGTTTTAAGAGGTAGTTTTAATCCCCCTGCCCTATTATGTACTAGGGACTTGCAGAGGAGGTCATGCTAATCACAGGGGTACCCCAACGCATAGTGTTCCCTAGTGTATGTAGGTGTTTTCACTGTATTCTAAGTGTCTTTTAGCATAGCACTGGCTCTGGTTAGTCAGAGTCAGTTACCACCAGTACCCGTCTGAAAAAGTTGTGGGCACAGGATGATTTTGCAACAAGGCCTCTTTCTGCTCCTCTGTTGGTTCTTTCTGCACATCTTTTGCTTCTTTCTGTGCGTTTTTCTTCTTTCTTCACATGTCCTACCTCTGTAGGCATAGTTAGAAACTAGCATTTAAAAAACCTTTGAAATTCACTTAAAAAATCATAGGTTTCAGGCACGTTATAGTTAGAAATTAGCATTTAAAAAACCTTTAAAATTCATTGAAAAAACCATAGGTTTCAGACACGTTATAGTTAGAAATTAGCATTTAAAAAACCTTTGAAATTCACTGAAAAAACCATAGGTTTTAGGGACAGTTATAGTTAGTTGGACATTTCACTCGTACAAAACCATAGAAATTCCCCCGTTATAGTTAGTTCAGCTAACTATAACTCGCGCCTCGCAATGCACTGCTGATGACGTCACATATTACATCACTCATGACATGGTCAGTGACATCACTGATGACATCACTGATGACATCTCAAATGACATCACTGATGACATCATCCATGTGATAATTTCATGCATCTTCTCACACCCTAATATAACCTTTGATACACCCACTCTAAATTACAGACTGCCATTCTCAAAACCATAGACACTCCAACACCAAAAACTACATACCCACTCACTGATTCTTAGGTCTACACACACATCCACTCACTCACCCGTACAGTCACTCATACTCAGTCACTCAGTACAGGACTATCATATCCACTCATACACCTATATAAACACTCACACACCGCCACTCATCCATAGAGGTACTCACACACCTAGTCAGTCATGCAAAAAACTTAATCACACACCCATTTACTCACCTATACAGTTATACACACACCAGCTCACTTACTCATACAAATACTAGCACATTCTTACGCTCTTATACAATCACTGATACAAGTACACACTCATCCATACAGCCACTCTCACAATCACACACTCTCACTTATAGCCATTTATATACTCCAACACACATATATACTGCCTTTCACATATGTAGTTACTCACACATGTACCACTGAGATATACATTCAATCACTAACACACCCATACACACACTCACCCACCCATACAGTCCATCACAGATGCACTCTTGAAACCATGCACCCAGTGAATCACCAACTCACACATCTATGCACAGAGTCACACACACCCCACCCACACAAACACTCAGGCACCCATACAGATACTCAGACAATCAATCAATAACCCATGTAGACACTCATGTAGCTATTCAGAAAGCCATGCAGCCGCTTACAAACCAACAGACAGACGGATACAGACATTCACACAGTTTAGTCACTAACCCATGCATTCAGTAAGATACATTTAATCACTCACTTGTAGAGTCAGTCACTCACGTACTAAATCATCCATTCAGACACTTATACACCCACTCATTCTTCAATACGCCTTTCCCTATATATATTAAACATATTTAAACTTTACAGAAACACACAGTCACTGGAGGATGTCATCAGTGATGTCATCAGTGATGTCATTTGAGATGTCATCAGTGATGTCATCAGTGATGTCACTGACCATGTCATGAGTGATGTAATATGTGACGTCATCAGCAGTGCATTGCGGGGCGCGAGTTATAGTTAGCTGAACTAACTATAACGGGGAATTTCTATGGTTTTGTACGAGTGAAATGTCCAACTAACTATAACTGTCCCTAAAACCTATGGTTTTTTCAGTGAATATATATATATATACATACACATATACATATATATATATATATACACACACATATACATACATATATATATATACACACACATATATACACACACAACATATACATATATACACACACACATATATACACACACAACATATACATATATACACACAACACATACAAAAAACAAAGGTTATAGGGAAATTATAGTTAGGGTCAGATTTTACTCATACAAAACCAGAGAAATTCAGCCGTTATAGTTAGCTGAGTTAACTATAACTCGAGCCCCCGCAATGCACTGCTTATGACCTCACATATTACATCACTCATGACATGGCCAGTGACATCATTGATGACATCTCAAATGACATCACTGATGACATCAGTGAATCAGTGAGTGTGTGAGTGACTGTATGGATCACTCAGTAGGTGCGTGACTGACTGTATAAGTGAGTGATTAGGTATCTCAGTGAATGTATGGATGAGTGACTGTTTGTGTGAAAGTGTGCATCTGTCTGTCAGTTGATGTCTAAGTGGCTGTGTGTGTGTGTTAATGAGTACGTGAATGGCTATATGGGTGATTGGTTGTCTGACTACCTCTATGGTTTTCTGGGTGTCTGTGCTTGTGGGTAAGGAGGTGTGTGACTGCCTGTATGAATGAGTGAGTGGGTGGGCGAGTCAGTGGCTGTATGGGGTACTGTTGCGTGTGTTAGAATTTGTATGGGTGAGTGTCTGTATGGTTGTGTCAGTGATTGAGTGCATGTGTCAGTATGGGTGAGTAACTGAGTATGTGAAAAAAGCAGTATACGTGAGTGACGGGGTATAAGAGTGACTGTATGAGTGAGTGAGTGACAGTGAGAGTTGCTATATGGATGAGTGCATGCTTCTGTCAGTGACTGTATAGCTGAGTAAGTACGTGTTACTATTTGTATGGGTAAGTAAGTGGGTGGGTGTGGAACTGTTTGGGTGAGTAAGTGGCTGTGGGATTGACTATATGGGTGAGTGTCTAGGGGTGTGAGTAGTTTTATGGGTGATTCGCTGAGTGTGTGAGTGCCTTTATGGGTGTATGAGTGGATATGTCAATGGCTGTATTAGTGAGTGAGTGGGTCTATGAGTGGCAGTATGGGTGAGCGAGTGGATGTGTGTGTAGATCAATGAATCAGTGACTGGGTGTGAAAGTACTGGTATGGCTCTGTGAATGGTTTGTGAATGGTTGTGTGGGAGTGGCAGTAGGTGTATAAAAGATTCTGTAGGGGCTTGAGTGGGTACATCAGATATGCTGTGGATGATGTCATCACTGAGGTCATCAGTGATGTCATCAGTGATGTCACTGACCATGTCATGAGTGATGTAACATGTGAGGTCATAAGCAGTGCACTGCGGGGGCGCGAGTTCTAGTTAACTCAGCTAACTATATCGGCTGTATTTCTCTGGTTTTGTATGAGTAAAATCTGACCCTAACTATAATGTCCATGTAACCTTTGTTTTCTTTAGTGAATTTCTAAGGTTTTTAAAATTCTATTTGCTAACTATAACGTCCCTGTAATCTTTGTTTTTTATTTGTGGATTTCTAAGGTTTTTTAACTAGCAGTCACGTTTGCAGAGTGGTGGAGAAAGGGGGCTGGGCCTCCAACCAGCTCTCATGAATTCTGTTGCGTAGGACTTACAGGAGGTACCAGGAGGGCTTCTTTGCCCCCAAGGTCCCTCAGAGGTAGAGTGGACTTCCTTTCCCCAACCAGTAGTGCGCCAGGAGGCGCGTTTGCAGAGTGGTGGAGAAAAGTGGGCGTGGCCTCCGAAGACCTCTTAGCAATCCTGCTGTGTGGGACTTACTGGAGGTAACAGGAGGGGTAGTTGGTCCCCAAGGACATCCTTGGGGGCAACTACCCCTCCTTTACCTCCAGTAAGTCCCACACAGCAGGATTGCTGAGTTCTGATAGCAGGCCACTCCCCCTTTCTCCACCACTCTGCAAACGTGCCTCCTGGCGCGCTCTTGGTTGGGGGATGAAGTCCCCTTCGCTGCTGAGGGTCCTTAGGGGCCAACTAGCCCTCCTGTTACCTCCAGTAAGCCCCACACAGCTGGATTGCTGAGAGGTGGTTAGAGGCCACGCCTCCTGTCTCCACCACTCTGCAAATGCGCATCCTGGCGCACTACTATTTGGGAGATGAAGTCCCCTTGCCTCTTGAGGGTCCCTGGGGGCCAACTAGCGCTCCTGTTACCTCCAGTAAGCCCCACACAGCTGGATTGCTGAGAGGTGGTCAGAGGCCATGCGCCCTTTCTCCACCACTCTGCAAACATGCCTCCTGGCACGCTGCTGCTTAGGGGATAAAGTCCACTTTAGTCCTGAGGTTCTAAGGACGAAAGGGGACCTCATCGCCCCACCAGCAGTGCGCAGAGAGGAGTGTTTGAGGAGAGGTTGAAAAAGGGGCATTTCCTCTGACCACCTCTCAGCAATCCCACTGTGTGGGGCTTACTGGAGATAACAGGTGGCCTAGTTGGGCCCCTAAGGACCCTCAGGAGCAAAGAGGACTTCATCCCCCAACCAAGAGCGTGCCAGGAGGCGCGTTTGCAGAGTAGTGGAGAAAGGGGGCCAGGGCATCCAGTACGTTGCTCGCTTCCTTGCTTTTTTTATTTTAGGAAGGGGGCTGTGTGGCCCCCCTTCCCTTTCACCCTTTTGGGCCCCAGGAACCCCATCCCCCGGGGTCTGACCCATTTTTTTAAATTGTATTAAATTAAAAAGGGAAGGGGCGCACGGCCTCCCTGCCGAGGCCGATTTCGGCACCGGGGACCCCATCCCCGGAGCTAGGCTTATGTTAATATTTTAATTGAAAAGGAGAGGGGGGCCACAAGAGGGAAGCCATGTGGCCCCCCTCCCGGAACATTTTTGGACCCGGGGACCCCATCCCCTGGGGCTTGGCTAAGTCATTGGGGACAGTGGGGGGAGCCTCAAGGCCCCCCCAGTCCCTGTCGGCACCCCGCCTCCTGCAGGAGCCGGCATTGCTTTTGGGCGCTCTCTCTACCCAAAGCAATTCTGCTCTGCTTCATGGAAACAAGAGCATTTTTCATGCTCTCGCTTCCATGCAGCGAAGCAGAGTTTGCTATGGTTTGGCGGGGTTAGCAAACTCTGCTTCGCTTCATGGAAGCGAGAGCATGAAAAATGTTTGCAGCTCCCTCTGTCCAAAAGCATTGCCGGCTCTCGCAGGAGGCGGGGAGCCGGCAGGGACCACGGGGGCCTTGAGGCTCCCCCCGCGGTCCCCAACAAGTTGGCCAAGCCCTGGGGATGGGGTTCTCGGGCCGAAAATCCTCAGCATATCTGACGCACCCACTGATGTCATCAGTGATGTCATTTAAGATGTCGTCAGTGATGTCACTGGCCATGTCATGAGTGATGTAATATGGGAGGTCATAAGCAGTGCATTGCGGGGGAGCTCAACTAACTAGAACGGTTGAATTTCTCTTGTTTTGTACTAACTATAACGTCCCTGAAACCTGTGTTTTTTCAGTGAATATATATATGTAGGTGACATTTTCCGTCAAAAGCAGGGGACAGCAATGGGGACATTGTTTGCGCCCACCTATGCTAATCTCGTGATGGCAGCATGGGAAACTGAAATTTTGAAGATGCCAGTCAGCCGCAACATAAAAATCTGGAGCAGATTTATAGATAATCTTTTTGTAATATGGGACGGAAGCCGCACTGAGTTTGAACATTTTATCCAAAACCTGAACATCTATACATATAATCTCTCTTTTACATCTATCATCAGCGAGTCTAATGTCATCTTTCTGGACATAGAAGTCTTCATCCATAATCAAAAACTTTGTACTAAAATGTACAGGAAACCAACTTCATGCAACAGCATTCTCCATGCTAACAGTGGACATCCACAAAACCTCAAATGGAGCATACGCTATGGAAAAATGCTTAGGGCCAAGAGGAACTGCTCCGAAACCGCTGACTTGGAATTACAGTTGGACGAGATGAGTGATCGTTTCCTGGAAAGGGGATATCCATCGAAAATCATTGAGACTGCAAGAACTAAAGTAAAATCGAAAAGGAGAAATGACCTTTTAATAGCATGTCAGGATGGTCCAGACCCGAAACAAAAAGATGACACTACAACTCGATTAATCATGGATTTTAATAACCAAAATAAAGAACTGAGAGACATTATACAGAGGAATTGGAAAATACTTTTGCTTGATGAAACGCTGCAAACCTCCCTTCCCTTGTATCCTAATATCACTTACAGAAAAATAGCGTCTCTAGGAGATATTTTAACACATAGCCATTTGATGATCAAACAACAGACAGTCTCTACATGGCTCACCACTCCTGGTTTCTGGAAATGTCAAAAGTGCAAGGCGTGCATCAATGGTCAGAACACCAAAACATTCCAACTCCAAAATGGGAAAATCAAGCACATTACGGATCACATTACCTGTGAGTCCAAATTTGTGGTTTATTTATTACAGTGGCCCTGTAAAAAGTCATATTTGGAAGTACGATTAATAAACTGAAATTGAGAATCTTGCAACACCTACGGGCCATCAAAAACAAGGATTTCACATATCCAATGGCCAAACATTTTCATGACTTCCACTCCAGTGACAGCTGCCAATTGACCTACTCTGGAATCAAAATTATCAAGCAAAAAGAACGAGGTGGGGATAGGACATTAAGCTTGAGAAGAGCAGAATCACGATTGATTTTAGCTATTGGCACTGAGAATCCACGAGGGCACAATCTGGATGCCGAATTACATATACATCTATAATATTCTAATGACTTCCAGAAATTTCTTGTGTATGGAAATTCAATTTTGGACGGTTCTGGGGAGCTTGATCGTTTTGCATTCATGTGTGTGTGTGTATATATATATATATTGGTTTTATTTGATCTTGTACCACCTGAAATGAAATATTTATTGATGCAATCAAATTGTATAATTTAGGATGTAGTCCCATTGATGAAAACAAACTATCTTTAACACAGGTTACCAGTGAGTATTGCTGATTGGGAGTTATACTGTTATGAGTATGTAATAACACAGTAATCAATAGACAGAGAGCTCTTTCATTAATAAGTTAATGCCAATTGCTAACAGTACCTTAGTGTTGCAATTGTTATGCACAGACACTTTAGCCTAAATTACTTGAAGCTCTGTTTTCTGTTTTTTCAGAATAGTTTTTTTGACTATTTACTGACATTCTGGTTTAAATTTTAAGTGTACTTTACTTAAATGGACCTTGGACCCTCTATGTCTTTATGCACTAGTCACTTTAATGTTACATCTCTTTTGCACTTTATACTCCTCCAGTTTGATGTGTTTACATGCTTATCTATACATATAATTTTTATATGTCTATATGTGCCTTTTTAACACATTTATGATACCCTGCTGTTGATCTTAATTGTTAATTTTTAATCATGAAAGGACTCCTCTTAGTGATTGCACTTTGCACATTGATTGTGTTTCAAAAAGGTTTTTGAAATTGAATTCGCTTGATCATTGCGATGCACCAGCACTTTTCTGTCATTTAGAGATAATTAAGTGTACTTCACAGTGATTTGTGAAAATTAAAAAATACATATATAAAAAAGAAAAACAAGAGAAAATAGGAAAATCAAAGAAATTTACCATGAAAAAATGTTAAGTATTATGAAAAATCACCTGATTATGAAAATAGTTTTTATGTTTGAATTATAACACTTGTATAATTGAACTGCATATGGCAGCTTAGTTTGCCATCATGTGAAATTGGGGATACACAGTCTAGCTGCTTAATAGCAGTAAACATGGAAGAGGGATCGAGCACTTATGCACTTTAAGAGACGCTCTAGATTGTGAGACTGTATGGTCCAGTAGAAGGCTGGGAAGCCGAAACGCGTAGACCGTCTTATTAAACCATGTTCTGCACTTTGGTGTACCATTAAATATACGTGAAAACTACCTCTGCTGTGGTGCCGTGAATTCTCGCTGTGGTGGTCGAAATCCAAGCGTGGAATTATTTTTTGATATATATCAGAACACCTCCCACTGCAGACGGACAGAGAACACGCACACGAAGCTGCAAGGTATAAAGCTTCTTTATTTCATCCGGCCTTCCTCAGCCCGGGAAGCCAAGAGAGACGCGTTTCGGCTGACGCAGCAGCCTTTATCAATCCAATTTGGCGCCATTTTTAAACCCACCTTATATATTTACAAAATCATAGACATGGAAAAAATAAGTAAGTCATAAACATAAACGAAATACAACTAATGGTAAAAAACAGCATGCGTCCCATCATATACAAAATATACAAATGGGATACAATTATATTTTTCAAATTTGCGAATAACAGCAATAATAATGATGGACTACCTGCACTTTACACATAAATTGTGATCACAAGCATAATGCACTAAATAATCAACTCAATGATGTCGGGTTAGCCCAAAATATATAGTTATTGCACGCTTAATTGTAAACCATGAAATAGAGTGTTTAAAACCATGTAATCGCTGAGTTTAAAAGAACAGCATGAGCCATCCTATAATGCTAGCGCATTCAAGGTGCTGCGTGTATTCTAACTTGATGGAGAACTGCTGCACATAAATACGTGCGTTGACTGCTCGACATATGACATTCGAAATACAAAATGCACATTTAATTCTACGGCTTAAAGTGTAACCACCTACAACATACTTCCGATCCATTTGTCTTGCGTAATGTAATCTGAAGCAAGAACTAATAGCAATTAAGCACACCACAGTGGGAAATTTCTCAATCACTGAAATAATAGAGAAAACCCAATAGGTAATGTCTCTTGTGCACGCAATGTCTCCAGATATACACTGCAATAAAAGTTAACTCACAAATGAGTTAAATGTTACCAATAGTCAAAAGCCGTTCCCAAATAATGAAGAGCACATCCTCACGTCGCAGTTAAAAAGACCAGCAGTTCATATTCCCGGCACCTATGCAGTACAATTCCGGGGTTGGGGAAGGCCATGTTGAGAGAAAAATGATTCAAGCTTCACAGTCCTCACCGTTAAGCATCGGCTTTCACAGTGCCCAGTCACCGGTAATTCTTATATATATATATATATATATATATATATACACATATACATACATACATATATATATACACACATATACATACATAAATATATATATATATGTCAATTGAGATGTCATCAGTGATGTCATCAGTGATGTCACTGACCATGTCGTGAGTGGTGTAATATGTGACGTCATCAGCAGTGCATTGCGGGGGCGCGAGTTATAGTTATCTCAACTAACTACAGGGCTCGAAAAATTCACTCGACCGCTCGCATTTGCGAGTCAGATTAATTCAGGACCAGCTATTTTTAGGTCCTACACGCCCTTTCTGGCAAGTAGGAAGACAAACGGACACTTGACCTCTGCCTCTGAAAGCAGAGGAAATGTGACAAGATAGCAAGATTTAAAGGCATCTTTATTGCTCACAAAGTAAATGAGCAATAAAAATGCTTTAAAATCTTGTTAACTTGTCACATTTGCTCAGCTTTCAGAGTCAGAGGTCAAGTGCATTTCAGTTAGGTCGAGGAGATTTTGTAGGTTACCAGACCTGCAGGTCTAGTGCATTTCTTATGATTTTTGGAGCCCTGAACTATAACGGCCGAATTTCTCTGGTTTTGCACGACTGAAATGTCCAACTAACTATAACGTCCCTTAAACCTGTGGTTTTTTCAGTGAATCTCTAAGGTTTTTTAAATGCTAATTTCTAACTATAACGTCCCTGAAACCTACGTTTTTTTCAGTGAATTTCAAAGGTTTTTTAAATGTTAATTTCTAACTATAACGTCCCTGAAACCTATGGTTTTTTCAGTGTATTTCAAAGGTTTTTTAAATGCTAATTTCCAACTATAACGTCCCTGAAACCAATGGTTTTTTCAGTGAATTTCTAAGGTTTTTTAAATGCTAATTTCTAACTATGCCTACATAGGTAGGACATATGCAGAAAGAGGAAGAAAGGCGCAGAAAGAAGCAAGAGATATGCAGAAAGAACCAACAGAGGTGCAGAAAGAGGCCTTGTTGCAAAGTCATCCTGTGCACCCAACGTTTTGCTGACTGGTACTGGTGGTGACTGACTGACTGACTAACCAGGCCCGGAGCCAGTGCTATGCTAAAGGACACGTAGAATACAGTGAAAATACCTACATACACTAGACTAGGGTACACTATGGGTTGGGGTACCCCTGTGATTGGCATGACCTCCCCTGTAAGGCCCTAGTACATAATAGGGCAGGGGGATTAAAACTACCTCTATGTCAGAGGTGCAGAAAGAAGCAAGAGCAGTGCAGAAAGAACCAACAGAGGTGCAGAAAGAGGCAAGAGGGGTACAGAAGGAGGCAAGAGGGGTACAGAAGGAGGCAAGAAAAGTGCAGAAAGAAGCAAAAGAGGTGCAGAAAGAGGCAAGAGAACAGCAGAAAACGGCAAGAGAGGTGCAGGAAGAGGCAGGAGAGGTGCACAAAGAGGCAAAAGGGGTACAGAAAGAGGCAAAAGGGGTGCAGAAAGAAGCAAGAGAAGTACAGAAAGAAGCAACAGAGGTGCTTAAAGAGGAAAGAGGGGTGCAGAAAGAGGCGAGAGAAGTGCAGAAAGGAGCAACAGAGGTGTCGAAAGAGGCAAGAGAGGTGCAGAAACAGGCAAGAAAGGTACAGAAAGAGGGAACAGGGGTGCAGAAAGAGGTAAGCGAGATACAGAAATTTGCAAGAGAGGTGCAGAAAGAAGCAAGAGCAGTGCAGAAAGAAGCAGGAGAAGTGCAGAAAGAAGCAAAAGAGGTGGAGAAATAGGGAAGAGGGTTAGAGACAGAGGCATGAGGGATGCAGAAATTTGCAAAAGAGGTGCAGAAAGAAGCAAGAGCAGTGCAGAAAGAACTAACAGAGGTGCAAAAAGAGGCAAGAGGGGTGCAGAAAGAGGTAGGAGAGATGCACAAATTGGCAAGAGAGGTACAGAAAGAGGCAGGAGGGGTGTAGAAAGAAGCAAGTGAGGTGCAAAAAGAGGCAACTGAGGTGCAGAAAGACGCAAGAGAAGTGCAGAAACAAGCAAGAGAAGTGCAGAAAGAGGCAAGAGAATTGCTGAAAGAAGCAACAGAGGTGTAGAAAGAAGCAAGAGAAGTGCAGAAAGAGGCAAGTGAGGTGCAGAAAGAAGCAAGAGCAGTGCAGAAAGAACCAACAGAGGTGCAAAAAGAGGCAAGAGGGGTGCAGAAAGAGGTAGGAGAGGTGCACAAAAAGGCAAGAAAGGTACAGAAAGAGGCAGGAGGGGTACAGAAAGAAGGAAGAGAAGTGCAGAAAGAGGCAAGTAAGGTGCAGAAAGAAGCAAGAGCAGTGCAGAAAGAACCAACAGAGGTTCAAAAAGAGGCAAGAGGGGTGCAGAAAAAAGTAGGAGAGGTGCACAAAGAGGCAAGACAAGTACAGAAAGAGGCAGGAGGGGTGCAGAAAGAAGGAAGAGAAGTGCAGAAAGAAGCAACAGAGGTGCTGAAAGAGGCACGAAGGGTGCAGAAAGAGAAAGAAAAGTGCAGAAAGAAGCAACAGAGGTACAGAAAGAGGCAAGAGAGGTGCAGAAAGAGAAAAAAGGGGTGCAAAAAGAGGCAAGAGGGGTGCAGAAAGAAGCAAGTGAGGTGCAGAAAGAGGCAGAGGTGCAGAAAGACGCAAGAGAGGTGCAGAAAGACGCAAGAGAGGTGCAGAAACAAGCAAGAGAAGTGCAGAAAGAGGCAAGAGAATTGCTGAAAGAAGCAACAGAGGTGTGGAAAGAAGCAAGAGAAGTGCAGAAAGAGGCAAGTGAGGTGCATAAAGAGGCAAGAGAGGTGCAGAAAATGGCAAGAGAACAGCAGAAAGAGGCACGAGGGATGCAAAAAGGGAAGGGGGGTGCAGAAAAAAGCAAGAGAGGTGCAGAAAGAAGCAAGAGAAGTGCAGAAAGAAGCAAGAGAGGTGCAGAAAGAGGGAAGACGAGTGCAGAAAAAGACAACAGGGGTGCAGAAAGAGACAACAGGGGTGCAGAAAGAACCAAGAGAGATACAGAAGAGGCAATAGAAGTGCAGAAAGAGGAAAGTGAGGTGCAGAAGGAGGCAAGAGAACTGCAGAAAGAGGCAAGAGAGTTGCAAATACAGGCAAAAGGGGGCAGAAAGAGGGAACAGGTGTGCAGACAGAGGCAAGAGATGTGCAGATAGAGGGAAGAGGGGTACAGAAAGAGGCAAGAGGGATGCAGAAATTTGCAAAAGAGGTGCAGAAAGAAGCAAGAGCAGTGCAGAAAGAACCAACAGAGGTGCAGAAAGAGGCAAGAGGGGTGCAGAAAGAAGTAGGAGAGGTGCACAAAGAGGCAAGAGGGGTACAGAAAGAGGCAAGAGGGGTGCAGAAAGAAGGAAGAGAAGTGCAGAAAGAAGCAACAGAGGTGCTGAAAGAGACAAGAAGGGTGCAGAAAGAGGCAAGAGAAGTGCAGAAAGAAGCAAAAGAGTTGCAGAAAGAGGCAAGAAAGGTGCAGAAAGAAGAGAGTGAGGTTCAGAAAGAGGCAAGAGAAGAGCAGAAAGTGGCAAGAGAGGTGCAGAAAGAGGCAAGAGAGGTATAGAAAGGCAAGATAAGCGTAGAAAGAGGCAAGAGAAGTGCAGAAAGAGGCACTTGAGGTACAGAAAGAGGCAAGTGAGGTACAGAAAGAGGCTCGAGAAGTACGGAAAGAGGCAAGAGAAGTGCAGAAAGAGGCAAGAGAGGTGCAGAAGGAAGAGAGTAAGGTGCAGAAAGAGGCAAGTGAGGTGCAGAAAGAGGCAAGAGAGGTAGAGAAAGAGGCAAGGGAACTGCCGAAACAGGCAAGAGAAATGCACAAAGAGGCAAGAGAGGAGCAGAAAGAGGCAAGAGAGGTGCAGAAAGAAGCAAGAGAAGTGCAGAAAGAGGCAAGTGAGGTGCAGAAAGAGGCAAGAGAGGTGCAGAAAGAGGCAAGAGATCTGCAGAAAAAAGCAACAGAGGTGCTGAAAGAGGAAAGTGAGGTGCAGAAAGGGGCAAGAGAAGTGCAGAAAGAGGCAAGTGAAGTGCAGAAAGAAGACAGTGAGGTGCAGAAAGAGGAATAAAGGTGCAGAAAGAAGCAAGAGAAATGTAGAGGCAAGAGAAGCACAGAAAGAAAAGAGGTTTGTGCACCATTAGTACCAGTTTAACACCCACATTTTGCAATAAGTAACACATGACCATTCCAGCTTTGCAAAGGGCCTTGCACCACGCTGTAACACACGACGTTGCATTTTTGGGAACATTTGAGCTGTTTGAGCTAGAAACCAACCTTTTTTTGTTCAGATCTGCAGATTAGGCAGCAGATGATGGAATATTTGGCAAATGCGGAAAATGTTTAATTATGTGAAAATTGGTGCAGCCGAACAGTCACATAATTCCAGTGGCCCTGCTCATACCTCCGACTAGGTCCAGAAGTGCTCCTCAGTGGTTCCTTCTTTTTGTGTCTCTTTGAGTTTATAGTTTAGCTTCTATGGAAACGAGGAAGACTAAACCTGAGGTTACCACTCCACAACACAGACTACAATACCACATAATTACTCTCCAAAACACATAATCCCACTCCACATAATTCCTATACACTAAATACCACATACTTTCTATTCACATAATTTCACTGCACAACATACCACATAATTCCACTACACACAACGTACATCCACTCTACACCAAAAAACATTAGTAAAAAACTTTTACATTTACAACACCAATAGCTCTAACTCTCGCAAATGCGAAACCTATTACATTGCAAATGCTTCATTAACTAGTAGTCGCGTTTGCAGAGTGGTGGAGAAATGGTGCTAGGCCTCCGACCAGCGCTCAGGAATTCCGCTGCGTAAGACTTACAGGAGGTACCAGGAGGGCTTCTTGGCCCCCAAAGTACCTCAGGAGTAAAGTGGACTTCATCCCCCATCCCGTAGTGTGCCACGAGGCGTGTTTGCAGAGTGGTGGAGAAAGGGGGCGTGGCCTCCGAAGACGTCTTAGCAATCTCACTGTGTGGGACTTACTGGAGGTAACAAGAGGGGTAGTTGGCCCCCAAGGACATCCTTGGGGGCCAACTAACCCTCCTATTACCTCCAGTAGGTCCCACACAGTAGGATTGCTAAGTTCTCATAGCAGGCCACACCCCCTTTGCCCACCACTCTGCAAACGCGCTTCCTGGCGCGCTCTTGGATGGGGATTGAAGTCACCTTCGCTGCTGGGGGTCCTTTGCGGCCAACTAGCCTACCTCTTACCTCCAGTAAGCCCCACACAGTGGGATTGTTGAGAGGTGGACACAGGCCACGCCCCCTTTCTCCACCACTCTGCAAATGCGCCTCCTGGCGCGCTCTTGGTTGGGGGATGATGTCCCATTGCCTCCTGAGGGTCCCTGGGGGCCAACTAGCCCACCAGGTACCTCCAGTAAGCCCCACACAGCTGCATTGCTGAGAGTGGTCCGAGGCCACGCCCCCTTTTTACACCACTCTGCAAATGCGCCGCCTGGCACACTGCTGCTTGGGGAATGAAGTCCACTTGTGTCCTGAGGTCCTCAGGACACAAGAAGACCTCATCGCCCCACCACACTTTTTAATTTTTTTTTAAAATAACGCCCCGGGGAGGTGGCGGTCCCCGGGGCTGCGGGGGGGCCGCGAGCCCCCCGCATTTGAATAAGGATCTCCCCGGGGCGGTGGCGGGCCCCCGCTCCATTATTAAATATTGCCCCCGTGACCTGGCCCACCCGGGGGCTTTAAAAAAACGAAGTGCGGGAGACCGCACTTTGTTTTTTTTTTAAATTTTCTTCCGCATTCGCGCACCCAGCGTGACTCTGGACACATTTTTTTTTTTAAAAATGCTTTTTTTGGGCCTGGGGGTCCCTGTGGGACCCCCTGAGCAGGCCTAGGGGGTCAGGGTGTTTCTACCCTGCCCCCTTTTCTTCATTTTTAACTTTTTTTTTCCTTTTTCTTGTGACTCTGTTCTACTGAGTCACAAGATGGCTGCCAACACATTCTGGTTTTGAGTGTTGGCAGCCAATCAGAATTAAGCTGTGCTCGGGAGGATTCGCGGCTCCTCCTCGGTGCTCAGATATATAATTTTTTACTTTTTGACTTTCTCAGGAACTACTGAGCGGATTTACACCATTTAAAAAACAAGGGCGCTTTCTGAACCAAGAGCTACCTTTTTGCCAAATTTGGTGTAATTCTATTCAGCAGTTCGGGCTGTAGCCTGTTCCAAAATTTCCTATGGAAATTAACATGGGGAAAACGTGTTTTGGGACCACTTTTTTTTCTCGGCCCCCGCTTGACGAATCACCCCGAAACTTTCAAGACAGGAGCTGACCGGAGCTGGTCATTAGTTTGGAAAATTTTGCGAAGATTCGTCAAACGGCGCCAAAGATATTGGCAAAAGAAAAAACGCTTTTTGAATAGAAAAATAGAAACCGCCAGTAGGTAATATATATATACACAAACGCACACACACAAATACACAGTCCTTCCCCTTATGTGTGCTGAGACCCAGGAGTAGGCTGCTAATGAGTCTGGCTTGTGGTGATGGGGCACTAATTCACCCCTCATTAAATCCTGCTGTGCTGCCTGAGGAGGGTGAGACAACACAGCAGGTGACTTTTTAAACAGCTCAGCTTATGTTCCTGTGTTAAGAGAGGGTCGGAGGAAACGTGAGCCTGTACCACACTGTGATTATGTGGGCGCTCCCTCGACCCTCTAAAAACCAAGACATTTCTTTGTTGTAGAAAAAAGTGTTGGGACGCTTGGACAGTCCATGTAAAAGCCGGACTGTCCAGGCAAATCCGGGACGTCTGTTCACCCTAGGTTATGTTCGCTGTGTTACAAATGTACTCCCATCGTTTTCTCTCCACATCTCGTCTGTCAGCATATCTTAAACCTAATCTCTTTCCTCTTCAGCACCCTCTTTCCACTCCCTCCTGAATCCACTTCCTAGCATCGCCTTCACTTCACCAGCCCTCAAACATATACAGTGCTCATATTCACCTATAAGCCCTGTATTTTCTTTTACTTTTGCCTTATCAATATTTTGACATCTGTGTACTTCCTTCAAACACGTTTGCACAGAATCACACAGCAATGTGACCATTGCTCTGTGGGAGCTGCTGAGAGGCAAAGGATTGGAAGACCATGCATTCTAAACATCTTTTTTTGACCCACTGACATGCGCTGTGAGAAAGAAACTGAAACTGGCTTCAGCCTCCACTCCAGAGCAATTGTGGCCTGTTATAAACAGATAGAGGCATCCTATTTCAAAGTAAGCACTGTACAAGAGTAATATGGTGTACTAAAAATACCAAAACGCAACACCCTTGAAATAGCTTAATTAATCTTCACTTCCCTAATAGTGTTAAATATATAAAATATATCCAGAAAGTAAATTAAATCGCTGATATGGATTACTTTAATGTTTTTAACAAAGCTGCACGTGAAAGTTTCACTAAGCACACAAAAATTAAGTCATAATGTTATTCAGGCTCGATTAAATACCAGCACGTTTTCCTGCGACTTGTACCTTAAGATGCTGCTGCGGTTCTTCGGTATATATAATTAGATGGTGTGTGTGCAAGGTCACGTAGATTATTTTCCGTGTGAAATACGCGGATTCTCGCAAAAACAATTCAAACCACACAAAGCAATCGTACTTTGGCACAAGGGGTGCTTCAGTGCGAAAACAGGGACTCCAAGTCTATTTTGTGTAAAGCAAGTTATGTGGACAAGCCAAGTGGCATGCATTCGTACACAAAATGCTCACGTGATGATGGCACAACGTAATGGTTTCACATTAGTCGCAAGAGATAGACTAACAAAGGAATCCAGTGGCATCCAATATGGTCGAAAGTTACCAGCGCTAACTCGAGAGAATTTTACAAAAATGAGCAGGACAATTCGCGAACTTCATTCACAATTCTCGGTGTCTCAAATTCACATTTTACTAATAGTTCATTTAAGAGCTTCAAGCTGGAAGACTCAACCGCTAGATGGCATGAATGCACAAGAAATAAAGTGATCTCCTCAGAGACATAAGCCTTAGTATGATTTTTTTGTGTGCAATTTTTTATTAATCGCCAGAACGTATGTTGCTCTCACTTCTCCCAGATGTATCTTGCGCCTCCATCGCTCTATCTCTGGGCGGCCTCTGTGATTGAACAAATTGATGCCCTCAGTGGCAGGGGCGCAACTAGACCCGAACTACGGGGGGTGGGGGGGTTTAAGACTCCCAGCCAGGGCTGGCCCTAGTACTGGTCGCACATGGTGCAACAGTCTTTTTTGGAGCCCCATTTCCTCCTTCTCCATGAATTCCCTCACTACCACTCACCAACAATGCACCTCATCTCTCTATAGCACCTTTCTAACAAACATTTCATTTTTTTTATAGCGCTACGCATAGTACACTCACACTCATTTCTGTGATCTGCATGGTACACGTTCTTTGTAGCAGAAACATTAATCCTCTGCACTGTGTGGGTGGCAGGAGTGCCCATGTGAGTGCACGTTGAGCGATGCCACAGTGCAAGAGTAGGGTAAGATGAGTGATTGCAGGGTGAGCGAGGTGACTATATGGTGCGGATGTAAGTGAAGAGTGGGATGAATGAATGCATGGTTAGTGATGGGCTTGTTTGAGTGAGATTGCAGATTGAGCATTGCGGGGGACAGGTGTGTGAAGTGTCACATGAGTGCAGTTGAATAGTGTTTGTGTGACCACAGGGTGAGATACTGGGTGAACAGCGCAAGTGCATTGTGAGTGCAGAGTGATCACTGTGAGTGCAGGGTGAGTGGGTGAATGGTGTGAGTGCATGGTGATCAGAGTGAGTGTGAGAAGTTGGCCTGGTATATGCTGTTCACTAGTTAAAGTGGACACCTTGCACCAGTACAATTCGACTCTTATGGTAGGTAGGTTTAAGACAACCTTTATAGAAAGCTATCCTAGTGGTAGCTGTGGAGAGCAGCCTTCAGGCTAAGTCTTGGAGGAATGTAAAGCAGCTTGTTTTACCACACAATCTCTTGAATCACCAAATGAAAAGACACCACACAGGTATATATATCAAATATATATGTATTTATTACTAAACAACTCTCTACTAATCTCTTGTGAGATTAGAAGTCAGGAACATATGTACAAATCAACGTTTCACAATAGATTAAGCACAAATATGGCTGGGGCCCTAGGGGCGTACCAGACCATATACTAAAAAGAGACTTAAGAACAACGACTTGCAAAGGGACAAGGCCTAGGGCCTTCAGAAGTGCTGGGGCCTCACGAAACCACCCAAGGTAGGTAAGTAAAGGACCCACGGGGGACGCGTGCAGTGAGTGAACACAGGCGCGGGTCGCCGTTGACTTCAATGGGGCAAGTCGCGGTTGGAAATTAAGAGTTTCAGGGCACTTCGGGAGTAGCTACAAGCAAGTCACTTACAGGGTAAGTAGTTCTAGGGCCAACACCCACAGGAGCACCGTAGTGCTGGAGTTACCTCACCCAGGGAAGCCGGGTGCATAGGTGTCCTTTGGTGTGGGGTCGCGGCGTCGTTTTCAATGGGAGCCACTGAAGACTTGCTGCTTGCGGCGACAGGAGAAGTGTCGGGTGGAATCCAAGCCTGGATTCGGAAGAAGGAAGACCTGAAAGCAGAGGGGACAGTGTTCAAAGTCACTTGGCAGTGACCCGGGGCAAGGAAGATGAATGCCCACCGTCGTCGACAGATTCAGGTCGTTCACGGGTGTCTTGACTCTTTGACCACGTGGTCCAGGCGGCGTCGATGATGACCAGGAGCTGGATTCAGCGTGTCCCACGAAGTCTGCAGCTGACTGCGGTGTCGGCGACCCGATTGGAGCCAACAAGCCTTGGTAGCAGCAAGTCTCGTGGAAAGCGTAAAAAGTCAATGGTGCAGACCAGCAAGGTCTGGGGAACTTACCCAGCGAGGGTAAGTCAGGGCAGGCCTGGAGCAACCAGGGGAGCCCTTTGGTTCTTTAGAAAGGTCTTAGGGGACCCACAAGCCGGCTGGCAAGGGATCGCGAAGACGCCTCGGGAGGATTCCTTCAACAGGGTCCCACGGTCACTCGGGACGGGGTAGGCCTCTGATCTTCGGAGGGATTCCTGCTAGAGGCTGGGACCACACGTGGTCCAAAGCACAGTTTCGTAGAACGTCGTGAAGGGGTTGCACTCGACAATAGTGCACGGTACCCAGGGACTGCGGTTCCTCGTCACTCGTGGGGTCCACTTGCCTCAGCTTCGCTGGGGACTCACGATGGCCTTGGAGAAGTCAGGAAATCCTCTTCCTGGGCTGCAGGGACTTCGGGCTCCGGCGGGAGCGGCGTAGTTTGCAACCGTCGTTGTAGTTTTTGGTACCTGCCAAGCAGGGGAGTCACTCCTTGACTCCAAGGGAGATTTTTCAGTCTTCCTGAGGTAGTGGAACGTCGAAGGTCCAGGATTCTTCTTAAGAGCGTCGTCCAGGGAGATCTAGGTTGCAATGCACAGGTTCCCCCTCTTATACTAGAAAGAAGGGAGGGACTAGCTCTATGACCCCACCTAAGGGAGGGTCAGGGGAGTGGGTGGCTACACCCACTTCCCTTTGTCCAGTTTCGCGCCAGAGCAGGGGCAGGTAGCCCCTGAGCTGGTTTCAACTGGCATATGCACAGAGGAGCCTTCTGCTCCCCCAGTGCAGGACTTCAAAGTACTCTAGGAGTGCACCCAACCAGCCCCAATACACTAAACCCTGTCTGGAAGGTGGTCACACCCTCCTGCGATAGGATACCTATTGTTGGGCCTCCTCCACTGTGAGTTTCGGTCATCAGCAGGAGGGCAGCCCAGTGTCTGTGACTGGTGGCATCCATTTTGTGATGCCAGGGCTCTTCAGGATTCTACCGCGTTTCCACAGTAGGTACATGTCTATCCCTCTAGAAGGGTGGAATGCTACCCCCTCCGCCAGAACTGGCGGGGGGGTAGTATTCCAAGATGTTTGACACCAAACACGACATGTTTCTGTGCAGCCATCCCAAAGTTAGCATTTAACGCAAGGTTATAATGCGCTTAAGAGTATATGGTCAGGCTGCACTACAAACAGCCTCAGAGAAGGGTCTCCGAATGCTGCAGAGGGGCTCTGCTCATGCCGGGGCACCCTCTCACATAGGAACCAAGCACTCTGCCTTCAGGATTGATAAGGCCTGCCATAGGAGTGACTTATAGGTTTATATGTGTGTATCTATGTAGTGATATAGGTAGCCTATATCACAGTAAGGGGTGCATGCACCACCTTACCCAGGCTGCAGTAGCAGACCTGTCGTGTCAGATTTAGTCTGCTTTCCAGGGGTGGCATAATACATGCTTCAGCCCCTGGTAGGCCTGTGAAGTACCTATGCCCTTGGTACCTAAGGTACCATATACTAGGGACTCATAAGGTAGCACAGTATCCAATCACTAGTGCACCTAGAGTGCACTCCAAGTCGTTAGAGAGAACAGAGAGGCTGGGGTCCTGATTGGCAGGGTCCCAGCCAGACTATAGCCAGAAACCAGTGTAAACATCAGAAAAAACGTGGGGGCAACATAAGAGGCAGATCCTACTCTCCTACAGTGAGTGCATTGTGATCGCTGTGAGTGCAAGGTGAGTGTGAAAGTGAAGGGAGAGAATGAGGAATGAGTTGTCTGAATGCAGGGTGCATTCCCAGACACTTGAAGTAACTCAGCATGCTATTGACGGCAGCACAGAGTTTCAGAGATAAGTTAAACTATTGCTATTATGAAGGGCTTTAAGTGGGATGAAAAAACTGGGGAGTGTAGGAAGCTGGGTTTCTGTTGCAGTTACCCCCCCACTTTTTGCTAGATTTCTAATCCTCTTTGACTTGATGTGGCCTGGGTCCCTGTCAATCAGGTTCCCAGGGCCTGTGTTCTTTCCCAAAACTGTACCTTTGTACCCCCAATTGGCACCTCTCTGGCCACATGTAAGTCCCTTGTAAAAGGTACCATGGGTACCAAGGGCACTGTGACCAGGGAAGGCCTCTAAGGGTGCAGCACATATTGTATCACCCTTAGAGGTCCTGTACCTTAACACACACACACACTACCATTGCAGGCTGCGTGTTTTGGTGCAGAGAAAAGTGAAAAGTTGACATGGCACACATTCCTGTGTTGAATTTCAGGAGTGAAACTTCACTCCAGAGTCGGACGCACTGCCATTCAACTGCTCAATTGCAATGACGATACACCTGCTTGATCCATTTTGTCACTTTTCGTTTTATTTTTCCAATATTCAAAGTTCATTCCATTCTTCTCTGTCACAAGAAAGCCTTGCTATGTAATCACATTTCTGATGCAGCAGCTATGTCCATCCGGACCTTTATTCTGAAGCAGGAAATTTACATATTTCATCCTCAGTAGTGTTAAATACCCAATGCATTTCGGGCCACGTTTTGGCCTTCATCAGGGGTTCACTACAAAAAAATGTTAAACACCAACTTTAGACCTCAAGTTTAAACTTCACAATATAACATGTAGTACACATTTTAAATTACTCGATTCCTGTTTAAAAAAATTCTTACCATGATTAACGTGCTCCCTTTAAAGCAACACGGGGCTTTTTACATATTTCCTCCTCCTTCATTATTCTATGATTATAGTAAAGATACACAAACTGACTTTTCTCTACCATCACTCTTACTTGTCCGGATGGACATAGCTGCTGCATCAGAAATGTGATTACATAGCAAGGCTTTCTTGTGACAGAGAAGAATGGAATGAACTTTGAATATTGGAAAAATAAAACAAAAAGTGACAAAATGGATCAAGCAGGTGTATCGTCATTGCAATTGAGCAGTTGAATGGCAGTGCGTCTGACTCGGGAGTGAAGTTTCACTCCTGAAATTCAATGATGGATTCTTATTTACGTGGCTGAGGGCAGACCGCGGTACGGGCTGCACGCACAGATTAACCTGATGAAATGAACAAAAATTGTTAATCAATGAAGAACTGGTGTGCACTTTCACTTTTGATGTGTTATGCACCTTCCTGTGTGCCATGCCTGCAACCCACTGTCTATGTTATAGGTAGGACACCCCTCTAGCTGGGTGCACAATACCACTGGTGAGGGTACAGTTGCATGAGCCCTGTACCCCTACAATGTCTAAGTTCATTTTTAGACATTGTAAGTGCAGTAAAGCCATAAAGAGTATATGGTCTGGGAGTTTGTCATCACAAACTCCACAGCACCATAATGGCATTACTGAATTCTGGGAAGTTTGGTATCAAGCTTCTCAGCATAATAAACCCACACTGATGCCAGTGTGGGATTTATTATACAATGCACTCAGAGGGCATCTTAGAGATGCCCCCTGAAAAACGACCAGCCTCTGGTGGGTTCCCTGACTGGTACACATCAGCCTGCCACCACGAGACATGTTTCTGGACCCCTGGGGTGGGAGCCTTCGCTCACTGAGCCCAGAAACAAAGCCTTTTCTGGGCAGAGGTGGTCACATCTCCCCCAGGCCAGGAAGAGCCATCTGTGGCAGGGGAGCTTCAAAGGCCTTGCTGCCTTTGTAACGTGAACCCCAGCCTCTCCTGCTATCAGGGGCAGGCCTCCTTCCTGTCTCCCCTCTTTTTCGGCTGGAAGTCAGGCGGGTAAAATTAGCACAGCCCAGAAGGTGTGCCCACCTCTGCCAATCCCACCCCACAGGTAGGGAAGGCGAGGTGAAGCCCACTCTTCAGTGCTCGCCATCTCGCAGATGGCAGGCACTCTCCAATCAGGATTAGGGATTGTGCCCACTCCCCCACGAGGGGTGAACACACCAAGGGTGTAGTCACCCAAAGGTCAGTACCCCATTGGCTACTGATCTGGAGACCCCTAAAACGTCCCCTAAATTTAGTATTTAGGGGGCAGCCCTGAACCAAGAAGACAGATTCCTGCAACCTAAGAAGAAGAAGGATGAAAGAAGACGCCCAGCAGAGGAGACTGCAAAGAAGAACTGACTTGGCCCCAGCCCTACCGGTCTGTCTGCAGTTTCCAGAGACCCTTCGCCAAAAGTCGCCTTGCCCTGTAGCCGGTGACCTCCAGAACCCTGGGGAGGACTGACTGCCTTCAACAAAGACCGGATCTCCTGTGAACAACAGCTCTGTTCAAAAGAAACTCCCAAGACAGACTCTGAGCCTGCTGAGGACAAAGAAACCAGACGCCTGGAACCACCACTGCTCCCGACGCCTACGGCCCGAATCTGGGTGGCCCACCAGTCCCAGCGAGGCCCCCCAGCGCTCCAAAGTCTGAGACAACTGTGGGTTGACCCCTCCAGGACTCCCCATACATCGCCTGCAGATTCTGCACGGAGACCCCCCCAACTGCGAGTGGCCCGGTAAGGTGAAATCTGACCTCAAAAGACACCCCTGCCTCCAGCCGCCCTGCGCCCTGGAGAAGAGAACCCGAGGTGCACCTATGTCCCTGAGCCCTCCAACTTAACTGCCCAGCTGTTGGTTTCTCCCGGAAGTCTTCCTGGACCGAGCCTGCAGCCAAAAAACCAAACCGCCAATCCCCATTGAAAACAACAGGGCAGCCGACGCCAAAACAGCACCCTGCACCCGGCCGCCCCTGTGCCGCTGTGGGTGCACCTTGTATGCTAACTCGGCTCCCCCTTTGCCCTGAGCCTAACACCAGGAGCCTGCTTCTGACCACCAACCGAAGGCCCCCTACCCCCCATTGGATAACATTGGGCCTCAGCACACTGCATCCAGCCGCCCAAGTGCCACTGAGGGTGTTCTGAGAATGCATCCTCGACCCTTGGGGAACCCTGGTTCTAACCCCAGAATACCAACTCCCACAAACCAGTACTTACCTGCGAACCGATAACTTCATTTCCTCCCATAGGATTGCATTGTCTGCATTTCCTTAAAAAATTCTTTTAAGTGTGGAGTTGGTTTGTATGAAACATTAAAAAACTGCATTTGTGCACAAACTAAATTACTTACCTTTTGTCTAGGAAATGTCTCAGTGTGATATCTAGGCATATCACACTGATTAGCCAAAGTAACTTAAAAAGTAATCTAAAAAGTAACGTACACAGTAATCTGTAAAGTAACTGAAAAGTAATTTCGAACTGTTTACTTATTTGTAAATCAACCAACTGCATTTGAACCTGCATTCAACTGTTAATCACAGCATAAGATTTTGTAAAGTATTATTTCACTTACCTGCACCAGGTCTGGCTTGGTTTTAGAAATAAACTAACTAAATAATATTTTTATACAAACAAATTATTCTGAGTTCAGTCTTTGAGTGTGTGACATCATTTCGTGCCTGAGTATGTACAATAAATGCTTAACACTACCCTCTGATAAAGCCTTACTGCTCGCCCACACTACCACAAATAGAGAGTAAGGTGCTATCTACTTTTACCTCTGCCTACCTTTGGGGCTCCACTGGACTCGGTGCACACTATACCTCTTTTTGGTATAGTATATACAGAGCCAGCTTCCTATAGGGGGTCTCTCAAAGGGGCGATATAATTAAGGGTGTGACTTAACACTTTTATGTTAAAATCTGTGCTCAGTATAATGTGCCGCCCGACTGGTATTTCGCTGCTTCTGTTACTGCCTCCACATATGTAACATTACACCTACAACAAGCCAGGACTATTGGCTTTGCCAAACATTGTTAGTTGCATAAGATAAATATACTACATGCATACATACAACTATGGCTTTGTTGTATATAATATTGAAAATGCTTTAGTTCTTGTGCAAGAGGTTGTGGTGTAATGGTTAGAGCTGCCAACTTTGGAGCTGAGGAAGCAGGTTTTGAGTCTAAGCGTTGGCTCAACATCCTGTGTTTCTGGGCAAATCACTTAAACGTCCGTGCCTACCAAAAACAAAATGAAGATGTCCTTGTTGGTGCTCATGTAAAGCACTTCAAGATTAGCAATACAGAACTGCAAAAAAATAAAAGTTACATCAAAACAGTGAACTGCTGCAGAGTTAAGATTTTGTTTTTCCAGTCTGAGTGTGAGGGTGAAAATGGAGAGCCCAATAGGGACCTGGCTCGGCGCCTGCTTATACAAACTGCTGGTGCTGAGCACCGGCAGGACACAGACCACTTAAAGCCCTGCTATTATGGCATTAATCAGGGATCGAGGGTGAAGAAATAAATAATGTGCTGATCCTGCAACAAACTTCCAGTCTTATGATTAGGGTTGCCAGCGTATTATTTTGATGTCCCAGACGGTACGAAAATAAGCAGTTACCTAAAACCCTATTTTCAGCCCTTATCTGTGCATACTTTGAACAGCAAATATAAATAGAAAACACTTTTAATTGAGTTCTAGGGCTGCCTGAATGATCCATGACTAATAATTAAAAGGAACAAAGACAGAGAAGTCACATTACAAATGAATACATACTTTTTTATTTATAACCCTATTTAGTGTCAAGACAAGGTTTTTGCAGGCTCTTTAAACAACACATGGCTGTAATTTTTCTTTTGGCAACCCTTCTTTATATTCCTTTTCATGAAATGCATTCTCACACTACGGTAGTAAATGTAAAATACAGTGTAAGCAATAGGCAGAGTGTGGGCCCAGGGGGTACTGGAAACAGAAAAAAAACTAAGCCTTGGTAACCAGTTTACAAAGGTATGTAAATATGTAAATGGTCTTTAAAGACCTGTGAAAAACTCGGGCGTGCGGGAGATAAGACTCCAGACACTGCCCAGCCGAGCCCACAGCTGCAGCAGCCCGGGCTGAGACACACGACGGGGGGGTGGCTGAAGCCCATTCAGCCCAATAGGCATTGCACGCCTGCTCAGTGGTCATAAGCACAAAGTACTGCCGAAGGATACCAAAGATCATCATTCTCAATTGCTGTTGAATGTTCAAAAATTCTCTTTTTCATTCATCGTTTAGTGCAACTTTCCTACGAGTGACCATTCACATCTGTGCAGTTAAACGGTACAATTAGAGCATGGCCACTGGAATTATACGGCAGCGGAAGACCAAATTATGAGTTAGGGTTTTCTAAATTATGTGGCAAGAAAAAGCTAATTATACGACGTAATGCAGAACATTTTGTGATAGTATTACTGCATTAGTTTGTCATTTGTACTCGTTAAAATTTTCTGGGCACTATCTGATAGCCAAAGCATCACACGTGTTGTCGCATTGTTAGTAAAGTTTGATCTGTTTCAGCTAGGAACAACATTTTTTATATTAAAAGCAGCAGATTATGCAGCAGATAATGTGGCAACTGTGAAAAATCCATAACAAGTATTGGTAATGCATTGGTTTCGCCTATGTAATGAATAAAGAGCTGTTTTCATCAATCATGAATGAATGAAACATCTTATAAAATGCATGAATGCCCGGAGGCGCTTGGCGCTGAGAAAATCAGAAAAGAGCAAACGAGGGCCAAGTCCTAGGGGATCATTAGTTGAATAACCAAGTTTTGAGGTTCTTCCTAAATGCCAGGAGCGTGGGTGCTACTTTAAGTTCCGGAGGCAGGTGGTTCAACAGTAGAACCGTGGTTCTAAAAAAGCTTCTACCTCCCCAAGTATCACGTTTGAAGGGAGCGACCCTCAGTGAGTTAGCTGAACTAGACGGAATATTTATGCTGGGGATGTAATGCACCAGCTTTGCCTTCAAGTAGGCGGGTGCTTTTCCATAGATTGACTTGTAAGCTAGACAGAGAGCCTTAAAATAAATGCGATGGCGGACCGGAAGCCAGTGCAATTGTCTGATAGAGGTCCTGGCAGATTGATGTTTCAGGATTTTAAGAAGAAACCGAGCTGCAGCATTTTGGATGGTCTGGAGTTTTTTAAGTGAGCCTTTGGAGAGGCTGGTATAGAGACTGTTGCAGTAGTCTAGTCATGAGAGTACTAAGGCTATGACTACAGCTTTCAGTGAGTAAGGCGGCAGAAATTCTTTAATTTTCTTGACAATTCTGAGCCAGTAGAAGGAGGAGGAAGTAATTAGGTTAATTTGATCTTTAATTTTCAATTCACTGTCCAGCATAAACCCCAAGTTTTTTACTTTGGAAGTTGGCGTAGGTGCCACACCCAGATCTGATAGCCACCAGTGGGGGGAACAGATTGCTGGATTGTTGCCGAATTGAATGACCTCGGTTTTTGAGGAGTTCAGCTTTAAGCAATTTCTGGCCATCCAGCTATTCACTGCACTCATACATTTATTGAACTTGTCGTCAGCCCCATTTTCATCTTTAGCCATTGATACTATAATTTGTGTATCATCGGCATACGATGCCAAGAATAGCCCAAAAGATCTGATCAGAGCGGCAAGTAGAGTGACGTAAAGTTTAAATAGAGTTGGGGATAGGGATGATCCCTGGGGTACCACACAAGGCAAACAGAAGGTTCCTAAGTTAAAAATCTCACTTGACACCACTTGTTGGCGTCTGGGAGGAGGAAAGAGCTCCCTGACAGATAACATTGGAGTGGAGAGGATGTGGCGCAGTGGTCAGAGCTGCTGACTCGAGAACTGGGGATCCCCGTTTGAGTCTCGGCGGCGCCGCACAACATCCTGTGATTCTAGGCAAATCACAATCTCTCTGGGTAATAAATTGTTATATAAATAGGCTGCAATAGTAAAAGGCAAAACTTTATGAAAATATAGTTCCACCAAATCGGATGTTAACAGTATTTCGGCAGCGCGGCACTAATCTTGTTAGATCTTAGTGCCGCGTTTGACACTGTATCCCACCAGATTCTTTTAAATCGTCTGGAGGAGGCAGGAATCGTTGGTGCTGCCTTGGAATGGTTCAGATCCTTCCTCTCTGAAAAGACTTTCCAGGTGTCTGCTCCGCCCTTCCTCTCACGGGTCCAGTCTGTTGGACAAGGTGTGCCACAGGGTTCCGCCCTGAGATCCCGTACTTTTTAATCTGTACGTACAACCTCTGGCAGTGATAGCCAGGGACAGGGGTCTCTCCATTGTCTCTTACGCCGATGACACGCAGCTGGTGGTGGTTCTCTCCGATGACTCCACGCAGGATGCCCCTATGTTTAGGAGCGGTCTGGCGGCGGTCGCGGAGTGGATGACCGCCAACTGCCTGCAGCTTAATGCTAATAAATCGGAGGTGTTGTTGGTAGGTAAAAACATCAAGCTGTGGAGCGAGAACTGGTGGCCTAACACCCTGGGGAGCGCACCCACCCCTAAGTTGGTGGTGAAAAACCTAGGGGTTTGGATGGACTCAACCCTTAGTCTTCAGGATCACACTAAGAAGATTGCAGGCATGTGATTTGGCCTTCTACGGGGTCTGAAATCCCTTCTGGGCTTTTTTGACCCGTCCACCAGACAACTGATTGTTCAGGCGGCCATACTGTCTAGGCTTGATTACGCTAATTCACTTTTTTTGGGGTTGAATAAAGCTGAGGTCTTGCGACTACAAAGGGTCCAAAATGCAGCTGCCAGAGCCCTTTTGGGTCTCCCGCGTAGACGCCACATCTCGGGGGTAATCCGTCGATTACACTGGCTGCCTGTGGCCAAGCGCATAGAATTTAAAGCCCTCTCCATGGCCTTCAAAATCTTAAAGTTCTCCTCTCCTTGTATTCTGTCCGACGTGGTGGTACCTTACACTCCCTTGCGCTCTCTGCGCTCTATGGGGTCTTGCTTGGCTCTGGTCCCGCGGGTAAAACGTCTACGTGCCGGGGGACGATCTTTCCGCTATCTAGCGGCCAAGCTTTGGAATTCTCTCCCCCTACATATTCGCAGTCTGGATAACTACTTGACGTTCAGGAAGGCTATAAAAACTCATCTCTTCCCCGCGGCTTAGGCTTTAGTCTCCTGTTGTCTGTCAGTAGTAAGCGCCGGGACGCCTCTTTGCTGAGGCAGCTGTTGCGCTATACAAATCGGACTAACATAACATAACGTGGAACAAGCATTGGTAAATGCAGGAAAATATGCTATAGTCAATAGAAATGGAGGAAAGATAAGTGGCACTCACAGGAACCAATGAGAAGCCAGGAAAGAGAGGAGACGGGATGTAAGCCCCTTTTAAGTTTATATTAAAAACAATAGATTTCTCAAGCACAGAACAAGCGCTGTACAGGCAAAACCTAATTACGCAGAAAACAACTCAGCCCCAAACTGCATAATTCCTGTGGTCCTCAATTAGAGATACAACCTATAAACTTACTGAATTATCATAGACAAACAGCTCTGTCCGTTACTTGTTTCCAAATTAGATGCTTTGTGCAGGTACTACAATAAAGCAGTGGTTACTGGATTATGGCTGTATTCCAAAGTTCAAATGGCAGGAAGGGGCCCATTTCCTTCCTCGCACACAATGGCTCCGCCTTTGGGTGCGTGTCATTTTTGTGTACATTAATGAGTGGGTAGGTGTCTGCACTGCGTCTGTGCTAAACAGCTTTGTGAATTAGAGGAGAACATCAAGAGGGTTATGAACAGTGGAGGGAACAAAGGCAGGAATAGAGGAATGGAAAGGGACAGAGCAGGCTGGGGTGCAGCTGCTGAAGGGAGAGAGAGGAAAATGATGAGTCGAAAGGTCGGAACTGCTGGTGGAAAAAAACTGCAACCATGTACGAAGAAACAGAAAACAAGCATTGGCAAAGCCAGTAGGTCTCACCTATGTGAGAGCTATTGACTTTGCCAATGCCTTTTAGCCATGTTGTATAGCAGAGGGGCTACAGTGGCGAGGTGTAGCGGAGAGTGTAATAAAGTGCAGCGACATCAAGAGGTGTAGAGTAGCTAACAGTGGAGTCGAGTGTTGTAGAGATGAGTGGCGTAGGATAGATTGGCATAGAGTGGAGTGGCGTTCAGTGCAATGGGGCACAGTGAATGTAGAATGGAATGGAGGGGTGTAGAGTTGTGCAGCATACAGTGAGAGGTGGAGTGGCATGGTATGGAGAGCAGTGGAGTGGGTTGGAGTAGAGTGGCGTAGATTAGATTGGTATAGTGTAGTGTGGCTTAGAGCATAGTGGCATGCAGTAGATTGGTACGCAGTATTGTGGCACAGAGTGGTATATAGTAGATTGGCATAGAATGCCCAATAGTGGCATTGTGTAGTGTGGAGGGGCGTGGAGTGGCGTATAGTGGGTTAGAGTGTAGTGCTGTTGAATAGAGTAAAGTGGCATAGAGTAAAGTGGTGTAGGGTGATGTAGAGTGGCATTGTGCAGAGTGGCGTACAGTAGAGTGATGTGGTGTAGAGTGGAATGGCGTAGAGTGGAGTGGCTTAGAGTAGCACAGTGTAGAGTTGTGTGGGGTAGAGTGGGTGTGGCGTAGAATGCCATAGAGTGGAATGAAGTGGATAGAGTAGAGTGGCGAGGAGTGGAGCGGCATAGACTGGAGTAGCATGGCATGGAGTGACATAGAATGGAGTGGCGTAAAGTAGCATGGCATATAATGCAAAGGCATAGAGTGAAGTAGTATGGAGTGGCACAGAGTGGCATAGAGTGGAGTGGCATATAGTGGCGTAGATTAAATTGGTATACAGTGGAGTGGCATAGACTGGAGTGGCACAGATTACAGTGGCATAGAGCGTAGTGTAGTGGCATGTAGTGGAGAAGAGAGAGAGGTGGAGAGTATAGAGGCATTGAGTGGGATTGAGTACAGTTAGGTGTAGTATAGTTGCATAGTGTAGAGTACCATAGAGTAGATTGGTGTATAGCTGATTTGCGCTGAGTGGTGTGGCATATAGTGGAGTGGTGTAGAGTGGGGTGGCACTGTATGGAGTGTAGCAGAGTGTACTGCTGTAGAGTGGTTTGGAGTGGAGTGGCATAGAGCAGAGTAGAGTGGCAGTATGGAAATTATTTGTAATTAAGAATATCAAATTAATTGAGGGTATTTTTGCTGTGTTTGTAATTACATCAGCAATATTGAGTGTTTAAATAATTAAGACAGGTTGTATCTAGTAGATTTTATCTAGATGCAATGTGTCTGTATAATTTATCTTGCGTTGCCTAAGGATGCCAACGGAGAAACAGGGGTGCTTGTGGCAGATCCCCAACCATCCCACCCTCCCTGGTCCCACAGCGAGACCACTGCATTTTAGCCTCCTAAAGAGAGGCTAAAAATGCAGTGGTTGTTGGTAGTAGTTGTGAGACGTATTAGACGGCTGCAAAAGAAATCAATGCTTGCACTGTCAGTGACTGGTGGCAGCACTCTGAGTTTGCGGGATTGGCTGCAGTGTCAGCCTACACACAGCTTTGAGAGGGCTGTGCACTCACACTGGTGCAACTCTATCTTGACCATCTTCTGGGTGTTGATTAGCCTTTAGCTTGAAGCACCCACAACAAAAATGGTGCTCAGACTACCTAAGCAGCTATAACTCAATGACAGGCCAAACTAACTATACCAATGTTCCATGAAAAAAAGACTATAGGATTAAGTTGCACATTACTGGCCACTCAGCTGTAGATTCAAGAAATGTTCAGGCTAGCAGTAGTTAGCACGTCTTTGTGTATGGTCTGCTAATTTTTTTCAGTTGATGGTAGCATTTGCATAGCAAAGTGCCTGAATTGAAAGCAAATGCACTTCTTGTACATAGACTTTGTGTTACAATAGGCATGTAGTGTTCGCAACTGAGGGTTTTTTTTTCACTTTAGGTGCAATTGTGTCTTAATGTTGACTGACTGAAATTTCAGTGTCATAAAAGCACCGCATTTATGTATTTAAAAAAAAAAATCAAACTGAAGCAAGCGTATGGTCTTAAATGTTTAAATGGCACAAGCAATATATATTTCCCAATGAGCTGATGTCAGAGAAAAAACGAGGCAATGTTGGAAAGAGGCAAAAAATAAAATCATTTGCAAAAGCAATACTAGCAACTTCTGTTAGTAGGCAAATATAGCAAGTGCTTATTTGAAGGGATTGCACTGCATTTGGATACTATTGCTGTTCTGTTGGTTTATATGTCCTAGTGCTAAAAGGGACATGGTTCCAAAATGTATTTATCTGACCTTGTTGAGGAGATTCAGGATCCCTTCACGGATCTTAAAAGAAGAATTGCAAAAGTAGCAGGAAGGGACCGGCACAGCCATTCTTCGCAGTTCGCAGGCAGCACTTGTTTGCCTAAAACAGTGTTCACAGATAACCTTTGTCATCCATCTTTGTCACACATATGTTAATGTTGAGGATGTGGCTTTGAGACACAGCCACTGATATTAGAACTGTGGAGAACTAGGCTTGAATCCCGTCGGCTCAACATCCTGTCATTCTGGACAAATCACTTAATCTACGGACAAAAGCAACAACACGAAATGCAACCAAAAGTAGGACAGGGTACAAACACACACAAGGGTAATAAAAATGAGTGTATCCATGCCATTCTTACTAGTTGATAGAGTCTCTTCTTTAGATACCAATAATCATAATGAAGATAATGGTAGTGAGGCCCTCACTGACCACTTTCCTCAGTAGTATGTTGTCCCCACTGACATACTCGTGGTCATTACCATCATCATTTGGCCACTCCTCCAGTCAGAGTTTAAATCTCTTTTTTCTAAGATATGGCAGGATCTGTGCAAAAAATACCTTAAGATTGCTTCCTGTTCCCTGGGAGCAATGCTTTTAATCTAAGGTTAAAAAGAGGCAACATTAAAAACAGAAAAGGTGTGTACCGAACAATGAGGTCGTCCTACACATCAAAGACAAAAGGCTGACATGTTTCAGCCAAATTTACGCCCAGCAAGGGTCAGCGGCTTTCCTCAGGACCATAGATATGTATTTCAGATCCCCAAATATATTGTGTGGGACTAATTTGTCCCCCTGGAAAATAATTTTATTAGTGAAATTTGCACATACCTCTGGGGGAAATTCTTTGTAGCCCCTAGAAAGTAAACAGAGAGGAAAAGCGGAGGAAACATTGTAACCACTACATCCATATATTCTTATTCACTCAGAAAAAAGAAAAGGGAATATGTTACATCTAAAAAGGAACATGCTCAACTAATATCCTTGTCCAAAAAGTGTGCTCCATAGTTTCACTTTTTTATAAAGTATATTAGCAATAAGGGGAATACACAAACAGTGAACAATGGATGTGTCTTGATTAATAATGCTTCTATATAGCAATAAACCAAAGCGTGAAATTCTTAATTAGGGTTACTAACGGGGCATCTGACATATAGCCTGACACAAGATTAGCCTTTTAGCTGTGAAAAAGATATATTTGCTCCTCTCATAGCCCAAAAAAGGAGATATCCGCAAAAGGGATCATGCAATACCTAGGTTTTAAAGTGCTATGTTTTATTTACACTGGTGCCACCACCACAAAAACCATACCCAATGCACAAAGAAAAAGGTTAGCACTTACTCAAAAAGGGGCTTTTCTGAGCCATAACTCAAGCTCTCATACGTCGTGTGCTTTTTATCTGTTCTGTTTATCTGTAGTCGACGTGACGTACGGCTGCTTTGAGGAACAACGGCTCGTGATGTATGAGTCTCACACGCGTCAGCTGGCGTGTATTTAATGGCATTCCTAATCGCAAACCCGCACAGAGCTCAGGAAGAATATATCCCGTTGATGTGTCTATACAAAGAAATCAATTTAGTAAGTACCCTCATTTTTAACCCATAGAATAGCTTTTATCACTATGTCGGGAGGACTAATTTACCTTTCGTTTTTGCCTTGCATACAGCTTTGAACGCTAGTTTGCTGATTAAAATCTAGTAAGTATGGTGCAGTTAAATTAAAAACTCCTGTATTCAAGTTAAAAAAGATTTTCAGCAAGTCTCTCCAACCCTTTTTACTTCAGAAAAAAAAGTGACGTATGAAAGCTTGAGTTATGGCTTAGAAATGCCCCTTTTTAGGTTGAGCATTCGAGACCTGTTGCAGCTTCTCTGTGGGCTTAAAGCCATCCCCCTGCTTTCGTTTTGTTTGTTTCAATGCCCTTTCAAAATCCTTGCTAGTGGTCAGTCCTGCCTCTTTGTCCCTCCTTTTTACCTTCTGTTCCTCCCAGGCAGCAGGGACTAAGTACTGTCTCATTCCGCTATGGTTCTTTATGTGCTCTTTGGGGGGACTATTTTCTTCTTGATTTCCTGGTCTGTTACTGTCTGCCTGTGTTCAGCTTTGGTACCATAGCTGCTTACATGTAATATAGCATTCCTCCCCCCACCTCCTCTTAATGCCACAGTTGTGTTAGTGCTGACTCTCACGCAGTGTCTACCGCTTGTTGATTGTTTATTTAGCCTTTTTGCACTTTTCATGTCCACCGTCAGTTGGTCTTCTTTTTTGGAAGGATATTTGTTTTGGGCTTACTTTTAAAGGGGACTGGGCTTGTTGAACTCCTGTGCGTTGTCATCTGAGTGGGCGGAAATATGCCTCTTCACGGTGCCTCCTTAGGCCCTCCCACCTGTCCCTCACAGGAGGCAATCTCAACACGTCCCCATCGTTTGTATATTTGGCACCGACCGGGCCTGGCAGCACCGGAGCTCTCTTCAGAGCACACGGTAAAAGTAGCATCCCCTAGCTGCATGGGTCCAGCTGAGGAGACTATGAGCCGAGGTGAGCCCCGCCCACCGAGCTGTCTAACCTCAGTCACAGCTCTGCTCTCCACTGACACATACAGCTCAGCCCTCCCAGGGAAGCCCGTTCAACCCCCTGTCCCGACTGCCGCCCTCCCTGTGTGCACCACTGACCACCTCACTAAATTAGTTTCATTTCACCGGCATTCGCCAACATAGCCTATCTCAAACTACCAACATTGCACCCATTTACCCTTGTACTAATCTGTATCGTATTTGCACTAATCCGGACCGTGTTTACCCGTGTACTAATCTGGACCATGAGTTTCCAGACACACAGGTCCCAAGACAAACACACATATACACGTGCGTGTAGATCTTTTCACCGTAGTATGCGTTTTCTTTAGCATCCTGACGGTGCCTAATTTGCACTTCCGTGAGAAGAGGAGGGGGTGGTGATGGTGGGTTGGAGATGTTAGCTTCCGCCCCCCTTTTAATTAAGCAGCCGGCTGTTCCTCTTTACACTGGGTTTGTGTCCCTTTGCACCTTGGTGGTGTGGATGCGGCTGGGCCAGTACCGACTGTCTCTTAGGTGACTGCGACCTTCATGGTTGCTAAGAGGCAGCCTGGGAAGAGTTTGCTGCTCTCTCAGCCCAGCAACAGTCTTCTTTCCTCTGTGCGATGCCCCAAGGAGGGGAGGGCCCGGCCCCTGGTGCAACTTTTCTCGCTCTTGGGAGTTTATTCTCAGTGGTAGTATCGCTGCTTTTTGGCCAGGTTGACGCTCTGTAAGCCACTTATATAGTATGGCATTCAATAAACCTTGTTAAAGGGCACAGAGCGTTTAAAAATGTGCGGGCAGTGTCGTCTGTAGCGGTCTAGCTTATCCACGCACACCGTGCAATGGTGTGCCCCCCCGGAAGAACACACACACAATGTATCACCCTCTGGCCAGGCGTGGCCAGAGGGCTTAAATAAAGGGGCCGGGGTCGCTCGTGACTTCCGGCCGACACGAGCAGCAGAGTGGTCATCGTCCTTCCTTGGCTGCAGCGCTTACTCCCTGTGCTACGCGCTGCCTTGCTACACTGTACCTTGTAGGACCATCACACTGGCGACGAGGGTGGGCACACATCGCCCGATAGCGCAGATCAGCCGAGGTCAAGCCGTCAGTTTAGCGGGACTTCGCTGGAGCCGCGGACCGCGACTGATGCGCAAGAGAATCGAACAGCCGTCGGACCGCCGGGTGAGTGCCAGGACGAACGGAGTCCTCGGATCCTGTCCACAGCAGTCAACCGTGTCGACTGTGTGCAACGCTGGTGCTCCCGGTGACTCTCTGGTCGAGCCCGCGTTCACACCGACAGGGCGCGCATGCGCAATGAGCCCCTGACACCCGCGATACACACGCGGTAATAGCGCAACACTGCCACCCGGTGGCGAAAAGGAGAAACGCACCCCAGACATCCCTGCTTGCTCAGCAGCACCTGTAGCCAGCACTGTCACAACTCACTGTCACCCCGGGACCCCCAATCACCCAACACTGGCTGATAGCACTGTATGAGGGGCAGAAATAAAAGAAAAGAAAAGGGAGAAAGGAAGAAGAAAAGCATCCAAACAAGCACTGGCAACCGCAAAGTGGGAGACCACGAAATAGACACTTACCAACCATGACTGATGCCGCAGCAGCAGCCCAACAACCAGCGGCACCACCAACTCACCTACACTCTCAAGTCAGCGCACTTCCTCCCTTCAGCGAGCTCATCGATCCAGCCACAGCATCGCCTAGGTGGAGAATATGGATCAGTCGCCTTGATAATTATTTTATTGCCACAAGAGAAACAAATGATGCGGTCAAGAGGTCATTACTGCTACATTTCGCAGGAGACGAAATATACAAACTGTTCGCACACCTACCTGACACAGGAGCACCTGCTGATTACGACGCCGCAGTCAGAGCTTTGAATGCCCACTTCGACCCACAACTCAATCCTGATTACGAACGCTTTAAACTCCGACAAGCCCGTCAGAGAGAAGGGGAGTCCATGGACACTTTCCACGCGCGCCTGCGAGAACTGGCCAGCACATGCACCGACGATGACCAAACCAAAGAAGTAAGAGCACAAGCCATCCAGGGGTGCCGCAACAAGACCCTGCGGACCCTGATTCTTCGACAACCGCGTATTTCCCTTGGAGACATTCTTATTCTGGCACGCTCCCATGAGCTATCGGAGGTCAGGGCAACTGCTATGGAGGCCGCGCTCAACCAACAGGCAGAACCAGCAGTGACAATCAAGGCGGAGCGAGTAGACGCCATCCGCGCGCCGGCTCGCGCCGGGCGAGGAAGATGGTTCACCAAAAGCTCGAGACGATCACAATGCGGATACTGTGGGAAGGAAGAACACTCCCAAGATGAATGCCCCGCCAAGGGAAAAACCTGTGCCAAATGTGGAATACCCAACCATTTTGCAAGTGTATGCAGAGGAGGACTGCGGAATAAAGGAAACCCCGGACGAAGACCACCGTCACGAGCAGTGAGACACCTCTCACTAGAAGAACACACCCCATCGAGGACACCAAGGACAGCGGAACATCGCAGACAGTGTTTGGAAGACTCGTCCACAGACGAAGGAGAAGAATGCTACCTCATAGCTTTTGCAAACGATTTGAAACGAAGACGACGGCCACAGCCGACATGCACGATCGAGATCGCTGGGTCGCCTGTCACAGCTATCATCGACACCGGGGCGTCCGTGAACGTCATGGGGTGTCAACACTACAAAAAATTAAGCCCGAGACCAGCGCTGGTGCCATCCAAAATCAGAATCCTCACGTACGGAAGTCAAACACCACTTCCCCTAAGAGGGAAAATGTCCGTTCAAGTAAGATCAGAAAACCAAGAAGTCACTACCATATTCCATATAGTCGACAAGGAGGCAGACATACTCGTTGGGAGCCACACTGCAGAGGATCTGAATCTAATAACATTTGCAAACGCCGTGAAATCACTCCAAACAGAAGATATCCTAGAGCTGTTCCCGCAACTGTTCGTTGGTCTGGGAAGCATGAAGAGACCACCGGTAAAATTACATATAGACACGGCGGTAAAGCCAGTCGCTCTACGGCATCGACGCGTCCCATTCCACTTACGACCGCTGGTAGAACAAGAGCTACTGAAGCTTGAACAACAGGGAGTAATAGAAAAGGTGACAGGACCGACTCCCTGGGTATCTCCCATGGTTATCGCCGAGAAGCCAAAGCAGCCTGGGAAAATTCGGATTTGCATCGACATGAGAATGCCCAACCAAGCAATAAAGAGAGAGAGACATCTGACACCAACAGTCGACGACATCCTGGCTGACCTCAACGGCTCCCAATGGTTCTCTAAACTTGATCTAAACGCTGGGTACCACCAGTTGAAGCTAGCGGAGAGTAGCAGATATATCACCACATTTTCGACTCACCTAGGACTTCGACGCTACAAAAGGCTAAACTTCGGAATATCATCCGCAGCAGAAATATTCCAGAACGCAGTAAGAGAAGTCCTGTCGGGGCTGCAGGGTGTCATCAACGTCAGTGATGACATCCTAATACACTCCGCAACAATAGAAGGCCATCATCGTCAGCTTCGAGCGACCCTCCAACGCCTCGCAGAGCATGGAGTGACTCTCCACAAAGAAAAATGCCAATTCTTCAAAAAATCGATCGAGTTTTTCGGATACGTATTCAGTCAGGAGGGAGTAAGGGTGGACCCCAAGAAATCACAAGCAATACAGCTCGCCTCAGCTCCCACAACGGCATCAGAAGTCAGAAGTTTTTTAGGCATGGCAACATATTGCGGAAGATTTATTCCGAATCTCGCCACCATTGCGGAGCCGCTACGAAACCTAACCAAGAAGGAGACTGTCTGGCAGTGGACTCCAGTAGAAGAGGAAGCTTTCTGCAAAGTGAAAACGGCGCTACTGGAAAGCACGACCATGGCCTATTTCAACACAACTAGGCCAACAGAACTCATAGTAGATGCCAGCCCGGTGGGACTAGGAGCCCTATTGACGCAAGAAACAGAACCAGGAACATGGGTCCCACTGGCTTTTGCGAGCAAAGCTCTAACTGCGACCGAAACCCGTTACTCTCAGATTGAACGGGAAGCACTTGCCATTAAATGGGCATGTAACCATTTCCATCTATACGTCAGTGGAAATCCATTCAAAGTGGTAACAGACCATCAACCACTGCTCCCACTTTTCAAAGGGACTGCGCCGCATCCACCACCCCGAATCGAGAGGTGGGCGATACAACTTCAACACTATCAACTGGAACTGGTGTACAGGCCTGGTGCAAAGAACCCAGCTGACTTCCTATCTCGCCACCCTGCACTCCCTGCAGAAGAGACATCTGCGCAGGAGAAGATGACGGAAGACTTCGTCAACATGGTTTCTCAGTGGTCGTGTCCACGAGCTCTGTCCATTGAAGAAATCAAGACCCACACAGAAGATGACATGGTCCTCAAAAGAGTAGCAGACGCCATACAGAAAGGATCCTGGGAAAGATTTCTTCACGACGTCCATGGGTGGAATGAGCAGGACCGAGCCAGGCTAGGAAAGATCTGGAGAGTCCGAGATGACTTGAGCACAGCCGAAAGTGGAGTAATTCTGAGAGGATCTCGCATCGTCATTCCGCAAAGCCTGCAAGAACGGGCAACCGTGTTAGCACACGAAGGCCATCAGGGAACAGGCAGAATGAAATCCCGCATGAGAGAAAAGGTGTGGTTCCCTGGCCTAGAAGAAGCCGTAGACTCCGTGGTACGGAACTGCAGAGCCTGTCAACTCACGGGAAATCCAGAGACGCCGGCTCCTGTGATAACTGAAGATCCTGCTCCATCACCTTGGTCATGGGTAAGCCTCGACTTCGGGAGCTTCCCGGATGGGAGAGTCACGGCAGTCTTAGTCGATAGCTATACAAAGTACCCCATCGTGGAGGTCCTGCCGTCCACGGCATTTAACCACCTGCAGCCGGTACTGGAGAAAACTTTTGCACTTTTCGGACTACCCCATGTAGTCAAGACAGACAACGGGCCCCCGTTCCAGGGGAGCGAATTCAATAACTTCCTAACTCAGCTAGGGATAAAGCATCACCGCATCACTCCACAGTGGCCACAAGCCAACGGGGAAGCAGAACGTTTCATGCGGACTGTAAACAAAATACTACGCATAGCAATGGCCGAACAAACTGATCCGGAGGCTACTCTCCAAACGTTCCTGCGAGAATACCGGAGCACCCCCATTGCACAACTCAAAGGTCTCCGTGGTCACTGATGCTGGCAGGGCCCCGGCGCGACACTCTCCCCGTAGCTGACAATTGGGAGCAAGAACCATATGAACCTGCAAGCACCCAAGCTAGGAGGATGTCAACCAATGAGAAAGCCAGTCGACAGAGGAGAGCGCGAACCCGAACGCTGACGACTGGATGCACCGTTCTAGTAAGGAACCGCCGGAGCGGAGGGAAGTTCCGCACCCCCTATGAACCTGGGCCATGGACTGTCAAGACAATCCGAGGAACAGCCATAACTGCTGAGCGTAATGGAGAAACAATAACCCGGAACATCTCATGGTTCAAGAGGGTCCCAGGAGCAGGGGCGACGGGCAGACCCCAGAACAGTCCATGAGTGAAGGGATCACCAGTGAGGATATAGGGCCCAGCCCCGGTGAAAATATTGCCACCACTCCTTCAGACGCACCATCAGCGGCAAACAACAGCTCCAGAGCCCCAGCTAGCGGACCGGTGGTGGTCAGCCAGAGAGGAAGCCAAGGTGGTCGCCAGCATCGATACGACCTAAGGCCTAGCCCCAGACCGAACCAGAGACTAGCTGATTTTGTGTGTTGATTTGAGTTTTGTATTTTAGTTAAAGAACTGATTTGGGATGGGATGTAGCGGTCTAGCTTATCCACGCACACCGTGCAATGGTGTGCCCCCCGGAAGAACACACACACAATGTATCACCCTCTGGCCAGGCGTGGCCAGAGGGCTTAAATAAAGGGGCCGGGGTCGCTCGTGACTTCCGGCCGACACGAGCAGCAGAGTGGTCATCGTCCTTCCTTGGCTGCAGCGCTTACTCCCTGTGCTACGCGCTGCCTTGCTACACTGTACCTTGTAGGACCATCACATCGTCCATTTAGCATTTTATACTATTGCCATGTTTATGTTAATTTGATAGATAGAATGAAAGTGTCTGGCAGGAAGTTCATCATTTGTATAAACTAAAAAATAATGGAGAAAGGATTTGCATGAACGTCGAGCTGTATGGCTAGTTTCCCATATGTGAAAATGTGAGAAATTGTTCTTTGCAGTCTTTTAACTTACATACGTTAAATAAAAACTGTAAATGTAGAACTTAGCAATGTTCTCCTTAAACCACTCTCGGGACAAATAGATAATCTCCTGTGTGTGCATGAGTTTGTTACTCACTCACTTAAAATGAGAACTACTACATAATTTCTCATTTACACATAAAAATCAGTCCTTGCTGACAACAGTCCCTAACCTAGTGACTCAAGCACCATGGAACCGAGGCTGCCATTCTGATAGTCAATGTCCCGTCAGCACTCCATGTGCAGCTTCACATCACACAAATTGCTGCTCAGCAAAGCCAGCTATATACACTGATCAAAGCCCTTTCATGCCACTCCCGACTCAACAATTGAAAAAGCCATGGCACAATGGCCGGCTTGTTGCATTTCGTTATTCTGAGTGACGCTTGGAAGCATTCTATGCCTACAGGAAAATGCACTGTACCAGGCTTGATATGCAAAGCTACCTCGCAACGATGAACATTTAAAAAAACATACTTTAGGTCCGAGGCATGGTCCCTGACTTGAGCTTCACTTCGCTTTATTTTGTGAGAAAACCAACCATACATTACCATCTACTGCGTCTCACCTCAGCAACAAATGTTCGGTCACTTTTCAGAACGCAAGGAAATGTCAAAGCCCTGACTAGTCTTTAAACTCTCCTTCAGACTGACAATTCAGATGTATTTGTGCCGCTATTGTTTTATGTCGCCAAACTAATGGTTTTTCATTGACTGCGACATTTTCATTGGTTACAAATAAATAAGGGCAGTCCTTCCCCTGTTTTCACATTGCTTCATAGAGAGCTGCTTCCAGTAGAGAGATGTGAATTGCCACATTAATAGCCTCACAAAATTGCCTTTAATCGCGTCAACTTTAGGATCAATACACCTGTGTCCATTCTTACAAACCCAACACTCCTGGCATCAGGAGTAATAAAAGGCTGCGCTTGTTTAACAAATAATTTTTTTATATTTTTCCATTTTGACCTTGCGGCCTCTCTGCCTCTGGCCATGTTATGGTTAGTTAGCTCAGCTGGTTGCAGTTGGGGCTAAGAACACCAAAGTTGCGGGTTTGATCCCTGGAAGGCTCAATATTTTTTCACTCTTTAACTTTGTAGCTCATTAAAATAGAAACCCCATGCATACATCGTACCTATTTAAAATAACATCTTATAGGGTTGTTTATTCTGGTAAATAATTAGGTTCAGGTGGCTGATGTTTGTACCAGGAGCACGGTGGGTGTTGCTACTGCAATATAGTGGGCACTGTGGGCTAAAAGGACCCATCTTGCTGTGGCACCAGCTTCCTCCATGTTTTCATGGGTGTCTCAAAGTGCATTTCTGGAAGCGCTGTTTGAATCTGCGCATGACAATAGACACTTTCTCTCCAAGAGTGGCAGCTTGTCGGTGGGGTGGCCAGAGGGCACCAGAGGAGTAGGAAAGAGTTCATGGGTTACGTAAGCTTTCATTAAATTATGTTGTTTTTATTGGTAACCTTTATAATCATTGCACTCTCGCATTGTGTTGTTTAATGTATGTTTTGAGCATTTCGTCCACCGTTGTAAGGTGTTCATGATTCTACACACCTCGTGACTGGATGGATGTTAAGATCCAGGGTGCCAACTTTAACACAACGTAAGAGGGTACCCACTTCCTATTTCAGTAACGAACTACAGCTTCCAGAATCCCCTCTAGAGGAGAACGCAGGACAAGGCAATACCACTTTGTATCCTTGCTGGCATGTGGTTTTCTGCAGGCCTGTATTTGCACGAGCCCACAGAACCAGCACAGAGGGCTTTTCTTTTTAAGCAAATACAATATACTTCTAATGCCAGCAGCCCCAGGAGGCAGCAGCATGCTTCAGCTGCAAAGTTGAAAGAGCAAGAGGAAGGGCCTTCCCTGCCTTCTTCAGTCGATAGCGTTTTTTCCTAGTTGCTGTGAGATCAAGGGTGGGAATATTCATTTGTCTCTGCTGTTCACCATACAGCAGTAAGGAGAACTAGAATTCGAAGCACACCATATAATTGAACTCCACTACATACCACTCCACAACACAAGATACCATTCCACATAATCCACTCCAAAACACACAATCCAAATCCACATAATTGCAGTATACTCAATACCACATAATTACTAACCACATATATCCACCTCACACCATCCCACATAATTCCTCTACACAAATCCACTCCCCACCACACAATTCCACAACTAACAATTTCAATCCAAATCATATAATTCCACTACACACCACATTCATACACTCTATAACACAGGGGTAGAAAACATTGTAATTTACAGCGCAAATAGCTCTACCTCACGCAAATGCGAGACCTATGCATTTCCAATGCTTGTTGAGTAGGTTTTAACCTTTTTCTTTGGGTATGGTTTTTGTGGTGGTGGCACCAGTGTAAATAAAACATAGCACTTTAAAACCTAGGTATTGCATGATCCCTTTTGCAGACATCTCCTTTTTTGTGCTACGAGGGAAGCGAATATATCTTTTTCACAGGTAAAAGGCTAATCTTGTGTCAGAGGCTATATTTCAGATGCCCCGTTAGTAACCCTAATTAAGAATTTCATGCTTTGTTTCTTTTGCTGTTTAGAAGCATTAATAATCAGGACACATCAATTGTTCAATGTATTGCTAATATACATTACATTATAAAAAAGTGAAGCCATTGAGCACTTTTTAGACACGCCTATTAGTTGAGCATGTTCCTTTTTGTATGTAACATATTCCCTTTCCTTTTTCTGAGTGAATAAGAATATATGGATGTAGGAGTTACAATTTTTCCTCCGCTTTTCCTCTATGTTTATTTTCTAGGGGCTACAAAGAATTTCCCCTAGAGGTATGAGCAAATTGTACTAATAAAATTATTTTCCAGGGGGACAAATTAGTCCCACACAATATAGTTGTGGATTTGAAATACATATCTATGGTCCTGAGGAAAGCCACTGAACCTTGCTGGGCGTAAATTGGGCTGAAACATGTCAACCTTTCGTCTTTGTTGTGTAGGACGACCTCATTGTCCGGTACACACCTTTCCTGTTTTTAATCTTGCAACTTGTTCTCCTTTTAACCGTAGATTAAAAGCATAGCTCCCAGGGAACAGGAAGTAATCTTAAGGTTTTTTTTGCACAGATCCCGCCAAATCTTAGAAAAAATAGATGTAACCTCTGGGTGGAGGAGAGGCCCAATGATGATGCTAATGACCACGAGTATGTCATTGGAGACAACATACTACTGAGGAAAGTGGGCAGTGAGGGCCTCACTACCATTATCATCATTATGATTATTGGTATCTAAAGAAGAGACTCTAGCAACTAGTAAGAATGGTGAGGGTGCACTCTTTTTGATTGCCCTTAAGTTGTGCCCTGGAAGTAGAGTGCACTTAGTGTGAAGAAACATCTACCTCACTCCTTTGATTTTGATGATACAAACACACACACTTTTTGTAAATGCTGGGAGCACAACAAAAAGTAAAATTGTAATTAGCAAAATACAAAAAAAGTGGGTAAACGGAAGGGCATGGAGCGGAATCAAGTAGAAAATGCTGCAAAAGCTCAAAATAAATCAACATTAAAGAAAGCAAACAAGGAAAAAAAAGTGAGAACATGTAAGCAGAACAATGAAGAGAAGTTACAAAAACGCGCACCCTTAATGAATGCTGCAAGCAGAAGACACAAATGCTATGGAGGAAGCAGCAGGCAAGGGGAGTGGAAGGGGGAAGAAATAGTACCTGAATCACGTCAGCAACAGTGGACAGGCACTGATTTATTTGTAGTAATCTGTACTTTGTCACTGCTCTACAGAAGGGATCAGAAATGATGTTTGGCCAGCACTGGCCAGTAAAAGTATACAACAGTGTCTCACAAGCGTGAGGCATGCACTAGCACATGCTCTCGCCGGCTCGACCTCAAAAAAGAAAATAAACTGATACCATATGTCATGGAACCAACTCGCAAGAACACAGTTTGGGTTTTAAAACCCCCTCCAATCGGCAATCTGAGCTCTGTCTGGCGAGTATGAACGAACAGCTGTGAGGAGGCTGACCCCCTCCAGGGACCCCCGCCCCCTCCCGCCATAGTGTCACCGAGCTGGGTGATGCAGGACGCCTGAGAAAGCAAATTGACCCAAGATCTCTCTCCATCTGAAGTGGCAGATCGGGGCTGCTGACAAACCTCAAGGACTGGGTGAATACAATAAAAGACAGAAATACATTTACAATACAATAGAAGCAGGGGCGGCCTTTGCTCAGAGTGCGCCCTGGGTGAAATCAAATTTGGTGTTTCCCCACAGCCATTTCTTCATGGAAAAATACATACCCCCAACCTACCTGTACAATATCTATACATACAGACAGAAGCTGCGAGATCTGGAAAGATATTCAAGAATGATGTTGATTTTTTTTCATTTTGCTTTGTCTTTTTCTGCATAATTATGGATTTGCCACATCTTCCACATAATACATCATCTGCGGCATAATCTGCATATTTCAGCAAAACAAATGTTGTTTTTAGCTTAGTCTGATCAAAAGCTACTAACTACATGGTGACATGTGTCCCTGTGCAGTGAAGAGCCCTTTGCAAAGGTTTACTGGTCATCTTTCAGTTGTTTGTTGGTTCGCTGGGACTAGTGAGGTAAAATCTTTGCCTAGACAGTACTACCACATGTCAAAATGACTAATTAATGAAGTAAAACAATCACAAAATGTGCTACAATACATTGCTCATTTGCCTTCTCTTGCTGCATAATTTAGTCAACCTGGCCACATAATTTTGTCTTTCCCTGCGGCATAAATACAGCGGCCCTGCACATAGGTGACCATTCCTCTCTGCTGAGAGACCAAGGATTGGCTATGCATTTAGTATCAACACCGTTATCACCCACTGACATGCTCTGTGAGAAACTCACACTACCTGTAGTCTGCACTCCAGGGCTACGAATTGTACCCAGTCATGAACACTCACTCACAACCTGACCTTCTCAGTCATCTAGAGGTGATTTGGTTTACAGTACACAACATTTCAATGCTACATAAACAATAAAATTACAGAAACACAACATCTGGAAAAAGAAAATACACTTATGGGATGTATGATGGAATTCAAAATGTGAGTTGTAAACAAGCATTGCATTACATGTATGGATTATATAAAGGGGCTTTACAGTCATTGTTGAGAAACCAAACTTCATTTTTTGTCTATATATAGGTTTTCATATTGCACTTGAAAGCCTTTAATAACATGCACAACTGCTCAAATTTCACTCTCCCAACATGGGAAGGATGAAAAGTTAAATCTGCCTCGCCAGGATTTCAACTTGTCATCTGCAGTGCGTTGAATATTTCACATGGTGCTTTGAACTCGCTGTGACATCCAAATAATCACCTCAGCTACTTTCAACTAGAATAGCTGTAAACCAAATGACTGTTCAAATATAAATGCAGCCTATTAACTAATCACTGTGTCTGGACAGATTGGCCCTGTTAGACCTGGCATCTTTTGGCATGTTTCCCCTGTCTTTTTGCTTTCTGACCTCCTGTTTTTGAAGGGATGCTGAACTTCATTTTATTGGTTCAGTGTTTCTGCGCACTTTGTCACTGCTATCCAGTGCTAAAGTGCAAGTGTTCCTACTGTACATTGTGTTATGATTGGTTATCCATGATTGGCATATTTGATTTACTGGTAAGCCCCTAGTAAAGTGCACTGTGTGTGCCAAAGGCTTGTAGATCAAATGCTACTAGTGGGCCTGCAACACTGATTGTGCCACCCACACAAGTAACCTTTCAAATGTGTCTCAGACCTGCCACTGCAGTGTCTGTCCGCAGTTTTTAACTGCAATGTCAACCTGGCAAGTGCACCCACTTGCCTGGCCCTAACCTTCCCTTTTTCTACATGTGAGGAACCCCTAAGGCTGGACCAAGGTACCCCCATGGGCAGGGTGCAGTGAATGTGGGAGGGAGGACATGTACTGGTGTGTTTTACATATCCTGATAATGAAATACTGCCATTTTCATTTTTCACTATTGTAAGGATTAGCTTTCCCATAGGCTATCATTGGAGCTGCCTTGTAACATTTTACAAGTGTAACTTTCCATTGGGAACAGCTAGAGATTTAGAGTTTAGGATCCCTGAACTCAGAATTTAATAACACAACTCACTGAACTCAGAATTTAATAGCATACCTTTTAGTAAAGGTAGTTTTTAAACTGTGTGTTTGAAAAAGCCACTTTTAGGAAGTAGGCATTTTTTTGCTTAAGCATCCTGTATGCCTCTGCCTGCTTGTGGATTCACTGTCTGGGTTTAGACTGACAGAGGCTGTTTGTGCATTCACTTCAGACTCTTACTCAAAGGGAGCTGAGGTGTGCCCTGCATATGCTGATGGGCCATCCAGGGCTAGAGTGGTGGGAGGAGTTGTCACTGACACCTGAATAGGCTGTGGCTGCCCTGCAGAATGCTGTCGCCACCCCCTGTTGTGTGACTGGACCAGGGAGGACAGAACTGGTTTTACTGAGCAGGAGAGACTTTCTGAACAAAGATTTCAAAGGCAAAAAGGGGTATAAGTATTAGACCTAAAACCGCAGATCTTCAGACTACTTCTGGAACCAAAAGGAACCTATGCCAAGGAAGAAGAGCTGTGAGGAGGAGTACTGCCCCTTTGCTGTGTGTTGCTTTGCTGGGTTGGCCTGCAGTTGCAGCTTCTGCTAAGGAGAGGACAAAGACTTGACTTTGCAGTGAAACCTGCTTGTGAAGAATTCCCAAGGGCTTGTATGTGCTTGCCTCCTGTTCTGATGTCTCAGGGACACAAAGACTTCACCTTCAGCCTTTGTGAACTCCACTGCTGGGAGTTCTGACCTGCCTGGGGGTGCCTATTCCAGTTCTGGGCCCCTGTAGGTTATTCCTGCTACCGAAAGCTGTGAAAAACTAAAGAAACTGCAAAATTGATGCTTCGCTCCTCTTGCGGCTGTTTTATTCGATGTTACACCGCTGTGCGAGAGAAAATCCCAACGCACAGCCCTGTGCGGCCGAAGAAATCAACACATCGCCTGCCCGCGGCCCAGAAAACTGCTGCATGCCGAGTTCCGTGTACCATTCTCTAACGTCCGATGCAGGGCTCCGCTGTGCGGGTAAAAGAACCGGCATATCGCCTGTCAGCGGCTACGAAAATCGACGTATCACCCAGAAGGCTGCTGCATCGGCCCGTAGCAGCCGAATTTTCTCACACATCGCACCTGTGAGTCAAATCCACAACAACTCTGGGCTTTCAATAAGAAATCGACGCATCACCTCCCCTCGCAGTAAGAAACCGACGCATCACCTCCTTTTCAGTATAGAACTGGCACATCACCTCTTCTGCGTGGCAGTAAGGAACCGACGCATCACTTCCCCTGCGAATAAGGAACCGACGCATCACCTTTCCTGCGTTTGTTTTGCTTTTGAGTTTTTGTACCATCCCAGATACTTTGCAACAAAAGTGATGCATCCATAGTTTTCTATGGACAGAACTGTTTTTACCTTTTAAAAGTCATATGTTGATAGCTGCACGTTGGATTTTTTATCATTTTGGTCTTCTTTGGTTTAGATAAATCTACTTTATTTTGCTAAACTGGTGTGGTGTCCATTTGTAGTGTTTTCACTGTTACTGCGTGTTATGTGCAATTGCTTTACACATTGCCTCTGAGATAAGCCTGACTGCTCGTGCCAAGCTACCAAGCAAGTGAGCAGGGGTTATTTTAGAGGTGTAACTCCTTTATCCTAAGTAGAAGGAAGAGTCCCTACTTATACAGGGTGCAAGCCACTGCCAACTAGAGACCTCCATTTCTAACAGGCCATGAAACTGTTCTGAGCGGACTTGGGCCCCTTCCAGCCCCACTTATTTAACGTAAATGAGCTCTCCTAAATGATTGATCAGCTCAGCAGCAGCAGAGTTAATGCTTTGACTTTTAAAAGTGCTGCAGATATGCACTTCATTCTGGCACAACACATTTGTCTTGTGCAGAAGAGCCGTACCAGCGCTGTTGCCTATATCCAAGCTGTCCTGCTGTTCTTATTAGTACCGGTACTCTCCTTTGCATAGAGAAGTTCCAGTTCTCAAAAGGAGAACATGTAGAAGTGCCGGTACTTAGTAGCTGTGAGTACTGGCCCCTTAAAGGCACTGTCCCTGACCATTAAGGTAAACAAAGTTAGAAAAGCCATGTTAAAAATGATTAAAGATAATTTTAAATGATATTCTATTTCAATATAATTCCTGACCTGTACAGAACCTTTATCCAACAAATCCTGACTCAACCCTGCCACTTATCAATGATCTCGAAAAAGTACTAGCATTGGGAGGGTTTGGCAGGGTCACGATAGCAGCAAGCAGGAGTTGGACAAATAAAACTCTTTCCTCTGAAGACTGAAGGCCCTGTTCCTCCCCTGACCTGTAGAGGTTGGAGTTGGAGAAGAATAGCCTGGGGGAAAGTTTGCTGTTCCCCTTGATGGATGACTCCTCTGCTTTGGTCTGGTCTGATGGGGACGACTCCTGGCTTCCTGGCTCCTGTTGGTGCTTCACTCCATCTGTGGCAATCCATTTGCAGTTGTGGTGGTAAGATAAGTGTTAGACCTGGCTTTTTTCAGCGGGTTTATCCCCACACTTTTTGCTTTTGGGCCTCCTGTTTCTGACCCTGTTTTGGTTGGTTTTATGACTCTGGGCACTTTACCACTGCTAATCAGTGCTAAAGGGCATATGCTCTCCCTGTAAATTGTTATTATGGATTGCTGTTTCCATGATTGGCTTGTTTGACTTGCTACTAAGTCCCTAGTACAGTGCACTGTGTGTGCCCATGGCCTGTAAGTCAAATGCTGCTAGTGGGCCTGCAGCACTGATTGTGCCACCCACACAATCAGCCTTGCAAAAGGTTCTCAGACCTGCCGTTGCAATGTATGTGCGCAGTTTGGTGCTGCCATGTCAACCCGGCAAGTGCACCCAATTGCTAGGGCCTAACCTTCCCTTTTCTTACATGTGAGGTACCCCTAAGTGAGTCCCAAGGTACCCCTGTGGGCAGGGTGCAGTGTCTGTGTAAGGTAGGATATGTTTTGATGTGTGTAACATGTCCTGATAGTGAATTGCAGGGAATTTCGTTTTTCACTATTGAAAGGCTATCTGTCCCATAGGATAGAATGGGAGTTTATTTATAACATCTTATAAATAGAACTTCCCATTGAGACAAGATAGGAAGTTGAAGTTTAGTATGCCTGAACTCAGAATCTAAAGATGCATCTTTTAGTAAGGATGATTTTTACATTCTGTGTTTGAAAATACCACTTTTAGAAAGTAGGTATTTTCTTGCTTAGCCATCCTGTGTGCCTCTGCTGGTTTGTGGATTGACTGTCTGCCTTTGGAGTGACCGGTGCTGGGGATGTGCATTCACTGTAGACAGCCACTGGGGGGTTGAGGTGTGTCCTGCCTTTTCTGGATGAGTCAGGGCTGGGCTGAATAGACCTGAGCTGCATTTAGAGTAGGGGTAGAGATTTCCTTTCACCTGAATGGGCCTGGTCTGCCTTACACAATGCTCACTCCACCTCCTGCCGGGAAGCTGCACCAGAGAGGACAGAACTGGTTTTGACTGAGCACAGAGTCTCTCTAACACCAGAGAACAAAGAGAAATGCTGTATAAATATTGGGGCCCAGACCCCAGAACTTTAGATTACTTCTGGAATTCAAGAGGAACCTCTGCCAAGGAGAAGAACTGGGAAAACTAAAGGAGAAGTACTGCCCCTTTGCTGTGTGCTGTCTGGGGTTGGCCTGCAGTGGCAGTTTCTGCCAAGTAGAGGATAAAGACTTTGCTGTGTGCTGTGTCTCCTGCTTGAGGCCCTCTCCAAGGGCTTGAAGTAGAGCTTGCATCTTGTTTTGAAGTCTCAGGGACACAAAGACTTCACCCCCAGCTCCCCTGAACTTCCTTGCTGGGAGTTCTGACATGCCAAGAGGTGCCTGTGACTGTGTTGGGCCTCTTGTGATTGTTCCTGCTGTTGGGAGCTGGAAAAGTAACGCAACTACGAGAAGTGTGACACATCCGCACCCATTTCCGACGCATCGCCGAAGAAACCGATTCAGCGCCTGCCCGCAGCTGGAGAAATCCCGCACGCCGAATCCCATGCACCGATCTCTGAAGTCCGAGATCACCGCACCGATTCCGACGCAGGCCCTGCTGGGCGGCTGCAAGAACCAACGCATCATGGGACCACAGCTAGAGAAACCAACACAGCGCCGTTGCCGCATAAAGAGAACCGACGCATCCCAGATCCTCACGCATCGCACCGGGGCGCCCAGTGTACAAGAACGACGGGGCCGCAGTTAGAAACCAACGCATCACCTCTCCTTCAGTAAGGAACCGACGCATCAACTCCCATCCGTGGCAGTAAGAAACTGACACATCACCTTCCCTGAAGTAAGGAACCGACGCATCACCTTCCCTGCGGCTGTTTTTGTTTGTGATTGTGACGCAACCAAGGTACTTTGTGTTGAAAGTGTTACAACTATAGTTTGCTATGGACAGAACTGTTTCTACCTTTTAAAGTCAAATTTTGATTGCTGTATTGTGGATTTTTGTTGTTTTGGTCTTGTTTGGTTTAGATAAAGATTACTTATTTTCTAAACTGGTTGGTGTCCATTTGTAGTGTTTTCACTGTATTACTGTATGTGTACACAAATGCTTTACACTGCCTCTGAGATAAGCCTGTCTGCTCGTGCCAAGATACCAAGGGGGTGAGCAGGGGTTATTTTAGAAGTGTATCCCCCTTACCCTGACTAGGAAGAAGGGTAAGGGTCCCTACTTGGACAAAGGTGCAAACCATTGCCAACTAGAGACCCCCATTTCTAACAATAAGGAAATGCCCCCCCCTTTGCGCCACACCGCAGCTCCATTGATTTATTTAGCACGTCACGACGTCCGGAGTCCATCGGATGATGGCCAAATTAATCTGCACACAATATTAACTTGCACACACTTTCACTTATTCATTGTAGGTTACACCAGTTGGGCATCTGTGCGCCCCTGTGAAAGCTGGCACCTGGGCCTGGGCCTAGCCCACCCAATGCAAAGGCCCTGACTACAAGCAGGGACGAGGCGGGATGGATAGTGAGTGCTCACACATGGGGAAATAGACGGAAACATACAAACGGGGGGTACACTGCATTTGCTGATCGTGCACTGAAGAGCATTTTTGGGAAGTGAAGCGCTGAATGCAGTGTGCCCTGGGAATACCTCCACAACCAGAGCAGTGTCTTTAGGGCAAGTTCTACATATCAAGGGACACGTCTGCACATGCAGCGCTTGGCCACATACAGTGCCCATTACAGGAGTCATGTTATGCGAGTCAAAAGATGAGAGCATCCCTCTTATCTTGGAATGTCGCCAGGAGTGTAGGAAAACAACGGCACTCAAAGTGTGGCGGAGACCGGTCACCCATTTGAAAAAATAAAAAAAGTAGTCCTGAAACAATTAATGAAAATGGCTGATGCGTATGTTAAAAAGTAGTTGGGTGGTGCGGTGCTCCCGGGGAAGGCTAAACACCGGAAAAGGCAAGACGTGCGCATGTCTTTGACAAACGTGGAGAATGAAAAATGGAGCCACGATAGTTGCAGCAAATGGGAAGCCTATGGGTGGGCTAAAAGCCTACAAAGAGGTACAGTATCCTCTTCTCAAGACAGTGCATGCTTGCCGTCTAGAGCCGAGATCTAAAAAGCAGGAGCATATGGTGAATTTTATAGAAGAGATGCCCCAGGAAACTCTAATTCCTCTGGGTTATGTTCTCCCTCTGCACAAAAATTTGAAAAACGATAGTGAAACAATGGATTTTCCATCATAATCTACTTATAGATTGGCAAACAGGCTATACATATTGCACTTTAAACTATCTTGCAATGCAAAGTCATATGGCCATCATTTTTCTACACTTCAGTTTTCTATTCTGCCTCCTCCAAGTAGATTCCACCTGTGTTTTGTGACAGAGAATCTACTTGGAGGAGGCAGGATGTGAAAATTCGTAATTGCACACAGTGGAGCTGAACTAATTTTCCAATAGGAGTGCCGTCCTATAATTTAACTTCACTAACCATAGCGGATAATTGACAGTGTTTCTTTTAAAACACAAAAAAAGCTGCCACAAGAAAAACATTTGAAGAGCACCTTTATCGTTCATTCTCCATCAAAATCTTTTAAGGTTTATGGGGGGTGCTATAGCATGTCACCCCCCCCCCCCACTACCCCCCCACCAGTTCCAGCGCCACCTGGTACACACATTTCACAATCACAGGCCATAGACAACAAAAATACCTACAGTTTACAGGGCACACCAATCATACGTTCTCAAACACCAGACAGCACTAATCATGATTTCATAAAAAGCTTGGCCAACCTAGATAATGAGATGCCACCCAGCAACCCATGAGATCACAGCTGTAAAACTAAGCGCACACTGGTAGCAAAGAAGCATATGCTGTTCAGTAAGCATCCAAAACATAGCATAAATTATCCCTGAAACATAATCTTTAAATATATTTCAGAAATTGCATTTTTTGACTGAAACAACAGCTAGACAGCTTCTGAAAATAGACATTTCGCCACAAAGTACATTTTTCAGGTTGCATGTTGCATGTCTCTGAATCAGAAGCTTGTAATTTTCATGAAAATAGTAGTATTTTGTGTTCCCAAATGCCAGACTTTACTATTAGCAAATACGTTTTGATTCTGACGATCGTCATGTCTTTTTCATCAAATGCACACCTAGCCGCAGCCGGTCTTCCATACCTATTTTGTCTTCATGAAATACCAGAGGTGTTCAGGGACTTCCATTAAATTTGGGCCAGGGATAATCAGAATTTCTCCAAGAATGGCCACAATAAGTCAAGGAGAGGCACAATTGTGCCAGGGCCACTATTATTACGCCATCAGTCAGAATTTTGACACAAATTCCCTGAAGGACCAAATTGTGTTAAAGATGGACCCCTATTGTATCTTATACAGCTATAAAGTTGATCTGAACGCCCACAGTATGCCACAGATCAGTCCTTACGATAGCTAAATTGACACAATAAATGCCAACACTATGATAAAGTTGGAACTCTATTATGAACGTGATAACCACAATGCCACTCTGTATGTTCAGTATGACCCCTATTGTGATAGGCAACGTTTCCATATATGCTTAGAGTATATGAAGGTTAAGCACCTACTAAAGCTTATAATTTCCAGAATGTTATCCTGAATGCACCGTATGTCAGGGTAGGGACTTTATTAGACCTCTGACATCGAAGATGTGACCTTTGATTGACCCCAAGTTTGTCAAGGCTAGACCCATATAGAGTCTTGTATTTTCATTCAGGGCTCACAATTGCCCTAACCCACTGTAATAGTGAGGTATTTTTGGGGGGAAGGGCCTATTTAGGGATCCTTGTCCTGCAGCATATTGATAATGAATAATATAGAGTGATGTTGACATAGAGAATGAGGTAAAGTTAGGAAGCGGTAGAGAATGAAGACGATTATGAGAGTGGAGAAGCGAAAGAGGTTGACTGTGAGGTAAAGGGGGAGTGAGTTAGAGACTGAAAGTGAGGTAGGTAGGTAGAAAGAAGTTGAAGCAGAGAATGAAGTACAGAGTGTGAGAGATAGAGGGTATGCTTGAGGCACATGGTCAGAGTGAGGTGGGATTGAGAGCCACCTGCACTTGAATGAGTAGGCAGAGCTCTCCCTGCAGGCACGTGCAGTGTGTGACTGCACCTGCCTGCATGGGTATGTCTGGGGGGTCCATAGGAATCACTTTCTGCCATCTTGAGAACTGCCCTCAGGAGGCGCACTCACAATGAGCCACCTTTTTGTGGCGCATCCTCAGTTCATCTCCTAAGGGCCTGTTTGTCTCCTCTGCATCTGTAATAGGGCGCAGACGCAAAGCGATTCCCTCATTTGCATGGGACCGATCCCCATGCAAATAAAGGAATGCTCTCTGAAGATAACACTGGAGCTACAAGTACGCCTGCACTTTCAGTATTACACAAGGGGACGTACAAGCGTCAGTGTCCCCTTCTGTAACACCAGAGTGCACTGGGAGCAGACAAAGCGGGCGCACATGCCCATTGCTCCCTCTGGGCACTATGTGTAATATGGCTCCTGGATTTAAGTTACTCCACATGTCTCATTTTCTCCACTTGCAAAATTCAATTCTTTCTTGAAATGGAATCTGAAATTTGGACGTCATCATTATCTGAAGATTCAAACAAAGAGGTAGAACGGTTAAATGTCACTGGTAAATCTCTTGCGGGCTCTAAAGATGCTTCTATACTGAACCCCATTATATTCATGGTCCACTTGGTGGTGGTTACATTTTCACTGATTCCTTTTTCTTTATCTTTTTTCTTGCTCTCTAATTTTTTTAATTTTTTTTTTTGCATTACGTTCGCCTTCTGCTCAGTGATTTATTTTATTGCGAAACTACCCATGACAACCTGAACATGGGAAAAGAAAAAGATGAAAATACGTTTGTGCTTAATTTATTTGAAGGTCTGTACTTATCTGTGGTGAATTAGTGCCACCTAGTGGTTACCTCCTAGAGATAGGACTTTCTAAATAAAGTATTGTGTATGTATGAAAAACTATACCAGATCCACAGCTTCCGTGTTCAATTAAATTGCTTATTTGAAGTCGATCTGAGTCAAAACTGACAGTTTAGACATCATTTTTGCCTTGACAAAATACTGTTAGGCGGAAAAACCATTTGCTTGTGGCATTGTTTTTTTAAACCTACTTGAATAACCTAATAGATTGTTGATGTGTTCATTTGTCATGCCTTTGAGCCTAGGCCTGTCTTCCACATTAGGTTGTGCTACAGGTTATAGATACTTACAAAACAGCAGTTGGGGGGAAATAGTACTTAATCAGTAAACTGTTTAAACTTTTTTTGTAGGGTACAGCAACGTCCTCTTCCAAAGTGACCATGGCTTGCACTGACAGTTTGCTGCGTGCTGTCTAAAAATAGAGTGACTGCGCCAACAGTCAACAAACATAACCCTTTTAAAGCAATCAAACCATACACCTTCTTGTTAATCAGGTTGTGTGGCTTATGGCTTAGCATTATCCCTTTATATATTAGGAATGTTTGTAGTTGTGAGAGAATGCTCTACAGACTTCGGCAATTTGGCTCAGTGAACAGCAATCTTCATTACATATGAAATATAAGTAGGAAGAGGTGTTCCGGCCTAATTAGCCAGGGCCTGCTTCAGCACTGATGGTGACCAGTGCGAGAAACTATGTTGGCATCCCACATGACCTCCTTCTTCATGGTGTCCCTCATCTCTCCACAGCCCTTCTCTCACACGCATTTCATTTGCTTTAGAGCACTTTACATGACACACAATTATACCGAAAACAATGAGTCATACGTGTGAATGTTACATAAAACAATGAGGATTACAATGTGTGTGAGTCCCATGACTACCATGCTAGTGGGCAGTATATTTTCGCAGTGCTTGGTCTGGAGAAGGACAAACTCAGGATTTAAAAACACTGTGGTTGCGGTTGGCTTTACTAATAAGAATTTACTTCTATCCAAATGAACCCTTTTACCAACATTAGGACAATAAAAGACTGGGGGGGGGGGAGGGGTCTAACCTATACGTTTCAGTTTGCCTACAGTTCCTTGATGACAATTTATAGATCACTGTGCTAAATCAGTATTGTACGTTATGAACTGCAAATAACAAAAGGATCCCTTACAAAAGCAATTCCCCATTGCACTATCTACATAAAATACAATTATGTGATCTGTATGGTATGCGTTCTTTCCAGGAGGCATATTAACCCTCTGTGCTAATTTATGATTAGTCAAAGCTGCCACTAAGCAAAACTCTCTCTCTAGCAAGTACAGTAATTTTGGGATTTGTATTGTTGTCTGGAAATTGCTGGACCCACAGGGAACTCTGCAGCAGGTGCATTTTAAACCATAAAATATTTCAAATCACAGTGCCTCCCGAGCTCGACGCCCAGTGCGGTTGCACTGGTCACATCACCCTAAAAGCTGGCTCTGATAATAGTCTCTATGTAAAGATCATGGGTTTGAACCACTTATGTAAATGCCACCATGCAAACACAGCTTAAATTACAGGTTTGAACTAGGAGCGTATTAAGCCCTCTGGAGTCACTACGGAGCAGAGCCCCTGTCCCCCTCCCCTTTCCTGCGTGACAATTGTCACACTAGAACCCACTGCAACACGTAAGAAACCCCTACATCCTTTTAACTAAGTGCCTCGGACAACGGCAGCATCCCACACTTACATTATAGCTGAGGGGTATATTAAGATGGCACACATGGCTGAGCAGTTAAGCTGTGGTTGGCAGAAACCCCAGAGGCCCCTCTAATTGCTTTGCATGTTGGCCTCATCATTTTTTGTTACGTCATTCGTTTAGTATCAATGAATCACAGTTAGAAACAGACCAATGCTAAACGCTAAAAAAGCAAGAAACCGTACAAATGTGTAAAAGTGAAGGCTCCACAAAATTAAGTGAAGAACTCTTTATTGGAGCATACTTGCACCTGGAGAATGGCAGTGCAGCTGACAATGGAACACTTCGAAGAATCAGAATGCCAGTAGAACATAAACATGTACCGACAAATGACACTGAATATACAAAACAGTAGAGCATGCATAACTACATAGTGTATTTACATGCACGAGCGTAGCGGGTGCATTACTATATATCTTCCTCCTTTATAATAAAAAAACACAAAGAAACAATAAAAGAGAAAGAGGAAATAAGACAACAAATTGAATACATCACAAAAGTTTCAAACATTTTAGATATTACTCTATTTCTTTTCCTGTTAACTTCACTGGATACTACAAATGGCTTACATGAAGATTACAATTCATCCATTTCTTTTGCTTCAACAGTGGCCCCACCAAATCCGGTTCAGAAATATTAACACTACCTTCAAGCAGAGAAGGGTTCACTTTAGCCAATTTAGAAATGCTCCACCAAGACCCATTACTTAATAATGCAGATGTCTTGCCAACTTACACAATGGTAAAAACACAAGAAAACTTGGAATGTCCTTTTTAACATAAATAGGCAGTTTGACCTTTACTTTGTCACCAATCTTCAACGCAACACCATTGGCAGTATCCAAATCGCTATTTCCCTTTGGTTCATTACAATTGTTCCTTGCCATTTTATAGATTCTCTTAACATCAAGAGTTTTCTTATTGGAGTCAAGCCAACTAAGAGACAGTTCATGTCTGGGTTCCTTCCCTTAAGCAACACAAAAGGTGAAACTTTTGTAGTATGGTGGGGAGCACACAGGTAAGACCATATCAAATTCGCTACATACTTCTTTACATCAACATGGGCTTTAAGAGCTAGTTGTATACCTTCAACCAATGCTTTGTTGAATCTCTCAACGAATCCGTTCATGTTAGGAGAATAGAGTGCTGCCCTTATGTGGTATACAATGGCACTCTTAGGAAATGAAGTGAACACACTGGAGGTGAACTGCATTCCATTGTCGGAAACAATGCTCTAAGGTAATCCTTCTCTTCTAAATAACTCTTGCAAAAATGCTACCATCACCCCAGAATCAACCTGAGAGGCCCACTTCACCTCTACCTACCTAGAAAAATAATCAATAACAACAATGATGTAAACCTTTCCACTTGAAATTCCTTCATAAGGACCTAACACATCAATTGCAAGTTTCTCCCACAGTTTCTCAGGCATAAAAGAATGAACAGAAACAGTATGCTGAATTTTTAGTACTTTGTCTTAATTTTGCACAATGAGAACAACCTTTGACAAAATCCACTACCTCATTGTCTACATAGGGCCACCAAAATAAATCGCTTACCTTTTTTGTGGTATTAGTCTGACCTAAATGTCCCAAGAGATTTTTCCGTATATTAACTGGTGGTACCTCTAACTCACCCTTCAAAATCAGATCATTACTAAGGGTTAATTCATCTTTAACTTTCCAAAACACAGCAAACTCTTTAAACCACTGTCTCTCTGAGGGCCATGCATTGACATTGTACTTCCTCAAAACATTCATATACTCATCCTCCGAACTAGCCTTTAACAACTCTTCTTTGGTTACCACTTGTGCTACAGAAAGCACAACATCTTCTATAGATGCCGCAACACATTCTTCTTGGGGCAAAACTTCACTCACAAGATCTAAGTCAGAAGACAATCTGGACAAACAGTCAGCTCTCACATTTTGTGGTGCTGGTAGATAAACCACAACGAAATTATACTCATATAGCTTAGCCAGTAAAAGCACAAGCCTGGAGGATGCCTTACCAACTCTTATTTTTGGCAACAAAGATATCAAAAGTTTGTGGTCCATTCTCAGCGCCTAAAAGATTTGCCCCACAAATATGTCCTGAAATGCTCTACAGTCCATGAGCATCCAAGTGCTTAACGTTCTATAGTAGAGTACTTTGTCTCGGCTATAGTAAGTGGCCTACAGGCAAATGCAATGTTGTTCTCAACTCCTTCCTTAATCTGGCTTAAAACTGCTCTTAACCCCGTGGCACTGGCATCTAGAGTGAACACATTTTCAGCTGTAGGCGGAAACGGTATAATGGTTTGCACTCCACAATGGCATTCGATTGCCCTATCTGCCTGAGAATGTTTATTGGACCATTCCAACTTGGCACCCTTTTTCAACAATAACCTTAATGGTGGCACAGTGTCCAAAAAATTGGACACAAACCTAGATTAATTTTCACATACACCCAGAAATGATTTCAGTTGGTCTTTACTCTGTGGTTTCATTATATTCTTAATGGAATCCAAAAGATATTTCTTTGGGTGGATCCCTGAACCAAGATTCTAATAACCCAAATATTCAAATTCGGTTGCAAAAAACTTGATTTTGTCTAAAAGAATAGTCGTTCTCTTTTTCTCCAACACAGAAAGCACTACTTCTTGAGTTTTGCGATGTTATTCAGCTGTACTCAAGTAAATCAAAATGTCATCTTGAAATGCCACTACCCCATCACTGCTTCTAAACAGACAATTCATCAGTCTCTGAAACACTGATGTGGCAGATGACAAGCCAAATGGCATCCTAACATATCTAAATGTACCTTCAGGAGTTATGAACGTAGTGATATCTCTGGAATCCTCCGTCAATTCTATCTGATGGTATGCTGCTTTCAAGTCAATGGTGGTAAAAAACTTTGCCCCATCTAACTTTGATAGTAACTTCTGGACTTTAGGCAACGGGTGGCACTCCATGGCAATTTGTTTATTGACAGATCTCAAGTCAATGCATATTCTGAGCTCCCCATTTTTAAAAAAACAAACAATGGGGGAAACCCATTTGGATGCATTAACTGGTTCAATAATATCCTCTTTACAAAGATTCTTAATGATTTCAGCCAACTCCTTTCTCACAGACAGTGGTACATTCCTTAGCTTATGTTTGGTTGGAAAGGCATTCTTCCTCAGTTGAATCTTATTAGAAAACCCATTCACTTTTTCCAGTTCCTTTCTGAACACATCCTTATGTCTGTTTAAGATGTCCTCCACATTCTTTCCATCATTTCCATCTGCACTTTGTACCAGCCATAGCTACTCAGCCATACACACATGTTCCTTGGCATTGGGATGTAGCGTGATGTTAAATTTGCCTTTATGTCTTCAACCAAGTACCTGGAATCCATCCACAGCCACTTACACCTTCCCAACAATAGTTCTGTGTTTGAAAGAGATCTCAGACATTAAATATCCCAACATCTTGATCTCTTATCCTCCAAAACCATACACATGTATGTCATTAGGTTCTAAAGTTTAGCCTTCCCAATTTAAAAAAAAGAAGGAATCAGAAATAATAGTGTATGGGGAACCAGAGTCCGCCATGACTTCAACATTCTTCCCACTAATACTGATTATACATAAGACTCCCAGTTTTCCATTTTTACTGATTTTTACAGATGAATACAGACAGAAAACAATGTGTTCCCTGCTGTGTTTATTTTCCAAGTGGAAAAATACTGAAAATTGTGATCCTAATGAGTGATTTTCCATGCCGTCTGTCGTGAATTCCAAGTCAACAGATGAGCAGATAGATAGCATGAGGAGTTAGAAAATAGGTTAAGATATCTTTAAATATGGCACGTTAAAATATATTTGTAGTAAATTGCTAATATTTACCTGTGGGTGTAGTATTTTGCTGTATTTGGCTACTGAATTTGCCAAAACGAGACAGGCATCAAAGTATGGGTGCATGTTTATCTGGGTGCCTGTTTATCAGTTAAATAAATGTGTAAATGTACCAATTTTGACTCAACTTATTCGAAAACCACAAAATAAATATGGTTAAATACTAATAAGATGGCCAAAAGATAAATATGGAAAAATACAGACGGAAATGTAAAAAAAAAAAAAATACCATAAAACCAGGAGCCCTAATTATACACAACAGGTGTTGATAAGGTTCATTGTCAATATCATTAGTACCATCCGTTTTATCCACCACTTGAGTAATCACATTGAGCGATCCTAATCACCTTCTCGTATACAGAGTACGGTGTTCTGAGACTTGGGCTCGTCTTCAATAATAACATAATCCCACACTCATCAGCTACACTGGAAACTCTCTTATTAATACTCTGACACATTATTCTGAAATGCCCCATTTTCTTGAATTCTTAAACTGAAATGAGTGTGACCTTGACCCACAACTAGTGCACTGCAATGTATCTATATACAAACAAAAAAAATAACAGAATACAAGGCTCAGATTTGGAAGGAAAAATCTGTCTATTTTTCTCAGAAAATTGATGCGGCGAAAAACTCTAGCAAAGAATAGTATTCCTCAATCCAAAAATTGGTCAATTATTGCGATCAAAAGTAAGTTGAAAGTATTCAGTCTCTCTGTGACAATATCGCTTAAGCCTTCCAGATAAAAGTTCTTGATATTTTTAATACCTTCTCCAGCTCGTTGAACGTATCTTTGACTCCTGCTTACAACTGTAGCCTCAGACCGGGAGTTTTCTCAGTATGTACCACAAAGTTTTTCTAAGGCCTCTCTTCCATCCCCCTCTTCTTTTTCGCCACTATCAACAGATCAAGTGCAGGATCTAATCCTTTCAACGCGTCCTGGGTCTCCATTCGATCCCTGCCCCCCAGATACCCTTCACTCTGTATCTGGAATTATAGCCGGTGTATTAACGCCGATCATCAACAAAATGTTTAGGCAGGGTGTTTTTCCATCAGACTTGAAAGTCGCTTCGGTTCTTCCACTGTTAAAGAAATCACACCAGGACAGCTTTGTGGCAAACAATTATCGCCCTATCTCTAGACTTACCTTTCCCGCAAAAATTGCAGAGAAGGCAATCAATAAGGAATTAACCCTTTTTCTGGAATAGAAAGATTTATTGGATCATTCACAGTTTGGGTTTCGTAGCCAACATAGCACTGAATGGGCTTTAATTACAGCCTCAAAGGAATTAAGGGCATCACTTGATAAGAGCAACCCTGCAGCATTCATTCTTCTCAATCTTTCGGCGGCATTCGACATGGTCAATCATAAGATTTTGAGTGACCGTGTCAAATCTTTGGGCATCAGCGGCCTAGCCCTAACATTATTATCCTCATTTCTTACAGAGAGAGTGCAATCAGTATCTATGGATGGCTACCGTTTAGATTCCTTTTCTCTCCCCTGTGGTGTTCCGCAGAGTTCATCTCTGAGCCCGACCCAGTTTAATCTTTACGTCACCCCGCTGGGCACTCTGATTAGAAATCTGGGTTTCTCAGTTGTCAGCTATGCCGACGGCACGCAAATTATCGTCTCTGTCGCTGGCAATCACAAAGAGTAAGCTGCCACCTTCTGCAATTGCGTCCAACAAGTCAACAACTGGATGATGTGTAATTGATTAAAGTTGAATTCCGATAAGAAGTACAGTACTACTATTAGGAACAATATTTCTTCATGGTCGCCTGATTGGAGGCCAGATGAGTTTGGACTAGTCCTGACCCCAATAACAAAGGTGAAAATCTGGGGGTGATTTTTGACAACCATCTGTCATTCGACAAACAGGTAAATGCCATCACTTCCAGAGTCTTTTCTACGCTAAAAATACTGAGAAAGATATTTCCCTTTATCCCTTTGGAGCTGCGGAAATTAGCAGTAACTACTCTTACCTTGTCCAAAATAGATTACTACAATGGACTTTACGACAACCTACAGAAACGGCTCCTCAACAAACTACAGATCTTGCAGAAGTCGGCAGCATCTTTATTGCTCGGGATATGAATTTAGCAATGTTGCCAACGTGCACTCAGACTGCAACAAGTAGAACTTGGTATATCAATTTCAATTTCATCTGTGTGCGTCCCTGTCAGTGCGCCGCGTCCAAAGGCGCCAAATGAACGATGCAAACAGGTGTGCTGGGAGTGAAGAAGTCCCACCAAGCTGACGGGAGCACTTATCTGGAAAACAACAATGTTTTCTAAATTCAATTCAACAGTTTAACCAAATTAAAACACTTTATCCGTTGCTGAAGCTTCTTCTTAAATTTTATTCAATAAATTGGTATCATTCTACCAATGGTTCCTTGGTAGCAAATAATTTTCAACCTGAATATTTATTCATCCCAATGCATTTCGAGTCAATCTTGGCCCTTCATCAGGGGTCTCATCAACATGTTCTGAAAATAAGAAATGAAACAGGAGACTATTCAAAACAGTCAAAAATATTGACACAATCTTGTCAATCAGTAAATTGATGAAGAGTATAAAAATAAAATCTCGCCAACACAGTATGTGGTTGTTCCATAAACCTTTTTTTAAGCCTATCAAGGGCTTTTAAAAAACAGTCTCAAGCTGCCATACCCTGAGGAGTAGGTGAAGGGGGTAAGTGTACAAACACATCCTCAGTATCTGTGCCCATAAAATTCAATAGCAACGCCTTTTTCCTTTGATCCTTTTGAGTATCAAAAGTACCCAGATTAATCGCCAAAAGATAATTATTGAAATGCCTTAACCAGTTCTCCCATTTCATACTTGGTTGATTGAGGCCTTTAAAAAATGAAGGTGGTGGGTTCCCACAAACATTATTCATGTTACACAATGCAAACTGTTCAATATAATAAATATAAATATGTAAACAGTTAAAACAAGGTTAACAAAGTTAACAAGGTCAAAAATTACAGTATAAACTGTATGAGTTACCGCAAACTCCTCACAATGCACAGATCCCCAAGTTAATTTGCTATTGGTAATACAGATGTAACTTTTCAGGTGTGCCTTGAGGGTACACAGCACAAATGAGAGTGTGGGCATCACTGAAATTGCTTCAGGGAGACACGCTGTGAACTCCTCATCAATAGCAATGCACTTGTCCACAGGGTGCACGTCACTGAGCGTCGCACTATGAAACCATGAGCGGCGAGGCCCGCAGCACAAATAAGAGTGCGCGCAGCACTGAAATTGCTTCATTTATTTATTTTATTTATTTGTAAAGCGCCCGAATCACCCCATCAGGGTATCTCCGTGCTAAGACAGCCATAGTTAACCAAGGAGGGACATTTAGAACAGTGACGTTTTCAACAACTTTCTGAATGCCAGATAGTCCGTGCATTGACGCAAGTGTATGGGAAGTTCATTCCAGTAGCGTGGGGCTAGGTGGTAAAAGGCTTTGCCACCTAAGCAGGTTTTTTGAAACGCGGAACTTGGAGCAGTGCTTTAGCTCCCGAGCGAAGGGCTCTGAAAGGTACATATCTAATGAGTTTGTGTTTAGGTAGCTAGGGCCTAGGTTGTTTAACGACTTGTATACCATACAGCAGATCTTAAATTTGATCCTCTTCCGCACTGGCAACCAGTGAAGTTTTTGAAGCAGCGGGAGCGATGCGGTTCTGGGGGGGGCATTGGTCACCAGGCGTGCTGCAGTGTTCTGGACAACCTGTAATTTGCTTATGGAGCTATCGTTAGCTGAAATCAGCAGGGCGTTGCAATAGTCCAGACGGCTGAGGACTAATGCCTGGATCAAGGTTTTTCGAGTGGATAATGGCAGGAAAGGGAAAACTCTTCTGAGTAGACTAAGGCTGTGGAAGCAGGCTCCAGCGGTGGAGGTGGTGTGTTCCCTCAAAGTGAGTTTGTGATCTAATCGAACTCCCAGGTTTTTTACCACCTGTTTTGGACATGGGGCAGGACCTAGTTCATCTGGCCACCAGCTAGGGGACCACTTCACAGTTGCTTCACCGAACAGCATAATCTCTGATTTAGATGCATTGAGCTGAAGAAAATTTTCTTTCATCCAATCCGCAATGACCTTCCTACCCTCTGAGAAGGTGGTCTGATAATTGGAGTTGGTTTTGTCAAAGGAGAGTAGAATTTGGGTGTCATCAGCATAGGATATAGGAATAAATCCTAAGTTCCTCAATAGTCTTGTCAAGGGAGCAATATAAATGTTAAACAAGGTAGGGCTCAAACATGAGCCCTGTGGTACTCCCTTGGTCACCCTGGTTGTTTGTGAGCGGAAGGGACCCAGGTTAATGGTCTGAGTTCTGTCAGACAGAAAGTTAGCCATCCACTTCAGGGCATTCCCTATGAGGCCTATATCTCCCAGTCTCCTAAGTAGAGTCTGGTGGGAGATGGTGTCGAATGCTGCGGATAGGTCAAGCAGCATCAAAAGTACCGCCTGACCTTTGTCCAACAGCATCCTGATGTTATCTGTAACTGCCACCAACGCAGACTCTGTACTGTATCTGGTCGGAATCCAGATTGCGAGGAATCCAAGCAGTTCGAGGATTCAACGAAATCGGACAAGTGCGTGTTAATGTGTTTTTCCAGGAGTTTGCTATGTAAGGGAAGTAGAGAAATAGGGCGGTAGTTGGTTACATCTTCCGTGGGGATTTTAGGATTTTTCCTAATTGGGAGAATCTGTGCGGCTTTCCATTCCAGTGGGAGAGTGCCTTCCTTCATGGAGCAATTTAGGATGGAGCGGATGGGGCCGGCTAGTTGTTTAGATAGTATGGCGGCTGTTTTTGCAGGAATGAGATCCATAGGGGACCCTGAATTGATGGTTTTTAGTAAGGCTTCGGTCTCCTCAGTAGTAAGTATCAGAAAATCCTCCAAAGTGTGGGAAATGGGAATAGCTGGTGGAAGGTCATACTTAGGGCCAATATGAAGTCCTTAGCCGATGTAATTTTATTGTAGATCATGTCAATTTTTCTGGGTTAGATGACTAGCTATGTTGTCGCACAGAGTTTGAGATGGGGCAGCTTCAATGTCGCAGGCTTTGGGGTTGGTGAATGTTTTTAAAATCTGGTAGAGTTCTCGGCGTACTCCCTGCTGAATCAAGTTGGGATGCGATGTGCGTTTTGCGAGCGTTTTTCAGGTTTTTGTGGTACTGTGTTAGTGCATACTTGAATCTATCTTTATCTAGTGTGTCATGTGAATGGCGCCACTGACGTTCAAGTTTTTTGCACTGACTTTTTTCGAGGCGAAGGGTGGCAGAATACCACGGCGTCTGGCGGCGCCTAATGGTCGTGGAGGATTGTTTTAGGGGGGCTAAGCTGTCCATAGCGGATAGCAAGCTGGTATTGAAGGAGGCCAGGCACTCCTCTACATTATCGGTTTCAGAGATTTGTGGAGGAATAAAAGCAGTTTGAAAATGTGAGTGCGTAAGCTTATGCCATTGTCTGTAGCTTTTTTTAGAGTGGTATTTTTGTACAGTCTGTGCTTTTGGACCGTTAATATGGAACTCGATCATAGAGTGATCTGACCAGGTCAAGGGGAACGTTGCCCCGTAAGAGATGTTGGGGGAGTTTGTTAGAATTATATCCAACGTATGACCTGCCTGATGAGTGGGCTCATCATTTATTTTAGTTAGGTTGAGTGTGGCCAGGTCAGTCAGAAGGGTGGCCGCATCTAGGTTATCAGGGTTTTCACTGTGCACGTTAAAATCACCGAGAAGTAAGAAATTCTTGGCTGAGATTACGTGTGGGGAGATGAATTCCATGAGCTGTGAAATGGTGTTAGCGAGTGGTCCTGGGGGGCACACCATGAACTCCACACCAATAGCGATGCACTCATCCACAGTGTGCGCATCACTGGACGCAGGGACTAAAAGATGACCAATGGGAAAGCTTGAGACTTGCAGGGACATCCTGAGGTTGACAGCCAATCACAAGGCTGGAGATAACATCAAGGGCTGACGTCTCTCATGAGCTGGATGTGAGGAAGGGTGTGCACTCGTCGTTAGCCTGTTGCCGCCTGCTCGTTCCGCCTGTGTCTCACAAATGCCCCTGAACCCCAAAATGAAGAGCAAATACAGGACTGAACAAGTTCCTGCAATAGTGCAGACCACAGGGTGCTCCCAAAATGCGGCACCCCATAAACTCTCCGCTTTCCGTAGCAATACAAATTATTCCACTCTCTACTTGCCTCCGTGATGCCTCTCCAAACAACACGAAACAGCAAAGAGCCAAACGAGATCCCGGCCGCCAAAATGGCCCAGCAGCACCTCCAAAAGGACTTCAGATAGTAGTAAATCCGACAAAGTAGCACTTCTGTTGCCGCAGTAAAATTAACCATAACACTCCATGAATGCTCCCCTGGATTGCCAAATCCAAATCGTCGCCAATATGTAAAAGTGAAGACTCCACAAAGGTAAGTAGAGGACTCTTTATTGGAGCATCCATGAACTTGGAGAGTGGCAGTGCAGCTGACAGTGGACCGCTTTCAAGAATCAGAATGCCAGTAGAACATAAACATGTACCGACCAATGACACTGAATATACAAAACAGTGGCGCATGCATACCTACATAGTGTGATTACATGCACGAGCGTGGCGCGTGCATTACTTCAAAACGTTTAAACCTTCTAACAACAGCTGACAAAATGAGGACAAAAAAAGGGTGGCTTGAGGTGTAGCAAGTAGACTGAGTGCCTTATATCTTCACCATCTCTGACCATACTTCAGCAGAGAAGGCTGAACACTGACGAGAGTCTATTCATTCACGACCTATACACTATACTTCCTACCGAACAGGTGTCTGATGCCTAAACACGGCTTAAATTGCAGCACTGCGAAGATATGCTATTACACTGACGGAAAGCTTGTCATATTCTTGCATATCTGGAAAAAAACGGGTCTTCTAAAAGAGTGTGTACTTGTGAAAACTCCTGTCCCCAGCCTTCGAGAGAGTACCATAATATTCGGCCTAGTGGAGACTTTTTCAAATGAGCTTAAATGCAAATCCATAATTAGAACTTAATAGATATAAGCAGGAAAAAGGCAGTGCAATCGAACTTGATGCAGCACATGCCAGCATACAACTAACATTACAAATAGGAAAAAACAAACAATGACATGTCAGTCACTGATCTATACATTCTTTAATGCCATATATATTGAAGAGAATAACATAGGGAAAAGGACAAACACGTATTGCGTACCATGGTGTTTTCATGCCAAAACACCAGTTTGGACCTAAATGCATGTACACAAACATAACTGTCCTTTTCACAAAGGCTTAGACCAGATTATGGTTTGTGCTAAAGTGGATTAGCTCCCTCTAGGTTCGACACCTCCTCCTTTCTCCTCTGTTTCTCCTCAGGTTCTTCAGGGTTCATGGTATCGCTCCTAATAAGGTGCAGCACACGCTCTACCTCACCTCTATTAGCGCACACAGTCTCAAGGGCACAAGACCAGCTGGAGTCTCTCATCCATCCTCTGTTGGAGCATCCCAGGAACCATGCTGGTTCGTCCTGCAGTGGCACGCTCACAGGCTCACCGGCGATAGACAGGGCCTTCCCCACATGGCTCAAGGCAGCCCTGCTGAATGCGAGCCTACCAATCGGGCACAGAGCTCCTGGTGTCTTGGTGGCGATGGCAGGGATAATCCAAGAAGACCAGCTACATACTTTGGCACTGGTTCTTTCTAAGATGCAGACAGATTGGTGCTCCTGATCTCATGTCTTGTATCCTTCTTTGGTGTAATACTACAGGCAATTACACATTGTGAGAGTGTTTATTGACCATTGACTCCATTTTACTCTAAATACATTTTGTGAGCACGGTTTTGATGGAGCAAGGACTCGTATAAGAGACTTGCTCGAAAGCAATCCTCTCATTTAACCCGCTAACGAATTACTAACAACGTCTTGTAAATAATAACACGCAAATACAGAAGACACACGGGTTAGAGAAGCTTGCATATGTGTTTACTAACGCTAACAATATGAACGAAGGACTAAAATCGCTCTAACTGGGAAATCTTTACTGCGCATGCATCAACTGCATCTACGTAGTATGACGTTTAATGCTTGGCGGGAAAACTCTTGCGCATGAGCAGAAGGCACTAAAATGGCGGCATGAAAGCTCACATGCATGGCACCTGTTTAGCTGAATAGAAAATAAGCTATTTTACTAATGCTAATGCAGAAAGTGTATTAATAAGTATATTGGGTTAGAGTAGAGATGGGTGGTATACAGTGAAACCATTTATTTGTGAAAGTAACATTTCCTCTTTTGACTTTATTATTAGTGCGCATTTGGGCCTTTCACGTTTGTCTGAACTGAGCTGACTGATTCAAGTCTGCGCATGCCTACACGAGAGCAAACCCGGAAGGATGAGTCAGGATTTGACAGCCGTCCAAGGACGAGGATGATGTGCCCTGTGAACAGAGGGTGAAGAGTTCATCCAAGAAAACATGTATTCATGATGTTGAAATTATTGTATCAAATAAAGTTGGGATATGTATGGGAACTAAAGAAAAAAGGGGATGGGTTTTGTGAACAATGGTGCAATGGAAAAAGTAATGTGTAAGCATGGTGTGATGATCATCCCCCCTTGCCTGTCCAATCAGAGTTAGTATTTTTGCGGTATTGAAACTTTAGTGGGTGGTACATGGCCAACGAAAAGGTATAACTGAGGTAGGTATAACTGAAGTAGCTTTAATTAGTTAGTTAGACGGAGATTTACTGAATGCTGCAGAGCTCGGGATGTTGTCGGTGCTGTGGGTGGTGCTGATGCTGAAAAGGACGCTCTGAGAAGCTGATGAAGACTCTGAATGCAGAACCATCTATTTTTAATTAATTGGGTTAGACAAGAAGATTGCGGAAGAAACTCGAGGAGGAAGAGAGTGCCAGAGAGGGGTGTGACGCAGTCGTCGGTATCTTAGAGAGGTTAAGTATCCTGTCCTGAAGTCTTTGTCTCCTGATCTATCCCGGGGGACCCTTACCAGCCCTTTGGCCAGAGGGTTTGGTCTTCACACCATCCTTGGTAACTATAAATTCATGGTAATTGAAGATGATCTTCTCTCTCTGTCCTCTCCTTTCCTGACATGGTTATTGTTTGTGTCTGAACATTTTCCTTAATGAAAGATTTTGATTTGCAATCTTATGAATGAGGGTGTTTGTACTGAACTTTGAGATGGTTCACCTTCATTTAATTTAGATAAAGTTTTTAAAACTTCCCGAGTCTGTGGTTATTTTCTTTAAATAAAGAATAGTTAATAAGTTATGTTAATTATCACCATCAACTAGTTCAACTAATGGTCCATTGACCAAAGGAAAGAACTTTTTGATCAGTGAAAGGTTAGTTAGGATAAGTAATAACTAATCCTGAAATATGGAAAATATAAACTAAACCAAGCAGTCTACTTGGATCTGTGTAAGTGTTTATGGGCCCAGGTGAGTATATGGTAGTAGAGTATCTGTTGTTAGTACACCGCTGGATCAGTTTTCTGGTAGCAGAGCTATGGTTGTTATTGACTAGTTTGGTGATAAGTATAGATTATTGATTTATGTTTTAACAAAAGAGTTAGCGTCTTTGTTTTATGTTGTCCAGAAGTCCCGTGAAATGAATAGCGGGTGGCGATAGAAACCACACTGCAATGAGGTTACTCGTCTGTTGGAATAACACTGAGAAGCTACGCAGGGCTGGCAGTGTTAAATTAGGGACTATTTCGTATAAAAGTAGAGTGCGATTGATAGCAAAAGGGGTTCGCTGGTGAAACTTTGGTCTCATTTCCCAATACGGGTGACACTGGAGGAGTAGCAGGTTCTCTGGAGCTTGAATAAAGGGTAAGCGGAAGGTTTTACTAGCAGTATATGAAGAGTAAGCGGAAGGGTTTACTCGCAGCAGAAAGAAAATCTATCCTTTGGTTTTAGAGGAACAGGCAGAGTAGCGAATGTTTTTATGTAGTTAACAACAAAGAAATTAATGCAAAGTATTAAGAAAATAATTTTTCGTATTACCTTGTGAAGGGAGGGTCAGTCGCCGGAGTTGGACTGACGTCACAAAGAGCCGCGCTGGGATAGGTTGAAATAGCGGGCGTGTGACAGAAGCAGCCTTTTAAAGGAGGGGGTTAGTAGTAAGGAGCAGAACTGACGTCAGAAAAGGCCGCGCTGGCATTGGTCAGATCACGAGTGTGAGCCTGATTTTGATTGGATAACCAGTTAGAAGTCGCGCTAGCATTTGTGGAAAGAGAGATTGTATGCAGGATTTTGATTTGACTACTAGTGTGAGACGTGCAGATAGAAGAATTCAAGGGTTTGCAGAATATAATTTTATATATCGTTCATCTAGGATGTATGGAGAAAAAAGAAAAATGTCATTTATAAAGAAAATTAAGAATTTCTTTAAGAAAGACAAGCCTGTGTTGACTAGAGAGGGAATTCCTATTCCGCCACCGAAGACACCAGCATCTTTTATGATGATGGAAAGAGGATATCATACTTGCGTGTGGTTGGAAAATTGGATAGAATATACGAAAGGTGATGGAGTACTAGCATTTCCAGAAAATGGTACATTTAATGGGAGAATTCTTCAGAATTTGAGAATGAGAATGAATGATTTGGAACATAGACCTAGGTTAACTCAATATGAGGCTTTGGAAGAATGGGAGACTGAGTAATATGAACGCGAGAAAAATAGAGGTGGGAGATATAAAGGGTTCTTGCCCAGATATTTGCAAGAATCACGCGAAGGGCAGATGAAACAGTGGAGGAGAGCTATGGTATCTGAAGGTTTATATCCAGCATTAATGGCTGAAGAACAGTCTGGAGGAAAGTGTAAAGAGAAAACGAAACATTTGAATATGACCGGATATAGTGAATCAGATGATGAGTTGTTATAGGATATTTTAATTAAAAATCCACCACCGTATCAAGAAGCAACCAGTAAGGTTACCCCAAGCGCACCAGTGATAGGAATGCCTTTATCCCCACAAATTTTACATGATACGTCATTTAATAGGGTGCTGCAAGATAATGAGAGAGATGTTTTAAATAAAACTAGAGAAGAATTAGTAAAGAAAATAAGTCAATGAAATTTGATAACTGAAGCTTTGACAGTACCAGTGACTATTGGTCCGGAAATCCCATTGTACGGAGATAAAAAGACTTGCCAGAAACCACAAACTGTGACAGTTCCGTTAAACAGTCCTAGAAAAAAAGTAATCATTACAGATGATAACGTCCGTGAAAGTGAATCAATTATTTCATTAATGGATCTCCCTAATGTGGAACCTTTAACTGAAACTCCAAAAAGAGTTTCGCCCATGAATTTGAGAGAAAGGAGACCTTTGGTTCATACAGGAACTGGAGGCGCAACAGTAGTTACCCCTGAAGATATAGAAAGATGGGCACAGGAAAGAGATAATCAGAACCCAACACCAAGGATTTTAGACATTAGTAGATTGAAAGTGGAATTAGAAGAAATGATAGCGGGAAGTGTGGGCACAGAAAGATTGAATGCTTACAATGATGAAGAATTATTATTTTTGTGGAAGAGTATAACTAGAAGAGCAAGAGTATTTCATGAGAAATTAACAGAAGTTGCTTCAGAAATGGGAATAGATATAGGGAAATCAAAGTTGTTGCAGAAACCCTATCGAGTGGATTTTACTGACAAAGATTTAGAAAGTGTTAATGCATGTGGAAAGAGAATACAGATAAAGGAGTTAATGAATATTTTGCGAAAATGGTGAGACATTGATAAATGGAGAATTAGATGGATAAGAAAGAAAGAGGAAGTTTGAGCGAGAGAAGCATCAACTGCATTTCCAGTAAGGGAAACAGAAAAGGTTGAGAAACTGTGTCCAATGAGAGAAGTTCCTGGAGGAGGATATGTTCATGTTCCTTGGAGTAGACAAGATATTTTGTCATTTACAAATGATTTTCCAAAATTGAGAGAAAAACCAGTTGAATGGTATAAACAGGTAGAAAGATTTGTGAAGGTTTCAAAGGTCTTATTAAAGGATCTCGATGGTTTGTTTGACATTGTGGTACCTGCTGATTTATGGACGGAGTGTAAGATTACAATAGATTGGCCAAGTGAAGAGTATGCTAGAGACTCAAAGACAGGAGCACCCTCAGAGGAGGTGATGAAGAAATATCACCAAGTGATTACCTATTTGAAAGGGAAAATTCCTCCTAAAGAAACAGATAGGGTAAAGATAGATAGGACGACACAAGAACCAAATGAATCTGTACATGTGTATTATGAAAGGTTATTGCAGGTGTTTAAGCAGTGTAGTGGTTTTGAAAATATTGGTGATAAGGACATGGGACATTTTGTGTATCGGTTTGTATATGGTTTGAAACCAGAGATTAGTCAGATGATACAGCAGCACATATTGTGTTGGCAAAGCAAGACAGTGGATGAGATTTTAAAATATGCAAAATATTGCGGAGATGACATTGAGGCGAGGCGTAGAAAACTAAAGGAGAAAATGATGTGGGCACAAGTGAAATTGGCAGAACAGCAGGAGGATAAATCAAATACCCAAAATGATAATCAAGTGAAAGAGCAGAGTCAGAATGATCAAGTGATGAATGGTAATAAATATAAAGGACGAATGAACAGGGAAGAAGCGAAGAAGAAGTTTCCTTGTCATGCGTGCGGAAAGCTTGGACATTGGAAGAACGAGTGTAAGAGTATTCAGAATAATATTGGACCAAATCAAAATTTAATCCCACAGATGCAGAATGAAGTACTTATGAATCAGCAGCAGCAGGTAGTTACTCCACAATATCAGGTGCCACCAGCTCCTATGCCAAACTTTGTGAACCATCAAAAGTTCAGTACGAACACCGGATTTCAAGGAGAAAGTGGTAAGAATAATAGAACAGTTGCGCAATATTTGTTGCAGAATGATGAGGAAAATTCGGATTTTGTACAGTGACGGTGCCTGAGGGGGGAGGAAGAAGAGTGCGTGCTTGGCGCATCCTTGCCGGTAGATCAGTCAGTCCATTTGTTGATGGGAAAGTGGAAGGTAGAGACATCACTTTCTTATTGGATACTGGTGCTACCCGGTCTACTGTGAGAACAGCAGACATCCCAAACCTACCCCTCTCGGGAGAATCAATCCAAGTTGTAGGCGTGTCGAATAAACAGATTAGAACCCCGATCACAAAACCAATGGAGGTGCACATTGGAAACTTTAAAGAAATGCATCGGTTTGTAGTTTGTGATTCCAGTCCAGTAAATCTGTTGGGAAGAGATCTACTGTGCAAAATAAATTGCACAATCTATTGTACACCAGATAGTGTCGCTTTCCAGACCCCTGATGAAGATGTTATATACAAAATGATGCTAGTCAAGCAAGGAACAGAGGTAGATGAAATGTTTTCATTAATGACTGAAAATGAATTACCAGAAGAATTGAGAGCCACAGTCGATCCAGAAGTGTGGGATTTTACCGGAAAAGATATTGGGCTGATGTCAAATGTAGACCCAGTGAAAGTGACAGTGAAGGAAGGTGCAGTTCATCCAAACACAAGACAATACAAGATGAGTCCAGAAGTAAAAGCAGGAATTATTCCAGAAATCGATCGAATGGTTAAACAAGGCATTTAAAAAAAAATAATGAGTAGTCTTTGTAATTCACCAATCATGGGACTTAAAAAGCCTAGTGGAAAATATAGGATAGTGTAAGATTTAAATAAAATTGTAGTACCATGTTGCCCAATAGTACCAAATCCAGCAGTGATCCTTTATCAGATACCATGGAATGCGGGCTGGTTTACAGTAGTTGATTTGTGCCAAGCATTCTTTTCTATTCCTTTGCACCCAGACAGCCAGTATCTTTTTGCGTTTAAGTTCGACGATCGTATCTATGCATGGTGCAGAGTTCCTCAAGGGTACACAGAGAGTCCCTCGATTTTTAATCAGATCCTGAAAAAGTGTTTAGTCATTAGTCATGCCTGGAAATTCGGTTCTGGTTGAGTACATTGATGACCTACTGGTGGCATCAAGAACACGAGAGGATTGTGTCATTGACACAATTGCATTGCTGAATCATTTGGCTGAAGGAGGACACAAGGTGTCTCCAGAAAAATTACAGTTCTGTCAACAAGAAGTTAGATATTTGGGGCATAAAATAGAAAGAGGAGTTAGAAAAGTGACAACGGAAAGAATAAAAATAATCAAAGAGATGCAACTAGCTCAGACACAAAAGGAAATGAGAATGTTTCTGGGAGTGGTTGGGTACTGTAGGCAGTGGATTAACAGTTTTTCCATGCTGGCAAAACCATGGATACAATTGACACGAAAGAGAGCAAAAGATCCAATTGATTGGAATGATGAAAGTTTGGAAGCCTTTGTGAAATTGCGGAATTGTTTATGCGAAGCTCCTGCTTTGGGCATGCCTGATTATTCAAAGGAATTTGCGTTGTTTTGCTGTGAAAGAGAAAATTGTGCACTTTCAGTTTTAACACAGAGACATGGATTGAGCCGACGTCCAGTGGCATATTTTTCTGCTACATTGGATCCAGTGGCTTCAGCTTTACCTGGCTGCTTAAAAGCAGTAGCTGCTACTTGTATGAGTCTGGAGCAAAGTGAGTCAATAGTGATTGGACATTCAGTAAAGGTCTATGTTCCACACTCAGTTGAAATTCTTCTGACAAGAACAAGAACACAACATCTCACACCTAGTCGGCTGACTAAGTATGAAAGAGTGATTTTGGGAGCAGAAAATGTGACAGTGATAAGATGCACGGTTATGAACCCTGCCACATTATTACCAGACCCGTGCAATGAGGAAGTTAGAGATGAAATTGATCATGATTGTTTGGATGTGACTGAATTGTTTACCAAGCCCTGTCCTGACATAAAAGAAACACCATTAAAGGAAGCTGATCATGAATTATTTGTGGATGGGTCCTGTTTGAGGATAGAAGATGGAGGATTAAGTGCTGCATATGCTGTATGTAAGATAACAGGGGTAGTCGAAGCATCCTGTTTACCAAGAGTCAAATCTGCACAAGTAGCCGAATTGGTAGCCTTAACAAAGGCATGCAAAATTGGGAAAAATTGGAGAATAACCATATTTACGGACAGTCAATATGGTTTCGGGGTTGTGCACGATTTTGGCCAACTCTGGATGCAGAGGGGATTTCTGACTTCTTCAGGATCTCCTATAAGAAGCAGTAAAAATGTGAAAGATCTGCTGGAAGCATTACAATTGCCAAAAGAAGTAGCAGTTGTTAAATGCGCTGCACATCAGACAGGAAATGACTATGTGGCAGCCGGCAACAGATATGCTGACCAAATTGCTCGATATTGTGCGAAAAATACAATGGCCATAAACAGAAAAGTTGAAACGGGTGAAACCAGCTGCCAATTTATGTTCTTTTCAATTCCAGAAACATGGGATGAGATTAGACAGTTACAAGAAGAAGTTGAGGAAAAGGAAAAATAAATTTGGGTAAAAGCAGCCTGTACAAAAAGATCAGAGGATGAAGTATGGGTGTACCTAGATGGAAGACCAGTCATGCCAGATTGTTTACTCTCTAAAATGGCAAGAGTATATCATGGAGCAACACACATAGGAAGAGATTCCATGATCAGATTATTCAGACAGAGTTGGTATAATCCAAAGTTCAGGGTAGTCGCAGAAAGCCTTTGCCAGAGATGCTTAACATGTCAGCAGCAAAATCCAGGCAGGAAGACAGTGGTTAGCTGGGGAAAGATTGGAAAGGCAGAAGGACCCTTCACCAGGTTACAATGAGATCTTATTCAGTTGCCTCCTAGCAATGGACTAAAATATGTACTGGTCATAGTATGCCTCTTCTCAAGATGGGTAGAAGCATATCCCACTCGAATAAATAACAGTCTTACAGTTGCTAAATTGTTGTTGAGGGAGTTGATTCCTCGTTTTGGTTTTCCAGTCACTTTGGAATCAGATAGAGGACCTCATTTTAATAATGAAATAATTCGATTAATCTGTGCTGCATTTAACATTGAACAAAAACTGCACTGTGCTTATCGTCCAGAGGCTTCTGGAATAGTTGAACAGCTAAATGGCACAATCAAGTCAAGATTAGGGAAAGTGTGTGCATCCACAATGCTGAAATGGCCAGATGCATTACCTCTTGTATTGATGGGTCTCAGAAGTATTCCAGACAAAAAGACAGGAATGAGTCCTCATGAAGTTCTCATGGGAATAGCAATGAGGCAAGCATTTATTCCTGGAAACAAATTAATGAGTATACCTGATGATCTGGTATTGGACTATTGCAAAGGATTGGCTGAAATGGTGCGTTCTGTCTCTCATCAGGTTGGAGAAGACGCAGTTGAAAGACAGCCAGACCAAGCACATGATTTGAATCCTGGAGATTGGGTGCTAGTGAAGAAACACGCAAGGAAGTCGTGTCTAGCACCAAGGTGGGATAAACTGCGTCAAGTCATACACAGCAGTGAAGTGTGCAGGTTTGCCCAATTGGATTCATGCTAGTCATACCAAAAGAGTACCGAGCCCATCAGAACAACAAGAGCAACCACTGACTAAGCAGGCTGAAACGTCAAAAGTTGAAAGCTGTGATATTGAAGAGTCTAGAGTGATAGATTCTGAAAGACAACTGAATGACGAACAGCCAGGTACAAGTCAGGAAGATTGGATACCAATAGATGCTGTTGAAACAAGAAGAATATCAGAACTGAAAAGGCGGGAAGGTAGACAGAAAAAGACAGGGGAAGAAGAACACACTCAGGTGGAAATAAACAAAGACATTCAGGAACCTGAGGAGGGGGAGTCAGAATTAGAAGAACAAGTTCAGGCAGAAGAAGAACAATCTGAAATAAGACCTGAACAGGATCAGGTAGATCTAGAAGAACAAGTTCAGGCAGAAGAAGAACAAATTATAATAAGACCTGGACAGGTGCAAATAGAGGAAGGTAGAAACACAGAAAAGAGAGAACAAGGACAGATTGTGCCTAGATTAAGTGAAAATAAAAGGATTCTAGAAGAAGATAAAGAAGGAGAAAGTGCAGTTCAGGTCAAAAGAGTTAGAAAAGGAGACAATTGGCCAGTAGGAGTAAAGAAATTAAAATATTATTTGAGAAAATCAGAAAAGAAACCAGAACAAGTAAATGAAATCACAAGTCAAACACAATCTAAGCAAACTTTGGTGAAACTCACTCAAAGAAGCCCAAGACTGAGAACTTTAAACAGAAAATACAAGGCCCCTGAGTGGACTTACGCTATACTCGAAGAATTTGAAAAGTTAGATTTAAGTGAAGAAACAGAAAGGGTTCATGTTGCACAGATTGATGAAAGCAAATTGAGACCTCCTTAAAAGAAAAGAAATTTATCAGGCAAAAGAAAAGAGAGAAGAAATTTTCTCAGATTAAAATGGCAGAAGTCGAAGTCACCAAAAGACCAAAACGAGGTTTTAAAAGAAAATGTTTTAGATTTTGTTTTTGTAGTATTTTATTAGTAGTATTAGTATGGTTGTTTCTAACAGTAGGAGTACCTTTATTAATGGAAAAAAGTGATAAAAATAATACCATTACTAATGAAAAGATAGATAGAATAAAAGGAACTAAAATAGAAATAGGGGTAGAAGATGAGGCAAATTATCATAATGAATCAGATTATAATACATCTTCAAATGTGTTTATCAAATTGTTATTTCAGTACGTTAATACAATGGAAATTAGTAATTGCTATGTTTGTATGAAGTTACCGACATCAGTATTAGAAGGGGTGACATATCACCATATACCTTTAACATATGGTGTGTCATGTAGTATTTTATCAAGTTTATTTTATGCTACAGGTAGACTTCAGTATTTTTATTCAAATCTAGATGTAGTATTTTCAGAATTGCTTATTAGAGAGAAAATGAATCCAGTAGCTAGTAGTAAAAATGCACAATGTATGGGTGAATTCTTTTTAACAATGAGTTCAATAGATATAGTTCAAGCACACGAAAATAATTTAACTTGTACATTACATAAAGAAGAAAAGGAGTTTTTAAATTTAGTAGAAGAGAGGAGACAGGATTTAATAAGGAAAGCTGCTGAACAGAAAACCCATGTGCCTCCATGGGTTGGGAAAGAGGGAATCTATGCAAATGGCAAAGCTCATGCTGCGATGTCCCTGGATTTTGTGAAAAGGGGAAAATTCTGCCTCCATAGATTAAAGACAGATTATAATAATAATTACATTGGTTCCAGTGAGTGTGAACACAACTTCCTAATTTTAGGAGGGTGGGGACTAAAAGGGGGAACTGATCCTGTATTTCCAGGAGTTTATTATGTCTGCGGGAACAATGCTTATTATAGGTTGCCTGCAAGATTGTACGGGAGCTGTTATTTTGGAATAGTCTTCCCGAAAATATACCATGTGGACAGAATCAATGGAAAATCTAATGGACTAACACGAAGAAGAAGAGCTAGTTTTTCTGAAATAGTAGGAGATATATTTAGTGCATTGATACCCTCAGTTGGAGTCATTCTAAATTTGCAGAAAATTTGTAAATTATCGACCATAGTTGATCGTCTTTCTACAGACACTGCAGGAGGATTCTTAATGATTAACGCAGAAATGGTTGCAATCAGGTCTATGGTTTTACAGAACCGTCTTGCTCTTGATATTTTATTAGCAAAAGAAGGTGGAGTCTGTGGTATGTTGAAAATTCAACATTGCTGCACTTGTATTCCGGACAAGAGCAGAGAAATTAAAGGATATATTGAAAATATTACAAGAATGCATAAGGACTTGACCCAACTGGAGGTTGACAGTGTGTGGGGAAAACTAACAAAGAGCATAACATCAATAGGGAAATGGTTTACTAATTTTGCGAAAAGTTTTCTAGGTCAAATAATATTACCAATAGTTATGATAATGACAATAGTAATGATAATAATGATCACATACAAATGTTGTAGAAAAGGAGGGAAAGGAAAAATACATTTAGAAAGAGAGGGAAAAGGAAAGAAACGGAAAAGAGAATACGATGAGATACAACCAGAAGAAATGAAAGGAAAAATATATAACAAGATGAAAGATTTTGAAGGAAAAGAAGTAACAAATGGAAGAATGAGAAAAGAAATAGATGAATGAGATGTGCTAAAGTTGGCATCTGGGATGGGATGGGTAATTTTGTTATGGCTTAAAATGCCATCAGAGTGGGGATTGATGGAGCAAGGACTCGTATAAGAGACTTGCTCGAAAGCAATCCTCTCATTTAACCCGCTAACAAATTACTAACAACGTCTTGTAAATAATAACACGCAAATACAGAAGACACACAGGTTAGAGAAGCTTGCATATGTGTTTACTAACGCTAACAATATGAACGAAGGACTAAAATCGCTCTAACTGGGAAATCTTTACTGCGCATGCGTCAACTGCATCTACGTAGTATGACGTTTAATGCTTGGAGGGAAAACTCTTGCGTATGAGCAGAAGGCACTAAAATGGCGGCTTGAAAGCTCACATGCATGGCACCTGTTTAGCTGAATAGAAAATAAGCTATTTTACTAATGCTAATGCAGAAAGGGTATTAATAAGTATATTGGGTTAGAGTAGAGATGGGTGGTATACAGTGAAACCATTTATTTGTGAAAGTAACATTTCCTCTTTTGACTTTATTATTAGTGCGCATTTGGGCCTTTCACGTTTGTCTGAACTGAGCTGACTGATTCAAGTCTGCGCATGCCTACACGAGAGCGAACCCGGAAGGATGAGTCAGGATTTGACAGCCGTCCAAGGACGAGGATGATGTGCCCTGTGAACAGAGGGTGAAGAGTTCATCCAAGAAAACATGTATTCATGATGTTGAAATTATTGTATCAAATAAAGTTGGGATATGTATGGGAACTAAAGAAAAGAATAAAGTTTAAGGGGATGGGTTTTGTGAACAATGGTGCAATGGAAAAAGTAATGTGTAAGCATGGTGTGATGATCATCCCCCCTTGCCTGTCCAATCAGAGTTAGTATTTTTGCGGTATTGAAACTTTAGTGGGTGGTACATGGCCAACGAAAAGGTATAACTGAGGTAGCTTTAATTAGTTAGTTAGACGGAGATTTACTGAATGCTGCAGAGCTCGGGTAGTTGTCGGTGCTGTTGGTGGTGCTGATGCTGAAAAGGACGCTCTGAGAAGCTGATGAAGACTCTGAATGCAGAACCATCTATTTTTAATTAATTGGGTTAGACAAGAAGATCGCGGAAGAAACTCGAGGAGGAAGAGAGTGCCAGAGAGGGGTGCGACGCAGTCGTCGGTATCTTAGAGAGGTTAAGTATCCTCTCCTGATTCCTGTCCTGAAGTCTTTGTCTCCTGATCTATCCCGGGGACCCTTACCAGCCCTTTGGCCAGAGGGTTTGGTCTTCACACCATCCTTGGTAACTATAAATTCATGGTAATTGAAGATGATCTTCTCTCTCTGTCCTCTCCTTTCCTGACATGGCTATTGTATGTGTCTGAAAATTTTCCTTAATGAAAGATTTTGATTTGCAATCTTATGAATGAGGGTGTTTGTACTGAAACTTTGAGATGGTTCACCTTCATTTAATTTAGATAAAGTTTTTAAAACTTCCCGAGTCTGTGGTTGTTTTCTTTAAATAAAGAATAGTTAATAAGTTATGTTAATTATCACCATCAACTAGTTCAACTAATGGTCCATTGACCAGAGGAAAGAACTTTTTGATCAGTGAAAGGTTAGTTAGGAATAAGTAATAACTAATCCTGAAATATGGAAAATATAAACTAAACCCAGCGGTCTACTTGGATCTGTGTAAGTGTTTATGGGCCCAGGTGAGTATGTGGTAGTAGAGTATCTGTTGTTAGTACACCGCTGGATCAGTTTCATATTGTGTCTGTTTGACCCTGCCTTTCAGCTGCAAATGCAGGCAGGCCCAGGTTACTTACGCACACAGAATTGTTTCTTTTTCACTTCACCGAGCGAGAGAGATAAGCTGCTACAACAGACAGCGTAGGATGCGTACAGTATCCAAGGATGAGAAAGTGAAGAATTCTCCCTCATCGGAGCCTGGCCAGCTCAGTTGAGTGACCTCGATGCAGAAAATGTAGCCAGCACCTACAGCACAGATGAAGGGAGGGGGAGCTTCAAGAAATCTCTCTCCGTGTTAGTAAAGAGTATAAACACGGAGACCTCTTCATGCTTTGACAGGAACTCTCCCGGGAGTGAACACACTCATTCTTGTGTTCATGCAGTTATCTTTCTATGCATTTATTCTTGTGTATATGCATTTATTCTTCATGTGCATTATTGCCATTTGATATATGGGAACTTGCTGCAATAATTGTTCCCCTTTACTTGGCAAATGAGTGTTGAGCTTTGTTTATTTTGTATTTTGTATTCTAAAGTGTCTAGAGTCCTATTGTGAAGAGTGTTCACGCTGTGTCCTGGTATGTTGAAGTCTTGAACAGGTGTTCTGAAGAAAAAGCAAGTCACTCAGTCAGCTCCTCCTACACCATTGGCCCTTCCTTCCCTTCCGCACAGGCAGGACTCCTTGGTTCTCAGGACAAGTTGGGCAATTGTGCCTTCAGATCAGGCTCCTGGTGATGTTCCCTCAACTCTGGGGAGTTGGCTGTCAAACGGACACCAACCGTTGGTTGAGCAGTAGTCCCCTTAGTGGTCTACAGAGTTACCCTTCCTTGGATGAAAAGAACTTGGAACTGGAAAAAGGAGTGAGTCAGCAGCTCCCACTTTTATATGTTTTTCTGCAGACAAAGGACGTTGATTCCAAAGCTTCCTTCACTAAAGGAGTCTGGGTCAGTTTCTCGGTCATCTGACCCAGCCAGTATGCCTACCTCACCCTGCCTTTATCACAAGTCATACTCTTCAGAGCAGGGCAGTCCCCATAAAGGTACAAAAGAGGTGTGAGTAGGTTGCACCTTAGCTATTTACACAACCACTTCTGACAGAGATCAGGAAGAGATACAAAATTCTGTTCCCCTTCATCCCTGAGAACAGATTCTGCAGTCCTCACCCTTCACACTGTCATCCACCAAATGGCAGTTACAGGAAGACTAATTAACAGCCCTCTGTACCAAAAAGGACCTTAAAAAAGTCTAAGGGAAAGCATGTCTCCATTTTCCTCACTTCAGTGTCTGGTTTTCCCCTTCCATCTAAAAAATGTCAGCAACAGACTCCGGCTGTGTAAGGAAAACAGTCTCATCTCCATCTTGTCCAGGAATTCCAAAATAGAACCCTCAAACCTGCATCATTCAAACACATTTGTACTGCATACCAACACATGCACAGGCTCAGTGCTGTGGATCCTGGCACTAGGATTCTCGGTTTACCGTGAGCAGAGGTAATTTCAGATGAATGGGCTAGTAGGCTTGCATTTACGAGATGCAGAGAAAAAGACCTGGTCACTATCATTACAAAATATGATACGCTGCCACCACTGTGCTACATGTGTGAAACCACAACAGGAACACTAGTCCTTCCGTTACTATGAAGGCTCACTTCGTGCACCCTACCAGGTTTAGGAAAGGTCTAGAATCTACTGAGGTCAAGCACAAGCCTAGGCCTTCGTGCAAACACTAGACTCAAGTCTAGTGAGGCCAAAATCCAAAAACCATGATCACAGATTCCCAGTATCAGGCATGCACAACAGGGGACACAAATGTTTAATGTTCAAGTGTTTAAGTGTCAGCCCTTGCTTCCTTAATAATATCTTTAGGGTTGTCTCTGACCTCATATGCCGATTACACCAAATTGTTGTGTCTCTATCAAACCAGGACACCAACACTGGCAGTAACTTCAACTTCCATGACTGCATGCGGGCCATCAGCTAATGGATGAGTAACAATTGCTTAAAATTGAACTCTGATAAAACAGAGGTCATTCACTTACTGTAATGGACTATTTCCTAACATGCAGCAGCAATGCCTCAATAAGTCGCAAGTGCTTCAAAATGCAGCTGCTAGACTTCTGTCTGGTACTCCTAAATTTAGTTCAGTCAGAATGGTAACCCAAAAACTTCATTGACTACCTGTCAGGAAAAGGATCAAATTCAGGGTTCTGTGCACAGCCTTCAAGGCACTACACAATTGTGGCCGCTCACCTTAGACAAACCTTCGCCTGGTATGTACACAATAGAATACTTAATTCCTTGGGTGCCAAAAGCCTTGTCATCCCCAAATTCAAGAAATCTAACTGGGGTGGAAGAAGCTTGATCATTTCTACAGTCATGGCTTGGAACGAGCCGCCTTACTTCCTGCTCAGTTTAAGGATAGAGCCGAAAACTTGCCTGTTTAACATCTAGGCCTCCTTTTTTTCTCATCTGTACCTGGACATTTCATGGGAGCTAGCGCCAGGACACCTCTGGGAAACCATGCGCTCTACAAAACCGCTTAACATTAACAATGTGCATCATGCAAGGGGAATTCCAGTCTCAACAATCCCTTATTGTTTTGAGTGAGATATCTTTCTTTTCCATCTTACAATACAGGAACAAACTGACTCATTTAATGGTACTGGAAGTTAAGTCATCAGGTACTCCAAAAACACATTCTAGAAATTCCAAAAGATTGTTGCTCACATCTGAAACAAGTATGGCATCTCTTCTGTCTACAATTGAGGGGCATTTTACTCTGAGTTCTTCACCACAAACACTTGTCATACCTCATAAACACAACTAAATGCAAACAACCCTTCCTAGACAAAATACACCGATTGGTATTCTGAGTTTTAGTCAGGTAAAACATGGCAAATCTCAAGAAAGTGCTGTGGTCTAGCGGTGTGTCCTTTGACTTTACTGCAAGACAAATGTCGCCTGTTCAGCAACTGTAGGGTCACTTGTATGTCATGTAGTCACTCTCCAAACTTCAAAAATCAAGTCACCAGGATCCAATACTAATTTCTTCCCCTAACTTCTATCCTTTATAAAAAAGAAAGAGAAGATTTTTAAGCAATTATTGTGATTCGGTTTCTACTGCCTTTTTAGCTTCATGTACCACAAAACAATAACTGTTTAAGAAAATGATAAAGATGGATTTCACAGTTCCAACTGCGAGCACGCAAATCTCATAAAACAGCTCCACCTTGAAACTTACTAAGTGAACCTCCAATTTCCACGCCAATTTCTTCTTCAGGTCGATAAATCTTTGCTACCATGTTGGAATGGAGCACAACCCAAATACATTGTTAAAATAATCATCAACTTACAGTATTTGGGACTTTGCCTCATTGATTTTTAGATCCAGATTGCTCATGTAACTTACGTAGACCTGTAATAATTTCTGTAGGGCTAAGCCCGTATGGACAATTAACACAGCATCGTCTGCGTAAAGAAGAATTGAGGTGCGCACATTCCTAATCTTAGGAACATCCGAGGTTGAGTTCGACAGGGGTGTTTCCACCCCATTGATATAGATGGAGAAAAGAAATGGGGCGAGTACACAACTCTGTTGAACGCCCCTGTTGATTGGGAACGATCTAGTGCACTCTCCCTGTCTCCCGTAACGGACGCAGGCCATAGCCAAGGAATAAAGCTGCCTGATAAAAACAATAATGGCCTCATCAATGCCCATTTCTTGCATGATCTTCCACAGGTGGTGACGAGTAACGCAGTCAAAAGCTGCGGATAAGTCCATAAATGCCAAGTATAACTTCCCTTGCTTGGCTTGATTATACTTGCCAATTAACAGACTTAGATTGAGGCATTGGTCCTGGGTATCTTTCCCCTTTCTAAAACCATATTGCACCGGAATCAAGACATTATTACGGGTGGCCCATTCCTCTAATCTATTTATTAAAACTCGACCCATAAGTTTAGCCATGCTATCCAGGAGTGAAATTGCTCTGTAGTTTTTGGCCTCAGATTTATCTCCTTTCTTAGAGATAGGAATTAAGATGGATTTCAGCCATGAGTCCGGTGGGCCCACAATGGCAACTGCGTTAAAGACATTTGTCAGCACCGGTCCCTGTAGGTCTGGCTGCTTCAAGAAGAAATCTATCGCAGTACTATCCGGGCCAGGGACTCATTTGCTGGAGCACTGCATAAGAGCCTCTCTAATCTCATAAAGATTAAAAATGAGAGGAGATTTGGAAGGAGCGATAGTGGCTACTCTCTGTGTAGCCGCTCCCTCAGCATTTGGGTCAAATATTGAGGAGAAGTGTGCAACCCAAGATTCCTCGTCCACGTGACTAAGCTCAAATTCATGAACAGTTTGAGAAAGGGAGCATTGATAACTCTCCAAAAATCACTGGCATTATTTGAAATGGCTGCTTGATACAGTTGTTCCCAAGCTTCTTCCTTAAGAGTTTTGGTTCTGGCCTTCCTTGCCTCTTTATATCGGAGACGCATAAGCTTAATCAGTTCCGCATCTCTAGGGGTGGATCTGAGGGCCTGATGTAAGTTTGATAGGGACTTGGTACATACTCGATCAAACCATCTTCGGCCTAACGTATTGGCGATAGGTCTTTTCCAAGTAAGAACGCCTTTAATCTCACATAATAGCTGTTCAAAGGCCATGGTTATCTGAGTATGGTCAGAATCCAAAGCTAGGCAAGTCAAGATATTGTTTAGTCTATTTCCGACCACAACCGGAACCGTTTTTTCTTTGTCTACAGTTGCTCATTTGAGGATAGTCCCATTATTTCTGGGTATCGAAGGTTTGACATGCTTCGTCTGCTTCGGATGAATTCCTTCCCATTCCAGGTTACAAATAATGGCTGCCTGATCACTAAAACCAAAAGGCTTAATTAAAACGTCACAGATAGAATTTGTAAAAGGTACAGAAACAATTAGATAGTCTAAGGATGAGCCTTGGGTGGCCAGGCCAAATGTGCTTTCTAACATGCCCGAGCTGGGATCTATAGGGTTCCAAATTATTAATTAGAAACAATCTATTCAAAGCATCTCCGTAAGTGTTGTGCTTGAAATGTGGAATGGGCTCCCCTGACTCATTAGTTATTTCAAACACTATTTTATTTACAAAGGAGCAACTGTGTGCATAAAAATCGCCCACCCACAGGATGTTCAGGGACTGTTTGAAGTTGTTAAAAAGTATATTGATTTCCCCTTCCAACGTATCAACAGCCTGCTTCATATTGCCAGTAAAATTTGTATTATAAAAGTTAATCAAACGAAGTGTATAACCGTATGGGCCCTTTAAATGTACAAGCTGATAGTAAGGGGAGTTGTTGTGAAATGACCAGACTTCTAATTTGTGTATTTTTCAGCAGGGTCAAAATCCCACCCATGGCGCGGCCTGAGTTAGACGGAAGGGCGGGAGAATGAAAGACAGGATAGCCATCTAGGTTAATAGATTAGATTTCCTGGAAACATATCAGGTCATAGGTTGTAACAATTGCTAACCAATCTGGGTCAAACAGTTTAGATCTCAATCCGTTAATGTTCCAGGTGATTAATTTAACATGGTCTGTCTGATTGCACGCTGCCATGAGAGACGTGGGGGTTACTGACCCTGATATTGTGCGACTTGGAGCAGGAGTTGGAATCCTCATGTTCTCCCTCAGTCAGTCACAACCTTCTAGATCTGTTAGGGCACTAAATTGGTTATAAATGGGGAGTGGGGTTAGAAGTTGTCCTGATCAAATATGTAGGTGTTCACGGTGAGGAATTCTAGGGGGAGCCACAGGGTCTTGCCCCCAAGGGCTGGGCCTTACAGGTTTGTAAATTTAGCCCAGTGGTAACACAAACAACTAAGTATTCGAAGATGGCCCTGAGGGTAACCGAGTGAGAAATTGCTGAACTAGGTATGGCGAATTTAAGGTACTAAGACTAGAAGATCCAGGCGAAGGAACCAGGACTGAAACAAGGAGAATCAAATCGACAAGCAGATGGGCCGCAAAGCTATGAACAAAAATCAGAGAAGTTCTGCAATAGCTTGAATTCCAGAAATAATACCCGAAGAGGTTGAGTCTAGTGACGAAGGTGGCCTGGATCCAAATCAGCAAAACCTTAGAAGATCGAAAAGAGCACGAGTGCCCTGTCGCACATATTCAGCACCTGAATGGTCATAAACGTGAACAATGCTTTGAATGTCACTTTGGGAGATTTGTACAACGTGAATCCTGAACTATTTGAACCTCCCTGAAGAAAATAAAGGAAAAATTTGAGACTAAACGGAATTGAAGAAAGAACTTTGAACTGTGTCTATTAGATGTTTGTTGTTTTAATTCTTTGTTTTACAGAAGATCTACCTAGGCCCTAGTCCCGAATTGAAAGTTGCATGAAGAATAGGGACAACATTTTAGAAGAACATGAAGTAGGATTAAGGATTGTCTGGTTAGAAGTATGACTGCTGAACAAAAAGAAATATATGATTAAAATATATGATTAACCCCACCAAAGAAGCTAAGTACCGAAACTTGTTACAAGCTATTGAACTGTTTTGAACTGACTGCTGCAATTATGGGTTGCTCTCTATAGAATGGGAAAATAACCATCTGTACCTGGTTTGCACAGAATTTTCAATTCTCTGGGCATTAACTGTCCCATGTACCACCTGCTTTAAGCAGGTTTTAAATAAGAGTGGGAGTGGGTGGGGGGGGGGTGTCACTGAGAGATGGGGGAGAGATTGGGAAATTGCAGGTGCCGTGAGGGATGCACCTGATTGTCCGGCAGAGCATTGGCCGCCCCTCCCAGAGATGGATGGGATCAGGTGGGAGTGGGGGTGAGGTCAGCTTCAGCCCTCTGTTGTAGTGTCTGAACAGGTGCTCACTAACACATGGAACTCTTCTTGTTGGGTGGACTGACCCTGAGGTATCTGGAAGCAGTCTGGACTCTGGGCAGGGTTAATGCATGCACCAGGCCCATCCTCAGGCTCCGGGCAGAAGCTGATTGTGGGTGGCGGAGGCTGGACAATGGTTCATAAGGCTGGGACTAGAGCATGCGGTGTCAGGGGCACACTGTCACCTCACTGTGAGGTTCTTGTAGACTAAACTGGGAGCTGCACTGCACCTCTGCTCAAAGCGCTTGCCCTAACCAGTATCCTCCTTCAGGCTTTACTGAGTTTGTATTCACTGCAAGAACTTGGGGTTTAGAAACACTGGGCTGTCCAGAATTAGGCAGAGATGTATTTCTCCAAGTTACTACTCCGCCTGACTCATAATAGGGTCTATTATGCAAAACAGGCAAAAAGCTAGAAACCCAAGGAAGGAACAAACACAGAAGCCTCAATGTTTGTCACAAGGTAAATAGTTTGGTGAAGACTGGTTGCCCTGACATTACAGATCTTTCCTGAATCGAGCTAAAAATACCCCATTTTCACGTTGACTAGGAGAAACCTATACAGCAAGGGAAATATGTTTTGAAGTATGCTGCATAATAAAGTATGCTGGTATCAAAAACATTGTACTCATGCCAATTTGAAAGAGGTACCATTAATGACTGAAAGCTAATGAACAACCTTTTAGTAATATTATCTGCTTTCAAAAGATCAATGACTATTACCACCATGATGCCATATGTCACTTGAAACTAGTCAAAAAGCAGTGTCAATAGATCTGCTATAGGGAAGAGTTTTATATGTGCTAACAAAAACAGAGGCATATACTTCAAGATTGTATGGATAAGGTAGATGAGGCGCCAATTAACTGTACTCAGGTTTCACACTCAAGAGGCACAAATGCAACACATAGAAGTACCCTAGCAATAGTAGCAAGTACTGCATTGATAGACAGCTGAAATGTAAAATAGGCTGGGAGTGGATTATACTTCCTATAAATACAGAATAATGGTGAGAAACTCTGATGATGACCAACGAAATAAACATTAATTTGCAGAGCTGGTTCACTTTAAGAACTCCTTACAACCATTACACAACTACACATGGGATGAGTTTGTAAAATCTGATCTGATTAAGTCTCCAAAATGTAATCCTTTATAATGGAGCAAATGATGGTTTCATGCATGTAGAGTTGTCCTCCACTACGATATAAAGTTTTGGTCACATGTATTCAGTGCAATCTCTGAAGTGCCAGGTATGAGCCTGGACCTGGACTCTATGCTGTCAACCTTAGAAGATGCTCCTCTACTTGGGATTAACGCAACACATCATAGTTATCTTTTTCTCTAGCACCAGGCCAGGGCAAAGGGACATTACGTACAAACCAGACGTGAGGCCACAACAAAACAGGTTGGATAAGAGGCACGGGGAGATGTTTGATTTTGAGAAATGAATGAAAGGTGAGATCAGAAAACTAACTATTTTTGTATGGTTGGAGAAAAGTACAAAATCAACATGGTAAAGGAGAAAGTACTCTGTTACGCCCTGTGACAATTTAATTCTACAGCCTTGATCAATTGCATTTGTATTGTTTTGATTTGTAGAATCTGAACAAAAACAACAATGGTGTGCAAGTTCAAAGGGAAAGGTTGAAAGAAACCCGAAAGGGCCTTTACCACAGACAACAAACAACACAATGATGACCACAAGATATTTCGAGCCGTGAAGCCCGATAGATTTGTTTATACTGAAATAAAGGCAAATGGAGAATATATAAAGGATGATGACCCCAGTTAAGTGAGCACGTGAGATTAAGCTGCAGTGGTGTATACCCAGTCAAACACTGCGCTTTCTACATTCTTACTGAGAACTTCTGTTGCCTAATTTAAGCCCTGTGAGATAGAACTGCCAGCTAAAAACTGGGGGAGGGGTGGGGGGTGAGAGGGCGGGGATATATTTACAAGACAAACTGGTCATAGACATTTCGAATGCTACACTTTGTTTAATCGCTCACAAAGGCAATTCACATTCCTCGGTAAAATGAATGAACTGGGGCAGTTAGAATAGTTACTTAAAAGGATTGCACAAAAAATCACTCATACTAATACAATTTCAAAACAGAATGCGGCCCCGGGGGAGGTGAGGTCGCAGACCAGTCTTCCCCCGGGGTTTTCGCGCTGACAGGCCGGAAGGACTAGCTGTTCTGGGTGAAGGGGTGGAATTAGGGGTGGGGTCTCGGGTAGGGTTTATAAGGGCCAGGGGAGGAGATTCGTACTCTTCCTGCGCCCAACATCACTGGGGAGGAATAAAGAATTTTTGAAGTGTAGTTAGGCCGGAGAGGTAGTTTTCGTAGTACCGATCGGTCGATTGGTGGGGAAGTTTGTTTATAGGCAGGGCGGTGCTGAGGGTAGGCGGATTACCAGTCCACGTGATGTCGGTGCCTGACGCGGAGACCATTTGCGCCGCGCTGCGGGTGGTCGGCCAGGCCGGCCGGGAGGACCTCCTGCGGCCGGGCGTGTTAGACCAGGCCTGGATTGGTCTGACCCGCGTGCCGAGGGCGGCGTCGGCGGGAGTCGCGGCTGCGGTGGTGGCTTGCCAGGAGGAGCCACCACCGGTACGTAAGTCAGGTCAAGGTAGGGGGCGGGGGCAGCCCAAAAAAGAAGTTGGGAAGCGCGGGGGCAGGCGGTAGAGCCTGCCGGCGTGTATGCCGGCAGACGCGAGTCTGTATGTCTCGCCACCGAGGGGGGCGGGGCGGGGGGAAGCCCTGCACACGCTCCGGCGCGCTGTCTTTGAGGGAGGCCCGGGTCTTGAGTGCGGCAGCGGGGGAGGGCGGGGGAATGACTTGCTGGCCCGGCAGGGTGACGGGTGTGGAGGCGGGCTGTCCCTGAATGCGGGAGGGGATGGGGGAGGGGAGGGGAGGGGGGAGAGGAACATTGGCACGCTGATCAGCCCCTGAACCTGTCCGGGCATGGGGAAGAGCAGGGTCATGAGGAAGGGCACTGGGCTGATTGCCCGTTAGATCTTTCAAGGAGGCCAGGGTCGGGGGTCACGCTGATAGGGGAGGTTCCTGGGGCCCCACTGGTTACTGGTCAGCAATCTCGAGGATGGGGAGGCCTTGGGGGTTCTGGGGACAGGTTTACAGCGCAGGGGGGACCTCCAGTGCGGGGGACAGGGGCAGGAGCCCTCCTCCCTTGCTTCCCAGGTGTGAAGGTATGACGGTGGATAAGATTCGGGATCAGCGCAGGCTGATTCAAGAATCCGAACAGCGGTGGGCAGACCTATGTGTGATCAGGGGGGACAAGGATGTGGACCTCTGGGAGGGGGGGCCCACTCCCACATCAGAAGAGGAGGCTGCAGCTGCACAGGATGATAACATGCCAGGGCCCAAAGGCAAGTGGGTGCGGGTGGAGGATAAGGGCCACCCCCAGACGGGGTTAGGGACAGCCGAAACTGCGGTGAGACCCAGTGGTGTTGGGGCCTCCTCAGGTTGGAGCAGCCTGGGGGGAGGGGGCGCAAGCCAGTGGCTGAGACTGGTAGACAGGTGGGGGGCCGGCGGGGCGCAAGACGGTCCTGAGAAGCCGGTCAGAAGGAGCAGGGGGGTCCGCGGCGGCCCACCCTCCAACGAGGGATCGGGCGAAGGCGGCGGTTGCGGATGATGTTAGTGGTGCGCTTGGAAAGAAAGCAAAAGGACAGAAGAGAGCGGTGCGAGAGGTGTTGTGGGCGCCTGAGGAGATCGAGTCTGAGTTGCAATTGGATTACGGGGAGGAGAGTGATGAGGTGGAGGAAGGCGAAGTGAGAGATGATGAGGATGATGAGTTGACGCATGTTGGGGGGGGGGGGGAGCAGCCAGGGAGTGACAACAAAGAAAATTGGTGTTTTGCAGGAGGAAAGTGCGGCCAAAGGCAAGATGAAGGCGGTGAGCCAGAAGAAGACGGGCACCAAAGGGACAGATCGGGAGACACGGACAAGCCTGACAGGTGAGGGCGACTGGTGGGCGTCTTGTGACGGGGGTCCAAAAGGGGGGCATAAGAAGGCCTGCCGGTCGGTGGGTGTGGGGGAGGGGTCTGTGAGAGACACGGGTGCGGCGGCAAGTGCAATAGCGGCGCCTGCGGCAAAAGTGAAAGAGAATGGGTCAAAACACTTGGTGGTGTCAAGTGTACAGACGGATAAAATGGACGAGACAAAAGAGGACAAACATCAGAAGAAGCTCCCTTATATGGGTTTGGCTATGCCGCTAGGGTCTCATTTATCAGATAAAACAAGAAGCAGAATCTGGCGGCACGAATACGTGGATGTTTTCAAATTATTGCATAGAGAGATACAGGCGAAAGAAGGGTCGAAGGAAGAGGAGTGGGAGCTGACCAGGAGGCCCAGAGTTTCTGTTAGCATGGAGAACTGGACCTCAGCTTTTCTGATATACGCCAGTATTTATTGTGAATAGCATCTTGATAGGGCCATAGCGTTATTGAAATACATGGACATCATCCGGAAGGCACAGATGCATTTCGGGGGGTTTGCATGGTTAAGCTATGATGAAGAGTTTAGGGCCCGCATCAGTGTTAAAGCCTGGGGAGAAGTGGACCAAGAACTGTGGATGCCGTGGATGTCATCCACGCAGTCGTCTGCATCCACACACACATCAAGTGGCCTGCCGGTGACGTATCGGTCTTTTCCGGCGCGTCCCGCCCAGGCCGGGGTGGGAGGTAGTAAGGTTCCTGCAGGAAGCACAGGTAATCCACCTAAGCAAGGGGGAGGGAATACAGGAGCCTGTTGGAACTACAACAAATGTTACTGTTCAAGATATCCCTGCAAATTCAAACACGAATGCTCCAAATGTGGGGGAAGACACGCACTCACGCAGTGTTTCACCTTGGCCATGCCGTCAGAGTTGTGGCGGGCCACTAAAGGCAGAGGCCAGGCTGGGCTAAAGGGCTCCTACCCCAGTTAGGGTCGAGGCCATGGGCCCGTGGCTCTCGAAGTACCCGGATGGAGAAGCTGCATTAAGGATTCAATGGGGATTTATTGAAGGTTTCCAGGTGGGTTATCAAGGCCCTAGGGAAAGAAGGTGGGGAGAAAATTTGAAATCAGCCAGAGAGTTACCTGAAGTGGTGGCGGCGAAGTTGAAAAAGGAAGTTGAGGAAGGCAGGATAGCAGGCCCGTTTGTCGAGTGGCCGGTAGAAGACTTGATTATTTCACCTCTAGGGGTGGTCCCTAAGAAAGAACCAGGAGAGTATAGGATGATACACCACTTGTCCTGGCCGGAGGGGAGGTCCGTTAACGACTTCATTGCAGAAGAGGATTCGAGGGTGCTGTATGCCTCGGTGGACGATGCGATCCGCCTAGTAAGGCAGTGTGGGCAGGGGGCGGAATTGGCTAAATGTGATGTGAAATCAGCCTTTTGGCTACTGCCTATACACCCGGCGGATTTTGCGTTGCTGGGGATGCAGTTGGAGGGGGCCATTTTCGTAGACAAGGTCTTGCCAATGGGATGTGCGATCTCTTGCTCTTTGTTTGAGATGTTCAGCACTTTTCTGCAGTGGGCTTTCACGAAGATAAGTGGTCATCAGGAGGTATCACACTACCTGGATGATTTTTTGTTCATTGGCAGAAGACAGTCAGGAGCTTGCGGGAGGGCTTTGCAACAGTTTCAGGCCATGGCAAAGCTTTTTGGGGTTCCCTTGGTGCCGTAGAAAACAGCTGGGCCCAGCTGCAGTTTGACGTTCCTAGGTATTGAACTGGATTCGGTCCAGTGGCTGGCCCGGTTGCCCGCAGGGAAAGTGCATGAAATACAGGCTTTTCTGTTAGCGGTGATTGGTGAAAAGAAAATCGATTTGAGGACAGTGCAACAACTGATGGGTTTCTTGAATTTTGCTTGCAGGGTGGTGAGAGCTGGGAGAACGTTTTGCCGACACCTTGGCATGGCCATGTCTGGGGTAGTGCTATCGCATCACAGAGTCAGGATTTCAATGGGAGTCAGGGCAGATTTGAGAATATGGCAGACGTTTTTGACGGACTTTAATGGAGTGTCGTTGGACTTTGTGGAGGACAGGATGATCTGGCAGGTTCAAATCTTCTCTGATGCAGCAGGGGCGTCTGGCTTTGGTGTTTTTTGGGACGGCCGATGGTGCGCTGAAGAATGGCCACGACAGTGGGTAAAGCAAGGGAGGAGTATAGCTTTCCTAGAGTTTTTCCCTTTGCTGGTGGCCTTGGCCGTGTGGGGCCCAGAATTCCAGAATAGGTCGGTACTGTTCCATGTCGACAACGTGACGGTAGTAGAGCTGGTGAACAAACAGAAAGTGAAGGACTTGAGGGTCTTGAGGCTGCTGCGTAGTTTCATGCTGAAATGCCTGCAATTGAATGTAGTGTTTCGGGCGAAGCATGTCCCAGGGGCTAGTAATGACATTGCGGATGCTTTGTCTCTTTCGCAGTGGCGGCGATTCCGACAACTGGCACCTGGAGCGGATACATGCAAGACAGAGCTGCCGGACGGCATCTGGGCCTGGGGGGAGTGAGAGTGATAGGCTTGGTTGAGAAGTCTATAGCGGACATATGAGGCGTAGCTGCAGGCTGGCTTGGGCTGAATTTGGATCATTTTTGGGCTGGACCAAGGATACATGGAACATGTCAAGTCAGGACACTGAGCAGGGAGTTATACGTTTTGTTATCAGTTGTATTGAAAAAGGTTTGTCGCCGACGACGATAGCCGGGAAGTTGGCTGGGATTTCCTTTTACTGTAAGTTATAAGCTGGCTTTGACCCGGCGAAGGATGAGATACTCAGAAGGATGCTGAAAGGTTGGGGTCGGGAGCGGGGGGAGCACCCAGGGAGGCTATTACTTTTGACCTATTACAGGAGTTGTTGGGGGTTTTGCCCACTTGTTGTTATGATGGGTACGAAGTTTCCGTTTTTCTGTTATGCATGCTGTGGATATTTTTTGGGGCGTTTCGGGTTTCGGAGCTGTTAGGCACGAAAGGGAGGATGGGCAGAACATATGCAGAAATACGACTGGATGGGGAACGATTGGGGATTTGGCTGGGGCAATCAAAAATGGACCAGGCGGGTAGGGGAAAATGGGTGTGGTTGAATGAGACTGGTTGTGTGGGTGTGTGTCCGGTGCATGAATGGCGGCATTTCTTGGGTGGGTCACGGGAGCTGTCTGGCGAAATTGTTGGTCATGCGTCCGGGGAAAAAGTGACAGCTTTTCAGTTATTGGCGGTACTGCGCATGGCTTTACGGCGGGTGGGTAAAGACCCTGCTAGGTATGGCACACACTCTTTTCGCATTGGTGCAGCGACAGCGGCAGCACGACTGGGCTGGTCATGGGACAGGATACGTCAGATTGGGAGGTGGAGGTCCAGGTGCTGCAAGAGATATGTGCGCAAATAAGGGGTGATGGGGCCTGAGTTAGGGGGGTGTTTGCGTGCGGCACCTAGGACGACAGCCTCCATGTGTGGTCTAACATATTTCTCTTGTCATAGGTTGTGTTGGGGGTCCAGGGGCCAAGACGGTTACCTGGATTGTCGGACACTCTTTCGTACATTGGGCAGCCAGATATGCAGATCGACAGGTCTACGGCCGTAACCTGGGTCTGAAGAGCAGCCACCATGAAGTGCATTGGTGGGGTAAGGGTGGGATGCGTTGGGGGGCCTTGTTGCCCTGGCTGACAAGAATGATCCCGCAAAGAGGTTGCCCGTATATGTTGGTCCTGCATCTGGGGGAAAATGACTCGATACAGCTGTCAGGATTGGCAATACTACAGCAGATGCAGAGGGATCTGGAGGTCCTGAAAAGAAATATGGCGGGTACATGCATTGTGTGGACCGAGTTCGTACCACGAAAAGTGTGGAAAGGGGCAGTGAAGCCGGCGGCAGTTGAGAAAGCCTGCAGGAAGTTCAACAGGGCAATGAGAGTTTTTTGTGCCTCTAAGGACATCAAAGTAATTGGTCACGTTGGGCTACGACTGGAGGAGCCTTTGCTTTTTAGGGACGATGGTGTGCACCTTTCGCAACTGGGGAACGCGTACTATATGATGGAGATGCGGGACGTGATAAGCAAGTAGTGGAATGAGTCTATCTGGTGTCGTAGGGAAGTAAAAGAGTGAGGGCGAAAGGTGCACGGCTGAGAGGGGTGGGGCAGGTAACCGCCCTACGGGGGTTACCTGGTTGGCAGTATTTTGGAGGGGTGGGGAGTCTCTGACGGGCACACCCACCCCTTCGGTGGAGGGGGAGAAACAGGTGAACAATGGGGGTGCGGGATGCAAGAGTGCGTCGGCGGGAGATACAGGAGAGGATGTTGAAAGATAAGTGAGGAGATGAATGGAGAATTGGAAGAGGCACAGAGTGGCATGGGAAGTGAACAGTAACAGTGAGGGGAGAATAGACGAGGTGAATGAAATGTTGGGGTTTTGGGGATTGTTGAGTTTAAATTGATGTTTTTGTTAAGGTTTATGTTACAGCCTGTCCTAATAAATGGCCTTTTACGCTTCAAGAACAGCGTGGAATGTAGTTATTGCACGATGCGGCCCCCGGGGGAGGTCAGGTCGCAGACCAGTCTTCCCCCGGGGTTTTCGCGCTGACAGGCCGGAAGGATTAGCTGTTCGGGGTGAAGGGGTGGAATTAGGGGTGGGGTCTAAGAGGAGGAGATTCATCCTCTTCCTGCGCCCAGCATCACTGGGGAGGGATAAAGAATTTTTGACCACCCACCCACCCTACAAGTTTGAAGGGCAAGGTGCTGGGTAGGTATGGCGTTCCAATTTAGGACGGGTTGTTCAGGTTGGGTTGTTGCAGTATTTTGGAGGGGTGGGGAGTCTCGGACGGGCACATCCACCCCTTCGGTGGGGAGGGGAGAAACAGGTAAACGAAGGGGGAGCGGGATGTGTGAGAAGTTGGCCTGGTATATGCTGTTCACTAATTAAAGTGTACACCTTGCACCAGGGCAAATCGACTCTTATGGTAGATAGGTTTAAGACAACCTTTTAAAGAAAGCTATCCTAGTGGTAGCTGTGGAGAGCAGCCTTCAGGCTAAGTCTCGGAGGAATGTAAAGCAGCTTGTTTTACCAGTCTATAATCTCTTGAGTGACCAAATGAAAGAGCACCACACCAGGTATATATTCAAAATATATGTATTTATTACTAAACACACCCCTCTAGTCTCTTTATGAGGCTAGAGTTCGAAGTACATAGGTTATAAGATCTTAAATCACAGTAATAGCACAAATACACGTTTGGGCCCTAGGGGCGTACCAAACCATATACCAATAAAGTGGTATGCGAACCACGACTGAACTAGACACTAGGCCTAGAGCCTCTAGAAGTGCTTGGACCACAAGGAACCACCCAAGGTAGTGACACAGGGGACCCACGGGAGACGCGTGCAGTGTAAATACACAACCGCGATACGCCGTTAACTTCTATGGAGAAAGTCGGGATCGGGAAAATAGAGGAAAGGGACACTTAAAAGAGGACTAGGACAAAACCCTTTGAGATCTAGGACTTTGAAGAGTCTCTACCCACGGGAGCACCGGAGTACTCGTGTTACCTCACCCAGGGAAGCCGGGTGCATAGGTGCCTTTCGGGGTCGGGTTTCGTCGTCGGTTCTTATGGCGATCTGCTGCAAAGTGCTGCTGGCGACCAGGAGAAAAGTGTCCGGGTGGATCCAAGAGTGGATCGGAGTTCTGAAGAACCTGAAAGCAGAGGGGACAGAGTCTGGGTCACTAGCCAGTGACCAGGGAGGCGATGGACAGATGCCCACCGATGTCGAGTGCTTCAGATTCGATGACGGTCGTCTTGACTCTTCAGCCACGAGGTCCGGGAGGCGTTGTCGGCGACCAGGAGCAGGATTCGGGCTGTTGCTCGATGTCTGTCGAGTGCAGAGGTGTCGGCGACCAGATTGGACCCAACAAGCCTTGGCAACGGCAAGTCTCGAGTAAGATGTAGATCGTCGATGATGCAGACCAGCAAGGTCTGGGGAACTCACCCAGCGAGGGTAAGTGAGGGCAGGCCTGGAGCAACCAGACTGCCAAGTAAAGAAAAGATTGGCCTTCGTTAAGGGCTACTAGCCAATGGGCTAGCGACCGCGAAGGAGCCTCGTGCCGCCGCACGTGGAGCTGGCTTACAGGACACTCGTGGAGTGGGGGCCAGTGATCTTCGGTGCAGGTGGTGCTGGAGGCTAGGGCTACTCGGAGCCCAAAGCACGACTTCGTGGGAGACCCAGAAGATGGTGCACTTGCAAATGTGCTCGGTGTCCAGGGGTCACGGTCTCAAGTCACCCACGATAGCCACGGGCCTCAGCTTTGCTGGGGACTCAGGGTAGCCTCGGGGAAGTCTGAGAATCCACCTCTGGTGATGCGATGACTTCGGCGTCCGACGGGAGCTTCAGTGATGCGAACCGGACAGATGCTTCTTTGGTGCCTGCCAAGCAGGGGAGTCACTCCTTGACCCCAAGGGAGATTCTTCAGTCCTCTAATCGTGAGTAGAGCGTCGAAGGTCCAGGATTCTGTTTCAGAGTTTCGTCCAGGTATAATCTAAAGTCCTAGGGACTGGGTTCCTACCTTTATTCTAAAAATAGGGGATGGACTACTCTGTGGCCCCACCTATGGGTGGGTCAGGGCAGAGGGGTGGCTACACCCCTTTCCCTTTGTCCAGTTCGCGCCAAAGCAGGGGCTGCAAGCCCCTGATCCGGTTTGAACTGGGGTATGCACAGGGACACCAAATGTGCCCCCAGTGCAGGACTTCAAAGCACCCGAAAGTGCTCCCGCCCAGCCCCAATACACATTGTCCTGTCTGGGGAGGTGGTCACACCTCCCTGGGACAGGAAACCTATTGTCCAGGCCTCCCCTGCCGGAGTTTCGTCCAGCAGCAGGAGGCCAGACTCGTGTCTGTGGCAGCAGCATCCATTTTGTGATGCCTGGCTCTGGAAAGAGGTTACCGGACTCGTCAGAGTTAACATGCCTTTCCCTCTAGAAGGGTGGAATGCTACCCCCGCCGCCAGGATTGGCGGGGGGTAGTATTCCAAGATGTTTGACACCAAACACGACATGTTTAGGTGCAGCCATTCCATAGTTAGCATTTTACCGCGAGGATATAATGCGTTTAAGAGTATATGGTCAGGCTGCACTACAAACAGCATCAGAGATGGTCTCCGAACGCTGCAGAGGGGCCCTGCTCATGCAGGGGCACCCTCTCACATAGGAACCATGCACTCTGCCTTTAGGATTGATAAGGCCTGCCTTAGGAGTGACTTATAGGTTTATATGTGTGTATGCATTTAGTGATATAGGTAACCTATACCACAGCAAGGGGTGCATGCACCACCTTACCCAGGCTGCAGTAGCAGACCTGTGGTGCCAGTTTGGATGGCCTACCAGGGGTGGCATATTACATGCTGCAGCCCCTGGCAGGCCTCTGAGGTACCTATGCCCTTGGTACATAGTATACCATATACTAGGGACTTACAAGGGCACTCCAGATCCCAATCAGTGATGTGCCTAAGGCACATGGAGACCCTTTTAAAGAGGAAACAGCTAGGCTGGGGTTCTGAATAGCAGGGCCCCAGCCAGACTAATGTCGAAAACCAGTGAAGTATCAGCAAAAAGTGGGGGTACCCCTGTGAAGCAGATCCTACTCTCCTACACAACCCCCCCCAAACGTAGGGACATTAAACTAACCTTGCCCAGTTAAGTCTTCATGTTCTAAGTGGAAATACCTAGAGAGTCCATCTGCATTCGCATGGTTACTCCCAGGCCTATGTTCCACTGTAAAGTCCATCCCCTGTAGGAAATGGACCACCTAAGCAGTTTGGGGTTTTCACCCTTCATTTGTTTTAGCCATAAGAGGGGCTTATGGTCTGTCTGAACCAGGAAGTGTGTACCAAACAAGTATGGCCTCAACTTCTTCAGAGCCCAGACCACACCAAAGGCCTCCCTCTCTATGGCTGACCAACGTTTCTCTCTAGGGGTCAGCCTTCTGCTAATAAAAGCTACTGGCTGATCCTGACCTTCTTCATTCAATTGTGACAGTACAGCCCCTACCCCCAATGCAGATGCATCAGTTTGAACAATGAACTTCTTGGAGTAATCAGGACTCTGCAGAATTGGAGCAGTGCACATGGCCTGCTTGAGGTCATCAAATGCCTTTTGACAGCTAACTGTCCACTGAACCTTTTTGGGCATTTTCTTAGAAGTTAAGTCATTCAAGGGTGTCACTATTGATCCATACCCCTTGACAAATCTCCTATAGTACCCAGTCAGGCCTAAGAAGGCTCTCACCTGAGTCTGGGTAGTGGGAGCAGTCCAGTCCATGATGGTCTGGATCTTGCTCTGCAAAGGTTGAACCTGGCCTCCACCCACAAGGTGGCCCAGGTACACAACCTGACTCTGCCCTATCTGGCACTTAGTGGCCTTGATAGTCAGGCCTGCCTTTTGCAGGGCCTGTAAAACATTCCTGAGGTGGACCAGGTGATCCTCCCAGGTGGAGCTAAAGACAGCAATATCATCTAGATAAGCTGCACTATAGGCTTCCAGTCCTGTGAGAACTGTGTTCACCAACCTCTGGAAAGTGGCAGGTGCATTTTTCAGACCAAAGGGCATCACCACAAATTGATAATGCCCACTAGGGGTTGAAAATGCTGTTTTGGACTTTGCAGCATCAGCTAGTCTGATCTGCCAGTAGCCAGCTGTTAGGTCAAATGTGCTGAGATATTTGGCAGAGGCCAAAGTATCTATGAGCTCATCTGCCCTGGGTATTGGATGGGCATCAGTCCTAGTGACTGCATTGAGGCCTCTGTAGTCTACACAAAACCTCATCTCTCTTTTCCCACCACTGGTGTGAGGTTTAGGTACTAGGACTACTGGACTAGCCCAAGGGCTATCTGAGGGCTCAATCACTCCCAATTCCAACATCTTCTGGACTTCAGTCCTGATACAGTCCCTGACATGGTCAGGTTGCCTATAAATCTTGTTTTTAATAGGCAGACTGTCCCCAGTGTCCACTTCATGAGTGCACCAGGTGGTCTGACTGGGTGTCAGTGAAAACATATGTCTAAACTGATTGAGGACTTGCCTGCAATCAGTTTGTTGCTGGGTAGTGAGGCTGCCTGCCAAAGCTACACCATCAACTGACCCATCGTCAGGGTTCTGTGAGAGCAGGTCAGGAGTGGGTCACTCTCTTCCTCCTGCCCTTCATCAGTAGCCATGAGCAAGCCCATGTCTGCCCTGTCCACATATGGCTTAAGTCTGTTGACATGGAGAACCCTTTGGGGACTCCTGGGTGTTCCCAGGTCTACTAAGTAAGTGACCTCACCCTTCTGCTCAACAATAGTGTGGGGTCCACTCCATTTGTCTTGGAGAGCTGCTGGGGCCACTGGCTCCAACACCCACACCTTCTGTCCTGGCTGGTAAACAGTCAGAACAGCCTTTGGTCATGCCAGGCCTTCTGCAGTTCCTGGCTAGCCTCAAGGTTTTTGGTTGCCTTTTTCATGTACTCAGCCATCCTGGAGCGGAGACCAAGTACATAGTCCACTATATCTTGCTTTGGGGGCTTGAGAGGTAACTCCCATCCTTCCTTCACCAAGCACAGTGGACCCCTCACAGGGTGGCCAAACAGAAGTTCAAAAGGGCTGTAACCAACCCCTTCTGAGGCACCTCCCTATATGCGAATAAAAGGCAGGGCAAGAGTATGTCCCATCTACGCCTAAGCTTTTCTGGGAGCCCTTTAATCATGCCCTTCAAGGTTTTGTTGAATCTCTCAACTAAACCATTGCATTGTGGGTGATAGGGTGTGGTGAACTTATAAGTAACTCCACACTCCTTCCACATTGCTTTTAAGTAACCAGACATGAAGTTTGCACCCCTGTCTGATACTACCTCCTTAGGAAAGCCCACTCTTGAGAAGATTCCCAGGAGGGCCCTTGCCACCACAGGTGCTGTAGTGGTCCTGAGGGGAATAGCTTCTGGGTACCTGGTGGCATGATCCACTACCACCAGGATAAACCTGTGCCCAGAGGCTGTTTGGGGATCCATGGGACCAACAATGTCAATCCCTACCCTCTCAAAGGGCACCCCCACCACAGGTAGTGGTATCAGGGGGGCCTTTGTAGTGCCACCTGCTTTGCCACTGGCTTGGCAGGTTACACAGGAGCGACAAAACTCCTTACTGTCTTCAGACATGTGGGGCCAGTGAAAGTGAGGGACAATTCTGTCCCAAGTCTTGTTCTGGCCCAGGTGTCCTGCTAAGGGAATATCATGGGCTAGGGTCAATAGGAAGCCCCTGAACTTCAAAGGTATTACCAACCTCCTGGTAGCACCAGGCTTGGGGTCTCTACTCTCTGAGTACAGGAGTCCATCATCCCAATACACTGTATGGGGACCACTAGCTTTCCCAGCAGCCTCAGCAGCAGCTTGCTGTCTGAGGGGTTCAAGGGAGGGGCAGCTCTGCTGCTCCTGGCTCAGATCTGCCCTAGAAGGTCCCCTGTCCCCAAGAACTCAACCTGTTCAGGTTCAAGTTCCTCTGGGACAGTTCCTTCTTCAGGGCTGAGATCATCCCCCTCAAGGGACTGATCTTCCTCCTGAGCCAAGGGGGAAGGCACTGCCTTAACCCTACTACTCCTCCTCTTGGAAGGCACTTGGTCCATTCTTCCAGAATCCAAGGCCTGTTCAGTTTTGGACAGTTTAGCTTGTGACCTGGTCACAGCAAACACATCTGCAGGGATCCCCAGCATTTCTGCATGGGTCCTGAGCTCCACTTCTGCCCAAGCAGAAGTCTCTAAGTCATTGCCAAGCAAGCATTCGACTGGTAGGTTTGCACTTACCACAACCTTCTTAAGGCCAGTTACCCCTCCCCAGGAGAAGTTAACAACTGCCAGAGTATGGTCTGTTCTGACATTGCTAGCATTGGTCACTTGGTACATTTCACCAAGTATAACTTGCCCAGGTAGCACAAGGTCTTGTGTCACCATTGTGACACTTGCCCCTGTGTCCCTAAATGCCAAAGCCTCTCGTCCATTGATTAAAGGCTGTTGTCTGTACTTGCCCAGATTACTGGGACTTACAGTGGAGGTCACATCCATGCCTCCATCACAGACTAACACAGCCCGAGTCAGTTCCCTGACTAAGTCAGAGCCCAACTCAGTTCCCAGGGTGAACCCTACTAAACCCTTCGCTGGAGCACCTCCACCAACTGTACTAGGGGGAACAGGTGCCTTAGGGGCATTGGTGGGTGCTGGACTGGAGTCTTTGGACTTGGTGCAATCACTGGTCCAGTGGGTCTTTTGCTTACAGACCTTGCACCATGGTTTTCTTTGGCCTTTACCCTTGGTAGACTGGGAATCCCCACCAGAAGAAGATTTTGGGGGCCTGATGAAGACTTTTGATCTTTACCCTTCTCCCCACCCTTGTCAGAGTTCTTAGCATCTTGCTTCTTGGTTTCCCCACCTTGGTTCTGTACCTTCTGCTTCACCCTGGTTCTGACCCATTTGTCTGCCTTCTTTCCCAATTCTTGGGGAGAGGTCAGATCAGAGTCAACCAGGTACTGATGCAACAGCTGGTTTTGACAGTTATTAAGAATCTGCTCCCTCATTATCAGATTATACAATCCTGAGAAGTCACACACCTTACTGCCCATCAACCAGCCTTCCAGAGCCTTGGCAGAACAATCCACATAGTCTACCCAGTCTTGAGTCTGTGCTTTTTGGGTGTCTCTGAACTTCAACCTGTACTGTTCAGTGGTTAGGCCAAACCCATCAATAAGAGCACTCTTCAAGACCTTGTAATTATCAGCATCCTCCTCTCTAACAGTGAGGAGCTTGTCTCTACCTTTGTCAGCAAAGGAGAGCCACAAGATTGCTGCCCACTGCTCCTGAGGGACCTTCTGTACTTTACAGGCCCTCTCTAAAGCAGTTATCCATTTGTGGATGTCATCCCCACTCTGGTAGGGAGGGACAATCTTGCTCAGGTTCCTATGGTCATAGGACCTTTCCCTATCTCTAGGGACATGGCTGCCACCATGGGACTCTAGTCCCAACTTTCTTCTCTCTTTAAGGAGATCTAGGGATTCTCTATCTAAAGCCAATTGCTTCCTCCTGATCTCCAGTTGAGTTTCCTCATACTGGACCAGTCTCTTTCTTCTCTCATGAGAGGATTCCCTCCTGTGAGAAGAAACAGAGCTCCCTATTGAGGTGCCAGAGTGGTTAGACTCCTGAGAAGGAGACCTAGACTTTCTGAGCACACTCATAATCCTTCCTGGGGGGACAAAGGTGTGGTTCTCAAGATCCTCATCTTCATCTTCCCTTGAAGGGATTGGGTTTTCCAGGTCAGGGTCATTGTCACCCTCCTGGTCAGTTTCAGAGGGGGGTTGGGGTAGTAGTACCCCTGGCCCCTTCCTCATCTGCTGGCCCACCCTCTGCTCCTACCCCTTCAGTCTCTGAAGACTTACTAAGATCATAAGCCACCAACAACTCCTGGAGGTGTTGGGTGGTGGGACTTGGCCTGTCCTTAATTTCCTCACGTTACACAAAGCTCTCAGTTCCAAGAATGGGAGTGTGTCATACTTGGAGGGGGAAGCTCAATGGCTTCCTGCAGGGCATCTCCAGATCCTGCTTTTAAAGACATTACTAGTGTGGTGTGGTGTGGTGTATGCACTACCTACTCTAGTGTGGCCTACTAAACTCTCTTGAGTTGTAGAAAGGGTTGTGCTATCCCTTAACACACAACTCTAAGTTCAGTAGAACTTACTGATATTCTAAGCTTAAATTATATGTACCTTAGGTACCTTTAGTGGTTTTCAGTTGATCAATTCAATTGAGATTATCTGGTAAAACAATAGCAAGCTGGAATCCCACACGCTGCACACCAATGTGAGAAGTTGGCCTGGTATATGCTGTTCACTAATTAAAGTGTACACCTTGCACCAGGGCAAATCGACTCTTATGGTAGATAGGTTTAAGACAACCTTTTAAAGAAAGCTATCCTAGTGGTAGCTGTGGAGAGCAGCCTTCAGGCTAAGTCTCGGAGGAATGTAAAGCAGCTTGTTTTACCAGTCTATAATCTCTTGAGTGACCAAATGAAAGAGCACCACACCAGGTATATATTCAAAATATATGTATTTATTACTAAACACACCCCTCTAGTCTCTTTATGAGGCTAGAGTTCGAAGTACATAGGTTATAAGATCTTAAATCACAGTAATAGCACAAATACACGTTTGGGCCCTAGGGGCGTACCAAACCATATACCAATAAAGTGGTATGCGAACCACGACTGAACTAGACACTAGGCCTAGAGCCTCTAGAAGTGCTTGGACCACAAGGAACCACCCAAGGTAGTGACACAGGGGACCCACGGGAGACGTGTGCAGTGTAAATACACAACCGCGATACGCCGTTAACTTCTATGGAGAAAGTCGGGATCGGGAAAATAGAGGAAAGGGACACTTAAAAGAGGACTAGGACAAAACCCTTTGAGATCTAGGACTTTGAAGAGTCTCTACCCACGGGAGCACCGGAGTACTCGTGTTACCTCACCCAGGGAAGCCGGGTGCATAGGTGCCTTTCGGGGTCGGGTTTCGTCGTCGGTTCTTATGGCGATCTGCTGCAAAGTGCTGCTGGCGACCAGGAGAAAAGTGTCCGGGTGGATCCAAGAGTGGATCGGAGTTCTGAAGAACCTGAAAGCAGAGGGGACAGAGTCTGGGTCACTAGCCAGTGACCAGGGAGGCGATGGACAGATGCCCACCGATGTCGAGTGCTTCAGATTCGATGACGGTCGTCTTGACTCTTCAGCCACGAGGTCCGGGAGGCGTTGTCGGCGACCAGGAGCAGGATTCGGGCTGTTGCTCGATGTCTGTCGAGTGCAGAGGTGTCGGCGACCAGATTGGACCCAACAAGCCTTGGCAACGGCAAGTCTCGAGTAAGATGTAGATCGTCGATGATGCAGACCAGCAAGGTCTGGGGAACTCACCCAGCGAGGGTAAGTGAGGGCAGGCCTGGAGCAACCAGACTGCCAAGTAAAGAAAAGATTGGCCTTCGTTAAGGGCTACTAGCCAACGGGCTAGCGACCGCGAAGGAGCCTCGTGCCGCCGCACGTGGAGCTGGCTTACAGGACACTCGTGGAGTGGGGGCCAGTGATCTTCGGTGCAGGTGGTGCTGGAGGCTAGGGCTACTCGGAGCCCAAAGCACGACTTCTTGGGAGACCCAGAAGATGGTGCACTTGCAAATGTGCTCGGTGTCCAGGGGTCACGGTCTCAAGTCACCCACGATAGCCACGGGCCTCAGCTTTGCTGGGGACTCAGGGTAGCCTCGGGGAAGTCTGAGAATCCACCTCTGGTGATGCGATGACTTCGGCGTCCGACGGGAGCTTCAGTGATGCGAACCGGACAGATGCTTCTTTGGTGCCTGCCAAGCAGGGGAGTCACTCCTTGACCCCAAGGGAGATTCTTCAGTCCTCTAATCGTGAGTAGAGCGTCGAAGGTCCAGGATTCTGTTTCAGAGTTTCGTCCAGGTATAATCTAAAGTCCTAGGGACTGGGTTCCTACCTTTATTCTAAAAATAGGGGATGGACTACTCTGTGGCCCCACCTATGGGTGGGTCAGGGCAGAGGGGTGGCTACACCCCTTTCCCTTTGTCCAGTTCGCGCCAAAGCAGGGGCTGCAAGCCCCTGATCCGGTTTGAACTGGGGTATGCACAGGGACACCAAATGTGCCCCCAGTGCAGGACTTCAAAGCACCCGAAAGTGCTCCCGCCCAGCCCCAATACACATTGTCCTGTCTGGGGAGGTGGTCACACCTCCCTGGGACAGGAAACCTATTGTCCAGGCCTCCCCTGCCGGAGTTTCGTCCAGCAGCAGGAGGCCAGACTCGTGTCTGTGGCAGCAGCATCCATTTTGTGATGCCTGGCTCTGGAAAGAGGTTACCGGACTCGTCAGAGTTAACATGCCTTTCCCTCTAGAAGGGTGGAATGCTACCCCCGCCGCCAGGATTGGCGGGGGGTAGTATTCCAAGATGTTTGACACCAAACACGACATGTTTAGGTGCAGCCATTCCATAGTTAGCATTTTACCGCGAGGATATAATGCGTTTAAGAGTATATGGTCAGGCTGCACTACAAACAGCATCAGAGATGGTCTCCGAACGCTGCAGAGGGGCCCTGCTCATGCAGGGGCACCCTCTCACATAGGAACCATGCACTCTGCCTTTAGGATTGATAAGGCCTGCCTTAGGAGTGACTTATAGGTTTATATGTGTGTATGCATTTAGTGATATAGGTAACCTATACCACAGCAAGGGGTGCATGCACCACCTTACCCAGGCTGCAGTAGCAGACCTGTGGTGCCAGTTTGGATGGCCTACCAGGGGTGGCATAATACATGCTGCAGCCCCTGGCAGGCCTCTGAGGTACCTATGCCCTTGGTACATAGTATACCATATACTAGGGACTTACAAGGGCACTCCAGATCCCAATCAGTGATGTGCCTAAGGCACATGGAGACCCTTTTAAAGAGGAAACAGCTAGGCTGGGGTTCTGAATAGCAGGGCCCCAGCCAGACTAATGTCGAAAACCAGTGAAGTATCAGCAAAAAGTGGGGGTACCCCTGTGAAGCAGATCCTACTCTCCTACAGGATGCAAGAGTGCATCGGCGGGAGATACAGGAGAGGATGTTGAAAGATAAGTGAGGAGGTGAATGGAGAGTTGGAAGAGGCACAGAGTGGAATGGGAAGTGAACAGCAACAGTGAGGGGAGAATGGACGAGGTGAATGAAATGTTGGGGTTTTGGGGATTGTTGAGTTTAAATTGATGTTTTTGTTAAGGTTTATGTTACAGCCTGTCCTAATAAATGGCCTTTTACGCTTCAAGAACAGCGTGGAGTGTAGTTATTGCGCAATGGAAAATTACGTTAAAGTACGTCAGTCTGATCAACATTCTTAGCTACACACACTAACCCAATTCATTCCAAAATATCTCAAAGCAAAGCATCCATGCAATTGCAACTATGCCAGTCGTAGAAACAATGGTACTGAAGCAACTGAAACACAATCTTTAATTCAAATTATTTCAGACAGAGATTTTGTAAAAAAGTGATGAGTAGCTTAGTCAATGCTTCGTCCAAATCTAAAAGTAGAGATCAAAAGGACTTGACTTAAGGGAGAATGGAAATGGGAGAAAATGAGAGATATGAAAAAACGGCAGTAGGCCACACTGATTCACAAGAAAGCACACTGCAAGCAATGAATACACTGAAATCAAGACTTGCCTTATCGTTACATGTACAACTACCAGATAAATCAGGGACTCTCTTCATGATAACAATAAAACTAGAAACATAACATACATGAGGTCTTCCTAGTCCTATAATTTGTGGCCAATTAATTATAAACTGTAGCAATGAATAGTAAGCCCCTGGCTCGTATGATATTTTTCCTACTAGGCTGCTCCAAGAATTTCATTTGAAGTCTTTAATCATGTCAAAGCAATTATTAATGCATCTATGACCTCAGGTATTGTACTTGGACAAATTTAAAAAAGCACCCTTTAGTAAAGAGATTTCTGCTAGATCCTGAGAGCATCAACAGCTACAGGACTATTTCTTAGCGACCATATGTGGCAAAACCTGCTTGAGCACCGGTATCCAATTAACTATCCCAGTTTGTAGAGCAGTGGCAACTGCTCCCGGGAAGCAGTGGGGGAGGGGGAGTTAAAAAATTTGTGTTTAAAAAGATCACTTACCTGCCGGCTGGCCGGCCGCCTCCTCTTTTCCGTCCTTTCTGTCCTCTTCCTGGCTTCTGTGCGAGCAGGAAGCGCCCAGGCTCCCCAATCACAACGCTGCAATGCAGCATTGTGATTGGTCTGAGCACCGTGGTTCGGCGCTCAGATGGGGAATGGGAGCCTGTGCATGTTCTCCACCCAGGCAGTAATGCAGCCTGGGTGGAGAACATGCAAAGTGCGCATGACTGTTTAGCCGGCCCGAGACGGCTGACCAAACATTACCTCCTCGTAAGTCTTCCTCGCCACCTGAGTAACAAAGTGAGCTTCAGCTCAACACCAGAACCCTCCAAAGCAAAGTTAGCATCCCATGCCTCCCCAACATGGCCGACCACCGTCATCCCTGACCTAGCATAAGAGGAGAGTCGGCCCCTCCCACTACCTGTTATTTTTGTTCTGAGCTGGACTCTCCAAGTGCGCATGTTCAGGTAAGTCGAGGTCCTGCTCTAGCGGCATCTGCGACCCTGGGGTAAATGCCCTGGTCAAGCGGGCCCGTTTCCTGGGGTGTGCCCCCCCCCTCCTTTGGCTAGGCTCTGCCCTAGCGAGCCATTGGGGTGTGGGGGCTAGGCACCTGTGGCGACCCTGCGTGAGCGGGCTTGGGGGTGGAATTAGGACGCTTGTTCAGGATAGGGGCTGTCTGAGCAGGAGTTGGCCGGCAGCCCGGTTCTTATTCCCTGGGTCCAGCTGGGCCCGAGTGTTTTTTCCGCACCGGCGCCTTCAGCTCTTCCTTCTCTGCAGCTCCGGTCCTAGTGGGCTGTCTGTTTATGCCCACGTCTCAGTCCCGTCAGATGATGGCCAATGAGACGCGGGCATTCGGATCCTGTTCCTGCCGGCGCCTGCGTGCGGGCCTGTACAGGGTTATCAGGCTTACGCTCCGTACTCGTGCCTCGGCTCCTGCTGGACACGAGCGGATTCGAGCTGCCGGGCCGGCTTCTGTGCGACTTACTTGCCTTGTCGGCAGGGGTTATCCGGTCGTTTGCCGTGGCGGCTCGTCTCTCCCCTCTCAGCTTCTGCTCTTCCGCTGGGGAGGGGGGGGCGGGACTACCTCTCCTTTGATTTCTCGCCGGCCCGGTGAGATTTGCGATGTTCTGCGGCCCTGGGCCTTTTCCGACCTCCAGGGGGGGCGGAGTCTCCCACGGGCGGCTTCCCGCTTGTGTGGGTTGCCTGGCTACAGGTGTTGCCGGTAGTATTTTGATGTGTCACCTGAGTTTACGACGGTAATAGGTATTTAGAGTGGAGCTTTACAGTCAACTGCAGTCAGCTTGACTGTTCTCAGTGCTTCGCTCCTGTTTTCCATTCTGTTTTGTGTACTACGGTGTCCTGGTGATGGAGCCTGGGGAGAATCCTCCGGTGGTGGAAGGGCACAGCTCCCAACCTCCTGCTGAGCCCCTGTTGCTCCAGGCAATTCAGTCCATGATTCAGGCTGCGGTGGCAGCAGCTTTTGAGGAGCGCGAAGGAGAGCAGGGCCCCTCTTCCCCAAAGCATCTGCGACTGGACCCTCCCCCAGGCACTGAGGGTGAGGAGGAGGAGGATCTCAGGGGTCGTTATGTGCAGGGCCAGGAATTGAGAGAGGTCCTTCAGCACATCAAGGACAATATGGCCTTCCCTGTTCCTCCTGTCGATGAGCTGGCGGAGGATTTCTTCATGCAATATCAGCGGAAGGAGCCCGAGTCCTTGCCTCTACATCCTTCTGTAAAAAAGGTGATTGACAATGAGTGGCAGGAGGTGTACAAGCAGGCTTTCCCACATTACCTCTCTAAACGCTACGCCATCTAGGACTTCGCGAAGGATTTTCCGTCTTCCGTGAAGGTTGATTCTCTCATGGCAGGTCTGGCATCACAAGGGTCCATCATTTCGGAGGATTGGTCTCCCTGGGATCGTCGATAAGAGGGTTGAGGCTGCTACTAAGCGTTCCTATGCGGCTGCCAACTTCTCCATTAGGGCTTCCGCCAATTTGTCCTACACTGAAATGAAATGAAATTCGTACTTGTAAAGCGCACTTATACCCCCAAAGGGGTGTCCTGGCGCTGTACGCATACCGCTGTGGAACCCTTCCTGGCTTTTCCCTGTGAAATGTCCACTCCTGGGCACCCCCAAGGTGAAGGCAGGCATCCCAGCGCTGGTGGGGCCGTTGTGGAGATTAAGCAAGCTATTGCCCAGAGTTGCAGAGTGGGACCCATGATTAGAATAGGCACCGAGGCGAGAATTATCAGGTCCGAGGAAATTGAGCCCAAGACCCGCCGAGGTGGGAATTGAACCCTGGTCCCGGGCCAGATCTCTGCATCAGGGTCTGCCGCTCTAACCATTGAGCCACACTTCTCCACACTGTCCAATCTCTGTTAAAGGACTTCCAGTCTTTGGCCGAACTGTTGGAACAAGGGGCTGATGTCCTTCCGAAGCTGGCGATTATGGAGCAGCAGACACAGCTGTTGTCTGATATCTCCTTCAACACCTTGGGGGCCACCGTCGCGGCTGGAGGTGCGGCTATTCAGGCTCGTCGCCAGGTGTGGCTCCGTCACTGGAAAGCGGACGTGGCCCAGAAGGCGCTCCTTATGAAGATTCCTTTTTCAGGGACAAAACAGTTTGGTTCTTCCCTGGAGGAGATGGTTAAGAGGTCCGTGGAGGACAGGAAGCTGTTGGCACCTATCCGTCCATCTCGTGGCCATTTCTTTGGTCCTAAGAGGTTTTTGCTCCTTCTTCTACTCCCAGGCGGAGCGTGCACTTTCGAGGTTGGGGTCGCGGCCGGGGCACTCCGTTCTTCAACAAATCCTGGTCTTAGCCGGCCACTTCTACCCCTGCGTCAAAATTCTGACTATCTTCGGATCCCGGCTGTCAGGGCTCCGGTGGGAGGGCGGCTGTTGAATTTCGTCTCTGCCTGGGAGTGCTCAGCCTCAGATCAGTGGGCCCTGCGGATTGTGCGGGAGGGCTACTCAATCGTTTTCGACTCCCTCCCTCAGGACGCTTTCCTTGTCACTCCCCTGCCTTCGGCCAAAAGAAAAAGGAACGGACTGTTGGCTGGTGTTCAGGATCTTCTCTCGGAAGGGGCCATTCGTCCAGTTCCAGCTTGCCAGATGGGCCTGGGTGTTTATTCCATCCTGTTTCTGGTGAGGAAGGTTTCTGGGGACTTCCGTCCAGTGTTGGATTTGAAGCGGGTGAACTCCTTCATTCCCCATGTAGAATTTAAGATGCACTCTTTGCAGAAGATCCTCTTGTTGCTGGTTCAGGGGAGGTGGTGGCTCCCTGGATGCCTACCTCCATGTGCCCATCCACCAGTCTTCTCAGCGTTACCTCTGGTTTTGCGTGGGAGCAGGCACTTCCAGTTTCAGGTACTCCCTTTTGATTTGTCGTCTGCTCCAAGGGTCTTCACGAAGATTTTGCCCCCCTTGGTTGGGATCCTTCACAGGGAGGGGATTAGGGTTTTCCCATACCTTGATGACTGGCTGATCTCTGCCTCTTCTTTTTCTAAAGGGACTCTTCACGTCCAGAGGGTCTGCAAAGTCCTGTCCATTCATGTGTTCCTGATCAACGACAAGAAGTACCACCTGGTGCCTTCCCAGGACTTGGTATTCATCGGGGGTCGCCTGGACATGGTCGGGGGATGGTTTTCTTGCCAGTGGGTTGGAGGACTACCTTATGGAGGGAGCTGGGTTGTCTCCTGGCTCTGGAATACCCTCCTGTCCGTCAGTGGTTGAGGGTGCAGGGATTGATTTTGGCAACTATCAATTAAGGCCGGGTGGAGCTGGCGTAGTGCCACTACGCGGAGTTCCACGGAGTTGGAAAACAAATCCGTGGAACTCCGCTTAGCTCCCCTCCACCCTCCCCAATATAATTATAAAAAATAAAAAGGCACTTACCGAGGAGGGGAGAGAGACCATGGCGAGGAGAAGGCAGCCCGGAGACGCCACAGCAGGTAAGTGCCTTTTTTTATTCATAATTAAATTAGGGAGGGTGGAGGGGCCGGCTAACTCCGCTCCGCCACGGAGTCAGAGTTTTGCCTGAACTCCGCGTTCTCAACGGAACGCGGAGTAGGCAAAACTCAGCTGGCGGAGCGGAGTTCCCGGCCCGAGGTTACTATCAATGTGCTTCCCTGAGCTCGCCTCCATTTGTACCCATTGGTGAACCATCTTCTGTCCCGGTGGGCTCCCTCTTCAGAGGATTACGATCTCCCGGTGGTTGTGTCCCCACATATTCGGTCCGATCTGGTTGGTGGAGTCCCATCTCTCTAGGGGTCTTCCGTTCCTGGTGTCCGCTTCCCGGGTGGTCACGACTGTTGGGGGTGACTTTGGATTCCCGGTCTGTTCAGGGTTGGTGGAATAGCCTAAAAGTCCACACAAAAGGAAGGTGCACTTGATAGAAGTCAAACAGGAGACGCACTTGTAGTCCAAAAAAGTTCTTCTTTTTATTTAATCTTGTTTAAAACCGGCACACAGCCAACGCGTTTCGTTCCCTAGTGCCACGGGAACTTCGTCAGTGCTGTAACAATTATAAAAACCGACATAAATATACATATAATATATACAATAAATATACAAACAATACAAAACACTAATAGAACAGACGACCCAAGAAACAGTACAATTCTATTAGTGTTTTGTATTGTTCATAAAGTTTGTATATTTATTGTATATATTATGTGCATATTTATGTCGATTTTTAAAAAAAGAACTTTTTTGGACTACAAGTGCGTCTCCTGTTTGACTTCTATCAAGTGCACCTTCCTTTTGTGTGGACTTTTATACTAAATTGGAACTCTTTCAACGGCGGATGCTGGGAGTTGTTGCACTTATCTTTTGACTTATGAAACTAGTGGAATTGAAGTGCTTGATCTTGGTCAGCTGTTGTGTTCTTTATTGTTTTTTGTAAATAATTGGTGGAATAGCCTGCAGGTGGGCTGCTCATCCAACTTTCGGGAGATGATGGCCGTTCATCTGGCATGTCTGGGGTTTGCCCCGGTTCTCCGGGGGCATCATGTTCTGTTCCGTACGGACAATCAGGTGGTGATGGGCTACCTCAATCATCAGGGGGGTTGCAGGGTTCGCTCCCTTTGGTACCTGGCTCAGGACATCCTGTCTTGGGCGGAGGCGTCGGTCTTGTCCCTCAGGGAGGTGTATCTCCCGGGGAAGGAGAACTGTGTGGCGGATCGCCTGAGCAGGGTTTTTCCTCAGATGGTGGCCATGACTCTGATGGTGTCTGTGTTCCGTCTGCTGCAGGTCCGGTTTGGGTGCCCAACGGTGGATTTGTTCACGGACGAGTTCAATGCTCACCTGCCTCACTTCTGCGCTCTTCCCCCGTGCTCGGGGGCATGATAGCTGGATGCATTGTCGTTCCGTTGGCCGGACTCCCTTTTTTATGCCTTTCCCCCTATTCCCTTGATTCCACATGTCCTGTGCAAGATTCAGCAGGAGAGGCGTTTGTTCTGGTAGTGGTGCCCGGCTGGGTTCGCCGCCCTTGGTTTCCCCTTCTGAGGAAGATGGCCGTCCGGGAGTGCTTGGCGATTCCGGATCTTCCATACCCCTTGCGGGGCCCACCGCTTCTGGTGGGGGTGTTGCGTCGGCTTCATCTTCAGGCCTGGCTCTTGAGAGGTTGAGTCTGCTGGCGCAGGGTTGCTCCCCGGAAGTGATGGAGTTGCTTCAGGGCTCCCACCGTCCGGCTACTCTTTTTTCTTATTCCCGCCATTGGGGTTCATTTTGTCAGTGGTGTGTGTCTAAGGGTGTTAACCCTGTGTCTGTGGATCCATTGAGGGTACTCGATTTCCTTGCTGATGGGTTTTCCCAGGGCCTGGCCCCTTCCACTCTGAGGGCTTTTCGCAGTCCTCTGTTGGACCGGCTGGACCCTTTGGTGGCCCGTTTGCTGCGGAGTTGCTTTTTACAGCCTCCTAAGGCGATTTGCCTGGCACCTTCCTTGGATCTTCCGTTAGTGTTACGGGCCCTTCTCGGTGCACCCTTTGAACCCCTAGGTTCGATGGATTTGCAGTTCCTCACCATGAAAGTGGTGTTTTTGGTGGCCATCGTCTCTCTGCTGGTCGGTTGGGGAGCTGGGCTCTTTTCTGCATTCTCCTCCGTTTTTGCAGGTCCTGCCAGATCATAATGTGTTACGCCCATGTTCCCTTCGGGTTGTCAACCGCTCCCATGAGGTGGTGTTGCCCGCTTTCCCTCCAGTTCCTGGGTCTGGGGCGGAGTCTACCCTCTCACTTTTGGAGGTCCGTCGGGCCGTGTTGTTGTAGTTGGAGCGGACTGCGCCTTTCTGCTGCTGTGACAATTTGTTTGTCACTTTTGGTCCCGTCCGGACTGGTCACAAGCCTTCTCTCTCCACCTTGAGTCGTTGGATCAAGCAGGCTATCTTGCTGGCCTATGTTTGTCAGGGTTCTGAGTTGTCGGCCCGGGTTCAGGGTCGGTCTACCAGGGGTCTGTCTGTCTCCTGGGCCTCTTTCAAGGGGGTGTCTACTGAGGATATCTGTCGGGCCGCAACCTGGTCCTCCCCTCACATGTTCAAGGATCACTACCGGGTGGTTTTGGGTGGTCCTTCGACTGGGGGCTTTGCTGAAGCGGTTCTCGGGGCTGGTTCTTCCAGCTCGTGAGTTGTCTGTCTTTTGCTGGGTTGTTTTTTTTCCATTGATTTTATGTATTTTGGAATAAACCCTGTTTTTTTGCATATTCTATTGGTCTGTGATTTCTTGTGTGTGCCATGAAGCCACTTGGCTTGGGTATTTGCTCACTTTGCTACTCGGGTGGCGAGGAAGACTTACGAGGAGGTAATGCCCCGGTTACTTACCGGTAATTTTCATTACTCCGAGTATTGTCTTCCTCGCCACACGAGTTCCCATCCCTCCCTCCCTGTTTTTTCTATCGGCTTCATTTGTCTTGGGGCTTGGTAGTTCTATAGGTAGTGGGATGGGCTGACTCTCCTCTTAGGGGGTCAGGGGTGATGGTGGTCGGCCATGTTGGAGAGGGATGGGAGGCATGGGATGCGTGAATATTTTTTTTATTGCAGTTACTTAAAACCATTTGCAGTGTAGCTTACATGCATAGAAATTTTTAAAACGAAAACTTGAATTACTTAAGATCCATACATTAAAAAGAATTCGCTTGGGACTTTATCTAATTTCAATTGTAAAAAATAATATACTATTTACGTTTAAAAGGAGAAAGGTTACCTATACAGCATTATGACGAAATTTGATGTATCATTTTTAAAATGTGCCTTTAGTCAAGTCTGCAACAAGACTATTTTCTAGAGGCTGACTTGTTGCAGGTCGAGACTCCTTCAATGTTGCCGGGACCATCTTCTTCAATAAGTCTAAGGCGCAACTCGTCCATGTATCTCCCGAATCTAGTCAAGTCTGACGGTAGGGTGCAAGAAAATAAAACCAAAACTGCTTCTTTCACTGTCCAGACTCCTTTGCGTAGCCACATTGGCTTTAAAAGCTTCTGACGAGACTATAGCAGGCCGGGGCAACAGCAAATCAAATGTAGCAAAGATTCTATTTAAAGTTGCAAATTATACATTTGATATTAAGATCAAGGGACTTCCACCCGGGATTTAATTCTTTGATTGGGAGGGGCACTAGTCTGGCCCACTGAATGTTTTTTTGGGGCCTTCCTCCCCAATGCTTGACTAAGGTAAGGCTGGGTTTTATGCTCTATGTATGTTGCGATCAGCCCAGGTTGACCTCCTCCCATTTCATAATCTGCTAAATCAATTTTACGTGACAGTTGATAGCATTGTTTGTTCATTTCATTTTTGATGGCCAGGTAGTTGTCAGGGTTCTGTCCGGGACTATGTCGGGAACACAGTCAGGGACTTGGGCAAGGACTGGGAACGGGGTAGAAAACGTACACAGAGAGAAGAATACAGCGCTGCCCAGGATCACACAGGAAGTCAGAGGAGAAAAGGGATCCAAAGGGGAAGCTTGTACAAAGGAACAAGATGGCTAAGACTCAGAAAGGAAGGGCACTCACAAGGCAATTTAGCATTCAGACTAACTACACCCAGGACGGACGTGCAAGACATATATATAATACAACATTAACAATAAAGGGAATGTGAGGTAAAGCACTCAGGAGCTCCACACGGTAAGACTGAAGCTCAGTAAGTTCCTCACCCACAATTGCTGTTACAGATACTGACTGAAAATACCCACATATAGGATATGTATGCAAAGGCAGGGTCTGTGGAGCTTATACCTATGGTGATGTTATAACAGTAACTCAAAGACAATACTCACAGTGAACAAGAAACACCACCTAGGTAGTCAGCTGTGCTCACGGATCCTGGCGATCAAACAGGAACACGCAAGGCAGTAACAGCAAAGGGGTAGAACTAAACACAAGCACAATAGACAAGGAGCTAGCAAGGAGGAGTGCTTAACAGGAAAGGATGGAAATCACAGGGCACACTTGGCAGAAAGCAGGTAACAAACATACAAGGTAACGGAAGCAAGACAGCAGAAATAGAAAGACAGCAAACTAGAACTGGAACCAAGGAAATGGGAAGAAAGGCAGGGACTGGAAAGGGATATACAGAAGGGGAGGCTACAAGGTTATACTAGAATAGTGCAGGTTCAGGAATCAAGAAAACAAAGTAGCATAGAAGGCAGTGCTGGGGCAGGAACAAGAATTGAGCAAAAGCTCAGGAGTCAAAGTAGCACTGTAGGCAGTGCTAGTTCAGGAGAAGGGAAACTGCTGCAGTTCAGGAACAAGGAATGCTACGGCTCAGGAATCAAGGTAGCCCTGTAGGCAGTGCTAGTTCAGGAACAGGGAATTACTAAATCTTCAGGAGTCAAGGTAGCACTGCAGGCAGTGCTAGTTCAGGAACAGGGAATTGCTAAAGCTTCAGGAGTCAAGGTAGCACTGCAGGCAGTACTTGTTCAAGGAAACAGGAAATAGCTACAGCTCAGGAAACAAGGAGTCAAGAGAGCACTGCAAGCAGTGCAAATCAGGAACAAGAAATAGCTGAAGCCCAGGAACAGGAACAAAGAATAACTATAGCTCAGGAACTCAGGAAACAAGGTAGCACTGCAGGCAGTGCTAATTCAGGCACAAGGAATAGCTATAGCTCAGGAATCAAGGAACAAGGATTAACTATAGCTCAGGAATCAAGGAATATCAAAAGCTCAGGAAACAAGGATCGGTCTCACCGGAAAACAGCTACAATGACCAACTCTGGGCTGAAGGGAGCTGGGGCTTAAAAGAGCTCACAGTAATCACATGCATCAGGTGTGAGCAGGCTAGCAGCAGCCAGCCACAGGTGAACTGAATTCCTCCACCCATCCTTGGCCTGCAGGGGTGGAGACAAAGCAGTGAGCAGGGGATTATAGGTAATGGAGTTTCCAGCATGAGCAGACTGGCTTCCACAAAACCCGGCATGGATTGGGAATGGATGTCAATTCCTAAATGATGTCCAAATGCCTGGAAGTCAGGATATGCATACAGGGGAGTGTCTGGAAGCATATTAGAATACTGGAAAGCCCCACAATTCGGCCCCCTGGTGGTGGGAACGAGAGCACAGGGAGTGAATCGTGACAGTAGTTTATGTCCTCTTGACCCCAATTTTGTATTACCAGGTCCAGTGTTTCCACTGCCTCCTGCATGTAAAGTTGCCATGGGTTGGTTGTCCCTCGGTAGATTGGTTTCAGCATGCTCTTCAAGCTTCCTGCGGGGGCTGTGAGTACTTAATAGTAGTATTTAGCCTGCGTACCCAGACATTCTTTATTCTGTTGCATCAGACCAAACTCCAGGCGGATCAGGCTGTTACGAGTATATTTTGGTAATTTGAATATGTGTTTGTACGCCTGGCATTGTGCTTTTTCTAGCATGGTGTCCATTTTGCCAGGGAATGCCTGCTGTGCGTACCCCGCAATTGCCCTTATTTTGGCTTGAAGTACTTTTCTGATTGGGACCGTCGTTGGACTTTGCATTTTCTCATGTAATTTGCACAGAGCGTAGATTGTCGACTGTACTTTGGAGTTCATTTTGTGTAAATGTAGTGTCGCTTTACCCGATTCACTTAACCAGCACCCAAGGTAATTATAGGATTTCGCAGCCGAGATAATCTCTTTGCCCACATGCCATTTAAACAATGCTTTTTTTGGACAACAACCGAAAATCATTACTTTGGTCTTATGAGAATTTATTGTTAATTCATTTCTCTCGTTGTAAATAGTTAGGGCGTTTAGACCCCTTTGTAGACCAATTTTAGTATGGTCCATCACCACTAAATCGTCGGCGTATTGTAATATTTGAAATTTGTTAGCTCCGATTTTGGGGATTGCAAGATTGGCATTGTGGAGCATCTTACCGAGATCTGCTGTATATAAGTTAAAAAGTGTAGGGGCAAGTACGCATCCCTGTTTTAGTCCACGATTTGTAAAGCACTTTTTTGTTGTGGTGTTATCTGCTAATTTAACTTTAATCCAAGTATTACTATACAGCGAAATGATGGCATTAAGGAGACCTACTGGAATTTGCCAATTGCGCAATTTAGCCCAAAGCTTGTATCGGGGCACCCCATCGAAGGCTGATGAGTAGTCTACAAAGCAAGCAAAGACTGTTTTTTTGTTTTTGACGTTTGCTTGCTGGCTTAAGTACGACATGGCCACGATGTTATCAATTGTAGAACAGCCTTTGCGAAATCCTGTTTGATAGGGAGGGAGGATTTCATTCTCTTTAATCCATCTATTTAATTCTATCAATAGGGTACTTGCATAGGCTTTCCCTTCAATATCCAAGAGGGCAATTCATCTATAATTTTTGGGTTCCGATTGTCTCCTTTCTTGAATATTGGTTGTAAAAATGACCCGCGCCATGAATTGGGCACCTTGGCTTGTAATCGGCATTCGATAAATAGCTTGGATAAAACTTTTCCCCAATATGCCGGGTCTTCTCTAAACATTGCTCCTGGAAGACCGTTAGGCCCGGGATGCTAACTTTGCTTTGGAGGGTTCTGGTGTTGAGCTGAAGCTCACTTGGTTACTCATGTGGTTAGGAAGACATTACTCGAAGTAATGAAGATTACCGGTAAGTAACCGGGGCATTCATGCGCACTTAGGAGGGTGCCCGCCACTCCTACCCCTGAGCTGACCAGCCCCACCCTGCCCCACAAAACTGCCTCAGCATGGAAAAATAAAATGATAATAACGGCGTGTTATCATTTTATTTTTCCTTTTTTTGCAGTGCTGAAAGGCAGTGGGTCGACGCTCCTCCGCCTTAGCGGAGGAGCCACTTCTGTAGGGTTGAAAATCTACTATACCAATTTCAGGCCGGTTTTCACGTGGGACGCAACATCAAGTGTGGTGATGGCAGTGATGGATGATCACATCAGAGGGCAACCACAAGCAAGAGAAAACGGTACTTCTTTCAATTTTACCCGAATTTAATTCAGAGAGTAAACATAAATCCCTGGATTTCGTCATTTTAATCTTTAGTCTGGTATATGTTTGTGGTAAATAAAAAAACACTATGTTTGATTTGGCATGTGCTGAAGGTTCTGGAACTTTTAGTTCTGTATATGTTTGAGGGTGAATAAAAATACAGTACATTTGGCAAATGTTGTGGAACAGCATGGAAAGTTAGGAGCAAGATAAAGACCGTGGAAGGAGTTGTCCTTAGGGGACCTGTGATAAACTGCAACAATCATAAACAAAGTATTAAGTATGCACACTGTAGGTATATAAATCCTATGCATCTCAGAATGGAAGGGCATTACAAGGATGAACATCCACTGCAATCGCAAAGCTTTTTACATAAGAAATCTTAACGGTCTCCAGACGCAGGGGTTGACATTTTCCTAAACTGTGCTACACACGTACTTCAGGCTGTAGGGTGACTCCGTTGCTGGGGTCATGGCATCTGAAATGAGCATTATCATTCTGCTGGCATTTAATGTGCCATTAAGGCGAGACCTCATAAATCTTCCATGTCACTTCGTTCCCGGTGGCTGCATGTTTGCTGTCTCAAGACTTAGCAAGGTCAGAATTTGCCTGGGTTGTTTATCTAGGTAGTCAACCAGGGCTTAGTTTTTTTCTGAAGGATTTCCGTGAATCAGTTCGTATTTAACAGTGGACACCTAAGATGAAAAGAATCTCAGCGTTATATATTGCAAAGGATTGTTCTACTGTCTGAGACGGAAGCCTGTAAGACTCATGTAATGCAAGGGCTCACCAGTTCAAATCCCAGACTTCATGTCTCAGCCTTTCATCCTTAAGAAATTGACAGAACTATAAATTGATGCCTGTGTGACCTTTTCAAGGAGCACTGTGGATAAAGGAGCGAAACATAAATTTGTTTTAGCATTATCCTGTTTTATTATTCTGGCACAGCGACCTTGTTGTAAGTTAAATTGTGGAAACGGGAATGTATCTTTAGGCACAGCATTATGTCTGTCTCAACTAGTGTCTAATGGATTCATATGTACCTTTTGATTTTGTTAGAAATTAGTATATGACAACAGTTAGAGACCTGGTGTCACAGCTCAGTGCTATGTTAACTCAAGTGCTTGAAATGGAAAAGTGGTGGTACTCTCCCATTAAAAGCATTGGAGCATTGCTGAGAAGTGCCGGTACTAACCCCCCAAATTAAAGATGTGCAGGCATTGAGTAGCAGATAGTACCTGCCCATTTAAAACAATGGTTTGCACAGTATCTGCGTTGTGATTCTGCCTCCCTGCAATTTATGAGGCATCTGGGAGGATTTAAAAGTGTTAACATTGCGCAAGAAAGGAAGCAGTCCTTCCACTTAGCAGATGGCATTACAGTACATCTGTTGTTGCAGCCCAGCATTACCTTCTTACTATTTCATGCCAACAAAGTGATAGGAACGGGAGGCACATCAGAAGGTAAATATCTCCTTCTCACATGTTTCAGAAAAAAATACTTGGGGGGGGGAAAAAGGTTTCTTTTCGTATTTCTTTATTCTTAGGTCTTGCTTTCAATCATCTTAACACTCAAACATGAAATAAAGAGCTTTTTAGAAACCTGATAAATAAACAAGATAATTGATCTACGGTGGCGGCTGCAACAGAGTAGCACAGGTGAGGGGGAGGATTAAAAAATAAATTAAAATATGACTTACCTTGCTGCCGGAGCACCGCCTCGCACTGTCCTCTGAAGCAGGAAGCACAGGCTCCCCTGAGCCAATCCCAACACTGCAATGCAGCGTTGTGATTGGTCTGAGCGCCGGATCGGAGCTCAGACGGAGACAGAGCGCATATGCATGTTCCTCACCAGGCTGTGTAATGCAGCCTGGTGGGGAACATGCAAAGTGCGCCGGACTGTTTGGACGGCTCAAAAATACAACAAGTAGAAGTTGAGATATGATTTTTTAAAGAAGGAATGTAAAATAGCACTTAGAAGCAATAAGCGGTTAAATGAGATACCTGGGCACGCTGGACCGGGGCAAAGTCAAAAGTTCATGCCGACCGTGATGGAGCGCAGGCCGGATACAGGGATCCACTTGGGCCCGCTGAACCAAAGTACCTTGATCCGGGGTGCGTAGTCGTCGGCGAAGATACGAGGTGCAGCCAAAGCAATGCATCGGTGTCAAGCCATGCAGTAGATGAGAAGCTTCGATTTTCTCCATGCAATGCGCTGGTTCCAAATGCGATGCACCACTGCTGCTCCTGCAGTACGCAATGCGTGAATTCCGAAGGTAATGCGCTGGTTCCAAAGACGATGCGCTGGGTCCGCTCCAGGCAATGATGAGAATGCGCTGGTTCCAACTCACGCAAAGATGCAACAGTTCCAATGAGGACGGGTGGTAAAGGCACCTTAGGCCTCACTTCCAAGGGTCCAGGACTGGGTTGGCACCACTTGGCAGGGCAGACTCACAGCTTTGGAGTCCAGATGCTGATGCCAGAAGTTGAAGTCTTTGATATCCCTGAGACTCAGAAAAGAGGCAAGCCAACAAGCCCTTGGAGTCACTCTGGGTTCAAGTGATGCAGGTTCAGTCCTTCTTACCCAGGCAGGAGAACAGCAGGGAGCAGGGCAGCTCTTCAAAGCAAGAGTCCAGCAAAGCAGCAGCCCAGCAGAGTGGCAGTCCTTTCCAGGGGCGTAACACAGGCCCCCGCAGCCCCCACGCTCCAGGGGCCCCCTCAGCGCGGAGCCAGCAAGCACTAGACATCCGTGACCGTCTGGGATTTTTTGATAGGGAATTAATTATTAGGTAGTAAGGTTACGTAACTTACGTTACAATACGCATAAGCTTTCTCTAGATTAAGACTTCATCATAAATTAAATGGTTAATCATGTGATGGTAATGGTGCGCAGCGCGCAGACAGGGGCGTAACACAGGCCCCCGCGTTGCTGGGGGGCCCCCACGCTCCAGGGGCCCCCTCAGCCCGGAGCCAGCAAGCACTAGACATCCGTGACCGTCTGGGATTTTTTGATAGGGAATTAATTATTAGGAAGTAAGGTTACGTAACTTACGTTACAATACGCATAAGCTCGCTCTAGATTAAGACTTCCTCATAAATTAAATGGTTAATCATGTGATGGTAATGGTGTGCAGCGCGCAGATGTCTCCGCGGTCTTACTCTTCACCCTTAAGGTGGGGCTGGTGACCAATTGTCATGCGCATCGCGGCTCGCGCAGTTATAAGTGCGCGTGACTAGTGGTGAGGCAAGGAGGCATCCCAGAGGCACCGTGCGGCCATGATAATTATTTCTAGCCCCTGGGCCCTGGCTAGCCTTGCCCTGACTTCTGCCGCCTGCCGCCCGCAGGTGAGTCTGTCCATCCAGTCGGGGTGGACCGTGGAATGGGATGCATGCATCATGGGGCGGCCTGGCCAGGATTAAAAGCAAAAAGGTATAGGCCCGGTGCCCGGTTCTGCGCAGCGGAGTGCGGAGACCGTGACGATTGCTCCAGTTTTTGAGAGCGGAAGCCAGGTCCCACAGTGCAATCGGCGCTATTTTAAGCCGATAAGCCTATTAATAGCTGTGTGTCCCTGCTCCTGGGTGTGCTCCAGAGTGAGACGATGCACCGCCGGTTTGCTGCTTCCTCATTCTCTAGCAACAGTCCTGGCCTGATGCTCGAGAAATCCTGCCGCAGGCCATGTCATGCGAGAGAATTAAGCGATTGACTGCCTAAAATCTTTGCCTTGCCCCCTTTGATATGTGTCTCCATTTTGTATCACTCTTGACAGTGAGTGGCGCGTATGCACCTGCACATAACATTAATTAAACAAGTGCTAGATAACAAGCATCGACCGTAGTAAGCAAGTACCACTGACACCGACAAGTAACATAACCCTCTGGTAAACCTCCAACGAGAGATTCTTTTCCTGGATCAAGGCAGGAGCAGTAGTTACATAAATATTCACAGGCCGCACCCATTGGTACATTAAAAAGTTGCCTACGTGGTTCTTCTGCCTGTGTCATGCTTCTGGGATGAAATTCCTCTTTTATCCAGTTTTAGATTATGTTCTTCACATTTGTGTTGCACCAACCATAACTTCCGTGGCATTGAAAGTGTATTCTCAAACTGGCCTTCCATTGGTGCTCGCTGGAAAGGCTATCAATTGTTGGTTGTTGGATTTTGGTTGTGTGAGGTTAATAGAGTATGTTCAAAGTTTTATTTAGTGGTTTGTGTACATTAGCCAGGGCCACTGAAATTATGCAATTTTGTGGCTGCAGCCATTTTCGCATAGTTAACGATTTGTCACATATAATCCATAATCTGCAGATTTTCATAAAAAAAATTGTTTCTAGTTCAAACGGATCAAAAGTTACTAAAAACGTGGTGACATGGTCTCGAGTAGTAGAAGACCATTCCCAAAGGTTTACTGGTCCTCTTGCAGTTGCTTATTTCATTATTTAGTTGTTAAACTGGGACTAATGAGGTGAAATTTTTGGCCAGACAGTATTGCCACGAGTAAATGCTACAAAATAATAAAGCAATACTATAAAAAAAATGTGCTGTGTTATGCTGCAAAATTTTCATTTTCTTGCCACATAATTTAGTGAACCCTGGCGCATAATTTGTTGCTCCCCTGCCGCATAATTCCAGTGACCCCGACTTTAATGTGAAGGTAAATTGTATTCCATTTTAGGAGATCTTGATACATTTCAGCAGAAACTTGGGACTACAAGAAAGTATAAGAGCCAGCAGCGTTACGCAGACGCCTACAGCTCCTGTGGCACAGGGGTCCCCCAACACTTCAGGGGCCCCCATTCAGCCCAAGGCCAATGACTATCCATGAAATATGGGAGACTCGGTTACCCCTCATCACATTTTGCAGGGGGCACAATTTAGTGGCCCCAAACCCTTCAGAGGGGCCCCATTGTGCGAAAAGCCAATGAATATTTGTAAAATATGGAAGACTCGGGGGCCCCTCTTCACATTCTGCAGGGGCGGCCCATCATTTTATGCTGCGTCACTGATGCACAAGTTACTAACTTGTGTAACGATATATCTGTAAGAGACAGTAGTTAGTGACAGATTCCTTACCTTAGAATATCCCCAGGCGTCAGGCTGGATCCGGAAAGTTTTTGCGTAGCAGTACCCTTGCGCGTCGGTAGGCGGCGTCGTGCGGCTCCGCGTCCGTCGTCGGCGTCGTGATCGCCGGGATGACGTCGCGGGCAGTACCTAGGCGCCGCCCCTGCGCGCTGACGTCAGTTCTGTACACGACTTTCCGCGCCAGGAACGCAGAGCCATGCAAGAAGCTGACATAGGTGTCTGAAAAATACTAGGGCCCTGAAAGGGATGTCCTTAACCCTAGAAATCAGTTCGCAGAACGGGGAGGATGGGTGGGCGGTAAGGAATCTGTCACTAACTACTGTCTCTTACAGATATATCGTTACACAAGTTAGTAACTTGTGCATCTGAAAGAGACACGTTAGTGACAGATTCCTTACCTTAGAATAGATACCCCAGCAATACCAACCCCGGTGGTGGGTCTGCGAACAAAGATCAGACAAGGAAGTCCTGGAGGACAGAACGGCCAAAGAAGCCGTCCCTCCGGACCTGACTGTCAAGGCAGTAATGCTTTGTAAACGTGTGCAGCGAGGCCCACGTAGCTGCCTGACAGATAACCGGCAGCGGAACACCGCGGCCCAAGGCCGTGGTAGCAGCCGTTGCCCTGGTGGAATGGGCACGCAGCCCAACAGGAGGCTCCTTCTTAGCCAAAGAATAGCAGGCTTTGATACACAAGGTTACCCAGCGGGAGATGGTTCTCTTGTGCACCGCCCGACCTTTTTTGGCGCCCACGTAGCCAACAAAGAGCTGGTCATCCACCCGGAAGTGTTTTGTGCGGTCAATATAGAAGGAGAGCGCACGTTTTGGGTCCAGACGGTGGAGCCTCTGTTCCTCTCTGGAAGGATGCGGAGGCGGAAAGAAGGTGGGCAAAGTGATGGTCTGCCCAATGTGGAAAGCAGTAACCACCCTTTGGCAAGAAGGATGGACGCGTCCGAAGAACAACCTTGTCTGGATGAACAGACAGAAAGGGAGGTTTGCAAGATAGAGCCTGGAGCTCACTCACCCGCCGAGCGGAGGTGATGGCCACCAGAAAGGCTGTCTTCAGAGTCAGAAGACGAAGAGGACAGTTATGTAGAGAGCTCAAAGGGAGCGCACATTAAAAAGGTAAGAACCAAGTTCAAGTCCCACTGAGGCATCACAAACGGAACAGGAGGGAAGAGGTGAGTAATGCCTTTTAAGAACTTGTTAACAACAGGGGACTTGAAAAGGGAGGGCTGATCAGGAGCCTGATAAGGCCGAGACAGCACAAAGATAGCCCTTGATGGTACCCAGGGCAGAACCCTGTTGGGCCAGAGAGAGAAGGAACAGAAGGACCTCAGAAAGAGGGGCAGAAAGGGGATTCACAGCCTTTGCTGTGCACCATGCCACAAATTTGTTCCACCTGCAGGCGTATACCACCTTAGTGGAGGGACGCCTGGCTGCCAGAATCCCATCACAAACTTCGGGAGGCAAGTCGAAAGGAATCATCTGCCGCCGCTCAATCTCCACGCAAGCAGGTGTAGACTGGACAGGTTCGGGTGGAGGACCGTCCCCTCCTGCTGCGACAGAAGATCCTCCCGAAGAGGCAGACGGATCGGGGGATCTACGCTCATATTGAGTAGCTCGGGATACCAAACTCTTCGAGCCCAGTCCGGAGCCACAAGAATGACTTGGGCCCGGTCGTGCCGAATCTTCTTCAACACTCTGGGTAGAAGTGGTATAGGCGGAAAGGCGTACAACAGACCGCAACTCCACTCGCGACGAAAAGCGTCGCCGAGCGAGTGCCGCCTTAGAAATTCCAACGCGCAGAACTGATGACATTGCGCGTTCTCTTCGGTGGCGAATAGATCTAACCAAGGCTCTCCCCACTGTAGAAAGAGTCCTTGCGCCACTTCCGAGTGAAGACGCCATTCGTGATCCATCATGCACCTGCGGCTGAGGTTCGTCCGCCCTGGCGTTCAGGGAACCTGCCTGGTGTTGAACCATCAGGAACATGCCCTGATGTTCCAGCCATGTCCAGAGGCGCAGAGCCTCCTGACAAAGGGTCCAAGACCCCACCCCGCCCTGTTTGTTGCAGTACCACATGGCGGTGGTGTTGTCTGTGAACACCTGCACTACCTTCCCTTTGACAGAGGGAAGGAATGCCTTGAGTGCAAGTCGGATCGCCCGGAGCTCCAGAATGTTGATATGGAGCCGGGACTCCGCCGGAGACCAGAGGGCCTCTGATCTCCGCCTCTTCCCATGTGACCGCCCCATCCCAGAAGGGACGCGTCCGTCACAACTGTATGCTCTGGCTGGGGAAGGGAGAGGGATCTGCCCATGACCCATTGCCGGTTCGAGAGCCACCACTGCAACTGTTTTGCAGTCCCCTCCGAGATCTGGACGTGATCGGACAGGTTGCCCTGGTGCTGCGCCCACTGGAACTTCAGGTCCCACTGCAGAGCCCGCATATGCCATCTGGCATGATTGACCAGCAGGATGCAGGAGGCCATGAGGCCATGAGGCCCAGCAGCCTCAGGGTCATCCGTACCGAAACCCAGGATAAAGGCTGAAAGATCGGAATCATAGCCTGAATATCCCGGACTCGCCGTTCGGGAGGATGGCCCGAAACTGCGTCGTGTCCAGAACTGCTCCGATGAAAGGAGCTGTGGAGAAGGAATCAGATGCGACTTCGGCACATTGATGGAGAACCCCAGCGAGTGCAGGAGTTCGGCCGTAGTCTGGAGGTGGGAGGCGACTGCCTGGGACGAGCCCGCCTTCAGCAGCCAGTCGTCGAGGTAGGGGAAGACTGAAACCCCTGCCCGGCGCAGAGGAGCTGCGACCACCGCCATCACTTTCGTGAACACCCGAGGAGCACTGGTAAGGCCAAGGGAGCACGGTGAACTGAAAATGCTCGGGGCCTACCGTGAACCGAAGGTAACGCCGGTGGGCCGGCAGGACGGGGATGTGGAAATATGCGTCCTGCAAGTCCAACGCTACCAACCAGTCTCCAGGATCGAGGGCAGTCAAGACCTGAGCTAGGGTGAGCATCTTGAACTTCTCCTTCCGGAGGAAGCGATTGGCGTTCCGGAGGTCCAAGATAGGACGCATGTCCTCCTTGTCCTTTTTGGGCACCAGGAAGTAGTGGGAGTAGCAACCACGCCCTACTTCTGGGGTCGGAACATGCTCGATGGCCCTCTTGGCCAAGAGGGCCGTGACTTCCTTCTGCAGAAGTACCAAGTGATCCCCTGACATGCGGTGGAATTGAGGTGGCATGGCTGGGGGGTGGTCTCGAAGGGGAGGGAGTAGCCCCTTCGGACAATGTCCAAGACCCACCTGTCCGAGGTGATGGTACGCCAGTGGGGAAGGTGATGGCGGACCCTGCCCCCTACTGGCGTGCTGTGCACCTGAAAGGAGGGACTAGGAGGGCTTGGAGGCCGCGGACGGGTTGGAGGTGGTGGCCTGACCCGCACGCTGGTTGCCCGATCCGCCACGGCAGAATCCACGTCCTCGGCCACGCGAAGACGCCTGCTGCGCGGGCCGGTGGCTGGGCTGCTGACGTGAAGGGCGCCCCTACCGTGGCCACGATAGGGGCGAAAAGCAGAAGTCAGCGGAGGGCGTGTAGCAGAAAGGCCCAGGGACTTGGCAGTAGCCCGTGAGTCCTTAAAGCGCTCCAACGTCTGCTTTGGACCCAAAAGACCGACTCCATCAAAGGGCATGTCCATGAGAGTATTCTGGACATCCCCTGAAAAACCAGTGGTTCTCAGCCAGGCGTGGCGTCGCAGCGCCACCGTCGTTGCAATAGACCTGCCCAGCGAGTCGGCGGTATCAAGGCCACATCGTATCGTGTATTTGGCCGCATCCCTTCCTTCCGCAATGGCGCGGGAAAGCAGTGTCTGGACCTCCTCAGAACACTGGGGCAAAAAAGTCGCTACCGAATCCCACAAGGAGTGGGTATATCGGCCCAAAAGACAAGCTGTGTTGATGGACCGCAAGCCAGCACTGGAGGAAGAAAAACCCTTCTTCCCAAATTGATCCAGGCGTTTGGATTCCCTATCCGGAGGGCGGTAGGGAAGGCGGTTTGGGAAGCGGAGGCTTGGACAACCAAGCTCTCAGGAGTGGGGTGGACAGAGAGAGAACAGGGGTCGCCCGGAGCTGTGCGATGGCGTCGGGACACGTTCCTATCCACAGGAGCCCCTGTGTTGGGCTTGGACCAGGCGCCCAAAGAACGTCAGTGAGGGCGTCGTTAAACGGCAGCACAGTCTCCGTAGAGGAGGCTGCCGGCTGAAGCACCTCTGTCAAGATATTAGTCTTGACCGCCACAGTAGGGAGTTGGAGACGTAAGGCCCCAGCCGCCCTACGCAACACCGTTGCAAAATTGGCTCCCTCCTCCGTAGCCACGGGAGGAGACAGCATGCCAGTGTCAGGGGAAGTATCTAAACCACTGGCATCCCCTAGAACCCTCTGTCCAGTCCTCATCGTACTGACACTGTTGTGTCAGAGGGTCATCAGACCCCTCCCAGTCCTCCTGGTCCTCCTCTGGTTCAAAATAAGGAGGAGGAGGGACATTTGGGACCCAAGGTCCCATCGGCGCCGGAACCGGCGTCGAGCGGCAGTCGGTCCGGGTCCATGTCCGGAGCCGGAAGGAACTGGGGGACGCCGCCGCCCGGAGCCCCAGGCGGCGTCGAGATCGGCACCGGAGACATCGGGCGCCGGCGGAGGTGTCGTTAGGTCGACCGGCGTCGATGGGGGTTGTGGAGCCGGGATCGAGGCCGGGGCGGAGCCGGGATCGGAGGCTGGAGGCACGGGCGGCGCGCCGGAGCCGTCGGCGACGCCGGAGCAACCCCATCAGGGCCCGCGGGGCCCGAAGGCGCACCGGAGGGACCTTGAGGCCCGAAGAGGCGGGCCATGGCCGACAGGAATTCCTGTACTTGGGCCGGATCCGCCCCCGAACCCGGGAAGGACGGGTATTGCGGGGGCGACTCCACAGGCATGTCCGGGGGGGCGGGGACGGTGCCGGGAGGGGCCTCAGCCGAGTCGCGAGACCGGCGAGGCGAACTCCTAGAGCGACGATGCTTCTTGGACTTCTTGTGTTTGGACTTACCGGACGAAGAAGACTTCGATGCCGACGACCGGTGTGGACTCCGCGATCGACCCCTGGACCTCTCACGCGACCGGGGCTTGCGCGGAGCCGAATCCGGGCCTCGAGGAGCTTTCGAGACTGCTCTCGCAAAGCTTTCGGGTTGAGGGCCCGGCAGTCCGAACAAGACTCCGTGTCGTGGCCTCGGCCGAGGCAGAAGAGACACTCCCGATGCGGGTCTGTGATGGACATCATCCGAGCACAGGCGCCGCAACGTTTAAACCCGGGCATCCCTACGACACCTTGAAGTCGATTCGAAGAAAAACAGTGAAAAAATTCACCAAAAAAGTTAGTCAAAAAATGACTAGGGCACTGCTCTTCCCGGATCTGCGCTTGCTGGCGCGGAAAAAGAAGAACTGACGTCAGCGCGCAGGGGCGGCGCCTAAGTACTGCCCGCGACGTCATCCCGGCGATCACGACGCCGACGACGGACGCGGAGCCGCACGACGCCGCCTACCGACGCGCAAGGGTACTGCTACGCAAAAACTTTCCGGATCCAGCCTGATGCCTGGGGATATTCTAAGGTAAGGAATCTGTCACTAACGTGTCTCTTTCAGATAACAGCATCTCTCTGGTCAATCACATACAACACTAAAATGCTTCCCAAGCAGGTCACCTTGTAACTTAACGCTCTTAAAATCAAGCACTCCCTCCTCGTGTAGCATGCTACCATCCATTAATGCACATTGTTGTCTCATCAAGGGTATGATGCTCAATACAAACCCAATTACCACTCGACTTCTCAAACGTGTAATAGGGCTCATCAGTCATGTCCTCACTTCTCACCTTGAGTAAATGCTTAAACATGCAGCAATAGAAGCCTAAAGTTCATTCATGCTCAGTAGTTGGAGTTCCAGTAAGCAAGCACATCTACTTTGCCAAACCAATCCCAAACCAAAATGGTGACGACTGGCCCCTGTATTCTACAGAAAGACCAGGGAATGTATGGTTGGGAGGTAGACGTACACTCTTGCTTCCTTCTGAGATTAAGTTGAGGTGCATTGGTAGTTATGGGTACTGGGGGCGATGCTGACCTTATCCCTGTTTATAGTATTTCTCCACTGTAGATACTGGGAGGTCTTTGGAAATTATCTGTTTTACGTTAGGCACCCAACATAATTTATTAAAATTCTGTTATTTTACGATTGTTGTTTTGTTTTATTTTACTGGGTATTTTATAGCACAACATTCGCTACCTACTTGGCTTCTTTGCGCTTTGTGCAGAAATCAGTGTATGGTTGTGATTCATCCTGGGCAGGTTCTCATGTGGGGATTCCATTCCTAAACTGCAATAGTATGGCTTGATGGTTTGGCGGGTGTAAATTATCCTTGTGAAGGCATCCATATTGAGGCGTGGGTATGTTCTGCTACCTTCAACCCAGTCTGTGTGAATACCAAGTTTGTACTGTACTGCCCAGTCTACAAACCTTTGTAAACTGGTTACTGAGGCTTAGTTTTTTTCTGGTTCCAGTTCCCCCTGGGCCCCCATTCTGCCTAGTCCTTGCATTTGAAATTTACATTTACTACTGTAGTGTGAGAATGCATTTCATGAAAAGGAATATAAAGTAGGGTTGCCAAAAGAAAAATGCCAGCCATGTGTTTAAAGAGCCTGGAAAGACCTCGTCTTGGCACTAAATAGGGTTATTAATAAAAAAGTATGTATTCATTTGTAATTTGACTTTTCTGTCTTTGTTCCCTTTAATTATCAGTCATGGATCTCATCATTCAGGCAGCACTAGAACACAAAGTGCATTCTATTTATATTTGCTGTTCGAAGTATGCACAGATAAGTGCTGAAAATACGGCTTTAGGTGACTGCTTATTTTTGTCGGGGGGCAAAGTGGTAGGTGGTGGGCCGGGCCGCTGGGGGGGGGCCCCCTCATTGTGCTTTGCAGGGGGGCCCCCTCAAGTTTCGTTACGCCACTGGTCCTTTCAGCAGCACAGCAGTTCTTCCTGGCAGAGTCTTCACAGGTATATTAAAGTCATGGTGTCAGAGGTCCAGTATTTATACTGAGTTGTGCCTTTGAAGTGGGGGGGAGACTTCAAAAGGCACAACTTTGAAGTGCACAGAGGTCCACCCTTCCTGCCCTGGCTCCAAACTCACTAGAGGGGGGTATGTGGGCAGGACAAGGCCTATTTAGGTGTAAGTTTGAGGCAGTGCCCAGTTCCTACCTCCTATCTCCCAAGAAGGTCCATCAAGACACACCTCACCTCCCTATATGTGTGCCTGTCTAGAGGGAATACACAAAGCCCAGCTGTGTCACCCAGCCCAGACTGAACAAAGACAGGCAGCAGGCACCAAATAGCTAAAGTAAGTAAATGCCAACTTTCTAAAAGTAGCACTTTCCAAACTGCAATTTAAAATCCGACTTCACCATAAGTTGGGATTTTAAATTGTGAGTCTAGGGACACCAAATTTGGAGGTCTTATCTCTTCCCAATTGGACATTACACTTAAAAGATGTAATACGGTAATCCTACTGTTATCCTAATGGGAGGTTTCGCAGTAGTGAAAAACGAATTTGAGAGTTTTTCATTACCAAGACATGTAAACCTTAACAGTACATGTCCTGCCTCTTAAATACATTGCACCCTGCTCTGTGGGTTAGACATGGTCTACCTCAGGGGTAACTAATATGTATAAAAAGGGAAGGTTTAGGTCTGGCAAGAGGTTTATCTTCCGAACACAAAGGGACCCAGTTAGATCCCTATACCAGCCGCACAGCCACATCCGTTGCTAAATGAGTCCAATAACTCAAATTTATATTGATTATCTTAAGCTTGTCCACTTTGTTTACTCCATTTCTTTTACTCCCTTTTACCAATTTTCGTCGATTTATTTTACTCATTACCATGCTGATTCAAGAATGTTCATGAAAACCCAGGAGGAAGAGATGTTTCCACATGTCACGACTTTATTTAAAATTCACCCAATGCATTTCGGGATAAACCCTTCTTCAGGGGTATCTGTTAAAAAATCCATAAGCACAACCATCAGCCTGATTATTACGTTCCTAATTAAACACATGAACTTAATGCCTCTATTTTACTTAAACAGAATTATTCTTTCTAAAACATTGCATGCGCAACAACATAATACCTGTCTCAGCTACAGTTCCATTCATTAATTATGAATTGCTTAATGCACTAAACCCTGTCGAACCCCCAACTGTTAATAGAACACATAACGTGTCTTTAAATAAAGCCTCCAATGCGTAAATGATGCTTAAAACCCCTTATAAATCAAAGATCCTTCTTTTCTACGATAACACGCTTACCGTGACATATGATACTTTAGATTCATAATCAGAACCACAGCTCGCTCGATTCCTACTGTGTTCAGCAATACCAAAAGATTTCCATATCGTTACGTTCTTATTTCATCTAGTGCCTCAGCACGTCTATGCATTAGGTAGCTGTATCAACGATTTTCAAACCCACTTGGTCGTTTTAAAACTCTCCCCTCAGGTGGTCAATCACAAGACTGAGTGTAAACGCTAAACTGTGCACCGGATTTTATGTAACTTCACTAACCCACGAGTCTGCTGCTTCACTGTGAGTACCACATGTCCCAGAATGCCGTCTGTATGTGTCCCGCTACAGATATTTTACTCGACATCTCAAAATTCTAAATAAAATGATTCGACATTGCTAATGCTGACCCAACTGCGTATACCCGATCATTTTAGAGATACATTATAACATATTTACAATGTCCCCATTTAGCATCCAGCCAGTTCATCATTACAGCAATTAACACAATTATCACACCGTGACAGGCAACGTGCTTCTGGATGTATTTTCATATGAATGGTAGTCGCTAGTGCCCGGAAACCGACCTCCTGTAATGGTAATCATAAATCATGTGGTGGTAACTATGTCTTATTCAATGATTTTCAATGTTCAACTCTCCACTTTTATCTTGGGTGCAATCTCTCTTTGGACGGAAAATAGTTCAATGTACATGAGAAATATTGAGATGCACACCGGTGTACTCCTTGTTTCTTTACTCTGCTTGACTGCTTCAGATATATACAGCACGTCTGTATATATCTGAAGCAGTCAAGCAGAGTAAAGAAACAAGGAGTACACCGGTGTGCATCTCAATATTTCTCATGTACAAGAGGTTTATCTTGCCAGGTCAAAGAGGCAGTGTACAACTGCACACACAGGCTGTACAATGGCAGGCCTGAGACATGGTTAAAGGACTACTTAAGTGGGGGCACAATCAGTGCTGCAGACCCACTAGTATCATTTAGTTTACAGGCCCTGGGCACATGTAGTGCAGTTTACTAGGGACTTATACATAAATTAAATATAACAATTGTGTCTGAGCCAATATTACCATGTTTAGAGAAGAGAGCACATGCACTTTAGCACTGGTTAGCAGTGGTAAAGTGTTCAGAGTCCTAAAGCCAAAAAACACGAGATCAGAGAAAGTGTAGGAAGGCAAAAAGTTTGAGGCGACCCTGCAGGGAGGGCAATTTTCCAACAACTTCACTTCTAGGAGCCCACTACTCCTGCACCAACCCCACCACGTCTCAACACCATTGGCATGAGGGGCTGGGGGTTTATTACCACAGAAAGACAGAGATATAATTTTGCATAAACAAATTTGTGCATAAAGCCTACATGTTGGTGTCCAGAGCTCAACAGAGAAAATGCCTATTTGCCATTTCTGTTTTACCTGTTCTCTCCTTTTATTCATTTCCTATGCAGTAAAGTGGGTTATTAGTAGGTGGGGGTATTCACCCTCAGCTAGTAAATAATACCACTATCACTCATAGGTCCAGTCAAGTCTTAGTAAATGAATCCTCGCTCACCCCTTGGTAGTGTGGCAGCCGAGCAGTCAAGGTTAACATAGGAGATTGCATGTGTAAAGCATTTAATACCACCAAAACAGTAAATAAGTAAAAGCCATAACACAATAAAAATCCAACACCAATGTACAAAAATAGGAATGATGTTGTCTTTACGACACTAAAATGACAAAAATCCAATGTAGGGAACCGAAGATAGGAATTTCTAAAGATTAAATAAAAAAAATTGTACTTTATAGTGCCAAAAAGCCTAACGTGCCACTGGCCACTAATAGTGGGGTGCGTTACTGGGACAAAGTCAAAGTCTCAGGCCGACCGCAATTGAGCGCGGGTCGGCTAGGTTGTGGGCTAGGTCCTGGTCAAAATGTTACCTTCGGACTTAGTCTTTTTCTTGGTTCTTTATTCTCACCAACGGGCTCGTCGGCAGGTCTTCAGGCTTGCTAAATCTGGAGTTCGAGTCGGACTGCGGCCTGTGGCAGCTCGGCAACTCAGTGAAAATGACATGTATTGAATCCTTGGCGTCGACAGCGAGGAGGGTCTCAAAGTGGTCGTCGAGAGCTTCCCTTTCGAAATTGAGTTGAGGTCCGCCAGGAGCTTTTCAGTGGTATGAACCAGCAAAGTCAATGCGATCGGGAGTTAAAATCAGCGTCTTGACTCTCAATGTCAAGCCGGTCTCCTCTAGGAGCTTTTCGGCAAAACTTTGCAGAAAATTTCCAAACTTTGGGTTCTTGCATTTCTTTGGGGAAAAGAAGGTTTCAGTATCACCAGCCAAGGATTCAGAGACTCTGGATTGCCTCTTGGGCACTAGGACTCAATTTCCCACAATGCACCTGTACAATTCAAGAACAATCCAGTTGCAACTGGTCACCTGGGGTGATCTTCTCTTTGGCTTTGCAGGTGACTTCTTCCAGCTCGTTGTACCTGTTGCTGATCAGGAAGTCAATTTCTTTTATTTTGAGTCAGTCACAGTCCTTTCTTTGCAAAGCCTTGTGAGTGCAGCAGGTGTAGTCTTTCTGAGTGCAAGCCTTCTGTGGTGCAGTCCAAGGGTCCAGCAGGGCAGTCCTCCTTCTTCTTTTGATCCATGCAGTGTTCTGGTGAGCTCCTCAGAGCTGTCTTATTTAGTTCTCATTTCTGGGCTTGGGGAAGGGGGCACTCTAACCAGTAGAGAATAAGTTATGTCTTCTAGAATAGCCACTTCCTGTGAAGAGTGGCAAACTTATGGCTCAAAATGCACTATTCTCCAAAAAAACTAAGATGTTAAAATCTCTCCTTGGTGTGTGTGTCTGTGTAACCCAACCAGGAGGTGTGGTTAACTACTGACTACACTCCCTTTCCAGGCCGTCTCCTAATCTAATTAGGTGGTCACCCATCTGTCTGGGGATCAACGAAGTGTGGGCTGGCCTGGGTCGCATGACATCTGTTCTCCTGCCTTTGAAGTTCAGCTTATTTCCCCAGCCGCATTCCTCTCCCTGGCATCTCCAGGAAGCAAATCTACTCCCACTAAAAGGCTGCATTGTTGCAGCCCCAGGCCTCTTCACACCTACTCAGGGAGTAGCTTGGCCCAAGCTATCAAAGGCTGACCAATCAGAAGAGGCTGCTACAGGGCTGTTTCAGGAAACTTCAGGATAGTGAGTTCTAAAACTACTTTCCTGTAACAGCTATATTATATCCAACATTGGCAAGTTGTGAGATTTAATGTGACCGTTAATTTGATACTTTGAATGATATTGCTAGCTAGCTCAAATGCAACGATAGACTTTATTAAATGTAATAAAGCCTTCTCCGTGTTAGCCTTTGGGGCTAGCTGCACTACACTAGGGAAAAACAACTTTGACTGTTTTTCCTTACCAGGGCATACAAAACAGCTTTTATATTGTACTTGCTTTTTATGACAATGCACCCTACCCTTTGGGCACCTAGGTAGAACTTATAAGTAATAAAAAGGTGGTTTTTGACTTTTAATTCCAAGGTCGAATTTGGACATCATTTTATTTTAAAACCAGCCTACAAGGCAGGCCTGGCTTTAAAATGGCACCAGGCACAACAGTAGTACACACTTGGGTGCATTTAGTCCACTGGGGTCTCTAAACCTACATGCTCTACCATATACTAGGGACTCATAGGTAAGTTATCTTTGCCAATTAGAATCATAACAATTATCATATACCTTTAGATGACAGAGAACTAGTCCTGGGCCTGGTTAGCAGAACTCAGGGCACTTTCAGTGTCAGTAACCACCAGCATCAGTCAAAACTATTGAGGTGATCAGGAAAAAAAGGATGCCTTTCCTACATCCTATAGGTACTGAAATGTTAAACAACTGTATGTTAATTCAGCTCAATTTTTATTTTGTGTATCAACATTTAAATGTTGGCGTGCCAAAGGCAAGTCCATCTGTGGCCGGACTGCGCCGTGCGCCAGGACCCCATGCCATTTCCCCACCCGGTCGTACTCTAGAGAAGCACTTCTGGGACTTAGAAGTGACGGTTAGACTGAGAATTGTGCCACCTATGATCCTAATTCCAATCCGGCCCACTACTGTTGTCTGGGCTGCAAGTTTGGCCTGGTACCAAGCAACACATACCCTTTTACTCATTACATGCCGTAGAACTTTACTGCTTCAAATATTGAAAGGAAAGAGCTTCAGCAGCCAATCTCCTGCATGCTTCTGAACACCCAGTCCATAATAAAGAACAAATATGCATTTCCAGACTTTGTGGTAGAGCATGCATTAGATATTATATTCATTACGGAAACCTGGGCCGACGCTATGTCGGACAGGGATCTTAAAATTGCCCTACCGATAGGCTTTAATATTGAAAAAGTCAATCGTCAGACTAAAAGAGGTGGTGGAATTGCGATTATATAGCGCAAATATCTCAAGGTTACATTTGAGCCCTTCACCCACCTTGATTGTGAAACCCTCAGGTTTAAGTTTAAACATAACAATCCCAATCTTTGTAACGGCATTCTGGTATACCGCCCACCTGGACCAAGAGATACATTTATTCAAACTCTGCATGATTTTACTGTATCTTGCATGGAGTTAGCAAATTTCACTATGTTGGGTGATTTCTATTTTCATCTAGCGTTACGTGAAAACAGAGACACTGAACGCCTTGTAGACAGTCTCTGTTATTTCGGTCTTATGCAAATTGTAAATGTACCCACTCATCGGGCAAATCACACTCAGGATGCTGTTTTCACCAATAATCCTGCTTTGATTTTGACAAAAGTATTGCCTTTGACATGGACAGACCATAAGGCCATTTTTCTTTCGCTTCAAATCCCCACAAATAATTTTTCACAATCCATTACTGTTACTACATTCAAATTTCGTCCTTGGAAGAATATTGACCTCAAGGAATTAAACAATAACCTTCTCAGGTCCAAACCTACATTTGGAGGCAATATTGAAGCTGATACTACCAGTTATGTTAACTGGATAGATTCAGCAGTCTCCTCATTGGCTCCAGAGAAAACAGGGAGGAGGCACAGGGAAAGACCCTCAGCCCCTTGGTACTCCCAGGAGATTAAAGAGTTTGAACAGAAGTGCAGACTTCAGGAACGTAGATGGAGGAAGGAGTATTGTCAGGAAGAAAAAATCAAATACAAACTTCTCCTTAATGAATATAAGAATCAAATTATTTCTATAAAATCTAAATATTTTAGTGAGAAAATCAGCATGGTAAAAGACTCAACAAGGGAGCTTTTCAAAACTGTAAACTCTTTAGCGGAGTTAAGCAACGCTAGTACCTTCTGCAATGAACTGGCTGAATTGTTTCAGGACAATGTGAATCAGAGCTTCCAGGCATTCACCACAGGTTAGAATGCCCCTAACTCTGAACATTTTTAGGTTTGTTTTTTTGTCTTAAGGAAAGCAGGATGACAATAGGGATAAGGGACAAGATTTTGTTGGAAAGTTCTCACCGCTCAATGCATCGAAGGTTGCCAAATGTATAATCTCTACGAAGTCAGGGACCCCTACAGACCCTTGTCCTTACCCTTATTTTACATGAGGTCTCAGACACTGTATCAGTATCTCTCACGAATCTACTGAATAACATCATGATTGAAGGTCAGTTTCCAGCAGCCTGGGAAAAAGCATCTGTACTCCCGTTGATTAAAAAAGCGTCCCTTGACCCTCAGGAAGTTAAAGTTACTGACCCATCTTGCACCTCCCTCTGCTGGTAAAGATACTGGAAAAAGTAATGAATGAGGAGATGCTGACCTTTTTAGACTCTAATCACCTTCCGGATTCTTATCAACATGGCTTCAGATCAAGCCATTGCACGGAGTCGGCCTTAGTGGCGGCTTCGAAAGAAATAAGAATGGTGGTTGACAAGGGAGGAAAGGCGAGGTTGATTCTTCTCGATCTATCTGCCGCCTTCGATACGGTCAACCACTCACTTCTTATTAGCCGGCTGGAGATCATCAGTTTCGGAGATACAGCACTTTCCTATCTCAGCTCTTTTTTTGCGGGATAGAGAGCAAGGAGTTGCTCTGGGTGAGTTTGTCTCAGATCCTTTCTCCCTTCCATGTGGGGTGCTACAGGGCTCCTTATTCAGCCCTACCCTCTTTAACATTCATGTCACCCCCGTTGGCCAAACTTATGCGTAGTTATGGCTTTACAGTCATTTCCTACGCAGATTACATACAAATTGTGGTGTCAATAACATCTAAAGTTGAGGAAAGGGCCAAAGATTTTAGGGAGTGTATGGCTCATATTGTGAGCTGGATGGAGAAAAATTGTCTGAAACTAAACTCAGACAAAAAATGATGTATTATTCTTTGGAAATGACACCACCTTTTGGGATTCTACTTGGTGGTCGTCAAGTTTAAGTCCACTTCCTTCCCCAGTGCAAACGGCAAGAAATATGGGAGTTATTTTTGATAGAAAATTATCTTTCTCAGATCAGATTAATCAAATCACTTCATCCTGCTTTTTTCTTCTCAGATTCTTAAAACTTAAAAAAAAATCTTTACTTTCATTCCACCAGATCTTCAAAAAACTGTCATTGTGGCATTAGTCATCACAAAAATTGACTATTGAAATGCCTTATATTCAGGCTCGCAGCAAAGTTTATTACAAAAACGTCAGTCCTTTCAAAATACAGCCACCAGCCTGCTTTTGAATATTCCGAAATTTACATTGGTTTCTCAGTCCATCTGAAGCCTTCATTGGCTCACGGGCCAGGAAAGGATAAATTTTAAGGCACTGTGTGTGGTGCATAAATCCCTCCATCGGACAGGTCCTGAGTACTTTCAAAAGATATTTATCTTGCACACACCAGGCCGTACACTTAGATCAGGTTCAGCTAAATTAGTGGTCGCTCCTAGAATAAATAAGGCGAGCTGGAGCTTCAGGAGCTTTTCTTTTTTTGCCTCTAAACTTTGGAATTCGTTGCCCTGGATGTTGAGATCCCAATCCAATCTACTTCTTTTTAGGAAAGGGATAAAAACTAGGCTCTTTTCTCAGGCCTCTAACTAAACACCAGCTGCCTTTGTCAGTGCATTGAGAACACTAGCACCAAGAAACCCTCTGGCATTATAGCACTATATAAACTGGTTACTTACTTACTTAAATGAAAAACTCTCATGAGCGAGTCATACAGTATTTCAATTCATGCTTCAGATTACACTTTCCTGGTCCCTGTTTTGCCCATGTGTTTTTTTGGATGGTTGGTGTTGCAAAGTAAAATGCGGACCAGGAATCAACCCAAGTTCCATAACAGAGAAGTCTTTAACACAAGTAATGGGTTAATATGAAGCTATGGGAGCAAAGGGAAAGATGAGCGAGCCTGCTGGGACATTCCACCAACTGCCACACTCTACATCGCCTTCCCCGCCTACAAGGTTCCAGCCTTGACACCAAAATTTCATACTTAAAACAGTTACTTCATGAGTAGCATTACACATCTCACTCCACTCAACACCACATGCCTTCCGCCAACAAAACAACAAATTACAGAAGTCAAAAACAATACTAATAAAACGAAAAGAAGATAAAAAATACATTAAGATAGCATTCTGCATTTCTACTGGCCATTATTGACTCAAGTACTGGGTCTATCACTGCAGTTATCCATGCGAACAGGCGGCTTTCACAGGTCCTGGATTAGACATCCCTAGCTCAGCCCCGGGGTGCTGGTTGCTTGAATGCTTTGAGACCCAGGGAATCACCCTGTATCACAGTCACCATTAGACAAGTTAGTAACTTACCTATCTGTATCTCTGAAAATGAAAGTTCTGCTCAAATTCCAAATTCCTCTACTTTCAACAATCACAGCTCCACTGATTATCTCAATATCCACAATAGGATCCAACCACTGGGTATTCAAATTGCCCCTTCCTCTCCTCCACGACATATATCTATCCATCTTCCTTTTATACTCATCAACCTTTCTATGAACTCATTCATAAACAGTTCAATCAGAACCCCCAAAATCAGCGGAGAATTAACGTTCTCTTTCAACTACCAACGTGGTACACATGAAACTGGTTTCCAACCTCTCCAAAGCTCAATGGGAGCACAACAGGGCACACAGTTAAGCATAGTTCTGTATGAGAGCAAATCAGCTTTCACAGACTGATACCAGTTTCCTTTTACGTGAAATTGTACACCTATCTAGGTACTCAGAGAACTTTGTGGTGACAAATTGTAGTCTGGTGTCCGACACCAAATACTCTGGCAAGACTTCCCTACAGAAAACATCCTCCAATAAATTAATCAACAAATCAGAAGTGAAACTCTCCTTGGCTCTCAACTCAGAGCATTTGGAACCGTGGTCCACAGCATGAACATTCTTCATCGCAGCGCATTAAAGGACCAACCTCCCAACTTCCTCCATGGATCCATGGGCAAATCAACAGGCATTTAGATTGCTAGGCACGGCTTGACAGATATATCACTCCTGTTGCAAAGAGCTCAATTTAGCACCCACCTATCCAGATCTGGCCAAAAGAAATACTCACAAATTCACATTTTCATGCAGGGCATTCCTACATATCAAAATGACCCTGATAATTGTTCCTCTCTATGTGTGCGGGGTACCAATTTGCCATTTTCCCCATGTCAGTTCTCAATAGCCCTTCACAAACGACTTTAACTTCTCTGAAAGATTCTCTTCATCAGGCCAACTGTGGGCGATACAATCCTTAACTTTCTGGAGGGTAATCTTCGCCAAGCAGGTTCAAAATCTTGTCAGATAACTCCCAGGTACCCCAATAGTACAAAAAAGGGAATGCCACTTCACACTGCCACTCATTCTCATACATTCCTAACACCGGTAAGAGACGGCCAGACTTACACTCAGAGTCAAGATGGTGCAGCGGCCAGGGCAGCTGACTTCAGAGCACAGGGCTCACGGTTCGATCCCCGGCTCCGGCGGCAGCTCAGCTCAGCACCATGTGACTCTGGGCAATAGCTCACTTAATTTCCACGACGGCCCCCAGCGCCTTGAGACCCGTAAGGGTGAGTAGTTTGCGATTTACAAATACGGATTTACATTTTTACATTTACTTTTTCCATGGACATGTTCGATATCAGATTTACAAGCTTTATGTTTGGCAACTAATCTGGCCAACGTAGCCGTAAGGACTCTCCCACCAACCTGTTATAACATTCGCACAAGGGGCTTATGGCGAATGATGAACCAGGATCTCCACAGAAACAGGCAAAGGTGCTCAGCAATTTAGCTGCACTCAAGTAGTTCCCTCTCTATTACTGAGTAATTTCTCTCAGACTCATGTAAAGTCTTGGAAGTATAAACGACCAAGCACTCACATTCTCCTTCTCCTTGAAGTAACACAAGGAGTAAGCCCCGGTTAGACTATAGGTCAGTCTTTAATACAAGTAAAGGCTCAACAGTGGCAACAGGAAAGAAAAGCAAGTCTGCCAGGACCTTCCTCAAGCGTCACACACTCCAAAGCCCCACCAAGGTTCCACCCTTCACATCAACATTCCAACACTCAATCACCCAATGCACGAGCAGCATTACATATGCCACTCCATTCAACAGTACAGCTGAGACTACTGGCCATCAATGTATTCTTCATTATATTGGAGGTGTGTATTTATCTCCTGTTTTCTTGACCACAATGAAACAGACATTAATTTCTTCATGAACAGACAAAAGCGCCAGGACCACGTTTCCCAGCTGTCTGTAGATGGCTTTCACAGTCAGCCCTTACTATTGCATATGGTTGTAATTCCCCACAAGAAGTAAACTCTTTGTGTAAATATCTCACATTCATTGTACCCCAACTCCTTTAAAGACCCGAAGAAACAGCAAATGGTTCTTCAACTGCAGTACATGACATACCCACACTATATATAGGGATATAGGGTACGTTTAAAGTGAAATGTATGCAGTGGCAATAAGTCAGAGTGACCAATGAGAAATTAAACCTGTACCTTTCTCCAGTTCAAGAATTCCCTTCATTTATATACAATAAACATACATATTTTGGAAAATGCAAATGTGGAGCTTTGCAGTAAAAAAAAATGACAAAACATATAGCCCACGTTGCATTAGCAACTGTGCCATAATAAGAGAAACAAAGGAAAAAGTGGAAAAATGTAATTTTTGGATCAAGAATTGAAAAGGTAGCATAACTGTTAGACCTGGCACCATTGGCGTGGGTCTCCCTTCCATCTTTCGCTTTTTGTCTCCTCTGTGTTTGCTGGTGTTAGATGCTCTGGGCGCTGTGCCACTGCCATTCAGTGCTACAGCGCGAATGCTCCCTATTGTAAAACGACTGGATGAATTGGTCTTCCTATAATTGGCTCATTTGATTTACCTGTTAGTCCCTCGTATAGTGCACCGTGCATGCCCAGGCCTGGTAGACCGAATGCTGCGGGTGGGCCTGCAGCGCCGATTGCGCCACCCACCTAAGCAGCGCGTAAAGTGTGTCTCAGACCTGCCATCGCAGAGTCTGTGCGCGGTCCAGAACTGCCATTCTTTGACTGTGAAGTGAACCCACTTCCCAGTCCCTCGACCTTCCCTTGGCATCATGTAAGTCATCCCTATGGCAGGGTGCGTTGTATGTGAAAGGTAGGACCTGCCTTGGTCTGTGTGGCATGTCCTAATAGTGAATTACACTCCATTTCGTTTTTCACTATTGCAAGGCTATGTGTTCCCTTAGGCCAGAATGGGCAGCTTTGATTATTACATCCTATAATCCTAGCTGACCCAAGGAACATGTTTGGAAAGTCGAATTTAGTATGCCTGAGCTCAGAATATTAAAACACACCTTTTCGTGAGGATTATTTTTATATTCTGTGTTTGAAAATATCACTTCTAGGAAGTAAGTATTTTCATGCCTAAGTCGTCCAGTGTGCTCTGCTGTTATGTGTATTGGATGTCTGGTCTTGGAGGGACAGGGCAGGCTGAGCCCGACCTGGGGTCGAAGTAGCGAGATCTGCAGCTGGAGTATGGGGAGGGGTGACCCTTTGATCTGAGCAGGGCTGGGCCTGGCAAGGTGAATAATGGCTCCAGCCCCCACTGTGCGCCTGATGGCAGACCCCCTCTTCCTCAAAGGCAGGATGCAGCCTCGTAAATAAAGTGCTCCAGGACCACTTCGAGCTGGTTCTGGCTGGGTTCAGTGACTTGTGACTTTTGAGAACAAAGACCTGTGGGGTATAAAGATCTGCGCCGAAACCCCTACACGGTGTGTTACTTCTGGATGTCAAGACGAACCTCTGTCCGTGTAACTAGAGAGAAATGGCTTTGAAACTTTCACCAATCTTGCTGAAGCAACTACCCAAGGGCCTGATTTGAGCTTGCCTCCTGCTGAAGTCTCAGGGACATTAGACTTCACCCATCAGCCTTCTGAATTTCTATTGAGAGGGGTTCTACTCGCAGGTGAGGCCTCTGTCGAGAATTCCAGAGCCTCTGGGTCTACTGCGGGGAACGTGGGCTGAGAATCATCGCTATCGCTATTGTGGGCCGCTGCAGCTGAGGAGCTGTTGCCGCTGAGAGCCCGCATTTGTCTGTGTTACGAGAATCATCGCTATCGCGGGCCGCTGCAGCCGAGGAGCTGTTGCCGCTGAGAGCCCGCATTTGTCTGTTACGAGAATCATCGCTATTGTGGGCCGCTGCAGCTGAGGAGCTGTTGCCGCTGAGAGCCCGCATCTGTCTGTGCTACGTGAATCACCGCTATCGCTATTGTGGGCCGCCGCAGCTGAGGAGCTGTTGCCGCTGAGAGCCCGCATTTGTCTGTGCTACGAGAATCATCGCTATCGCTATTGTGGGCCACTGCAGCTGAGGAGCTGTTGCCGCTGAGAGCCCGCATTTGCCTGTGCTACGAGAATCATCACTATCGCTATTGTGGGCCGCCGCAGCTGAGGAGCTGTTGCCGCTGAGAGCCTGCATTTGTCTATGCTACGAGGATCAGCGCTATCGCTATTGTGGGCCGCCGCGGCTGAGGAGCTGCTGCCGCGGAGAGCCCGCCTTTTTATCACAGCCTCAGGAGCCTCGTGAGTGTACGCCGCGGACCGCTGCAGCTGGGAGCTGCGGCCGCTGCGAGTCCGCCTGTCATCTTCGCGGCTTCCTCCCGAAGCTGCGTGCCGTGCCCCTTTAAACCTCAGGTACATTGTGCATCAACGGGTCGCGTAGACCCCGGCCTCGAACTAAGTTCGTTTCACACGCTTTTGAGTGCTTTTAATTATTAATCCGTATTTGTAAAGCGCAAACTACTCACCCGTACGGGTCTCAAGGCGCTGGGGGCCGTCGTGGAAATTAAGTGAGCTATTGCCCAGAGTCACAAGGTGCTGAGCTGAGCTGCCGCCGGAGCCGGGGACCGAACCGTGAGCCCTGTGCTCCGAAGTCAGCTGCCCTGGCCACTGCACCACACCTCTTCCACTTCTTCGTGAAATTATATTTACGTGCATTGTGGATTTTTGATTGTATTTGAGCCTTGTGTTAAGCTTATATAAAGATACCTATTTTTCTATAGCTACTTGTGTGGTGTCCCTTTGTGATGTCATCACTGCGTTATTGTGTATGGTCATAAATGCTTTACACACTGCCTCGGAGATAGGCCTGTCTGCTCGTGCTCCGTTACCACAGGGTTGAGCAGGGGTTATCAAGGGGTGTAGCCCCCTCACTCTGACTTAGGAAGAAGGGTCCCTACTTGGACATTGGCCAGCCACTGCCAACTAGAGACTCCCATTTCTAACATTGGTGGTCAGCGGTGAGGATCAGGACTTGCATTTGTGATCCACATACAATAACTGGTGTACACCACTAGTGAGTGTAGACCTGAACGCAACCACATACGTGTTGATCTTGTTCTATTTTTTGATCGTAATTGCCAGTTATGTCTACAGTGGGTAAGCCAGCATCCAATGCTTCGGAGGATCTCACCTTTGAGGAAGACAGGTTAGAAACCTACACTGCCAAACAGCTAAAGTCTTTTTGCAAGCAATTCACCGTCCCTATTGAAGGTCTCTCTAGGAAGGAGGAGTATCAGAAGGCGCTCAAGGCCTGGTGGGAGGCGAGGGAGTCCCCCGGGCATGGGGAGAGCCTGGGGACGGGGGAGACAATGCCGGAGGGCAGCAAAATGACAAAGTGGATTTAGTGGGAGGTAAAGCACTTTCCAGTCCAGGTACTAGCGTGTCCTCAAAGGGCCTGTCTCCAGAAGAGATGGAGGACAGGGAGAGAGATAGGAGGCATAGTTTGGAGATGGCCAAATTAGAAGGTCAGAAGGACCTAGAGAGTAAAAAGTTGGATATTGAGAATAACAGGTTGACATTTGAACTTGAGAAAATGAAACTGGAGCATGAGAGAATATTGAGGGAACTGGAGATCAAGGCTAAGAGTTTAGAGATCTCCCCCTCTGGTGGCAGCATACCTTTAGTACCTATAGAGGGTAGAGTTTATATACCCAAGGATGTCATCAAGGATTTCCATAAGAGTGAGGAATTGGGCAATGGTTTGCCACCTACGAGATAGCCATGGTGTCCCACCGGGACCCTGAGAAGGATTGGGGAGCGGGGTTGTGGGGATGCTTTGTGAGTGATGGGAGGGATACCCTGTTGGATCTGCCTGAAGAGAGCAGGATGGTGTATGCCCACATGAAAGAGGCCTTGATGACACAATATGGTTTGACCCCAGAAATGTACAGGCAGAGATTTAGAACCTGTAAGAAGTTAGAGGGTACCACTTGGGTTGAATATGTGTCTTTTTTTGCAGAGCAATGGATCGCTGGGTAAAAGGTAGCAAGGTGGAAACTTTTGAACAACTGTATGATTTGTTTGCGTGGGAGCATTTAGCTAGTAACTGTTTTCCAGAGCTACGCCAGCACCTTGTTGATAGCAAACTGACTAACGCTAGGAAGCTTGCTGAGGAGGCGGACCGCTGGGTGAGCACCCGGGTTCGCAAGGGTCAGGTGGGAGACTTCGCCAAAGGTGGGCAGGGTCCCCAGCAGAGAAGTGGGGGGGACAGGGGTAAACAGAGGGAGTTCCAGAGACGGCCCCAAAGTAATTCCCAAGGGAACCCAGGAGTGGTGTCCCAGTCTCCCCCTGAGAAGAAGCCAGTGCCCCCGACAGGTAGGCCTGTTCATAGGGGGCCCCTTACTTGTTTCAAATGTGGTCAAGTGGGCCACCGATATTATGATCCCCAGTGTCCCCAGAGGGACCTCAACGCACCACCCCGTGCACCACCCCGCCAGCTTGCTAGTGTAGCCCTGGGAGGGGAGGAGATGGGTGCCCCAGGTGGGTGGGATCCCGTAGAATTGACCCTTGTCTCGCTAGGAGACTTTGAGAAGGTCCCTAACCCCACGCTGCCTGATAACACTAAGAAGTACAGGCAGTGGGTGACCATCAATGGCCATAGGGTGGAGGCTCTGAGGGACACCGGAGCAAGTGTGACTGCTGTCAGCTCCCGGTTGGTGTCCCCAGAGCAGGTTGTCCCCCATGCATTCTGCCCAGTAGTGTCAGCAGACAACTCTGAGAGCCAGTGTGAGGTGGCTCAAGTTCCCCTTGAGTGGGGGGGGTCTCAGGAACTCTTCAGGTAGCTGTGAGGCCAGCCATGCCGGTAGACTGTCTGTTGGGCAACGATTTAGAGAACTCCCTGTGGGCTACGGTGGAGAGGAAATCTCACTTGGAAATGTTGGGTCTGCCTGAGTGGGCGTGCGCGACCACTCGGTCCATGGCAGCCAGTAAGGACGTTCAGAAGGACCTGGAGCCTGAAAGTATGGCCCAGGCCCCTGCCTTAAAGAGAAGGGGTAGGGGGCGCGGGAAACCGGCCTCCATAGTTCCCACGGCCCAGGAGGGAGCAGACCTTGAGGGGGATGCCCTGGAGCCTACCGGGGAATAAGTAGCCGAACTGGGGGACCTGCCTGGGCTGACCCATTGGCAGCAGGAAGGAGGGCCCACCAGGGAGGAATTTTGTGAACAGCAGAGAACGTGCCCTTCTCTTGAGGGGCCGCGGCGACAGGCTGCAGCCCAGGCAGCAGGTGATCAGTCAGGGTCACATCTGATCTATTGGGAGAATGACCTCCTTTACAGCGAGCCTAAGGCTGCTGAGCCTGGGTCAGCCCATGGGCTGGTGGTACCCCAGTGCTTCAGAGCCTTCCTACTGGGGTTGGCTCATGGTGTGCCATTGGCAGGACATCTGGGGCAGACCAAGACCTTCGAGAGGCTGGTCACCCACTTTTATTGGCCCCAGATGCGCAGGAGCTCAGATGCTCACTGCAGGACATGTGAAACTTGCCAGGCAAGTGGGAAGAGTGGGGGGAAGATCAAAGCCCCACTCCAGCCCTTTCCAGTTGTCAGTACCCCATTCGAGCGAGTGGGCATTGACATTGTGGGGCCTCTGGACCCCAAGACAGCCATGGGCAACAGGTTCATCCTGGTCTTGGTGGACCATGCCACCCGGTACCCTGAAGCCATCCCGCTCTGGACAGTGACGGCCCCCGATGTGGGACGTGCACTGATGAGGATTTTCTCCTGTGTGGGGTTCCCCAGAGAGGTGGTGTCCAATAGGGGTACTAACTTCATTTCCAAATATATGAAGTCTCTGTGGGAGGAGTGTGGGGTAACTTATAAGTTTACCACCCCTTACCACCCCCAAGGTAATGGGATGGTTGAGAGATTCAACCGGACCCTCAAAGGCATGATTACGGGCCTAGAAGAGTCCATGAGGCGTAAGGGGGGCGTCCTCTTGCCATGCCTGTTGTTTGCTTACCGTGAGGTGCCACAGAAGTCCCTATAGTTCAGCCCCTTTGAACTACTCTATGGTCACCCGGTAAGAGGGCCTCTGAGTCTGGTCAAGGGAGGCTGGGAGCAATCTCCCAGGAAACCTCCCCAGGATGTGTTTAGCTACATGCTGGCCTTCAGGAACCAGACTCGGCATTTCAGAAAGCTTGCTGAGGCGAATCTGGAAGCCAGCCAGGAAGAGATGAAACATTGGCACGATCAGAATGCCACTCTGATTGAGTTTCAGCCTGGTCAAAAGGTTTGGGTCATGGCCCCAGTGGAGCCCTGTGCGCTCCAAGATAAGTGGACCGGACCCTTTGAGGTGGTGGAGCGCAAGAGTCCTGTTACCTACTTGGTGGACTTGCGGTCTCCCCGGAACCCCTTGCGGGTCCTGCATGTCAACCGCCTGAAGCCCCACTTTGAGAGGTCCGAAGTGGGCATGCTCCTGGCCACAGATGCTGGGATGGAGGAGGAGAGTGAGCCTCTTCCTGACCTCCTGTGTGCAAAGGAGCAAGATGGGTCAGTGGAGGGTGTGGTCCTCTCCACCACACTGACCCCTGAGCAGCAGAGTGATTGTCGCCAACTGTTGGGACAATTCAGTGATCTGTTCTCCCTGGTGCCTAGTGTCACTGATTGGTGTGTCCATGAAGTGGACGCTGGGGACAGTCCTCCTGTTAAGCACAAGGCTTACCGAGTGACTGACCGGGTTAGGGCATGCATTAAGGAGGAGGTTTCCAAAATGTTTGCTTTAGGGGTGATTGAGTCCTCTAGCAGCCCTTGGTCCAGCCCAGTGGTCCTGGTACCAAAAGCTGCCGCGCCTGGTGCCACCCCAGAACTTCGGTTCTGCGTGGACTACCGAGGTCTCAATTCAGTCACAAAGGCTGACGCGCACCCCATCCCCAGAGCTGATGAGCTCATAGATCGGCTAGGGGCTGCACGGTACCTCAGCACGTTTGATTTGACGTCTGGGTATTGGGATCGCCTTGACTGATGGGGCAAAGGAGAGGTCAGCATTCTCCACACCGGATGGGCACTACCAGTTCCGGGTGATGCCCTTTGGGATGCAGAATGCCCCTGCCACCTTTTAGAGGTTGGTCAACAGGGTGTTGGTTGGGCTGGAGGATTTCAGTGCCGCCTACCTGGATGACATTGCAGTGTTTAGTTCCTCATGGGAGGACCACCTGCGCCACCTCTGGGAAGTGTTGATGGCACTGCGAAGGGCAGGCCTCACAATCAAGGCAAGTAAGTGCCAGATTGGGCAGGGTTCTGTGGTGTACTTGGGACACCAGGTTGGGAGCGGCCAGGTGGCGCCCCTACAGCCCAAGATTGAAACCATCCTGCTTGGGAACCCCCAAAGACCCAGACACAGGTGAGAGCCTTTTTAGGAATCACGGGTTATTACAGGAGGTTTGTCAAGGGGTATGGCAACATTGTTGCACCCTTGAATGAGCTGGCTTCTAAAAAGCAGCCAAAGATTGTGAACTGGACTGACACCTGTCAGAAAGCTTTTGACGCCCTGAAGACTGCCATGTGCACAGCACCTGTACTTCAGGCGCCCAACTTTTCAAACGAATTTGTTGTCCAGAACGACGCTTCAGAGCATGGTGTGGGGGCTGTTCTGTCACAGATCAATGAGGAGGGCCTAGACCAACCGGTAGCCTTCATTAGTAGGAGGTTACTTCCACGGGAACAGAGATGGAGTGCAATTGAGCGTGAGACATTTGCTGTGGTCTGGGCACTGAAGAAGCTGAGGCCCTACCTGTTTGGGACTCACTTCCGGGTTCAGACGGACCACAGGCCCCTCAGATGGTTGATGTAGATGAGGGGTGAGAATCCCAAGTTGTTGAGGTGGTCTATTTCCCTACAGGGGATGGACTTTACGGTGGAACACCGCCCGGCTACAGAACACGCCAATGCAGATGGTCTGTCCAGATTTTTCCGCCTTAGTGATGAGAATCCCCAAGTGGGTGGGTAGTTCTCCCCACATTTCAGCTGGAGGGGACACGTGTTAGACCTGGCACCATTGGCGTGGGTCTCCCTTCCATCTTTCGCTTTTTGTCTCCTCTGTGTTTGCTGGTGTTAGATGCTCCGGGCGCTGTGCCACTGCCATTCAGTGCTACAGCGCGAATGCTCCCTATTGTAAATTGACTGGATGAATTGGTCTACCCATAATTGGCTCATTTGATTTACCTGTTAGTCCCTCGTATAGTGCACCGTGCGTGCCCAGGGCTGGTAGACCGAATGCTGCGGGTGGGCCTGCAGCGCTGATTGCGCCACGCACCTAAGCAGCACGTAAAGTGTGTCTCAGACCAGCCATCGCAGAGTCTGTGCGCGGTCCAGAACTGCCATTCTTTGACTGTGAAGGGAACCCACTTCCCAGTCCCTCGACCTTCCCTTGGCATCATGTAAGTCATCCCTATGGCAGGGTGCGGTGTATGTGAAAGGTAGGACCTGCCTTGGTCTGTGTGGCATGTCCTAATAGTGAATTACACTCCATTTCGTTTTTCACTATTGCAAGGCTATGTGTTCCCTTAGGCCAGAATGGGCAGCTTTGATTATTACATCCTATAATCCTAGCTGACCCAAGGAACATGTTTGGAAAGTCGAATTTAGTATGCCTGAGCTCAGAATATTAAAGCACAGCTTTTCGTGGGGATTGTTTTTATATTCTGTGTTTGAAAATATTACTTCTAAGAAGTAGGTATTTTCATGCCTAAGTCGTCCAGTGTGCTCTGCTGTTATGTGAATTGGATGTCTGGTCTTGGAGGGTCAGGGCAGGCTGAGCCCGACCTGGGTCGAGTATCGAGATCTGCAGCTGGAGTATGGGGAGGGGTGACCCTTTGATCTGAGCAGGGCTGGGCCTGGCAAGGTGAATGATGGCTCCAGCCCCCACTGTGCGTCTGATGACAGACCCCCTCTTCCTCAAAGGCAGGATGCAGCCTCGTAAATAAAGTGCTCCAGGACCACTTCAAACTGGTTCTGGCTGGGTTCAGTGACTTGTGACTTTTGAGAACAAAGACCTGTGGGGTATAAAGATCTGCGCCGAAACCCCTACAGGGTGTGTTACTTCTGGATGTCAAGACGAACCTCTGTCCGTGTAACTAGAGGGAAAGGACTTTGAAACTTTCACCCATCTTGCTGAAGCAACTACCCAAGGGCCTGATTTGAGCTTGTCTCCTGCTGAAGTCTCAGGGACATTAGACTTCACCCATCAGCCTTCTGAATTCCTATTGAGAGGGGTTCTACTCGCAGGTGAGGCCTCTGTCGAGAATTCCAGAGCCTCTGGGTCTACTGCGGGGAACGTGGGCTGAGAATCATCGCTATCGCTATTGTGGGCCGCTGCAGCTGAGGAGCTGTTGCCGCTGACAGCCCGCATTTGTCTGTGTTACGAGAATCATCGCTATCGCTATTGTGGGCCGCTGCAGCCGAGGAGCTGTTGCCGCTGAGAGCCCGCATTTGTCTGTGTTACGAGAATCATCGCTATCGCTATTGTGGGCCGCTGCAGCTGAGGAGCTGTTGCCGCTGAGAGCCCGCATCTGTCTGTGCTACGAGAATCACCGCTATCGCTATTGTGGGCCGCCGCAGCTGAGGAGCTGTTGCCGCTGAGAGCCCGCATTTGTCTGTGCTACGAGAATCATCGCTATCGCTATTGTGGGCCGCCGCAGCTGAGGAGCTGTTGCCGCTGAGAACCCGCATTTGTCTATGCTACGAGGATCAGCGCTATCGCTATTGTGAGCCGCCACACCTGAGGAGCTGCTGCCGCGGAGAGCCCGCCTTTTTATCACAGCCTCAGGAGCCTCGTGAGTGTACGCCGCGGACCGCTGCAGCTGGGAGCTGCGGCCGCTGCGATTCCACCTGTCATCTTCGCGGCTTCCTCCCGAAGCTGCGTGCCGTGCCCCTTTAAACCTCAGGTACATTGTGCATCACCGGGTCGCGTAGACGCCGGCCTCGAACTAAGTTCGTTTCACACGCTTTTGGGTGCTTTTAATTGCCCTTCTTCGTGAAATTATATTTACGTGCATTGTGGATTTTTGATCGTATTTGAGCCTTGTGTTAAGCTTATATAAAGATACCTATTTTTCTATAGCTACTTGTATGGTGTCCCTTTGTGGTGTCGTCACTGCGTTATTGTGTATGGTCATAAATGCTTCACACACTGCCTCTGAGATAGGCCTGTCTGCTCATGCTACGTTACCACAGGGTTGAGCAGGGGTTATCAAGGGGTGTAGCCCCCTCACTCTGACTTAGGAAGAAGGGTCCCTACTTGGACATTGGCCAGCCACTGCCAACTAGAGACTCCCATTTCTAACAATAACATTCATGAATAACTAAGACAGACTTGGTGAGCATTCAAGCTCTTTACTAGAAACATGCGTTGTCGTCAACTAAAGTAATTTTGCTGCACAAACTCAAAAGTACTGTTCAACTGTGGTAGGATGGATGGTGAGGTGCAAATGCACTGACCACCTGAAAGGGCAGCGAAGAACACAGCACACAGGTAATGCAGGGTTGTCACTAAGATGCTGCCATCTTTGAGCCCTTCAATGCATCCTCTACCTTTTACTACCATACAAAAATAAATCACACCATCATGTTGTGACAGTTTTAATACAATTACCGCATAGGTGTCTCTCTTACTCATGCACAGAAATTGTGCTTAGATGTAATCAACAAAGGATACTGTTTAGATGCTGCTCATTTACCTGAGGCTTCCAGTAGCTCAAACTCATCCTGCTCACAGTAAATGGCAGCCAGCACTGATACTTCCTCCAGAGCCACCGACTCCGACATTGCGCAAGAGGCAGCTTGGCAACACGTTTCCACCCAGGAGCTGTTACTGAAATGCTTTTTTACACTATGGATGACAGAAGAATCCTCAGTGTGCCACTGTCAAAGGTTTGAGTCCATCAGCTTGTCTCAGGAGTCTGCCAACAATAATTTCTAAAATGCACAAGAAGCAAAGACCCAATGAAAAGCAGTGCATGGGTTGATAAGTCTCATATAAAGATAAGAGATTTCTAGTTTATTGGAGTTATGCACGACTGAATCTGTGTTTGCAACGCAAACTCACATAAACATCTACTTATGTTTTAGTGATTTGTATAGTAAATCCCTTTAGGTGTCGATCAAAGTAACCATAACATACAGACTCGACTTATGGGCAATGGCAATACTATGGGCCCGATTCTGATGCGGGTTGGAAAAGCTTCCCGACCGAGGGCCTGATTCTGATGCGGTTAGGAAGGCCTCCTAACGGCATTTGCTCCTTCCAAATCGGATCGGGAACGTGTCTTCCTGACCGAGGGCCCAATTCTGATGCGGTTAGGAACAAATGTTCCCATTGAAGCCAATGGGAGTTCAACCAAATCGTATCTGGAAGCATCCGGATGCATCCTACTCCGCCGGTCGGACTTTCCCGATCCGAGTGGGTCGGACACCATTTCCCAACCGATTCGGTCGGGAAGCTTTTCCAACCCGCATCAGAATCGGCCCCAAAGTCTGGGCATGTTTCAGACTTGGGTACCTCTTATATCACCTTGATTTACAAAATCTGAACGGTTGGTGGATGGAGTCATGGAACACACCATTTGAGGTTTCATCCTCTAATAAACTGGAAAGAACCTGCTACTTACAAAACGGTACTGTCAGCATTCATCCACTCAGATGCTAACAGTGACTTAAAAGTCCATTAATACCTCAAGCCCCACCTATGCCCTTTCAGTGTGCCATGCTTCCAATGTCCAATTCCCACAATTCCTCCTCCACAGCAAGAGCATACACAGAACCTTTAATGTGCCAATTTAGAAGGGCTGTACCTAAGATTTCCTGGAGAGTCTATCAGTGTGAGATGTTGGCATTGTAGTGGTGATGGTGGGTGAGTTGAAAATGTTTTTTGAGGAATCTACAGTTTGCTGTTACCAGTAATTAATTTTATTTTGTAGATATACGTTTTTTTCTTTCACGCTGGGAATCAAAGGCCCACGTGCAACGTCATGGTGGAGCCACGAGCCTCGCCAAAGAAAAATATATACATTCAAACACTCACTTATACATTAATGCATGCACTCAAAGACTCACACAGACAGTCACAGATCAACTCCCAGACCCACTCACAGATGCTTACACCCAGTCACAGAGGTACTCACAGAACCACTCACTCAGATAGCCACTCACAGACTAATGCACCCACTCACAGACCTACATAAATAGTCAAACACTCACACACAGACACTCTCAGAGACTCATGCACCCATTCACAGACCCACTCAGAGACTCATGCACCCAATCACAGACCCACTCAGATAACCACACTCCCACTCAAGACTCATCTAGATAACCATGCATCCACTCACAGACACACTCAGGGATGCATGCACCCACACACAGACCCAATGATAGATAGTTGATTCACTGAGAAACGTAATCAGAAACGTATGCACTGACACACAGACCCACTCAGATTCATGCATGTACTCACAGAGTCATGCAGTCAGTCAGTCAAAGTAACTTTATTCGGTTTCAAAATGAAAACCATAAAAGTACATAAAATCAACAGTACAGTTTATGATTACCATGACCTATTTACAAACAACATGGGAAGCAATTCATACAATTTGATTATTTAAAAAAAAAAAAAAAGGATAAAAATAGGATAAAAAGAATACAATCCTTAAGATTCAATCTTGAACTAAACACTTAAAAAGTACACTGATAATTCTAGTTAATCTGGTTCAGTTACAACTACTAATACCGTTTCCTAATAGCAATTGCAACTTTAATAAAATTGGAAACCCCAGTGCATATATCAAATGTGGCCAGAGAATGCAAATAATTAAAACCGTCAGTATAAAAACATGGCCTAATTTCTCTTAAGATCGGGACTAAAAATGTTCTCCTAGGCTCTTTGTAAAGGGTGCAAAATAGCATAAGGTGCGATGTGCTTTGAGCTGCCAAATTGTCGCAAGGGCAAATCACCAAGTTGTCCGCCCACCCCACTTGTTTCGGGAAAGCCACTAGAAAATGCAGGGTCAATAAACGAAATCTTGTTAAATAAAAACGTGTCTGGGTATTTGTGGTAAACGTTAAATAAAATTACTGTGTAGCAGAAATAAACAAAGAGGGCCTGCTACCTCAGGTTGAGAGCGGCGGGTGTTTGCTCTTGCAGAGTGCACCTCTTTTATGATCCTTTTCGCATTCTCATGGATACTGACTGGGCAATCAAAATAATGTCCCAGGCCTAACTTGTGAAAGTTATCCCTGACAAATTGTAGCCAGGGAATAGTAAATGCGCCATCAAGGTTAAGGCAATCTTTAATAATCTCTCTGGTGAGTGCCAGCTCTTCCGATAACCACATTTTGGCCCATAAAAGTAAGGGGGCAATGTTTATACTATCTTCTACAAAGTCAAGCCCCACCTCGTAATGACAAAAGCTTGTGGGGGCACTATTTGGAAACATCAGTAATCTTTTGATGAATTTATTTTCCATGATTTGCGTCTGGCGACTATTATGATACCCCCAGACACCTGCACCATATGTTACCACAGGAACGCATTTGGCTTTATAAAGTGTAACCAGTTCGGTCACTGGTTTGTGCCCTAGGTTGGATGCAAAACGAAAAAGTCCCTCAACCACCCTACCTGCGTTGTGCATCCTTGTGGTGACAAGCGGACCCCAATTCAGCTTATTATTAAAAATGTTCCCTAAATAAATAAAATTACTCCTTTTATCAATCCTCTTTGGGCCAACGGCATAGTTTCTAGTTTTAGGCCCACAAACCATAACATAGGATTTCATAAAATTAACCTTTAGATCCAGTGATAACATAAAATCAGAAAATGCATCAAGAGATTTTTGAAGGCCATTTGCAGTTAGGGCCATTAGGACAGTATCATCCGCATAGGAAAGAAGCGGGACCCGGGTGCCCCCAATGCGTGGACAGTCAAGATCTTTTTCTGACAGGAAAGCATCAAGACCATTGGTGTAAATTATAAAAAGAAAAGGAGCTACGATGCATCCCTGCCGAACACCCTCTGTCGATGCGATAGGCCTAGTTTTTTCACCAATGGCGCCATATCTAATGCTTACAGATGTGGAGGCGTGGAGCCTGCGGAGAAGAGAAACTAGGGGTTCCTCAACTCCCATTTTCCCCATCAGTGCCCACAACTTGTCCCGATTTACAGTATCAAAAGCACTGGACAAGTCCATGAAGGCCAGATGGATAGAACCCCTCCTGGCCTTCATGTACTTGCCCATGATCAGGGACAAGTTGAGGCACTGTTCGACAGTACCCATGCCCCGCCTGAAGCCATACTGTGATCTTGCAATCACCCCTGTGTCTGTCGCCCAGGTTTCTAATCTAGCAAGGACAACCCTTCCCAACAATTTTGCTGTGGCATCAATAAGGGAGATTGGTCTATAGCAGGAAGGGTCACACCTGTTACCTTTTTTAAACACAGGGACCACTATAGCCTCCTTCCAAGATGGCGGGATAGGGCCGATCACCACTGCTTTAAACACATTGGTCAATAATGGAGCCCACAGATTAGGATTGATTTTAAAAAGATCCAGTGGCACTCCATCTTTCATGCTGATTCCTTTGGCTATGGCTTCCTCAACCTCAACTACTGAGATTGACGCACTTAGGTGACAGGCCGAGGTTAGGTCTTGGGGCAGATCCTCACTGGGGACTTTATGTAGGCGGCCATTTGGATTAAATATGGCCGCATAATGGGCTTCCCAAACATCCCCCAAAATCAGGGAATCCATCCTGCCCAAATCCTCATTAAATAATGGGCGATTAATGACTTCCCAGAAGCTTTTCGAGTCCTTAAGGGTGCTCGCTCTTTCCAGGTCATCCCAGGCTGAGCGCCTCAGTTCTTCTTTCCTCTGTTTCACTGTATCTTTGTAAACCTTCCGAGCATATTTAATCTGAGCCCTATCTCGGGGGTGTACGTGCAATGCCAGTTTTAAAATTGTATGCGCTCGTGCATTCCACATTAAACCACCTTATCTCCGGATGGTCCATCGCCTTAATTGTTTTAGTCAAGTTTTTGGCTACATCCGAACAGATCAGTTGAAATTCCTGAATAATCTCAGCTGGGGGCAAGTCAAGGGCGAAGCACTTCACAATAGAGTCATAATTTGATCTAACAGTTTTAGCTTCAAACGCAATAGGTTTTACTTTATTCCATTTCAATCTTACCCCTTTGTTAGAATTAAAAGAAGCTTTATAACCAGCAACAATCCCCGGCTGAGCTATTATACTAATGGATGCTATAAGGGGGTTGTGATCGCTCGCACTATTTGGATCCACTTTGAAGTCATCAATGAGTTGCAGGAACTTTCGTGTTATGAACATAAAATCAATAATACTCTCCCTACCTCCACCCACATAGGTGGGGCACTGTATTAAGGGGTTACTAACTAAATCATTAATAAGGCCCAAAACATTCTCCACAATAATAGAATTTAGGCCCTCTCCCTGGGGAGTATGATTAAAATGCGCCAGGGGCTGCCCCACCATGCTTAGCAACCCGCAGGCATGACCAGAGCTATTGGGCAGATTGAGTAATTGAAATCTCCAACCCAGAGAATACAGTCACTCACCCACTCACATACTCATACACCCACTCACAGGGTCGTTATAGTTAGGAAATAGAATTTTTTTTTAACTTAGAAATTCACTGAAAAAAAACTAAGGTTACTGGGACGTTATGGTTAAACTCAGATTTCACTTGTACAAAAACCAGTGAAATTCAGCAGTCATAGCTACCGGAGCTAACTAGAACTTACGCTCCCGCAATGCACTGCTTATGACTTCACATATTACATCACTCACGACATGGTCGGTGACATCACTGATGACATCATCCACAGAGCCACTCACATACCCATGCAACCTCTTGTACGCCCACTCTCACACCCGCACCACCACTCACATACACATTCATAGACCCATACCAGTACTCACTCACCCACTCACTCCTCCATAGAGGCTCACTCACACACCTACTCACTCACTCATACAGCCACTCACACAACCATTCACTCATCCATACAGCCACTCATACAACCTGTCACTCACCCGTACAGCCAGTCACATAGCCACACACTCACCCATGCAGCTACTCACACACACACACTTATTTACCTACAGTAACTGACACACCCACTCACCCTTACAGCCTCTCAACAAAACCACTCACTTACCCATACAAGCACTCACACACTCGCTCACACACCCACACAACCACTTATATACCCATTCACACATGCATACAAGCACTCACATATCCGCTCACTCACCCACACAGCCATTCACATTGACACTCACTCTCCAACACAGCCACTCACAAACCAACTCATTTAACCCAATATTCACTCAAAGAGCCACTCACTCATCCATACAGCCACTTACACACCCAGTCACTCACTCATACAGCTATTCAGACACCCACTGACTCACCCATTGTCACATATACACCCGCTTACCCACTCATAGAGCCACTCACACCCCCACTCACTGGCCCATACAGCCACCGACACACCCACTCACTCACTGATACAGCCCCTCACACATCAACTCACTCACCCACACAGCTACTCACACACCCACACCCATACAGCCACTTACACACCCATACACACAAGGATACATGCAACACATAGCCATTCACATAATATATGTTAGAAGCATTATCACTCAGTAGTAGTGCACCTAATATACTAATTTAACTTTTGTAGTAGGTTAGTATATATGTTTAACAATCATAAACTCTTAGAAAACACTTTCACTGGATGAAGTCATCAGTGATGACATCAGTGATGTCACTGACCATGTAATGAGTGATGTAATAAACGATGTCATAAGCAGTGCATTATGGGCGTAAGTTATAGTTAGCTCAGATAACTATAACTGCAGAATTTTTGTGGTTTTGCACGAGTGAAATCTAAGCCTAACTATAACGTCCCTGTAACCTTTGTTTTTTTAGTGAATTTCTAAGGTTTTTTTAAATTCTATTTCCCAACTATAATGACCTTGTAACCTTTGTTTTTTTAAGTGAATATATACATATATATATATATACTGACACTGATGAAGGCTGAGGCTGAAACGTGCTTGTTGTTTATTTTCTGTGCACAAATAAATCCGTACCTGGATTTAAAACCAATGAGAGTGCTGGTCTTTGCTGTTTGAAGAGGCAGCGGAGCGTCATATATATATATACATATATATATATATATATATATATATATATATATATATATATACACACGTGTAGGAAGTAGCTGGTTCATAATGAGCTCAATAAGATGTATATGCTGGAATGTCTCCGGCCTAAATACAACTAGCAAACCTCAGTTAGTTCAGGAGGAGCTCAAAATGTATAAACCCCATATAGTATGTCTTACTGAAACTCATTTGGCATTCAAAGACAGGTTTTGGCTTAAGCAATTTGGTTACAATATCATTGTGTGTACATCTCAGGCTGTTTCAATTAGGGGGTAGCTATGTTGGCAGATAATGACTAGAATATAATCTTCTTAGGGCTACAGCAGATTCAGGGGGAGATGGGTGATTGGGCAGCTGATAATGAATGGTACTAAGTATGTGTTTTGCACAATATATGGGCCCAATGCTGACGAACCTGACATGATAGATGCACTGATTATAGAACTATTGGAATGGCAGGGGGAACTTTTAGTTATGGGCGATGTTAACTGTACTATGGATTATGCAATAGATTCTACTAATCAGCATGCCTCCTTAATAATAAGGAAGGTTAGGGCTTCTGTTCTTGAATTAGCACTTTTGCATTGCCTTAGTGACACATGGAGGTCACTACACCCAACAGTGCCAGGATATACGTATTACTCCGCTCCACATAAACAATATTCTACGATTGATTTGGCTTCCGTTAAAGACAAAATATTGCAATCCGCAGTGATGAAAGTGTGTCCTAGAGTGACATCGGACCACAATCCCATTCTGCTATCTTTTCATTTGCAGGCAGTAAATAGTTAAAGGAGCTCATTTGCCTTTCCTCGCCACTTACTTTCGGATAAGGAATACATATTGGTGGTCCAAAAAAACATAGTAAAGTTTATAGAGAATAATGTTGGTTCTACATCCCCGCTGATTGTATGAGACACTATGAAGGCCTTCAAAGGGGCGTTACCCAGCAGTATAATTTTCAGCAAAATAATAATAAAGAAATTCACATGAGGGCAACTCGGAGGGCAGTTATGCAGCTAGAAATTTTACATGCTGATGAAATCAGGCAGTGGGGTCACAAGCAACAGAAAATATATTTCTCTTTGACTGAGAAACACTCATGTCTGGGAAATATATTAAAGGAGAAGGTAGCGGCCAGTTATAATAAACATCGTTCCCTCCAGTATGAACAGGTGGTGAGAGTATTGGCGCATCAATTGGCAGATAAAAAACCTAAGAGCCGAATTAAGGCTATTAAGGGCGAGGATGGATAATTACATTCACAATTAATAGTGAAACAATTTGCTGTGTTTTATCAGAAACTATGCGGTCTAATTAACGTATTTGATGAAAAGGGGTTTTATAAATACTTACAGGGATGTGCCCTCCCAAGGCTGAGCATAGAGCAAGTAAAAGGCTCTTCAAGAGGAAATTTCTGGTGTAGAAATTCTGGAGGCTCTGGCAGCATTGCCATATGGTAAAGCAGCAGTGACGACGCAATACCAATCGAGTTTTATAAAGTGTTTAAGGATTATCTTGTGTCTTTAGTGGGTGATGTCTTACGATATATAGGAGATAGTGGGGATCTGCCTAGCTCATGGAACATGATTAATATTGTCTTTTTTTAATGATGGCCAAGTCATCAGAGTAGTGCGGTTCCTACCTACCTATTTCTTTTATAAACGTGGCTGCAACGATCTTTGCTAAAGTTTTAGCTGCCCGGTTGGCATCCTTAATGCCAGGGCTGGTATCAAGTCAGCAGCATGGTTTCATATTGGGTAGGGCTACCACGGCCCATGTCAGTACGGCAGTAGTAGCTTTTGATGTGGCAAGAAAATGTGGTAAGAAAGTTAGGCATTAATATGGGGATGGTACTATTGGATGCAGAAAAGGCATATGACTGAGTGGTATGGGACTGCCTTTGGGCCAAACTCTCTGCCAATGGTTTGAGCGGCCGATACTGTATGTGGGTGTAGGCCCTATATAACAATCCTAGGGCTCAGTTGGCATATGCATGGTAACTGTCTACTTCTTTTCGGATATATCGGGGAACTCAGCAGGGGTGCCCGCTTTCCCCTTTACTATTTGCTTTATATAATCGAGCCGTTTATACGCTCGCTGTATTTAAATACTAATATCCAACCTGTCAGATCAGGAGCATGTGAGTTGAAGGTTACTGCATATGCTGACGACGTGGCTGTCTATTCTTCGGATCCAGTAGCTGTATTAGATTGTATTAAAGAGGAAGCCAATAAATTTGGCACCTTCTTTGGATATAAATTGAATGTCAGTAAGACACAAGTTCTTAATTTTCAACCTGCTAGACTAGTCCCTGGTGCTTTTTCGTCTGTTGTGTATTTGGGGGTTCAGATCTCTCCCCAGGTGGAACAAGTCATGACATTAAATTACGAGCCCCTGCTGTAATCTATGATTAAAAGTTTTAAAACTTGGCATAAGTTACCCGTTAGTATAATAGGAAGGTGTAACATAATTAAAATGAATATATTACCGAAATTCCTATATCTTTTTCATGCAATACCTCTACGGGTTCCAAATTATTATTTTTTTTTTTTTAAACTTGACGGGCTATTGGTAGCTTTATTTGGGGGTATTAAAAAAGCTTGGCATGCAGTACGATACATTAAATTTCCCTATAATCAGAGCGGGCTACAGCTTCCTGATTTCAAGTTGTAATATCGGGCTGCATTTGCTGGGCGCCTTCGCAATTTGCTGACTGTGGGTAATCCAGATTTTTGTTATTGTTTCGCGCTTGGACCAGATAGCAGATTGTTCTTATACAGAGCTAATGATGGGAACTATTTTATAAGAGTCAGATTTAAGGCTATTAGGGATATAGTCTATATTTGGCGCAAAATCTAATCTAAGTACTTCCTACCTCTTGTCAGGGCCTGTCCGGGACTATGTGGGGAACACAGTCAGGGACTTGGGTAAGGACTGGGAACAGGGTAGGAAACAAACAACAGAGAGGAGTACAGCGCTGCCCAGGAGCACACAGGAAGACCGAGGAGAAAAGGGATCCAAAAGGGAAGCCTGTAGAGGTGAACAAGAAGGGTGAGACTCAGAAAAAGAAGGGCACTCATGAGGCGGCTCAGCATTCAGAATCACTAAACCTTGGACGGATGTGCAATACACTTAAACATAAGACAACATTAACAATAAAGGGGATGTGTGGGGTAAAGCACTCAGGAGCTCCACACGGTAAGACTGAAGCTCAGTAAGTTCCTTACCCACAATTGCTGTTACAGACACTAACTGGAAATACCCACATATAGGATATGTATACAAAGGCAGGGTCTGTGGAGCTTATACCTAGGGTGATGTTATAACAGTAACTCAAAGACAATACTCACAGTAAACAAGAAACACCACCTAGGTAGTCAGCTGTGCCCACGGATCCTGGCGATCAAACAGGAACACGCAAGGCAGTAACAGCAAAGGGGTAGAACTAAATACAAGCACAATAGACAAGGAGCTAGCAAGGAGGAGTGCTTAACAGAAAAGGAAGGAAATCATAGGGCACACTTGGCAGAGAGTAGGTAACAAACATACAAGGTAACAGAAGCGAGACAGCAGAATAGAAAGATAGCAAACTAGAACTGGAACCAAGGAAATGGGATGAAAGGCAGGGACTGGAAAAGGATATACAGAAAGGGAGGCTACAAGGGTGTACTAGAATAATGCAGGGTTAGGAAACCAGAAAAGAAAGTAGCATAGGATGCAGAGCTGGGGCAAGAATAGAGAAAAGGTTCAGGAGTCAAAGTAGCACTACAGATCAGGAACAAGGAAACTTAAAGGTTTAGGAATCAAGGAAGCACTGCAAGCAGTGCTGGTTCAGGAAACAGGAAAATAGCAGCAGGCCAGGAAACTTAGGAAACCAGGTAGCACTGCAGGCAGTGCTAAATCAGGTACAAGGAAAATAACAGCAGGTCAGGAAAAAGGCAGGACTAAAGCTCAGGAAAATACTGGAAACAAATAGCAGAAGGCTCAGGAAACACTGGAAACAAGGATTGGCATCACCGGTAAACAGCTTGCAATGACCAACACTGGGCTGAAGGGAGCTGGGGCTTAAAAGAGCTCACATTAATCACATGCAGCTGGTGTGAGCAGGCTAGCAGCAGCCAGCCACAGGTGATCTGAATTCCTCCACCCATCCTTGGCCTGCAGGGGTGGAGACTGAGCAGCGCGCAGGGAATCCTGGGTAATGGAGTTTTCAGGCCTGAGTAGGCTGGCTTCAGAAAACCCGGCACGGACTGGGAATGGATGTTAGTTCCCACTATATGTCCAAACGGCTGGAAGTCAGGCTTTGCATGCAGGGGAGGGTCTGGAAGTTTATTAGAGCACTGGAAAGTCCCCCAGTTCCGCCCCCTGGTGGTGGACACGGGAATACAGGGAGCAAGTCGTGACACCTCTTATTCATGTGAACTTCCCCCGTGGGAAAATCCGATGCTCCCAGAAGTATTTCATGACCCTATTGGCAAGATCTGGGCTAGTTATGGGGTTGAGCTAATAGGACATTTATACAATATAAACGGGTTTCGAACATATGAAAGTTTGCCTAGCTCTTTTGATCTTCCTCATCAGCTATTTTTTAAATATTTGCAGATCAGGTATTATTTTTTGGTGCGTCGGGGGATAAAGGTGTGGGAGATCTCAGATCTATTGACAGGTCTTTATCAGGCACTAAAGAAGTCGTTAATAAGCACTATCTATCAGAACCTTTGCCAACACAGAATTAATGACAGCTCGAAGCTTGTTCGGAAATGGAGTAATCTTTTATCAGGCGATATTACCTCCACAGAAGTAATAGCTGCATTAGAAACAATGGAGAGGTCAACATGTTCCATAAGTTTAAAATTACAGCAATTTAGAACTATCTGTATATTATTCTCCTGATATAATAGCAATGTGGGCTGGTAACAAGGTGAAGGATAGAGGGGAGAAGAATAAATGCCCTAAATGTGGACTGATGGCCTCAAACCTGCTGCATATGTTTGTTACTTGCCCAGAACTGGGAATGTTTTGGGAAGAGGTGTGCCAGACTATACGGATCTGTCTTGGTCTAGATCTGTAATTAACAGATAAGGAGATCATGCTTGGGTATAGGGTTGTAGCAGATTTCGGTCTAAATTGCCTCTTCTCTGTTATTATTGTTACAGCTAGGCTGCGTATAGCTAGGGCGTGGATTTCACCAACGTCCCCAAGAGTAGCAGAGTGGTGGGCAATTCTGAGGGAATCTATGAGAGGGAACTTGCTCTAACTAGGACTCGGGGACTATGTTCTATTAAAAGATTTGAATGCATATGGAGCAGGTTTAAATGGGATTATCAAGATGATTTAAACTGATTTATCTTGTTCTGCCCCCCCCCCCCTTTCTTTTCTTTCTTCTCTTTTTTTCTCTTTTCTTAATCACTTTAAGATCATTTGGTGGTGGGAGGGTCGGGGGACAAAAACCCAACTTTCCCAAATCGTATCGGGCCAATCTCTACTCATTATCATTAATACAAAGAGGGGTGCAGTAAAGATCCATTTCAATACCTTGTTATTGCCAACTTCTGAGTTTGGCAAGATAAAGATTCCACGAGCCCTACAAACTCCTAAATTAAATGTTTAATTTAGGTTGTCTTTTCTTCGGAAATAGAAAGTAATTGTCAGCCTCACATTAAAAGTTGTGCTAAAGATCATAGGAAAGTCTGTCAGTCAGTAGAGACTCTCAAACGCATCTTAATTAGGATGGCCGAGTAATACTCCGCCCACTCGTGGAACTCCGCAGAATTCTCCTGAGTTTTTCGGCAGCTCCGTGGAATTCAGCAGAGTGAACACTCCACGAGCTCCTCAAAGGCCTACCTGAAAATTAAATGCTACTAGTGGGACTGCAGCACTGATTGTGTCACCCACTTGAGTACCCTTTCAGCATGTCTCAGGCCTGCCACTGCTGCCTGAATTCAGTTTTAAATTGCCATGTTGACTTAGCATTAAAGCCCTTGTCACGCCATGAACTTCAGTTTTATTACATACAAGTCACCCCTAAGGTACGCCTTTAGTAGCCCACAGGGCAGGGTGCTGTGTAATTGAAAGGTTGGACATGTACTTAAGTTTTAAACGTACTGTAGTGGAAAACTCCTAAATTCGTTTTTCACTACTGTGAGGCCTACCCCTCTCATTGGATAACGTAGGTAACTCCTTATTACATTTAATAAGCTGTAACGTCCAATTGAGAGCAGATAGCTGCTTAATGTTTGGTGTCTTTGGAATTGCAATGAAAAGCCCCATTTAATTGTGAAATTGGGTTTTTAATTACAATTTTGAAAATGCGACTTTTAGAAATTTGGCATTGTTCTGCCCTTGGCCACTTTGTGCCTGTAGCCTGTCTTGGGTCACATGACTGGGTGTAACTGACAGACTTTGTGAATTTCTCCCAGTCAGTCACACAATAGAGGGATTAGGTGTGCATTAATGGGCCACCTGCTGGCAGGATGAGGGGGTGGGGCTGAGCACAGCCCCACTTGCAACTAAATAGGGAGTGCTCTATCCTCACACAAAGGACCTATCACCTCCACATTGTCACTGCAGCCAGCTTGGAGCCAGGGTAGGGAGTCAGGAATTTCCAAGCACTTCAAAGCCACTGTCTAGAAGCTTCTCCTACCTTTCAGAAGGAGGGCACAAGATTATAGTGAAATGGGGAACTCAGACACTAACTCTTCAGTACACTTCTGGACCTGTGGATACTCTGCCAGGAAGGACTGTCGTGCTGCCTAAAGGACTGCAACTCTGCTGGACTGCCGACCTGCTGCATCTTTGCTGAATTGCTGCCTTTCTGCCCTTTAGCCTGGGGAAGATGAACTGGACCTGTAACTTCATCTTGACCCCAGGGCTACCGAAAGGGACCCCAAGGGCTTGTCTGCTGGCCTCCTAATCTGGGCCTCAGGGACATAAAAGGCTCAACATCCTGCACCAGCACCTGGACTCAGCTGAAGTGAGTTCCTGACCCCCACATGGTGCCCCTCAGTTCCTGGACACTTGGGGGCCGATTCCGATCTCGGCCGGTAGGGCTCCGAATCGGATTCGGCTTAACCGGATCCGATTCGGAGCCCTATTTCCCGACCAATTCGTACGCGCGTCCGGGCGAGCGAGTACGATGCGTATTCGCCGACCGACTCGTCCGGGCGTCCCGACCGCTCCGACCGACTCGATCCCGGGTCGAACCGCACCGACCGACTCGCACGGACACGACTCACACCGCGCAATGGAGACGTTCCCCGGCCGGGTAAGTACGATGCGCGCCGCGAGCAGTCCGACCGAGCTGCGCACTCCGGCTCGAAAGAGCTGTCGGAGCCGTACTTTGGGGGTCCGTGTCGGACCCCCCTGTACGCGTAGCTGCGCGAGTCGCACACAGGGGGGACCCATGGGTCCCCCCTACCTGTGCGTGTACGGCGCGAATCGCTTCGCCGCGTACACGCAGTAGGGGGCGCACTTGTCCGCATCGCACCCATTGAGTCAATGGGAGCCCGCGTACGCGTTGTACGACAGGCTCCCATTGACTTCAACGGGAGTCCGATGGCATACGTGCGCATCGTACTCGTTCGGTCGGACTGCACGGGTCCGATTCGGTCGGAAATCTCTCCGGGTCTGGCTCGGTCGGAGAGATTTCCGGCCCGAATTGGAATCGGCCCCTTGGTGTGGTCTCAGACACCTGTAATGAAGTTTTTTAGCTCTTTCGTGACCATGAACAGGTCCGTTCGCGCTAAGACTTCGTTGCCTGCACTGCCATTCAATGCAAAGCTCCGGCAGCTGCCTCTTCGCGCTACAGCATCAACCGATTGCAGTGACCACCAACACTAAACTCCAGCAATGCCTTCTGCGATGCCTGGCCTGCTCTTTGTGTTACGCCGGCAGCCTCCCGCAATGCTTTCCTGTTTCCACACCCCCTCCACCGCGAATGGGACCCTTGGCATTTAGAAGGTAAACTTTCAGCATGACTAATCTGGTAAGTGTAATCGACCTGCGCTCCATCGCGGTCGGCCTGAACTTGTGATTTTGACCCAGCCCAGCGCGACCAGATATCCAAAGTTGGCGCTTTGTGCTTTTTGGTGCTATTTTCACTAAAATCCTTAAAAATTTATAACTATGGTTCTACGGATTGGATTTTTGTAGTTTTGGTGTCAAAAATTTATGAAAAGTGACTATTTTTCTAAAGTGGTGTGAGATTTTTCTTGTGTTGTTTTTTTCTCTTTGTTACTATTTGTGTGCTGCATAAATACTGTGCACATTGCCTATAAGTTAAGCCTGACTGCGTTTTTGTGCCAAGATTCCCAGGGTTAGCACAAATTAATTTTGTGACTTTTTGTTGTTCTCCCTGCAAGGGATTGTGGCTGTTGCTTGACCAGGGCTCAGACCACTTTCAAGCAACAACCCAATTCTGCACAATTAATTTGTGATTAAGCTTTGTCTATTTGTGCAGACAGAAATATTAGCCAAGTGCACGTACAATTTATAGCACTAAGCAGGACCCATCTAAACATTTTCATCAAATTTGGGAACCATTTAAATTATAATTGGAAACCAAGAATAAAATCTGGTTTTAGTGCTTGACACAGTCTTCTAAGACACTACAGATGGTAGCAATAGATGAGTGATGAAGTACCACCTACTGTACATTATATGGATATTGTAAGTCAGAAAGAAGTTCTGTGATCATACAGCAACAACAATGAGAAGGCCTGGTTACTATGCATGGCTAAAGAACTCAACTGTTATCAGCAATAGCCTTTTCATGTACTGCACAGAGTATTTGTTTTCCTTGCAAAATATGGTCACACCATTACCATTCTCCAAAAAGATGAAATTGTTGGTTAATTACTATTTCATAATATTGATACACTAGATGGAGATAAGGAGACTAAAGATGGAATCTCTAATGAGAAACTGCACACAACACATTTTTATAAGCGGTTCAATTTGTGTTAAAAAAACGGTTGTGGTTCAGACTGTAAGGCAACCTAGAGAGAGATTCCTAGTATTGTGTAATGGGCTCTAATTGAGCAAAAAACAAACACACTGCTTTGTCTCCTATTCGCTTATCACTGTTCATTTCAGGCAAAGATAGTCCGCTCGCACAGTAAAGCTTGTTCTTCCTTTCATTGTTCAAACCACAGTTTTGATTCTGCTCCATGAACTGCCTTCACTTGCTAAGCATATTGCGAAATCACAATTCAATTGCAATATTATTACAGTTCAGTGGATGCATCCTTTAATTATTAGAGGGGACTTGTAATGTCACAAATACACTACGAAAAGAATATTAGAGACAGGTTTTACACATGTATTGCTGGCTTCCAAGTACAAAAGACGGCTACCAGTCTGGACAATAGAGAATACAGAAATGCTAGACCCTACAGATCACTGTATTTCTAGACACCAAAGATCAATTAATTTCTAATTTCTTTAGTCGGTAACATTTCCGGTATTGAAGTTGGCAATCATAGACGCTATGGCTTCCCTCCAAGTTAGAGTTGCCACTTTTCTCAGAGACAAAATACCAGTCATGTCTGTGTTTTGTAGTTCTGGGAGGACTCAGGAGGAGGAAAATAAATAACAGTTTAATTTTAATGTTTTGCATATTTTAACACTGCAATTCTGGCTCTATTCGCCTTAAAAGAGATTTAGTAATACAAGCCAATGCACCTCTACAATACTTTTGATGCAGTTGCACCCTTTTCTACAAGAGCTCAATTGGGAAAAATACCGGATTTTTAGGACTTTACAGCTTTTTAAAAAAACTTTTTCTGAGCATGTAAATACCAGTCAGACCAAAAAAAAAGACCAGGAGGAAAACATACTCCAAGACTTGGTGATGGCAACCCTACCAGCTGGTACAGAGTAACTGCACTACATAACTATCTTCGACGGGCACTAAAGAATGCAGTACTCATGCATTCACAACAGTTCAAGGGATTTTAACACCATTAGGTTTCACGAATGTCAACGTAACAGTGTTAAACACATAGGAAATATTCTCCCAACTCGAGGAAAGGCGTTAACCAAAGATGTCACATCTGCGCGAGCCGAAAGTTCGAAATTGTTACAGAAGAGAAACAAAAAATGTTGCTGGTATACGTGCCCCCTACCACTCCGACAGGTTTTAAATGTTGCATTAGACCACAAGATATGTGGTAGATATAGGGAGGAAAAGCCACCTTCCCTACTGCGCAAATCAGTGGGCAGACAGCGGTACTGTACATCGACTGAAAGTTCAAACAAAACTAGAGAGTGCAGTGGGCCATATCCACCTAAAATACTCGGGAGGAGGGGCGACGGGTGCTGAACAGATACGTACTGCGACGTATCAGCCGGGTGACTCTCCGCGGCGAAATGAGCCTTAGAAGCTGCTATGTTGGGCGGGCCGCAGTTTAGGCTATGGGCAGCCGTGGGCAGTGCGGGCCTTGCAGCAATATCATGTCCCTGTTCCCTCCCAATTCTTAGGGGGAGCGCAGCAGGTGGAAAAGGAGACGGGGGCGGTCGAGCAGGAAGTTAATTCAGTGAGTATAACGTGAGTTTCTTAGAGCAATTTCCCTAAGTTTTCTTCAGCCAATAGGAAGACAAGATACATCTGGTATTCCCCCTCGGGTTCGTGTATCCCCTGCGTTCGGCAGCCTTCATTGGGCATCTGCGCAACGGCTCCGCCCACAGAAGGAGAGAGTAACTTCGGCCCTGCTCCGCCTCGGCCTCAGCAGCAGACAGAAGCAGCAGCGCTCCGAGCTGAGCTGCTGCTACAAATGCGCCCGTTGTTCCCTTACAGGGAGGGACATCCAGGAAGAGAATCAGTAGGGATCTTAACTGTTCCCTCTGTTTATCCTGTCATGATCTCTGACTATTTGCGCTGACATGTTCAAGTTATTAATTAAATGTGAAACAAAGGAGGAAAATTAATGGAGCTCTCTAATGATAAACGAAATGAAAAGATAAGGGAACGGAACGAAATGAACACGAGTTAAAGAGAACTAAAAGTAAGGAAAGCATCACAGTAATGGAAAAAGCAAGGAAATAACGCAAAAACAAAAGAGTGAATAAGTGCAGGATTGTAAAAGAACGAGAGACAATGCATGAGACGAAAACGGAGAAAGAAAACATTTTTCTTTTGTTAAATAATTTTTATTGATGTAAGAAAACATTTTGACTGTTCAACTATAGAACCTATTCAAAGCTTTAGACATACTTCATGGACAGAAGCAGCAAAGCCTTATTTGCTTGTAGATATGTGCTTGGTGGTGATATCTCTTATCACAACTCTTTGACTCCTTATTCAACCCAGACGTGATTGAGCCAACAAATTAACAGGGACAGCCGAGCTAAGGGTCTGTCTGCCTTGGCTCTTAGAGCCCATGCACAAGTCTAGCCTTGAACATGTTTGCCATGTAAACCATACAAGGAACATTGTGTAAAACATAAAGTCTGATCTAAATTCAAAGAAGTGTATTTCATTAACACATGGAAACTTTGACATTAATAGCGCTGCACTGAGAAACAGTGGCACAACAATGGCCCCCGAAGTTCCTTGCCGGGGGGGGGGCGAGCTCCAAGTGGCCCCCCCCCAGCACTGGGCACGGGCAGGCCTGAGAGCTCCTGACTGGGTCTGGAGCGTGGGGGTCCCTCTCAAGTTTTGTTTTGCCACTGCTGAGAAGTACCTATTAAAAGTGATAGTTTTTTAAACATAGAGTTAAAACCATTCCTGCCCCCGCCCCTACACTGGTGCATTTAGTAAATGAAAGAGGCAAGACAGTTGTTATGTGAACCCTGTATGCATCCCAGATCATTATCAAGCAACATTACGGTAGGGTGACCAGATATTGAGAAGCAAAAACTGGGACAGGTTAGACATAAAAGTAGGAGTAAAGTCTTTCATGTTACTTTTATGTCGGGCCTGTCCCGGTTTTTGCATATATATATATATTCACTGAAAGAACCATAGGTTTCAGGGGCGTTATAGTTAGTTGGACATTTCACTCGTACAAAACCATAGAACTTCCCCCGTTATAGTTAGTTCAGCTAACTATAACTCGCGTGCCCGCAATGCACTGCTGATGACGTCACATATTACATCACTCATGACATGGTCAGTGACATCACTCATGACATCACTGATGACATCTCAAATGACATCACTGATGACATCACTGATGACATCCAGTGAATGTGTGTTTTTCTGAAAATTAAATATGTTTTATATATGTATATCTCAAGGTCGATGGAAGAATAAATGGGTATATAAGTGTCTAAATGGATGATTTTTTTTTGTAAAATTGATTGTATAACTGACTGATTAAGTGTATCTTAGTGAATACATGGGTTAGTGAGTAATGTTTAAATATGAAAATATCTGTATCAGTCTCTCACTTTGTGTATAAGTGGCTGCATGGGTTGGTGAGTAGCTACATGAGTGTCTATATGGGTTATTAGTTGTTTTTTTGAGTATCAGTATGAGTGTCTGAGTGTCTGTATGGTTCGGTGGGGGTATTAATTAGTGCATAGATGCATGAATGAGTGACTCACTGTTTGTATGTGTTGAAGACAGCATGTGTGCAGGACTGTATAGGTGGATGAGTGTGTGTATGGGTGTGTTAGTGAGTGAATGACTGTCTCAATAGTGTCTTTATGAGTAACTACATATGTTTTAAACTAGTATATGTGAGTATTGGTGTATATAAGTGAGTATATGTGAGAGTGAGATATTGGAAGAGTTCCTGTACAAATAAGTAGGTGTTTCTATAAGTGATTGTTTAAGAGAGTAAGTATGTGTAAGTTTCTGTAGAAGTAAGTGTGGTAGTGTGTGTATAACTGTATATGCAAGTAAATGGATGTTTGATACTTTGTTTGCATGTGTGACTGTGTGTGAGTAACTCTAAGGATGAGTGGCGGTGTGTAACAGGATGTATAGGTGTATGAGTACATATGATGAGTGAGTACATGTATGAGTGACTGTATAGGGACTGTTGGTGAATGAGTGGATGTGTGTGTAGATCTTGGAATTACTGAATAGGTGTGTTGTAACTGGTATTGGTATGTCCATTGTTTTGAAAATGTCAGTTTGTATTTTTGAGTGTGTGTATCAAAGGTTATATTAGGGTGAGAGGAGGTCTGCCACTCTATCACAAGGATGATGTCATCAGTGATGTCATCAGTGATGTCATGAGTGATGTCACTGACCATGTCATGAGTGATGTAATATGTGACGTCATCAGCAGTGCATTGCGATGCAGCGCGAAGTTATAGTTAGCTGAACTAACTATAACGGGGGAATTTCTATGGTTTTGTACGAGTGAAATGTCCAACTAACTATAACGCCCCTGAAACCTATGGTTTTTTCAGTGAATTTCTAAGGTTTTTGAAATGCTAATTTCTAACTATAACGTGCCTGAAACCTATGGTTTTTTCAGTGAATTTCTAAGGTTTTTTAAATGCTAATTTCTAACTATAACGTGCCTGAAACCTATGGTTTTTTCAGTGAATATATATATATTTATTATACTATGTATACATGTGAAAATGTCTCGGTCCGCCTGTTTGCCTCGGTGGCACGGAAAAAATGGGTGGAACTGACGTCAGCACGCCGACGAGGTCCTCTTATGGCTCCGATGACGTCATACGGTGTCGCGAGCGGAGCCGTGCTATTATGATGTCCTCGTTGACGTGGGAGAGCTAGGAAAGAATTTCAGTGGAATGCTGGTGCAGGGGATATTCACCTAAGTGTTCAGGCTAGTCCTTTGGCAGCAACTGTTTATGTTGCCACTCCAGAAACCAAAACCAGTGATCAGAGGGCAGAGGCCCTGCAGATGGCACACGAGGTGGGGTGCCCAGTCGTGTGCACCGGCGGGGCAGCGAAGTGACAAGCACCACAACCCACAAAAAAGGTAACAAGGGCACTGAATAACACAGGATCTTCTCTTTGTATCTGGCAGGAACAACAAAGTTAAAATGCCCTAGTACCAAAATGTAGAATTAGTGCTACAACGGTCTTCAAGAGGACCTGCGATGCTGCTTCTGCCTCCCGTACCCTGGAGGCGGCACATGGGTCACGCGGTACGGTCATACTGCGGTGGGACGCACACTCGTTGACCTCTCATGGCACTGCTCCACACTTCAGGGAGGACGCTTTCCATTAGTTATGTTTTCTGATGACGTTTCGCGCCGGCCCCGTCCAACAACAGAACTCCTTTAGATGCAAACAGACTCTTTCACTCTCTCACCGGAAGTGAAACCAGGCCACGCGGGCACTTTCACAATACAACAGCCGGGAATGCACTTTTCGGTAAAAAAAACACATTCCTTCCTCCTAATTAATCAAATAAACGTCTCACTGAAGAACAGGGGCCAGCTTCGATCGGTAAGCAGCCGTTACAATACTTTTTTACTTCGCGATACCATTACAACGCATGCATTACCACGCATGCGTTGTACATCGCGAAGTCATTACTACGCATTTTTTTAGAACGCATGGTCATTTACCACGCATGCCTTTACAACGAATTTTGTTGTTAAGGTATGTATGGTAAATGACCATGCGTTCTAAAAAACATGTAGATGATCCACGTCGTTGTAAGGAAACAGAGGCTGTTCAATTTCCTCACAACGACGTGCACCGCCCCTCAGAGACGACGTGAAGCAGGAACCACGAGGAGAGAGGAACCACGAGGAGTGAGAGGTAAGGGGGATTGGGCATGGGGTGGGGGTTTCTTTTATAGGGTTTAGGGTAGTGCAGTGGTGTAGGGGGTCGTGCTGGGGTAGTGTTTTAGAGTTTAGGGTAGTGCAGTGGTGTTTGGGTAGAGTAGGGGGTCATGCTGGGGTAGTGTTTTAGGGTTTAGGGTAGTGCAGTAGTGTAGGGGGTCGTGCTGGGGGTAGTGTTTTAGGGTTTAGGGTAGTGCTGTGGTGTTTGAGTAGTGTAGGGGGTCATGCTGGTGGTAGTGTTTTAGGGTTTAGGGTAGTGCAGTGGTGTTTGTGTAGTGTAGGGGGTCATGCTAGGGGTAGTGTTTTATGGTTTAGGGTAGTGCACTGGTGTTTGGGTAGTGTAGGGGGTCGTGCTGGGGGTAGGTTTAGGGTAGTGCAGTGGTGTTTGGGTAGTGTAGGGAGTTGTGCTGGGGTAGTGTTTTAGGGTTTATGTTAGTGCAGTGGTGTTTGTGTAGTGTAGGGGTTAGTGCTGGGGTAGTGTTTTAGGGTTTAGGGTAGTGCAGTGGTGTTTGTGTAGTGTAGGGGTTAGTGCTGGGGGTAGTGTTTTAGGGTTTAGGGTAGTGCAGTGGTGTTCGGGTAGTGTAGGGGTTCATGCTGGGGGTAGTGTTTTAGGGTTTAGGGTATGGCAGTGGTGTTTGGGTAGTGTAGGGGGTCGTGCTGGGGGTAGATTTAGGGTTTAGGGTAGTGCAGTGGTGTTTGTGTTGTGAGGGGGTCGTGCTGGGGGTAGTGTTTTAGGGTTTAGAGTAGTGCAGTGGTGTTTGTATAGTGTAGGGGGTTTAGGGTAGTGCAGTGGTGTTTGTGTAGTGTAGGGGGTCATGCTGGGGGTAGTGTTTTAGGGTTTAGGGTAGTGCAGTGGTGTTTGTGTACTGTAGGGGTAGTGTTTTAGGGTTTAGGGTAGTGCAGTGGTGTTTGTGTAGTGTAGGGGGTCATGCTGTGGGTAGTGTTTTAGGGTTTAGGGTAGTGCAGTCGTGTTTGTGTAGTGTAGGGGTCGTGTTTTAGGGTATCGGGTAGTGCAGTGGTGTTTGGGTAGTGTAGGGGGTCATGCTGGGGTTAGTGTTTTAGGGTTTAGGGTAGTGCAGTGGTTGGGTAGTGTAGGGGGTCGTGCTGGGGGTAGTGTTTTAGGGGTTAGGGTAGTGCAGTGGTGTTTGTGTAGTGTGGGAGGTCATGCTGGGGGTAGATTTAGGGTTTAGTGTAGTGCAGTGGTGTTTGGGTAGTGTAGGGAGTCATGCTGGGGGTAGTGTTTTAGGGTTTAGGGTAGTCCAGTGGTGTTTGTGTAGTGTAGGGAGTCGTGCAGGGGGTCGTGTTTTAGGGTTTAGGGTAGTGCAGTGGTGTTTGGGTAGTGTAGGAGGTCGTGCTGCGGGTCGTGTTTTAGGGTTTAGGGTAGTGCAGTGGTGTTTGGGTAGTATAGGGTGTAGTGCTGGGGTAGTGTTTTGGGTTTACGGTAGTGCAGTGGTGTTTGTGTAGTGTAGGGGGTCGTGCTGGGGCTAGTGTTTTAGGGGTTAGGGTAGTGCAGTGGTGTTTGTGTAGTGTAGGGGGTAGTGTTTTAGGGTTTAGGGTAGTGCAGTGGTGTTGGTGTACTGTAGGGGGTCGTGCTGGGTTCTAGTGTTTTAGGGTTTAGGGTAGTGCAGTGGTGTTTGTGTAGTGTAGGGGGTCGTGTTTTAGGGTTTAGGGTAGTGCAGTGGTCTTTGGGTAGTGTAGGGTGTAGGAGAGTAGGATCTGCTTCACATGGGTACCCCCACTTTTTGCTGATGCTTCACTGTTTTTCGACTTTAGTCTGGCTGGGGCCCTGCTAATCAGAACCCCAGCCTAGCTGCTTCCTCTCTAAAATGGTTTCCATGTGCCTTAGGCACATCTCTGATTGGAATCTGGAGTGCCCTTGTAAGTCCCTAGTATATGGTATACTATGTACCCAGGGCATAGGTACCTCAGAGGCCTGCCAGGGGCTGAAGCATGTATTGTGCCACCCCTGGAAGGCCAGCCAAAAGGACACCACAGGTCTGCTACTGCAGCCTGGGTAAGGTGGTGCATGCACCCCTTACTGTGATATAGGTTACCTATATCACTACATACATACACACATATAAACCTATAAGTCACTCCTATGGCAGGCCTTTGTCAATCCTGAAGGCAGAGTGCTTGGTTCCTATGTGAGAGGGTGCCCCTGCATGAGCAGAGCCCCTCTGCAGCATTCGGAGACCCTTCTCTGAGGCTGTTTGTAGTGCAGCCTGACCATATACTCTTAAGCGCATTATAACCTCGCGTTAAATGCTAACTTTGGGATGGCTGCACGGAAACATGTCGTGTTTGGTGTCAAACATCTTGGAATACTACCCCCCCCCCGCCAGTTCTGGCGGCGGGGGTAGCATTCCACCCTTCTAGAGGGAGAGACATGTACACACCGGCATGCCCGGTAACTTCTTTTCAAGCCCTGGCATCACAAAATGGATGCCGCTGCCACAGGCACGGGTCTGGCCTCCTGCTGCTGACTGAAACTCCGGCAGGGGAGGCCTGGACAATAGGTTTCCTGTCCCAGGGAGGTGTAACCACCTCCCCAGACAGGATAATGTGTACTGGGGCTGGGCGGGAGCACTCTCTGGTGCTTTGAAGTCCTGCACTGGGGGCACATTTGGTGTCCCTGTGCATACCCCAGTTCAAACTGGTTCAGGGGCTTCCAGCCCCTGCTCTGGCGCGAAACTGGACAAAGGGAATGGGTGTAACCACCCCTCTTCCCTGACCCTCCCATAGGTGGGTCCCCAGAGTATGTCTAACCCCCTAACTTAGTATAAGTATGGGACCCCAGTCCTTAGGACTTTAGATTACCCTGGACGAAACTCTGACACTGAATCCTGGACCTTCGACGGTCTACTTTAAGATTAGAGGACTGAAGAATCTCCCTTGGGGTCAAGGAGTGACTCCCCTGCTTGGCAGGCACCAACGAAGCAATTGTCCGGTCTGCATCGCTGAAGCTCCCGCCGGACGCCGAAGTCTTTGCATCACCAGAGGTGGATTTCCAGACTTCCCCGAGGCTGCCCTGAGTCCCCAGCAAAGCTGAGGCCCGTATTTGTCGTGGGTAACGTGGAACCGTGACCCCTGGACACCGAGTACTTTTGCAAGTGCATCCTCTTCCTGGTCTCCCACAAAGTTGTGCTTTGGGCTCCGAGTAGCCCCCGCCTCCAGCACCGACTGCACCGAAGATCACTGGCCTCCACTCCACGAGTGTCCCGTGAGCCAGCTCTAAGTGCGTCCACTCGAGGCTCCTTCGCGGTCGCTAGTCCGTTGGCTAGTGGGCCCTCCCGAAGGCCAATCTTCTTCTCCTTGGGCTTCCCTGGTTGCTCCAGACGTGCCCTGACTTACCCTAGCTGGGTGAGTCCCTCAGACCTTGCTGGTCTGCACCACCGTCCTTCTTCTATTTCCATGAGACTTGCCGTTGCCAAGGCTTGTTGGGTCCAATCCGGTCGCCGACACCTCAGCAATCGACAGACGTCGTGGGACAGCTGGAATCCAGCTCCTGGTCGTCATCGACGCCTCCTGGACCTCGTGGCTGAAGAGTCAAGACGACCGTCAACCTACCTGAAGCACCCGACATCGGTGGGCATCCGCTCATCGCCTTCCTGGTCACTGGCTAGTGACTCAGACTCTGTCCCCTCTGGTTTCAGGTTCTTCAGATCTTCGATCCACCTTTGGATCCACCCGAACACTTTCGACTTGGTCGCCAGCAGCACTTTGCAGCAGATCGCCATTGAAAACGACGACGAAACCCGACCCCGAAAGACACCTATGCACCCGGCTTCCCTGGGTGAGGTAACTCGAGTACTCCGGTGCTCCCCTGGGTATAGACTCTAGAACAACCTAGTTCTAAAGGGGTTTGCTCCAAGTCCTCCTCTAAGTGTCCCTTTTCTTTAAAACTCCAACCACGACATTCCCCATAGAAGTCAACGGTGGCTCGCGGCTGTGTTCTCACACTGCACGCGTCCCCCGTGGGTCCCCTGTGTCACTACCTTGGGTGGTTCCTTGAGGGCCAAGCACTTCTACAGGCTCTAGGCCTTGTGTCTAGCTCAGTCGTGGTTCTTATACCACTTTATTGGTATATGGTTTGGTACGCCCCTAGGGCTCAAACGTGTATTTGTGCTATTACTGTTGATAACTGACTTGTAACTTATGTACTTCGAACTCTAGCCTCATAAAGAGACTAGAGGGGTGTGTTTAAGACTAAATACATATATTTTAAATATATACCTGGTGTGGTCCTCTTTCATTTGGTCACTCAAGAGATTATAGACTGGTAAAACAAGCTGCTTTCCATTCCTTCAAGACTTAGCCTGAAGGCTGCTCTCCATAGCTACCACTAGGATAGCTTTCAATAAAGGTTGTCTTTAACCTATCTCCAATAAGGGGTTGTTTGGACTGGTGCAAGGTGCCCACTATAATTAGTGGACAGCATATACCAGGCCAACTTCTCAAATAGGGGGTCATGCTGGGGGTAGTGTTTTTGGGTTTAGGGTAGTGCAGTGGTGTTTGGGTGGTGTAGGGGATCGTGCTGGGGTAGTGTTTTAGGGTTTAGGGTAGTGCAGTGGTGTTTGAGTAGTGTAGGGGGTCATGCTGGTGGTAGTGTTTTAGGGTTTAGGGTAGTGCAGTGGTGTTTGTGTAGTGTAGGGGGTCATGCTGGGGGTAGTGTTTTATGGTTTAGGGTAGTGCAGTGGTGTTTGGGTAGTGTAGGGGGTCGTGCTGGTGGTAGATTTAGGGTTTAGGGTAGTGCAGTGGTGTTTGGGTAGTGTAGGGAGTCGTGCTGGGGGTAGTGTTTTAGGGTTTAGGGTAGTGCAGTGGTGTTTGTGTAGTGTAGGGGGTTGTGCTGGGGGTAGTGTTTTAGGGTTTATGTTAGTGCAGTGGTGTTTGGTTAGTGCTGGGGTAGTGTTTTAGGGTTTAGGGTAGTGCAGTGGTGTTTGTGTAGTGTAGGGTGTAGTGCTGGGGGTAGTGTTTTAGGGTTTAGGGTAGTGCAGTGGTGTTTGGGTAGTGTAGGGGTTCATGCTGGGGGTAGTGTTTTAGGGTTTAGGGTATGGCAGTGGTGTTTGGGTAGTGTTGGGGGTAGTGTTTTATGGTTTAGGGTTGTGCAGTGGTGTTTGGGTAGTGTAGGGGGTCGTGCTGGGGGTAGTGTTTTAGGGTTTATGTTAGTGCAGTGGTGTTTGTGTAGTGTAGGGGGTCGTGCTGGAGGTAGTGTTTTAGGGTAGTGCAGTTGTGTTTAGGTAGTGAAGGGGGTCATGCTGGGGGTAGTGTTTTAGGGTTTAGGGTAGTGCAGTGGTGCTTGTGTAGTGTAGGGGGTCATGCTGGGAATGTTGTTCATTTCTATGGCAAAATGAACCCCCTCATTTTGTTCCTTTTTAAATTAAATGTTTTAAGTGTTACCAGTTTATTCCAATTAAGATGGCTTCAGGTGTGCCATAATTTTGTCATAAGTAAGACTGTTAGCTCTCTAGTTGTTCTTTAGAACACTCTGGGAAGCTGCAGTAGAACACAAAGGCATCAACTGACAGGCTGCTCCTGTTGAAATATAACAGGAAGATATTTGAGATCACACTTGAAACGTCCTAATTTTTCTTTCTACAGCACTAACCATAATTTCTATGACAAAATGAACCCCATCATTTTGTTCCTTTTTAAATTAAATGTTTTAAGTGTTACCAGTTTATTCCAATCAAGATTGCTTCAGGTGTGCCATACTTTTGTCATAAGTAAGGCTGTTAGCGCTCTAGTAGTTCTTTAGAACACTCTGGGAAGCTGCAGTAGAACACGAAGGAATCAACTGGCAGGCTGCTCCTGTTGAAATATAACAGGAAGATAGTTGAGATCTCACTTAAAACATGTCCTAATTTTTCTTTCTACAGCACTAACCATAATTTCTATGACAAAATGAACCCCCTCATTTTGTTCCTTTTTGAATTAAATGTTTTAAGAGTTACCAGTTTATTCCAATCAAGATGGCTTCAGGTGTGCCATAATTTTGTCATAATTAAGGCTGTTAGCACTCTAGTTGTTCTTTAGAACACTCTGGGAAGCTGCAGTAGAACACAAAGGAATCAACTGACAGTCTCTGCCCTTGTTGGATGTACATGTTTTACTGAGAATGTCAGACTTCATTCTCACATGACTGAGAAAGATAATGTGAATTTACAGAAAATATGCTCTCATTTTAGCTTCTGGAGCACCTTCCAAAACTCTATGGGACAAGCATGTGAAAATAGTTTTCTCTCAAACATGATTCATGATATCCCAGCAGAAGGTTTTTCACAGGGTAAAATCACCTTAGAACACACCACAATTCCTGAAATTAGTATGGTACCATCAACAAATGAATTCTAATGTAACTAAAGACTTTTATCACCCTTTATAGTTCTCCTTTTGGTAACCCTCAAAATCTTTGATTCACTACAATGCATTTCAATGGGGTACTATCATGTATATTGGTCCCAAGATGGCTGCCAGCAATTCCAGGATGAAGTGCTGACAGCCAATCAGATCTCACAATGACATGTGTGGTTAGGCTCCGCCCAGATATATATGTGATTTTACTTTTGATTTTCTCAGGAACTACTGAACGGATTTACACCATTTAACCAAAATGCATGACTCTGAACCAAGGGCTACCTTTTTGCCAAATTTGGTGTAATTCCGTTCAGCAGTTCGGGCTGTAGCTGCGACTAAAGGTTCCTATGGAAAATTGCATGGGGAAAACACGTTTTGGGACCCCCCTTTTTTCTCGGCCCCCACTTGACGAATCACCCCGAGACTTTCAGGATAGGAGCGGGCCATAAGTTTTGAAAATTTCGCGAAGATTCGTCGACCGGCGCCAAAGTTATTGGAAATAGAATGTTGTGAATTTCCTATGGAAAATAGGTCCTAACTATAACTATCTACTGGCGACCGCCAGTAGATAATATAGCCTTGTAAATGCGTGTGAATATACATATATATATTTTTTTTTTTCACACACACTTACAATCCTATATTATATAAAAACTGTTGCAGGACCTTCACCCTTAGCCCCTTCCCTGCTCCGTCTTTCCTCTGCTGGGAGCAGGCAGCCGACCTCCTGTGTTATTGCCTGAAAGAGGCAGATAATAAATTAAATCAATTTAGAGGCGTCTCTTGAAAGGGGAGTAAAAGTTTCATTTCTGCTTTGCAGGATGACTTTATCCTATTCCTAAAAACCAGGACATTTCTTCAAAATTCAGAAAACCATCGGGACGCCGGGACAGTCCTCTCAAAACCGGGACTGTCTGGGGAAATCCGGGGCGTCTGGTCACCCTACATTACGGTCTATTAAATCAAACAAAGTAGGATTTGGAATAGGTGGTATTCTGAAATTGCGTATTTGAAAGTGCTTGTGAAATAAAATATATGCCTAAGATCACACAATTTAAGCAGGGAAGCCGCAATTTATCCAGGCTTTCTGGTTTCACTTTGGAAAAATCAGTCACTAAATGGGTATGTATTTGTCTCTTTTTTATATTAAGGCGAACTGAACCCTCAGACATTGGAGCACTTTATTTCAGCAATATTTACATTTCACAAGGCCACATATGTTTTGACATGGGGAGGTTAATTGATTTGCCCAGTATCCCTGAATGTTGAGCCGACGTTGAGAGTTGAACCTGGTTACCCAGTGCCAAAGTCGACAGCTCTGACCGTAATGCCAGAGCAGAGCTCTAGAGCAGAGGGGTAGAACATTTGATGCCTGCTGCCAGTGTCCTGGGTCACTTGACTGCAAATACCTTAGCTGTTGGGCTTTGTATATTCCTCCAAGTGAAACAAAAGGGAATTTAGTGTTTGCAGGTTGAGCCAGCCTGCCAGGATGGCTAGGTCGGAGCTATTCCTACCCACCTACACTTCAAAGGACTGCCTCAAGCACACACACTAAGGAACCTGGCACTAGCCTTTTTTCACCCCTGACTTCTTAGAGCCTTCGTGGGGTAAGGGAAGAACTTTCCAAAATGAGATGTGGGGGTAGCATAGGAAATTCCCCCACTTCAAAGACTGGCACCAGGTATAAATATTGCACCTCCAGAACACCTCTTCAGTACACTTCCGAACCTGTGAAAGATTTCAGAAGGACTTCCTGGACCCCCAGAGGACAGCCCTGCTGCTTGAAGCCTGTCTTGGTCCCCAGAGGTTTGCCCTGCTGCTACCAGAGGACTGCCGTGCTGCTTGAGGTTTGTCTTGCTGCTTGAAGAACTGAACCATATCCATGAACACAGAACCACCAGACATGAGTCCAAGGGCTAGTTGGCTGACCTGTGTGAGCTACAGGGGCATAACAAGTACCAGAGACTTTGAACCCTGCACCCGGTCTTTGCTGGAGTGAGTCTTAACACCCCCTCTGAAGTGGTGCCTCCCAGGTATTGCACCCTTGGAAGTGGTGTTAGAGGCGCTGCTCATGCCTACACCTAAAACTTAGAACTTCGAAAAAATGTAACTGAAAAGTCCCAGAAGAACTGACAGAAGACCAGGAGCTACCTGACAGCCGATCCTCCTAAGGTGCTTTGCCAGTGGGTCCAACTTTGCAGTGTCTCCTGGTACATTCCTCTACGCAGCAGCAAATCCTGTTCACCAGGACCTCTCAGCAACGGTGTCTGGCCTTGTGGAGCCCTCTTCTGCTACAGCTTGTAGCTATGTCCCGCTGGGAGTTTTTGACTTCAAAAAAGTTGTATAAGTCCGAAGGTAAAAATCTTTACCGGGCTTGACGGCGACCAGCTCTCCATCGACGACAACAAAATCCTTGGCCTGGAAATCCTGCTTCTTCTGCTCAGAGCTTTTTCCTGCCATCGTCAATGGCTTCAACAATACTTTGGCCAGTGCTCCTCTTTGGGTACAGCCTGCTGCCTTGCCCCTTTGAACTCTACCTTCTCCTGGACCTTTCTTCAAAATTTCATCTCAGTGTGAAGGTAAGCCGAGATCAGGTTAATCCGCCTTGTGTGTCTGACTCATGCTCCATCATGGACAACCTTAACTTTTGACTTTGTCCCGTTCTCGCACAACCAAATACACACGTTTGGCATTTTGATCTTTTAGGCACTGGATTTCACTGAAAGCATTACAATATCATAACTCTGGTTGTGCTGATAGGATTTAATCTGCTTTGGTGTCATTTTATTTACTAAAATGTATCTTATTTTTCTAAATTGAGTTGGGATTTTTCTTGTGTTGTGTTTTCACTTTATTACTGTTTGTGTGCCGCTTAAATACTTTACACAGTGACTCTAAGTTAAGCCTGAAAGCTTTTGTGCCAAGCTACCAGAGGGTTAAGCACAGGTGAATTCAGTGACTTTTGTGGTTCACCCTGACAAGAATTGTGGTTATTGCTTGAGTAGGGTTTCACCCCTCAACTAATAATCTAATTTCTTACAGTATCATAATTCAGTATTTTAAAAACACATTCTCCTGCTGCTTCTGAAGAAGCAGGGCGACAGTCTGTCCATATTCTTACATTAAAATATGTTCTTCATTACAGCTTGAAGTCAACATGCTTCTTCCTAACTTTAGATAGTCTTTATCAAGGGCCAGATGTACATCTGCTTTTTGCAGTCGCAAATGGGAAATCGGCCCGTTTGCGACTGCAAAAAAGGGTCCTGGCATCTACAAACGCTATTTTGCGAGTCGGTGACTTGCCAAATAGCGTTTGCGACCCTCGCAATTTGGAAGGGGTCTCCCTTCCTAATAGCGAGTCACAATGAAATGTACCATTGTTTTGCGACCGCATTTGCAGCCGCAATACACTCGCAGTCTACCACCTACTTCAAGTAGGTGGTAAGCCACTCGCAAACGGGAAGGGGTCCCCAGGGGACTCCATCCCCTTTGTGAATGGATGCGAAAATATTTTTAAGAGCAGGCAGTGGTCCCAGGGACCACTCCTGCCCTTAAAAAATGAAACATAAACGTTTTATTTTTATTTTTTAAATGCATCCCGTTTTCCTGAAAGGAAAACGGGATGCATTTAAAAAACAAAAAACTGCTTCATTTAAAAAGCGGTCAGAGACATGGTGGTCTGTTGACCCCGCAGGCCACCGTCCCAGGGAGTGCTAGCCATTCCTAATGGGGTCGCAAATTGCACCTGCCTCATGAAAATTATTGAGGCATGCAATTTGCGACCCCATTAGGAATCGCAAACAGTGTCTGGGACACTGTTGTACATTCCAATTTGCGAGTCGCAAAACGACGCAATTTGCGACTCACAAATTGGTAGGGTCGTACATCTGGCCCCAAGTCTTTTGCTTAATTAGTTTTATCATTGTTGTTATGCATAAAGTAACAGCACTCGGTCTACAGTTGAATAACATTCATTTCCCAGCAGACATATTGTAAATTCTCTTGTTCAGTGTGCTACAGGTAAGGCTCCTGGTGTATGGTATTTATTATTTTGACATTTAATTATTGATATATATTTAACTATACTTGTTTTTGCTTCATTTTATCTTTATTATTCATACTTATGTTGGACTTAGTGTAAAACACGAGGCTCCAATGGATATGTTTCCACACTTATTTAATTGCCAAATGTTTACTCCTGTTTGAATGTCCAATGGGTTTTAGTCATTTAGAGTACATTACAGTCCTCTGAAAACAGAACAGCTCAAACAGGTGCATGCTGCAGTTACTTCAGTACTGTAAATCAGCACAGCTATTTATCTAGCACTCTGTCATGGAGGCCTACACCACCATATATGATGCTTGTCGTGATGTGCATCCTTGGACAGGCGCTGTGCGATCTTGGAGGATGCTGCTGTATAAAAACACATTTATAACCCATGTGCATCTGTGTGCCGTATCTGTGTGTTTTCCACATGTGCATCTGATTGTGTCTGTGCTCTCACCCCATATAGGTTGTGTGTAGTTGTTGTGTTAACACCATTAGGTTATGGTCTGGGCCTGATGACTATACAATCAGTAAATGAGTCACCCAGACTGGGCCTGATGATTATACAATTAGGAAATGAGTCACCTGTTATGGTATGAGCCTGGTGATTACACATTCAGGAAATGAGTCACCCAGACTGAGCCTGATGATTATACAATCAGGAAATGAGTCACCCAGAACAGTCATGGTATGAGTCTGGTGATTATACAATCGGGAAATGCATCTCCCACTCAGCAGCCATCTTAATTGGACTGGCACTCCAAGCCTGAACCCCGTTGCTAGGCAATCAGGAATCAGTCAAATCTTCAGAGCAGCTCCGTTCGCCGTTGGACTTCATGATAACGGCATCTAGTAGATCCTGAGTAACGAGCCTGCAGAGGACATCAGCGCATCATTCTGTGTCACAAGTCTGAAATAGATGTTGTCAACCAGTGCCACTAGTCTGCAGTGGACGTCAGCACATCATCCTCTGTCATGGACCTGCAGTGGACATCAGTGTGTTTGAAACTGTACAATAAGTTGCACCACCAGTCATGCACTCACCAAGGGGGCATCTTTAACACCTTACAATAGAATCTCGCCACAGCAGCTCCAGGCAAAGGTAACAAGTCAGTACATATAGGACTACAACTGCTAGCACATATGATACTGCCCTCAGCATCTCATACCCAGCTTGCTGCAATGTTTAGGGATAGCCGCTAGGCATAGTTGGAGGGTGAAGTTACCTGGCTCAGGTCTGGACAGTTCTTTTTTGTGGGGCAGGCGTGTACGATGCCTTACAGCATTGTCAGATTGGAGAAGGGCTCCATTTCTTCAGGCGATTATTCAGTGACTTAACTGAAGGCAACAGTCTGCCGTCCTCCTGACCCAAGATCCTAAGCTACATGCTGATCTGGCTGCGTGAAAAGGTAATACAGATACTGCAGTGATTGTGGTGGAATGCACAGGGGAGTGCTTGCATTAGGCGTGATGATCTTTGAGTAATTCTGTTTATGTTTATATCATAGTGTGCATCACATCCTCAACACCCACCTGCAGTGGCGGCCATCACTATAAAGAGGTGGTGGGGCAGGTGGAGGGGGTGTGGGGGAGTGTGCACGGGGGTAATAATTTAACTTAAGTGTGCATGTGTGTTTGGGTCGGCCTGAGACAGCCGGCCAAACACATAGGCGCAATTAGGAAGTGCACATAACACTCCTCCTCCCAATGCCCCGCCCCCCCCCCCGCGCAAGCTGGCTCAGAGCCGGCAGATGAAAAATAAAACAATGACATCGTTTTATTTTTCAATTGCTGGCTCTGAGCCAGGCAGTGGGGCGACGCTCCTCCGCCATTGCGGAGGAGCCGCCGCTGCCCACCTGCCATTATCAGATCTTGTTTCTTTATTATTTTATCCCATTCCCTTCATTGTGACACAGGCCAGTAGAAATGGTGTTCACATCGCAATGAGGGGCGTGGTAGGACAAGCACAAACATCACTCCAGCTGGGAACAGGATATCTCAGGTTAGTGCACCTGATACACTCATGTTTGACAATAGTGAGAATGGTAAAAAAAACTTTTCTGTATTTTTCAATATTTAAAAATAAAAACAGACAGGAAAATAGATGGCTTTCAGTCTGTGTTTATCTGTAAAAATCAGTAAGAGCAGAAATCCCGGACCCTTTATTACAGTGTACACCAGTGATACCCAATGTATGGCCCGGGGGCCACTTACGGCTCTCCTGACCTTCACATGCCTGCTGAACGACAGCTCTGGGCTGATGTAATTTGAGTGACATTCAGAACGAAGTTAAATAAATAGTTAAGCATTTATTTACACCTAAATGAAGTAAAAGAAAATAAACAAATGTGTCCTATACCTCTAGCTTTAGCATCACATTTAGTTTTAAGATCTCTAGCATCAAATGTGTACAAGTATGATAAAAGTCTATTCGAAATTCATAAAAGTGAATTTCATTAACATGCTGAAGCGTTTCACCTTGGTACGTCAGATTATATCAGTGCATTAAGAAGCATTTTTGAAAGTGATAGATTTCAAAATTAACATAGAAATGTTCATGCCTCCCCCACCTGTACAACAAAGCCAATTATGAACTAAGAGGCAAGTCATTTGTTGTGTGGACTTCTCTGGGTGGCTTGGGTTGTTATTATACATGAACAATATTATAGTTTACTAAATCACACACAAGGAAAGTTTTTGTACAGTGCCCATCCAGCACTCATGTATTTCAAGGGGCTCCTATATGTGATGATAAAGAAAAAAGAGGCAAAGTGAAATAAAACAATTGCCTATGATCACACAATTTGGCCAAGTGGGGAAGCCTGGATTGATCCCAAGATTTCCTGTGCAATTCTATCATGTCAATTAAATAATCAAGTTGCTTCCTTTTTGCATTTGACTCTCCCATGGTAGCGTAAGCAGGGAGAGAAGGCTTACTCCAAGACAGGGTAGAGGGATATGGGCTCAGATACACTATTACACATTATTGTCAACATTATGACTCTTCTAGAGACTAGGGGCTTATTTTAGAGGGCAGTATGGAATAAAACCCTCAAAATAACTCTAACTCCACAACTCATTGACCACACCATGTACATGCTTCGCTTCCCCAATGCCCTCCTTACCCCCTTCCCTGAAAAGGCCCTCTCCCACCTTGCTGGCATCAATGCGGCCCTCGGGTACACCACAAGCCACACTTTGTGGCCCCTGGGGAGATGTTTGTGAGTACTCATGGTGTACAAATTTCTCAGTTCATCATAATTAAGTCTTCCAGTCTTCAGTTTTTACAGATTTTTACATATAAATACAGACAGAAAACACTTTTCTGTTTGTATTTATTTTTTAAAATAGATAGATACATAAAATTGGTTTATTTTAAGTGACTTTCTGTGCTATCTTTCATGAATGTTAGGCGAACAGTTGAGCAGATGGACAGCATGGGAAATTAAAAAACAGGATTACATTTCTTTAAATAACGGCGTATATCAACATACATTTGTGGTATAATGCTAATATTTACCAGCGGATGTATTGTTATGTAATATTTGGTGTGCGTCAATCAGTTAAATAAATATGGAAATATACAGTTTTACAACTTCATTTATCTGCAAAACACAAAATAAATATGGATAGATACAGATAAATGGCCAAAAACATAAATATGGATAAATACAGATCGAAATGTTAAAAAAGTAAATGCCATAAAACCGGGAGCCCTAATCATAATTCAGGCTTCCACTATAGAAACAATCATGTGCATTACAGGTCTGCATCAATCAGTAGCAACGTTAGGTTCAACCCTGCTTAGTTTTTTCCTCTGCATCAGCCCAGTATCGTCTGTACATTCCAACATTCATCCTGTTGCATTTTTACAAGTCTGCTATTGTAGCAATCAGTCTATGCATCAACTAACCTCTTAGTGAGCCCAATATATCTCTGGGCTTGAGGTCTAAGTTTGCATTTCAGCATCCCGATCCAGTTGCTCATTGCAGTAGGTTAGGGCTTTAAGCCAGTTTTTGCAAGCTGGTATTCAACCTCTGCCCCAGCATTATACTATTTTTTTCTTTGACATTTGTAGCGGTAATCTGGTTAGCTTCCTCTTCCCAGGTCGGATGTACGTAACTAGACTAAGTATATATATTTTGGGCCCAGTTGCTACTCTTTCCTTAATCATATCAGCAATAGCAGTGGTAACCTCTTCCCAAGATCGGTATGATATTCCATTTGTCGTTTGCCTTGGCTTCAATGATTGGGGCATTTAACAGCAAGAGGGTTTGAAGTGTCGGTGTTTCGTTCGGGTATGTGGGGTACCAGTGATAAGCATGCTGGACCGGTGCACAAAGATAATAAAGCTCTAGATCTGGTGCTGCAAACCATTCATGCTCGCATGGTAGTGTTTGTACTCCTGGGACTCATTCCCGCCCATGCTAGTTTTATCATTAGTGAGCGCAGTGTTCGGAAAGTTGCTCTAGGAATCACTAGTTTTATGTTATTAAAGAGATACATAAATCTGGGCAGCCCAATCATTTTCAAAAGAGTTATGGTGCTAACAAGTAGGAGGTTGATACAGTGATCCAGCTGCATTTCCAGTCTTGAGATGGCCACACCATAGTTGTCTCACAGATTTCACATCTATCCCTACTTATTTTTATACCTAGGTATTTAACTGAGTCATCCGCCCATCTTAGTTCTTATTCCATTGGGAAATACTCTGGTGCCGGGGTGAGAAAGAAGATCATTGACTTAGCCCAATTAATGTGGAGTACAAACAGGTGGCAACATCCTACATATTCTTATAACTGCCAGTAAATATTATAAACATGCTCATAATAACACAAAACAAAAGAAACATACATTTCACGTTAAAACAGAAACCTAAAAAGTTAATAACTAAAATAAAACTTGAAACCAAGCACAAACAACCAATAATATGTGCAGTAAAGAAAAATAACCAACAAAAATATTACATACTTAACAAAATATTAGAAAAGGTATAGAAAAACTCACTACTTCCCACATAAGAAATACAAAACCTGCCAAAAATGACACTGCTGGATTCCCAAAACAACAGCAAATAGGAACACTGCAAAAAAATTACCAACTACCTTTGCAAGTAAGTTAAAACAGTTAAACTAACTCAATGTAACATAACTTAATTTAAAAACATAAATGTACACATAATTAAACAAAGTTTCTGTTTTTATTTCTCTAGCAATCTACAACTGCAGCAAATTCAAAGCACTGCACTATCATTAATTAAATTCCACACTCGAACACCTGGACAAAGGCATGTTAAAAGTAAATGAAATTAAATAGTTTATAAACATCAAGCAACCCTTTTATGTAAAAAATAAAAGTACAACCCCTACAAACAATCCAAACCTACATTTTTAAAATGTTACTAAAGCAAACTTTCCCCAGAAATCAAGACACCTGAAAAACCTCTCAACAGCATCAACTGAAACCAATACCTTCAATTACAATCTACAACCCATATGCAAGTATAAATTGTAAAATGATTGAAATCATTTTTTCTCTACATTAGCAAAGTAAAGTTACATTTATAACACTATCTTTAACTGTATTATTAAACTATTTTCACATGGAGTGGCAGAAAAAGTAAGATATATAACATCACAGAAAGGCAAGGAATTGCTCTCACACATAGGATTCACTTACAGACAGGAAAGCACAAGAATGTAAACTGGATATGTACAAAATACTATTCGAACATTTGTTATGAGAGGGTTACAACTAAAAACAATGTTGTTAATAACGTAAGAGAATGCAACCGCCCTCTAAAATGTAACCGAAATAGAAGTATGAAGAGCATACAAAGGCACTGAAATTCCTGGGCACTTAACCACTACATATAATGATGAACCCTTCCTGCTACACAACAGCCAAAATATTTACAAATTAATAATTATATTTGGTACTGCAAATATTCTATTAAGACTAGCCCAATGTGAATCATGGATGATTGATGAAACTTTCAAAATGTGCTCTAGCCCATTCACACAGATATGCACCATACAAAGTAAATATCAAAACACTAACATACCTCTGATTCATGTACTGCTGCCTAACAAAGAAAGTAGTGTTTCCTATGAACCTATTAAATCACATCAATATAAAAACTAACAACTACTCCCCACATAAAATGATAATAGACTTTGAACAGGCAATGATATTAACAATACCCACACATAGCCATACAAGACTGCTATTACTACTTTTGGGGGCATCACCAAAGATCTAATTATAGAATATGCAACAAACAGCCAGTTTGAAATTAAAACAAATATTTGCACTGTCATATGCCCCAGAAACAGAGCCACTACAGCATTCTTACAGAAACCACATTTTATAAACAAAATGAATAATAATTAAGTCCCCTTGATGACACTTGGATTGGCAAACTGCACCACTCTGGACACTGACTCCAACCCAAATTCCAAATACTATGACAGCACCACGGCCAAACAAACCAAAACCAACAAAGCAATATAAGGATGGCACATTGCCTTCCCGCCACAATAAGCAGAACCCAACCAATGTTAATTAATGTTATGTTAATTCATTTTATAAAGTGCAAATGGAGGCGTCAAGGTGCTACTGAGTATCGGAGCGTGTGAGCAGGGTTAATAGGTGAAAAGCCATGTTTTCAGTGATTTACGTAATGAAAGTAAGTTTGTTTGATATGTAATATGCAGTGGCAGGTAGTTCCAAAGTTTAGAAGCCCCTGTCATGAAATCTCTGCCGCCCCAGGAGGCGCGTCTAAACTTAGATCCTAATATTTCTTGCTGCACTTGAACGGAGGGGCCTCTCTTGTAGATACCATTTAAGCTTGTCCTTAAGGAAATGTGGACCAAAATCATGCAAAGCTCTAAAGGTGATGCATAGGGCTTTGAAATTAATTCTTTGTTTGACCAGGAGCCAATGAATCACCCGTAAAGCTGGTCTAGCCGATTGGAATTTGGAGATTCCGAACAAGAGGCTAGCAGCAGCATTCTGGAGAGATTGCATTTTATTTAGGTAGTGCACCTGTAAGTTTAAATACAGCCCATTGCAGTACTCTAATTTAGACAATATTAATGCTGTTACTACTGTTCTTTGTAGAGAAGGTGGAATATGTGGAAGAATCTTTTTGATTAACTTAAGAGTATAGAAAGTGGTCGAAATAGTGGCATTGACCTGGTCACCAAAGGTAAGTTTATTGTCCATGAGGACGCCCAGATTTCGAACCTTTTTGACAGGAGCTGGTAACGACCCTAGATTCTGCGGCCAGCAGGAGGGTGTCCAGCAGGTGGTTCTTTGCCAAAAAGGAGAACCTTCGTCTTACTGGAATTCAGTTTAAGACAGTTTCTGCCCATCCAGTCATCTACGGCCAACATGCAATCATGGAGTCTAAGCGCTGTTGCGCCCGAGGGATTGGAGAAGGACACCACAATCTGGGTATCGTCGGCATATGTTACCAGGGAAAAACCAAATGATCTAATAAGGTTCGCAAGGGGTGTGATGTACACATTAAATAGTGTTGGGCTCAATGAGGACCCTTGCAGTACTCCGCAGGGCAATGAGAAGAGCTTGGATTAGAACTCTTTTAAAGACACTGTCTGTTCATGATCACTCAGAAAAGATTTTAAAAGGGAGAGAGCAACTCCTCTGATTCCGATATGAGCCAAATGGTCAATCAGGAGAGCATGATTAACAGTGTCAAATGCCACAGAAAGATCTAATAATATAAGCACAGCATGTCCTCCATTGTCCATGATACATCTGATCTCTTCTGTGGCCGTTATAAGAGCAGTTTCAGTGCTATGACAGCTTCTAAACCTGAATTGGGTATGATCTAGAAGATCATGCTGTTGAATGAAACTAGCCAGTTGGACATTAAGGGCTTTTTCAATGATTTTTGCAGGAAAGGGAAATCTAGAGATGGGACGATAACTATTTGGATCCGTCAGATCCAGGCTGGGCTTCTTTAAGAGGGGTTGTATCGATGCTTCCTTTCAATCACTCTGTGGTGATCATTTATTAACAAGCATTGGAAATGCAATCGGTCTCGCATTTGTTTGAGTTGGAGCTATAGGCACTGTAAATGGCAATGTATTCTTCTTATGGTGTTATGAAGTGTATGTATGTGGTGTGTAGTGAAACTATATGGGTTGGATTTGATTGGTTAGTTGTATAATTGTGTGGTGTGTAATTATGTGGTGTGGAGTGGATTTGTGTAGTGGCATTATGTGGCATGGTGTGCTGTGGAAATATATGGTTAGCAATTATGTGGCATTCAGTGTAGTGGCATTATGTGGAGTGGGATTGTGTGTTGTGGAGTGGTAAGTAGTTCAGTTTAATTATGTTTTGTGCTGTTGAATTTTGTGGCACGATGTGGAATTGTGTGGTGTGGATTGGGTTTATGTGGTGTGTTGTGTAATTGTTTTATTGAGCTGTATTATGTGATTTGATGTTAAATTATGTGGTGTGGACTGGAAATGTGTGGAGCTGAATTGTGTGGCATAGAACTGTGTGTATAGCTTTGCGTTTTTGTTGACGGAAAAGAACAAATAGGTAGGAGCTAAGCATCAGATCTGTGTGTTTAAAAAAAAAAGGAAAGAGTTGTAGCTATTGGCATTGTAAATGTTTCTTACCTATGTGTTATGGATTGGAGTGGTTGTATGTGGTGTGTACTAATTATGTGGTTTGGATTGGACTTGTTATTTGTGATATTGTGTGGTGTGAAACTGTGTGGTGTGGATTTGTGAAGTGGAATTAAGTGGTATGATGTGCAGTTGTATTGTGTGGATAGTAATTATGTGTTTTTGTGTGTATTGGAATTATGTGGAGTGTAACTGTGTAATGGAGTGTAAGTATGTGGAATGGTATTTTGTGTTGTGGAGTGTTATGTAGTGGAGTTTAAAGAAGATATTATGTACAATTGAAAGACTATTAAAAAAGAATTAACAAAAAATGTCTTCTAGTTCTTTTGTCCTTGCAATGCTGGCAACCTCTTCCTGCCTGTTGTAATGCTTGTTTATTATAGCTTTTTTGTTGTTATGAATGAAGGGACATAAACAATAGGAGGGTGGAGATTGAGAAATAGTACCTGAATTACAACACGAGCAGCAGACAGGCACAAGGAGAGAATCAACAGATGCCAGATTTCGAGGGCACACTGAAGTGGTGCTAAGTAATGCTGAAGTGGGGCTGAGGTGGTGGTGTGCAGATGTGATGCTCAGGTGATGCTGAATGATACTCAGGTGGTGTTGAGTGATGCTGAGGTAGTGGTGTGCTGGTGTGGAGGTGATACTGAGGTGGTGCTGAGTAATGCTGAGGGGGTGCTGAGTGATGCAGAGGTGGTGCTGAGTGATGCAGAGGTGGTGCTGAGTGACGCTGTGGCGCTGATTTATGCTGAGGTGGTGGTGCTGCACTGGTGCTGAAGTGATGCTGAGTTTGTGCTGTATTGAGGTGATGCTCTGCTGATGCTGAGGTTGTGCTGCATTGGTGGTGGTGCACTGATTCAGAAATGGTGCTGTGCTAATGTTTATGTTGTGCTATGTTGGTGCTGTGCTGATGCTGAGTTGGTGGTGAACTGATGAGGAGGTGATGCTGAGGTGATGATGAGATGGTGCTGAGTGATGCTGAGAGGTTCTGGTTCATGCTAAGGTGGTGGTGCTGCACTGGTGCTCAGGTGATGCTGAGTGATGTTGAGTTGGTGCTGTGCTGAGGTGATGCTGCACTGATGTTGAAGTGGTGCGGTATTGGTGCTGAGTTGCTGAGGTGGGGCTGCTTTGGTGCTGAGGTGGTGATGTGCTGGTGGTGGTGCACTGATGCGGAGGTGGTGCTGTGCTAATGCTGAGGTGGTGCTGCGCTGGTGCTGAGGTGGTGCTGAGTCATGCTGAGGTGGTGCTGCTGCACTGGTGCTCAGGGGTGTAGCACTGATGAGGTAGTGCTGTGCTGATGCTGAGATGGGGCTGTGCTGATGCTGAGGTGGTGGTGTTCATGTGGTGCTGTGCTAATGCGAAGATGGTGCTGCGCTGGTGGTGCACTGATGCTGAGGTGGTGCTGCACTGATGCTGAGTTGGTGCTGCACTGGTGGTGGCTCACTGATGAGGAGGTGGTGCTGTGCTGATGCTGAGGTGGTGGTGGTGCACTGGTTTAGAGGTGGTGCTGAGCTGGTGCTGAGTGATGTTGAGTTGGTGCTGTGCTGAGGTGGTGGTACGCTGATGCTGAAGTGGTGCTGCATTGGTGCTGAGTTGCTGCTGAGGTGGGGCTGCGTTGGTGGTGGTGCACTGATGCTGAGATAGTGCTGTGCTAAAGCTAAGATGGTACAGTGCTAATGTTACAGTGGTACTGCACTGGTGCTAAGCTGATACTGCGCTGATGTTGAGTTGGTGCTGCACTGGTGGTGGTGCACTGATGAGTAGGTGGTGCTGCGCTGATGTTGAGGTGATGATGAGGTAAGGCTGAGTATTGCGGATTCCTTCATCGCCAACACCCTTAACAGTGTCGCTTAAGACTCCATAACCACCAACGTTCAGATGCATTTAATTACTTTTTAAAGCGCCACTCATGCCAGTGTACGGTGTCAAAGCACTTTGCATCAAACACAAATTACACAGAGACAATCAATCATATGTGTATAAATTAGCGTAAAAGAAATGTTGCATAAGACAGAGGACTACAGGGTGTAGGAGTCACAAGTCATGCATATTGGTAGGCAGCATTGCTAAAGAGTGCTTGGGCCCCAGAAGGAAAGAGTTGGAGCTATTGGCATTGTAAATGTTTCTTACCTATGTGTTATGGATTGGAGTGGTTGTATGTGGTGTGTACTAATTATGTGGTTTGGATTGGACTTGTTATTTGTGATCTTGTGTGGTGTGAACCTGTGTGGTGTGGATTTGTGTAGTGGAATTAAGTGGTATGATGTGCAGTTGTATTATGTGGATAGTAATTATGTGTTTGTCTGTGTATTGGAATTATGTGGAGTGTAACTGTGTGTAATGGAGTGTAAGTATGTGGAATGGTATTTTGTGTTGTGGAGTGTTATGTAGTGGAGTTTAAAGAAGACATTATGTACAATTGAAAGACTATTAAAAAAAGAATTAACAAAAAATGTCTTCTAGTTTTTTTGTCCTTGCAATGCTGGTAACCTCTTCCTGCCTGTTGTAATGCTTGTTTATTATAGCTTTTTTGTTGTTATGAATGAAGGGACATAAACAATAGGAGGGTGGAGATTGAGAAATTACAACACGAGCAGTGGACGGGCACCAGGAGAGAATCAACAGATGCCAGATTTCGAGGGCACACTGAAGTGGTGCTAAGTAATGCTGAAGTGGGGCTGAGGTGGTGGTGTGCTGGTGCAGATGTGATGCTCAGGTGATGCTGAATGATACTTAGGTGGTGCTGAGTGATGCTGAGGTAGTGGTGTGCTGGTGTGGAGGTGATACTGAGTGTTACTGAGGTGGTGCTGAGTGATGCTGAGGGGATGCTGAGTGATGCAGAGGTGGTGCTGAGTGATGTGGAGGTGGTGCTGAGTGATGCTGTGGCACTGAGTTATGCTGAGGTGGTGATGCTGCACTGGTGCTGAAGTGATGCTGAGTTTGTGCTGTGTTGAGTTGATGCTCTGCTGATGCTGAGGTGGTGCTGCATTGGTGGTGGTGCACTGATGCAGAAATGGTGCTGTGCTGATGTTTATGTTGTGCTGCGTTGGTGCTGCGCTGATGCTGAGTTGGTGGTGAACTGATGAGGAGGTGATGCTGAGGTGTTGATGAGGTGGTGCTGAGTGATGCTGAGAGGTGCTGGTTCATGTTAAGGTGGTGGTGCTGCACTGGTGCTCAGGTGATGCTGAGTGATGTTGAGTTGGTGCTGTGCTGAGGTGATGCTGCACTGATGTTGAAGTGGTGCGGTATTGGTGCTGAGTTGCTGAGGTGGGGCTGCTTTGGTGCTGAGGTGGTGATGTGCTGGTGGTGGTGCACTGATGCGGAGGTGGTGCTGTGCTAATGCTGAGGTGGTGCTGCGCTGGTGCTGAGGTGGTGCTGAGTCATGCTGAGGTGGTGCTGCTGCACTGGTGCTCAGGGGTGTAGCACTGATGAGGTAGTGCTGTGCTGATGCTGAGATGGGGCTGTGCTGATGCTGAGGTGGTGGTGTTCATGTGGTGCTGTGCTAATGCGAAGATGGTGCTGCGCTGGTGGTGCACTGATGCTGAGGTGGTGCTGCACTGATGCTGAGTTGGTGCTGCACTGGTGGTGGCTCACTGATGAGGAGGTGGTGCTGTGCTGATGCTGAGGTGGTGGTGGTGCACTGGTTTAGAGGTGGTGCTGAGCTGGTGCTGAGTGATGTTGAGTTGGTGCTGTGCTGAGGTGGTGGTACGCTGATGCTGAAGTGGTGCTGCATTGGTGCTGAGTTGCTGCTGAGGTGGGGCTGCGTTGGTGGTGGTGCACTGATGCTGAGATAGTGCTGTGCTAAAGCTAAGATGGTACAGTGCTAATGTTACAGTGGTACTGCACTGGTGCTAAGCTGATACTGCGCTGATGTTGAGTTGGTGCTGCACTGGTGGTGGTGCACTGATGAGTAGGTGGTGCTGCGCTGATGTTGAGGTGATGATGAGGTAAGGCTGAGTATTGCGGATTCCTTCATCGCCAACACCCTTAACAGTGTCGCTTAAGACTCCATAACCACCAACGTTCAGATGCATTTAATTACTTTTTAAAGCGCCACTCATGCCAGTGTACGGTGTCAAAGCACTTTGCATCAAACACAAATTACACAGAGACAATCAATCATATGTGTATAAATTAGCGTAAAAGAAATGTTGCATAAGACAGAGGACTACAGGGTGTAGGAGTCACAAGTCATGCATATTGGTAGGCAGCATTGCTAAAGAGTGCTTGGGCCCCAGAAGGAAAGAGTTGGAGCTATTGGCATTGTAAATGTTTCTTACCTATGTGTTATGGATTGGAGTGGTTGTATGTGGTGTGTACTAATTATGTGGTTTGGATTGGACTTATTTGTGATCTTGTGTGGTGTGAACCTGTGTGGTGTGGATTTGTGTAGTGGAATTAAGTGGTATGATGTGCAGTTGTATTATGTGGATAGTAATTATGTGTTTGTCTGTGTATTGGAATTATGTGGAGTGTAACTGTGTGTAATGGAGTGTAAGTATGTGGAATGGTATTTTGTGTTGTGGAGTGTTATGTAGTGGAGTTTAAAGAAGACATTATGTACAATTGAAAGACTATTAAAAAAGAATTAACAAAAAATGTCTTCTAGTTTTTTTGTCCTTGCAATGCTGGTAACCTCTTCCTGCCTGTTGTAATGCTTGTTTATTATAGCTTTTTTGTTGTTATGAATGAAGGGACATAAACAATAGGAGGGTGGAGATTGAGAAATTACAACACGAGCAGTGGACGGGCACCAGGAGAGAATCAACAGATGCCAGATTTCGAGGGCACACTGAAGTGGTGCTAAGTAATGCTGAAGTGGGGCTGAGGTGGTGGTGTGCTGGTGCAGATGTGATGCTCAGGTGATGCTGAATGATACTTAGGTGGTGCTGAGTGATGCTGAGGTAGTGGTGTGCTGGTGTGGAGGTGATACTGAGTGTTACTGAGGTGGTGCTGAGTGATGCTGAGGGGATGCTGAGTGATGCAGAGGTGGTGCTGAGTGATGTGGAGGTGGTGCTGAGTGATGCTGTGGCACTGAGTTATGCTGAGGTGGTGATGCTGCACTGGTGCTGAAGTGATGCTGAGTTTGTGCTGTGTTGAGTTGATGCTCTGCTGATGCTGAGGTGGTGCTGCATTGGTGGTGGTGCACTGATGCAGAAATGGTGCTGTGCTGATGTTTATGTTGTGCTGCGTTGGTGCTGCGCTGATGCTGAGTTGGTGGTGAACTGATGAGGAGGTGATGCTGAGGTGTTGATGAGGTGGTGCTGAGTGATGCTGAGAGGTGCTGGTTCATGTTAAGGTGGTGGTGCTGCACTGGTGCTCAGGTGGTGCTGAGTGATGTTGAGTTGGTGCTGTGCTGAGGTGATGCTGCGCTGATGTTGAAGTGGTGCGGTATTGGTGCTGAGTTGCTGAGGTGGGGCTGCTTTGGTGCTGAGGTGGTGATGTGCTGGTGGTGGTGAACTGATGCGGAGGTGGTGCTGTGCTAATGCTGAGGTGGTGCTGCGCTGGTGCTGAGTCATGCTGAGGGGGATCTGAGTCATGCTGAGGTGGTGCTGCTGCACTGGTGCTCAGGTGGTGTAGCACTGATGAGGTAGTGCTGTGCTGTTGCTGAGATGGGGCTGTGCTGTGCTGAGGTGGTGGTGCACTGATGCTGAAGTGGTGCTGCATTAGTGCTGAGTTGCTGCTGAGGTGGGGCTGCGTTGGTGGTGGTGCACTGATGCTGAGATAGTGCTGTGCTAAAGCTAAGATGGTGCAGTGCTGATGTTACGGTGGTACTGCGCTGGTGCTAAGCTGATACTGCTCTGATGCTGAGTTGGTGCTGCACTGGCGGTGGTGCACTGATGAGGAGGTGGTGCTGCGCTGATACTGAGGTGATGATGAGGTAAGGCTGAGTATTGTGGATTCCTTCATCACCACCACCCTTTACCAGTGTCCCTTAAGGCTCCATAACCACCAATGTTCAGATGCATTTAATTAGTTATAAAGCGCCACTCATGCCAGTGTATGGTGTCAAAGCACTTTGCATCAAACACAAATTACACAGAGACAATCAATCATACGTGTATAAATTAGTGTAAAGGAAATGTTACATAAGACAAAGGAATACAGGGTGTAGGAGTCACAAGTCTTGCATATTGGTAGGCAGCATTGCTAAAGAGTGCTTGGGCCCCAGAAGCCCAAACTCAGAATTGAAAACAGAACACCATAGTTGGGGGTTCTCTTAAATAAAAAGAACCGATTTCTACCCAGATGAACCTTTTTTGCAACATTAATATCTGCTCAAATCTATATTTTGTTGTGCATACAGTTCTTTGATGACAGTTATAAATTCACTGTTCTATGTTAGGATTTTAACTTGTAAGCTGCAAGTAACACAAAAGCAGTAACCCACTGACCTATTTACATTTTATGCACTTTGTGTTCTGCATGGTACACTTTCTTTGCAGCCGGCATATTAACACTCTGCTACCTTGCAATGAGTCAAAACTTCTTCTACTAGACAACTCCATCTCTCCAGCAAGAACATTAATCACTGGAGTAATCTTGACATTTTTATTGTCTGGAATTGCTTGAGGCCAGGAATGTGTCAGGGAGTGCCTTTAAAAGCAACATAAACTCGAAACAGGGCCCCTATGCTCTGAAGTCAGTATCAAGTGTGATTGCCCCGCCCTTGTGCCAGCCCTGCGTTCTTGTTCTGCATTTACTTAATGTACTACATTCAAATGCACATCTACAGGGGACATTCTTCCAGAAAGAAACATTTTGGCCTCGGCGCTAAACCAAGAGCAGAGACTTCCAACCCCTCAGCCATCAGCCAAGCACAGGTCCTGGAGGGGAGGAAAGAACACAAGCAGCATGCATATTAAAGTATCATTGGAAGCCTTGATTTAATGGAGCTGAAACAATGGCAGTTTTTAAGTAGTGGTTTAACCTTTTTACATAATTTAGAGCTGCAGTAGCTAGATGGCATGCTGTTGCAGTGTTTTTGTGCCTGTTTCTGGAGGAAATTAAAGGAGGCAGACTTAGACTTAAAACCACAATAATTAATTGCTTGCATTCCAAGCCAGCCTGGGAGCTGTCTTCAGGAAGAATACAAAAGAATGCCAGCCACATGGAAGGAACTGAGAGGGCTAATGCTGCAATAAAATGTAAGCAGCTACGGGTCTGAGCAGCCACAGTGTAACACGAGGTTGAAAACATAATAAAATAGTCCCCCCACGTGCAGATCAACAGAACAAAGCGTAATGATATTGTACTAAGTCCCTGCTCCTTGGAGGAAAAAGGAGGGACAACGAGGCAGGACTGGCCACTAGTAAGCAAGGATTTTTAAAGGACATTGAAACAAACAAATGAGAAGCAAGGAATGGCATTTGGCCCACAGAGATATATGTATACTAAAGTTTACAAGAGGTCGTACGCTTACGCTTGACCTAAAAATGATCGTAAGGTTACTTGCAATGATCTCAGGGGCCAGTTGCATGATTTTATGGGGCATGGGTCATAGGGGAACCTGATTTTGTGGTTATGATTAGTTCTATAACTTGTTGGTCATTTAGGAGGGAGAAGGCAGTGAGAATAGCTATACTTGAAATTTGGCTAATCGACACCAACAATCTTTAAATTCCCAGAAGCCCTCCAAAAAGAACAAAGCTACCAACAACTAAGAATATAACAATTAGCAAACCGAAAGAAACCTAAACTAAGTAGACAAACAAGTAAAATGTTCTAAATGCTACAATGTAAAGTGAGAATCTTTATTAATAACAAAGAAGTATATTACTTGGGGGCCGATTACGATCTCGCTAGGAAAGCCCTCCGTACGACTCTGATCCGAAGGGCTTTCCAACGAATCGCGCTGTGCGAGTCCGACCGAATGAGAACGATGCAGCCGTATGCTGACGGACTCGGTTCGCTCGGACTCCTATTGAACTCTATGGGAGCCTGTGTACAGACGCGTACACAGGCTCCCATAGCATAAAAGGGGTGGGTGGGGAAAAGCGTGCACCCTTTGGCAGGCACCCCATGTTGCCCGCCACATTGTGCATGCTTTGATCGGGGAACCCATGCACACCCCCTCGCGACCGATTTGGAGGGCTCCGGGTGAAGGGGGGCGTGCCATGGCCCCCCAAAGTCCGATTCCGACAGCCGTTTCGTCTCGCTGACACCGAGTCGGTACAGCGGTCCGAATCGTGCATCGTACTCGCTCGTTCGGAATCTGGATCCATTGCACGGCACGATTCAGCTCCGAACGAGTCGGACAGACAGGATCTAGTTCGGACATGATTCAGTTGACGCGGACGAGATCTTCGCATCGTACTTGGTCGTTCGGAATGGGGGACGATTCGGTCGGAAACATAGGCTCCGAATCGGATTTGCTCATTCCGGAACCCGTCTGGAGGCCTTCCTAGCGAGACTATAATCAGCCCCTTGGAAGTAACAGCAAAATCCCTTTTTATAAATCAGCTACCTACCTACTAACGAGCTCAGCAAAATAAAACACCACCATAACATAGCCATTTAAACAATTTATTTTATTATAAATCAGTCAAAAATATAGTAATAAAATAGAAAAGAAGACTGATACATAAAAATACATTCTTTTAATACTTATTTAAACGTTTATACATCAACAACCACAAAGCACAATATTGGAAATAAACACAATATAAAAGCAATTAAATCACACACATAGAAAATAAAACTTATATATTGCAATTAGAGCAAAATATATATACATAATAAAACATAGCAGTTCCCGCACAAAAATAAAAATAAATATCATACTTATAATTGGAGCCGTAAGTAAATTGCTACAATGGTCATATAATGAGATATATATAACTCTTGAGGATATCAGCCATCCCAGTGGTTTCAGAGTAGAATGATCTTGTGGTAGACCTGATTTAAAAAGATGTGTTTAAACAAATTTGTGTGGATAAAGGAATCTTGGGTAAACAGTCTCTCATGGATAGGGGGGAAGCCACTGCTCTCATCCTGTTCGACCTCTCAACGTCTCTCAACACCATCCCCCCATGGCACCTCATCGCAAGACTCTGGGACTCAGGAATTCAAGGGCCACCCTGAGATGGATCTCCCTTTCCTCTCCAACAGAAGGCAATGAGTCAGACTCCCCCCCTACACCTCCGAACACAAGGAGCTCCATTTGCGGAGTCCCTCAGGTTTCCTCCCTCAGCCCAACCCTGTTCATCATGTACATGGTACCCCATGCTCACATCATAATAGCCCATGGCATCAACATTGTCTCCTTCGCCGAAGACACTCAGCTCATCCTCTACCTCACTGATGCGGACAACATCACAAAGAGTAACTTCACCTCTTGCATGACCAATGGGGCCAACTGGATGAGAAAGAACTGCTTTAAACTCAACACGGGCAAAAAGGAAACATGAGGCCTGAGACCAAAATGCTCTGACTTGAACAATCAAAGAGTACCTGCTGTTGCGAAGTTCACATTTGTCTATGGGAATCTTTTTGACTGAAGAACTGATTAAACTCTCCTAAGAATTACTTGATGTGTATGTGAAACTTTGCCTATGACTGTATCTCTGAAAAGTCTCCATAGATATTGGGCAGGACCTTACAATTGAAATAGGGGACTGTAGCTGGTGTGGTGATTCACTGAAACCCGTAGGTGGGATCATTGTACCCTGTAGCTGAACCACTATCAAAGTGTGTGGTTTTGCTATGACATTACTTTCTGTTTACTTCCATAGGCATTGGGCTGGACAGTAAATTAATGTGTCTGTTACTTGAGAGGCAAACATCCCCAACCTCCAGGGTGTGTAAACAAATCATTGAATTAGAAATTTCCGAAAACAAAAATATCAGAAAAAAATATTGTGATGCAAAATATTGTGGTATAGAATTCGGATGTCAAGAATATTGTTGTTTTGGTAAATACTATTGTTTTCAAGAATATTGTTGTTTTTAATATAATTTTAGTAATATAGTTGTAAAAATATAGTTTTAAAAATTACTTTAATGTGTTTAGGGTAACATTGTCATTTTAGGTGCTAGTATTGTTGGTATAATTATTATTAATTTTATAAAATCTAGTTTGTAATTTTAAATAATTTAGTATATATTTTCTAAATGTCATCACTTATTTATAGGGTCTCTGGGTTGTCGGGTTTGTAGGGGGATAGGGTGGGAAGTTATTTAAATTAGAAATATTTTGAATTTATTGTTAATGTTTTATTGTTAGTTAATTTTTAATTGTGTAAATTTCAACATGTTGTTTTAAATTTTGAATTTGCTCTATTATGTAACTAGTTTAATACTGAATAATTTAAGTTATGTTTTAGTTATGGGTTGCTGGGTTTTTAGGGGAATATGTTGGGATGTTGAATAAAATTAAATGTATTTTATTTGATTTGGTTAACAATTATGTAAATTACTTAATTTATTAATTATTGTGTAATAGTTGTAATTTTTTTAAATTTTAATATGTATTTTCGATTGTGGGAATAGTAAATCTAAACCCTCCAAAGTCCAACCCTTTCCATACTGTTGCCTAGATTGGAGTGGGAACAGTAACTGTAACCCCTCCAAGGCCCAACACTTTCCCTACTGTTGCATAGACTGGAGTAGGAATAGTAAATCGAAAGTCTTCGAAGTCCAACCCTTTACTTACTGTTGCTTAGACTGGAGTGGGGATTTATAAATCTAACCCCTCCAGAGTCCAACACTTTGCCTAATGTTGCATAAACTGGAGCGGGAATAGGATATCTAATATTTCGAGAGTCCAACACTTTTCCCAATAATGGTGAAATAGAATTTCTATTATTTTCTTTTTCTTTTTTATATTATTTGTTTTTAGCTTACATTTTTTAATGTTTTTTTGAATTTTATCGTAGTTTTAGGTAATATGATTTCTGGGGTTTAAACTTATTATTATTATGTTATATGTTGGTTAAATTAATTTAAAAAAATTATTGAATTGTTTTGTATCTTTTAGGTTGGTTTCTTGTTTGTTATGTATTTTATATAAATATTACAGAGTGGGGATAGCCACACTGTAATTATGAGTAGGTTGGCAGAGATAGGAATACCTCAGATTTTTGGTGGCTAATAACTTCCACCCATTCCACGATTCTCCATGAAACTTTCCATACCTCTAGCTTTTTCTACTTTGTCGGATAAAAAAAGTTTTGGGGTGATTGGTGAAGGGGGCGCACAGAAAAAAAGGGAGTGTCCCAAAATACATTTTTTTCTCAATGCATTACTCAAGCGTAGCGGTCAAATAGCTTGTTGGATTTACATGGAATTTTGCCGGTTTATACAAAATGGTGTGTGGATGATCCTTTTATGGTGTTACAGGTAAGTAGGGTAAGGATTTTGTAAGTAATAAGAATGTAAATCTTAGTGTAGCTGTTGTCACAGTATTTCACAGTAATTTCGCAAAACTACTTCAGTACTTGCCAAAGACAAGGCATTATAGGATTGCTAATAGTGCTTTTAAAAAAGTTAAAGGCAGCTACGTTGTTTTTTATGTACACTTTGGCTTTGTTCTGGGTTAGGGCGTTAACTACAGTTAGGTTTTATATTTTTTCCCTACCTATTATCACTTAATTAAATTGGATAGGGAAAAAGAGTTATAATGTTGTATATACTTTTATAAACAATTACAGGGTATCGCAGTACCTAAATTTTTAATGTTTTTTATAAAAACCCTGTAATAACTATGGCCCTCATTACGATGGCGGTCGGCCGGGCCGCTGACCGCCATCTTATCGGTCAGGTGATTGTCCGATAATAAGTTGGTGGTCCCACCTGCCCTATTATAATAGGACGGCCATGCAGGCATTTGTAAAGTGTTCTTTTCTACTGCGTCCCGGGAAAAGAGCTGCAGCACAAGCCGCAGTAGAAAAAGGCACTTTGTGCACATACATGCACCTTGTGCCAGGCACCTTGTGGTGCCTGGCACACGGTGCCTGGATGTGTAGGGGAGATATTACATGTGTCCCTCAGGACACTTAGCAGTGGCCTACGGGCCCTGCTGGGGGCATCCAAAGTCCCTTTCCGTCTGCCTTTTCATTGCTGTTGGACCACCATGAACAGACAGCCAGAAAGGGATATCCTAATCCCTACTGTGGTGCCTGCGCAGGCACCACCTCCATTGTAGGGTTAGGAATCCGACCACTGTCTCAATGGGATCTTTGAGCCTGTAGGAGGCAGCGGTCCTATCCCCGACCTCTGCGGTCCGACCCGCTGCATTGTAATGCAGCGGTCGGACTGATGCCCTGGATGGCGGGCAGACCGCCACCGTAATGAGGGCCTATATTTCACAAATATAGTGTACTACAGTGTATTTAAAATGTTTACATATTTAATTTAAAAAAACATTTTTATGGAGTAATGTGCAAATTGCAAAATAAAACTGCCTAATTTAAAAATATGTAAATCTAAAATGTATTTTTTTTTAAAAAAGGTACTTGCATACTACTAGTGCGGTGCTCCATAAACTTAAAAAGAAAAAAATACAAAAATATAAATACATTTCCATACCTATTACCACTTTAATGAAGTGGTAATAGGTAGGGAACAACAATAAAACCTATTATTTACCTATATATAAAGCCCTAACCCAGAACACAACCTAAGTGTAGTAAAAAATAATAGGGCTGCCTTTTTATTTTGTCACAATAACCATTAGCCAATTATATATTGCCTTCTCATCGGCATGTTCCACAGTATAACGTGAAGTTACCATGGTATACCCTGGCACAAATTATAAATAACACCCACATGTATTATTGTATTATGTTGCCCTTGCGTTACGCAGTGTCATATGGGCAATGCAATACTTAAGTTAGAATTACAAAGCAATGTAAGGACACGATGCATGGCCCTGTGTTGGTTGGTAAATCTAGGGAAACTCAAGGCAGCATTGTTCGCTTGTCTTCAGTTACTCTGTTATGTTATGTTATATTGATTTGTATAACGCACTAATCACCTGAGAAGGTATCCAGGCACACCATATTCTACATTCCTGCTTAATTTAATCTACATCTATATGCACTCCACTCAATGCCACTCCAATTTACGCCACTCCACTCTTCACTATTCCAGTGTACTCCATTCTACACTACACAAATCCACTCCACGCCATTCCACTCTAATTGACTATACAACACTATACAAACATTTTTGTATGCCACTCCACTGCACTATACTCCACTCTACTCTATGATACAATACTCCACTCTACTCCACTGTAAGCCACTCTATGCCATTCGACTCTGTGACACTGTACGCCAATCCACTCAACCACACTCTATGACACTGTACTCTACTGTATGCCACTCCACTCTACAAGACTTTACTCCACTGTATACCACTCTGTTCTACTGCACTCTACAACACTTTCCAACATGTCGCCATGCCACTGCACTGTACTTTATGAGACAGCCTTACAATTTATGACACTTACTCAACTGTACCCTATGCCACGCCACTGTACTCCATGCCACTATGCTCTACAACATGCCACTCCACTCTATGAAACTTTACTCTACTCTTCGCAACCCCACTCAACTCTATGGCACTTTAGCCTACTATACGCCACTGTATCATACTCCACTCTACGCTGCTGCACTGTCCAACACTGTACATCACTGTATGCAACTCCACTCTACAGAACTGTACCACACTCTATGCCACTCTATGACACTCTACTCCACTCTATGCCACTCTATTACACTGAATGACACATGAGGACATGCCACTCCACATCTCTCTAGAACTCCACTATATGCTATGGCACTTCACTCTATGGCACTCTCCTCCACTGTACTCTATGACACGTCACTCAACGACACTTTACTCCACCCTACTCCACTCTATGCCACTCCACTCTACAACACTACTCTACTCTGTGACAGTCAACAACACTCTTCTCAACAACACTCCAATTGCCCACACTCCACTCAACAATACTCCTCTGAATGACACAACACCGTAGAACACTAAACTTTATGACACTCCACTCTACGACAGTGCACTGCATTCTGTGACACTCCACTGTATTCTATGACATGGCACTTCAGTCTACGCCACTCCACTCTAGAAGACTATAATCCACTGTATGCCCCACCACTCACCACTCTACGCCACTTTACTCCAGTATACAACAATCCACTCTATGACCCTGTACTGTACGACACACCACTTCACTGTATGCCACTCCACTCTAGAAGACTACTACACTGTATGCCCCTCCACTTTAGGCCACTCTACGCCACTCTACTCCATAGTATGACACCTTACCATAGACCACTGTACAACACTCCACTGTACGACACTACACTGTACGAGACTCTCCGCCACTTTACTGTCTGTACGAGACTCCAATCGACAAAACTCAACTCTGTGACACTCTACACCACTGAACTCTACTCTATATCACTGCATTGTACAACACTCTACTCCACTCTATGCCATTCTAAGACACTCTACTCAATGAAACTCCACAACACTCCATTCAACAACACTCTACTCTACTGTACGACATGCTATACCACTGTACCACACGCCGCTCTACTCTATAATACTCCACTCTGCTATATGATACACCACGTCCCTCCACTGTATAACACTATACCCCACTGTACACTATGCTACGCCCCTCCACTCTACTCCATTCTACAATACTCCACTCTGTGACACTACACTGTGCAACACTCTCCTGCACTGTACGACACTCTGCTTAATGTCACTCCACTGAATGACACTCGACACAATGATTTGAAACTCATTTTTATTAAAAAATAAAAACCATTCAAATTTAATGAAAAACCCAAAGGATAAATCTTAGTTATTGTTAGGAAAATTTTATTTATTCTTTCTATACAAACCAAACACCAAACGACACAAAAATTAGAAATTTTAAAGTTATAGTTATACCTTAAATTTAAAATGTATGCACCATCTTCACATTATCATAACTAGTGCACCTCCATGCACGCTGTTTTCAGCTTGCTAACCACACCATACAATAACTATAACATGTGCCTTCTCCCTGCACTGCTCATACCCTTTCATAATACATCACTTACACCATGGGAAAACATAGCATTTATTAGAACACTTATGACATCTGAAATCACAGCAGCATTTGTAAGAACACAGTGCATGGTAGTGTGGCAACTTATAGTTATTTAGCAAGAGGTAAGGATAGATCGACCTTACTACTTTCTCCTCTCATAGTGGTGTCTCTAATGTTGGACGTTAAGGGGCGGCAGTCATTCATTTATGTCTCAAGTTGTTCAATGCCTCAAAATTATTATTTGTCGGTAGTTTGACAAGCACATTGTTGCGAATGGGATATGACTGATGTACTTGGTAAAATATGTCTACAATAGAAACACAAATGGCAAAGGCATTATACTAGGACAATGACTCTGTTTGACATTGAATTCCCCTCACAAGTGACCAGCAATGTGACCATTAGTAAAATTTACCACTATACAGTTGCCTTTCATATTTTTGGGGGCCTTGCACCCCCCGCATGAGACTCTTCTCACATTAATAATACTTTTATATAAATAAGGCATGTGACCCAGTCTCTCTTCAGACTTTGTTTTTTAACTGTGAGAAAAATTCCGAAGACCTAGATTGCAAGGGAGGGACATTGGCTACAACAAGAACCTATAGAGTTGGTGCAGGAGGTAGATCAATGATATCTCGCTGTAAGATTGTGTATTTGCTCAGTCCACAATTGCCTGCCCCTCTATCTTTTTTTCGTTCACAGTTTAAAAAACTGGCAGACCATTGGTATGTAAATTGTCAGATTTTATGTGGGCCATGTCCATACTCTGTGTACCTTCACTTAGATTACAGTGTATGGGCCATGCAAATTGCCCCTGTTACAGTTTTTTTTAGTTCATAGTACTTCCAGTATGTGTGGAGTCTTACGAAAAACATTGGACTAAAGTATCCAGTGATCTTACTGCCATTTGTTCTTCTAGGGACATTATTGGCACCAAATGGGAGTGACAGGAAGTAGTTAATTGGCAAAGAACATTTTCTGTTCTGGCAATCCTCTCATTGCATATGGCATAAGATTTAGCAACAAAAGTTTCCAAATTTGGAAAAAGCTTGCTGATTTTAATATCCAAATCTTTATTTGATACACCGTCTCCACCTTGACCTCCAACAATCATTGTATCTGATCCAGGGCCCTCTGTTTTCTTTTTTCATCCCACCGTAGAGGGTACAGCTGGCCCCTTATTCTGGGACAGTGTACAATGGCCTTTGCGGTGTGAGTATTACTGGCTAGTGTTGTAGTTGTACCAAGATCAAAAGGATTAGTTCCAGGTGACAACATGGGACCCACAGAATTAATGTCCTTGAAAGCACTTGGAGCACTTGTCCCTAAACCCAATTCCTCTTCCACTGTTGTAATCTCATCAGTAATAGTTCCCATTGCAGAAGTCGATAAGACAATATACTGGAGCCCTTATACGAGCACTTATGGTTGCTTTGTGGAAGCGAAATTTTGCACTTACCCATCTTGTTGTTTTTTAGAACATGACCAAAAGGGATAGCCCGGTTTGGTCTCGACTGGGTATGGACAGGCGCAGATGGGCCGTTTCTTGGCCCCGACATGGGCCTCGGTGCATCCCACGTCCATTCCACACTGCATGATTTCTTAATTCATTGATTGACATGGAAGTGGGAACTTTGGAGGTGTGACCGGACACCCACAGTGTAGCAACACAGGCAGTCGCAGCTCCACTATCATCGAACGCCGCGTGAGCCGCAGGTGGAAAGGCCAGAGGCCTGCTTGCTTCCTTTCCAGTTGCCTCCCTGCTGCCTGGCAACCCGCCTCCCGTACGCTCTTCCAGGCTCGCTGGCTGGTACCGGACTGACTTTTCCGCCCTAGTGGGAGGAGCAGTGGTGAAGAGTGGCACCAGGGGGGCTCGGCGGTGGTCGGAGGATGCAGGGAGAGGTCAGCGTCAGGCTGGTCTGACATCATGTGTCCTCCAGTAGGGGAACCCACCAGGGGAGCTAGCGTGAGTGAAGCGTAGGTGACCGAGCCAGGACTCGGTGCGGCTTGCAGCCCCGCAGCCCTCTAGTCTTGCTCCCTCTGGCCTCTTCACCTTCCTACCTCCATTGCTGAACAAGCTTCACAAGGAGCAGCACCTTAAGCTTCCAAAGCCCTGTCATCAATGCAGCAGGCTCTCCCTCTCCCTTGCACCAGCCTGCTGCAATCCCACAGGAGCACCCCCACCGAACCAGGACCAGGCTATGAAGCGTGGCGGCTGGTGAAGGCAGGGCAAGCACCTTGCCAGCCTGTTATGCCACATCTGTGGAATGAGTGCCTGTCTGTTCATCAGCCCACAGGAGTCTGGCACACATTAAACAGGTTTTGGCTACTTAAAACAGGTTTACAAGTGACTGTAAACTCTGTCTGAACTCTTCTATACTATCCTAGCCACTAGCCGGCCACCACAGACCAGTGACAATCATCTGCTTCTGGATCTGGGTGATATGGTGGCCAAGACAAGCTTGAGGTCCAGGAGGACCAGGGCTTACACTGCAGATTCCATAGATAGGAAGCAACGGAAGATTCAGAGCGATTCTGACCCGGAATTATCTTCTGACCACAGACCTTCTACTTCTTCAGCTAGATCAGAGGCTAACATAATTACAGCTTCCGGGAATATGATCACTGACTTCTTTTGGAGGACAACAAATACAGCATCGGAGGCAAACATTGACATTGTAGAAGTTACAGCCCTGGGGTCAGCAAATGCCGTATCACCTCATTCGTCATTAGGTGCACCTCAAGTTCAACCTCAGGCTCTGGCACAGGCGCCCATTTCTCTAGCCTCTCAGCCCATTGATGAGAGGAAAATGCCAGCCAGATCTGCCATAGCAGTAAGCGACTAGGCCTGGGCCTTACCCAGTTAAATAACCACGTAAAGTCTACCGATCCGTTTGACCCCGACCCTGACATGGAAGATCTACAACCTGGCTCCAGTCTGATTCTTGTTCTGCCCCCTGAAGAAATAGCTTTTCCCAGCCCAGCAAATGGCCAACAGCAGTCAAAGCACCATGTCTGTCTCGGCCCTGACTTGGAAAGGCTAAGTGAGGAACAGAGGATGTCTACCGCTTATACCTCTTCCACCACTACTAGTCCACCGACCCCATGTGGGGCTCTCCTATCCACATCAAGCCTACTCATAGAAGTAGCGTTCAGGGCACCAGCTTAGAGCATCACTGCATCCTTCATCCACTCATGGCCCACAACCCAAGGCAACCTGCCTTTAAGATGTAACAACTCTTCCATCTCAACGTCACAAATGACGGATACATGGTCATCTTTCCTGTGACTTCCGAGGTTGCAGGCGTGAGTAGGTCTTCCAGTGTGCTGATATACAGGAGTTCCAGGCTAATAAGTATGTCACCAGGCAAACTACTCGAGGAGCCCTGATTTATACCCTCAGTGGGTCTTCTCAAAAATTGATTTACTAATATTGATACATAGAGAAGAATAGGTGGCTGGGAGTAACATAAATGAACTCATTTATCGAAACCCCAGTCACTGTGTAGATTAGGTGTTTATGGTCCTAAAGAAAACCTGCTAGATCATTTACATGTCAAAATTAGGCTTGAAACATGTCGACCTTCAACTACCTTAGATAATCACTTCTAGCAGGTGGCACCACATATTTTAACATAGGCAGTAGGACTCAGTCATTAAAATATTTCTGTAGTGTACCCCCTGTCCTATTTTTAGCCCACTCTTTCACATATTTACTTAATATTTTAAAATCTACTATTTTACCCACACACCCACACTTCACCATACGACTTAGAAAAAGATCTCCGGTAAAGAGCCCCCATTGAGGGTGCCCGTCAGGCATTGCAGCGCCGGCCCAACATGGAGCAAAAGCCAAATGATGAAACATGGCACCTATCTAGGTGTGTGAGGGCATTTGTTCCTACAGAGTAATGCTCCCTGCAGACTCTGTGGAATTTAACTGACCTAAGCAGACAAATCCGCACTTACTAGGAACTGCATACCCCTATGATCTTAACTTTCTTTCCTGTGCACCATACAATCAATGGCAGTCGATATGACCTACCACTCCGACAAACTAGATGCGCACATGGACATCCCTGGTTCCCTGGCGATCCTCATTACGGGTATAGACAGGAAACTGGAAGCCCTGAACAGCTTGATTAAGCGTGCGCAATCAGCGGCATATTGGCTGATGTTCCTGAAAGGCTACCAGGATCCTGCCCGTGCTCTCCGATTTTGAACAAACAGAGTTATTCAAGTTATTGGCGCCCTGCTGCAGGACCTCAGGTCACAGCATCCACTATCCAACCCTCCAGTAAAGGTGAGCGACCCACAGCATACGGCTTCTGACTCTTACAGGACACAAGGCACCCCAAATGTCACCCCCTAAACCTTCTGCCACAGACGCAGGAACAACCATCACTCTGCCACCCAGGAAAGAAGATCCCTCCATTATGCCTGTGGCACCATCGCAGTCTCCTCTACAGCCCACTGTGCCATCTCCCCCGCCTAGCAATACACCCTCTGCAAAGCAAAGCAAACGATCTCACAAACGACTGAGTAAACAATGTAATAAGATCCATAGGGAATCTACCACAGTAAGACAAGGGTTTCTTTACCCTATGTTCATCAAAAATGTACACAATAAAACCACACGTCTCCCTGACTCAGTAGCGCCAGTTCTCGGCACTTCCTTGAACATCCTGGTGCTGGAATTTGCCCCATCGGAGCACTCTGTCCCCCAAGTTCCCCCTGAAGCAGCAGCATGCTCCGGTACTATCCAGCATCTAGTTCTTGACATTGGACAGGGACAAGGCCCCTTAGATACCCGAGAAGAGGCATCCCAGTCACCATCTGCCAGGCCAAAATCTTCCTTTTAAATATTTATAAGTCATCCGTAAGTAGGTCTTATTGGCATAAGTCAGAGTGTAAAGTATCTAAAAGTAGGACATGTAAAAGTTTAAGATTAAACATTGGCTTACAGTGAAAAAGCCACAAAAGCTATTTTCATTGAAGCAAGGCTGACCTTTCCATAAGAAAACACGGGGCTACATTATTACTTTCAATAATACTAATCTCTCTTACGAAACAGCTAGAAATATAATTCAAGGGCTCTTTATAATAGTTATTAAAATCCAATTCAATTGTAAAATCAATTTTTTTTATCACTATAAACGAAAGGGTGCTTTTATAAAGTTGCCTTTTCCCTGCCTAATGCACTTGAAGGCCAATTTGCATGAGCTTCAATTGTCACCCAGCAGCTGAAATGCCCCCTTGATGAGGTGTGAAAACTACTCCCAGAGCAGAAAGAAAGGCCTTGGACATGGGACGGTGTTGTTGTCCCCTAGTCAGGATGACCATTGGACTGGGTCCAGGAACTTAATTAACTTCAAAGAAGGCCTACCTTTTCACAGGCAAAGTTTGGTGACACCTGTTAAGGGCCATTATTTGTTCTCCCAGCCAGGAAGGCTCTAATTACAGTGGGAGGGGCCTTTCCCCATACATGATTCAGAGGAAATATTACTCATTTCCCTGGCTTTACCTCTGTGATGGGCATGCATGCTCTGCACAAGGGAAGAAAGGTTTCAACATTTTGGATGTAGGCAGAGAGGAGCAGTGTGGGCTTGCTTCCAATAGGGCACACAGGGCATGCTGCACAATTTGGTAGGGCTACCCCTGGGAACTTTCAGTCTACTGGTTATGGAGGCAAGGAGTCGCACACACACCCACAAGTTGGTGCCAGGCATGAGTGTGGCATCCCAGTACCCTCCTTAGAATGCTACTGGTCTGTAGAAGATCAGAAGAGGACCGAACCTAATGCTTAACACCTAAGAAGAGCCCTGAATGTCTGGACCTGCTCTCCCTCTTGTACCCAAGACAAAGGAGTCTAGGGTCATAAGGCTGGACTCCTGTTGAAACTACAGGGGACACAGCAAGCTAGAAGAGGCCTTGCTTGCAATTTCCCGGCTTACCAGCTCCAATGGGACATGCCATGGACCCTGCTGTTGGTCTCTGCTGGGGTGAGTCTTGACCCCCAAGTGCTGTTCCTGCTGAACTGGACCCTGGGCTGTGTCAGAGTGTACTACTCCTGACATCCTGAGAAACCTGGAACTTTGAAACGTTCTGACACCAAAGACCTATAGAGGACTGGGGCAACTCTTCCATGCTGACCTGATTAAGGCGCATTGCTGCTAGGCTGGAGATTCAGGTCACTTCCTGTAGGAAGCTTGCTATTTATGTAGTGTACCAAATGTAGGGTTACACCATGCAAACAGTCCAGACAACCCTTATTGGTTTACAGGGCCTTACTTTAATAATCCCAAGTGCTCTTCTAGTGGTAGTGTGTGTGAGCAGCTTAGGCTTATCAGAGGGAACTGTTTAGCATTTGCTGTACGCATAGAGTCAATAAATGAGACACACACTCAAAACAAAATTCCCAGACCAATTAAAAAAAATAACACAGATTTTTATATCATTTTAGACACCAAGATCATCGGGATCAGGAAAGAACTTTCAGAGATAGGAATTTTTGTAGAACATAAAATACAGTCAAATAACAGTTTTTGAGGCATGAGCCTTAAACACGAGGATGTTATCCTATGGGAGAAACATTCACTGCATAGAAATACTTGCAAATGCAAAAACAACAGTTGATGGACAGAATGCAGAACAATGTCATACATTCACCCCAGTACAGAGATCTGGGCCTAAATCCATCGTTTTTTTGCTCACCATGCCATTCCAGTTTGAACCCAGCCATATGCAAATCAGTCTTGACCCTGTGCCTCATGGGAACAGTCCAGCCCGAAATGCCAAGCCAGGTGCTCCCTGGACTGGAAACAAGCATCCTAGGACTGGTTTCGGGTTTCACCCCTCTTCAGCCAGGATAGCTTGATTCCAGTGGCATGGAGAGCACGGGACCCACGTCTGGGCATACCCGTCCCACTCGGGGTGACAAATGCAAAAACAACAGTTGATGGACAGAATGCAGAACAATGTCATACATTCACCCCAGTACAGAGATCTGGGCCTAAATCCATCGTTTTTTGCTCACCATGCCATTCCAGTTTGAAACCAGCCATATGCAAATCAGTCTTGACCCTGTGCCTCATGGGAACAGTCCAGCCCGAACTGCCAAGCCAGGTCCTCCCTGGACTGGAAACAAGCATCCTAGGACCGGTTTCCCCTCTTCAGCCAGGATAGCTTGATTCCAGTGGCGTGGAGAGCACGGGACCCACGTCTGAGCATACCCGTCCCACTCAGGGTGACAAATGCAAAAACAACAGTTGATGGACAGAATGCAGAACAATGTCATACATTCACCCCAGTACAGAGATCTGGGCCTAAATCCATCGTTTTTTGCTCACCATGCCATTCCAGTTTGAACCCAGCCATATGCAAATCAGTCTTGACCCTGTGCCTCTTGGGAACAGTCCAGCCCGAACTGCCAAGCCAGGTCCTCCCTGGACTGGAAACAAGCATCCTAGGACCGGTTTCGGGGTTTCACCCCTCTTCAGCCAGGATAGCTTGATTCCAGTGGCATGGAGAGCACGGGACCCACGTCTGGGCATACCCGTCCCACTCGGGGTGACAAATGCAAAAACAACAGTTGATGGACAGAATGCAGAACAATGTCATACATTCACCCCAGTACAGAGATCTGGGCCTAAATCCATCGTTTTTTGCTCACCATGCCATTCCAGTTTGAACCCAGCCATATGCAAATCAGTCTTGACCCTGTGCCTCATGGGAACAGTCCAGCCCTAACTGCCAAGCCAGGTCCTCCCTGGACTGGAAACAAGCATCCTAGGACCGGTTTCGGGGTTTCACCCCTCTTCAGCCAGGATAGCTTGATTCCAGTGGCATGGAGAGCACGGGACCCAAGTCTGGGCATACCCGTCCCACTCGGGGTGACAAATGCAAAAACAACAGTTGATGGACAGAATGCAGAACAATGTCATACATTCACCCCAGTACAGAGATCTGGGCCTAAATCCATCGTTTTTTGCTCACCATGCCATTCCAGTTTGAACCCAGCCATATGCATATCAGTCTTGACCCTGTGCCTCATGAGAACATTCCAGCCCGAACTGCCAAGCCAGGTCCTCCCTGGACTGGAAACATGCATCCTAGGACCGGGTTCGGGGTTTCACCCCTCTTCAGCCAGGATAGCTTGATTCCAGTGGCATGGAGAGCACGGGACCCACGTCTGGGCATACCCATCCCACTCGGGGTGACAAATGCAAAAACAACAGTTGATGGACAGAATGCAGAACAATGTCATACATTCACCCCAGTACAGAGATCTGGGCCTGAATCCATCGTTTTTTGCTCACCATGCCATTCCAGTTTGAACCCAGCCATATGCAAATCAGTCTTGACCCTGTGCCTCATGAGAACAGTCCAGCCCGAACTGCCAAGCCAGGTCCTCCCTGGACTGGAAACAAGCATCCTAGGACCGGTTACGGGGTTTCACCCTCTTCAGCCAGGATAGCTTGATTCCAGTGGCATGGAGAGCACGGGACCCACATCTGGGCATACCCGTCCCACTCGGGGTGACAAATGCAAAAACAACAGTTGATGGACAGAATGCAGAACAATGTCATACATTCACCCCAGTACAGAGATCTGGGCCTAAATCCATCGGTCCTGGGCTCACTGTGCCACTGGAATCAAGCTATCCTGGCTGAAGAGGGGTGAAACCCCGAAACCGGTCCTAGGATGCTTGTTTCCGGTCCAGGGAGGACCTGGCTTGGCAGTTCGGGCTGGACTGTTCCCATGAGGCACAGGGTCAAGACTGATTTGCATATGGCCAGGTCTAAACTGGGGTGGCATGGTGAGCAAAAGAATGATGGATTTAACCCAGATCTCTTGACTGGGGGTGAATGTTTTGATTTGTTCTGCATTCCGTCCATTAATTGTGTGTCTTTTGCTTTCTCGTCCTAAGTGCGCCAGGTATGCCCAGACGTGGGTCCTGGGCTCACTGTGCCACTGGAATCAAGCTATCCTGGCTGAAGAGGGGTGAAACCCTGAAACCGGTCCTAGGATGCTTGTTTCCGGTCCAGGGAGGACTTGGCTTGGCAGTTCAGGCTGGACTGTTCCCATGAGGCACAGGGTCAAGACTGATTTGCGTATGGCCAGGTCTAAACTGGGGTGGCATGGTGAGCAAAAGAATGATGGATTTAACCCAGATCTCTTGACTGGGGGTGAATGTTTTGATTTGTTCTGCATTCCGTCCATCAATTGTGTGTCTTTTGCTTTCTCGCCTTAAGTGCGCCAGGTATGCCCAGACGTGGGTCCTGGGCTCACTGTGCCACTGGAATCAAGCTATCCTGGCTGAATAGGGGTGAAACCCCGAAACCGGTCGTAGGATGCTTGTTTCCGGTCCAGGGAGTACCTGGCTTGGCAGTTCGGGCTGGACTGTTCCCATGAGGCACAGGGTCAAGACTGATTTGCATATGGCCAGGTCTAAACTGGGGTGGCATGGTGAGCAAAAGAATGATGGATTTAACCCAGATCTCTTGACTGGGGGTGAATGTTTTGATTTGTTCTGCATTCCATCCATCAATTGTGTGTCTTTGCTTTCTCGCTCTAAGTGAGCCAGGTATGCCCAGACGTGGGTCCTGGGCTCACTGTGCCACTGGAATCAAGCTATCCTGGCTGAAGAGGGTGAAACCCCAAAACCGGTCCTAGGATGCTTGTTTCCGGTCCAGGGAGGACCTGGCTTGGCAGTTCAGGCTGGACTGTTCCCATGAGGCACAGATCAAGACTGATTTGCATATGGCCAGGTCTAAACAGGGGTGGCATGGTGAGCAAAAAATGATGGATTTAACCCAGATCTCTTGACTGGGGGTGAATGTTTTGATTTGTTCTGCATTCCGTCCATCAGGTGTGTGTCTTTTGCTTTCTCGCCCTAAGTGCGCCAGGTATGCCCAGGCGTGGGTCCTGGGCTCACTGTGCCACTGGAATCAAGCTATCCTGGCTGAAGAGGGGTGAAACCCGAAACCGGTCCTAGGATGCTTGTTTCCGGTCCAGGGAGGACCTGGCTTGGCAGTTCGGGCTGGACTGTTCCCATGAGGCACAGGGTCAAGACTGATTTGCATATGGCCAGGTCTAAACTGGGGTGTCTTGGTGAGCAAAAGAATGATGGATTTAACCCAGATCTCTTGACTGGGGGTGAATGTTTTGATTTGTTCTGCATTCCGTCCATCATTTGTGTGTCTTTTGCTTTCTTGCCCTAAGTGCGCCAGGTATGCCCAGACGTGGGTCCTGGGCTCACTGTGCCACTGGAATCAAGCTATCCTGGCTGAAGAGGGGTGAAACCCGAAACCGGTCCTAGGATGCTTGTTTCCGGTCCAGGGAGGACCTGGCTTGGCAGTTCGGGCTGGACTGTTCCCATGAGGCACAGGGTCAAGACTGATTTGCATATGGCCAGGTCTAAACTGGGGTGGAATGGTGAGCAAACAATGATGGATTTAACCCAGATCTCTTGACTGGGGGTGAATGTTTTGATTTGTTCTGCATTCCGTCCATCAATTGTGTGTCTTTGCTTTCTCGCCCTAAGTGCGCCAGGTATGCCCAGACGTGGGTCCTGGGCTCACTGTGCCACTGGAATCAAGCTATCCTGGCTGAAGAGGGTGAAACCCCGAAACCGGTCCTAGGATGCTTGTTTCCGGTCCAGGGAGGACCTGGCTTGGCAGTTCGGGCTGGACTGTTCCCATGAGGCACAAGGTCAAGACTGATTTGCATATGGCCAGGTCTAAACTGGGGTGGCATGGTGAGCAAAAGAATGATGGATTTAACCCAGATTTCTTGACTGGGGGTGAATGTTTTGATTTGTTCTGCATTCTGTCCATCAATTGTGTGTCTTTGCTTTCTCGCCCTAAGTGCGCCAGGTATACCCAGACGTGGGTCCTGGGCTCACTGTGCCACTGGAATCAAGCTATCCTGGCTGAAGAGGGTGAAACCCCGAAACCGGTCCTAGGATGCTTGTTTCCGGTCCAGGAGGACCTGGCTTGGCAGTTCGGGCTGGACTGTTCCCATGAGGCACAGGGTCAAGACTGATTTGCATATGGCCAGGTCTAAACTGGGGTGGCATGGTGAGCAAAAGAATGATGGATTTAACCCAGATCTCTTGACTGGGGGTGAATGTTTTGATTTGTTCTGCATTCCGTCCATCAATTGTGTGTCTTTTGCTTTCTCGCCCTAAGTGCGCCAGGTATGCCCAGACGTGGGTCCTGGGCTTACTTGGCCACTGGAATCAAGCTATCCTGGCTGAAGAGGGGTGAAACCTCGAAACCGGTCCTAGGATGCTTGTTTCCGGTCCAGGGAGGACCTGGCTTGGCAGTTTGGGCTGGACTGTTCCCATGAGGCACAGGGTCAAGACTGATTTGCATATGTCCAGGTCTAAACTGGGGTGGCATGGTGAGCAGAAGAATGATGGATTTAACCCAGATCTCTTGACTGGGGGTGAATGTTTTGATTGGTTCTGCATTCCGTCCATCAATTGTGTGTCTTTTGCTTTCTCGCCCTAGAAATACTTGCAAACGGTTTTCAGGGTTCTACTCCTAGGCTTAATGGGCCAAGGTTCAAGAAACCACCAGTAGTTTGGTTTTACCTGCCCTGGTATGTCCAGGGGTGTTGGTTGCGCTGGTAGCCTCGAGTGCTATGCTGTAAAGTCAATGGAGAAGTACCTGCAAAAAGAAAGGCGGCAAGTTGAGACTGGAGGACCAGTCTGGCAGAACCCAAAGGGGGGCTCAGCTCTTGAGGGTCTCTAGAGCAAGAAGACACAGTCGGTTTATGTAGACCCAGGCTGAGGGGCTCGGGTGCAGAGGTGCTTTGTCTGGTGGGTCACTCGAGTCAGAGACTCTCACTTGGGTTCGATGGCCTGAAGAGGGAGAAAAAACAAGATTGCAGAGCCGCTCTCTGTGATGACATTGGAGATACTATCGACCCTCGTTGGCAGGTCGGTGTTGGCATCAGTGGTGTCCGGGCTGGACACACAACAAGCCTTGGTGCTTGCAAGGGCTCCGGTACGGTATTGTTGCAGGGAGGCTCTGGGAAGGCTCAGTGTCTCCAGACTTGGTGAAGCGACGGGCAGACCTCCTGGACTCTTGATGACCTCCTCCTGGTGAGTTGCTCCCTCGGTGGACCCGATGGTCAGCAAAACTGTGAACCGGGCAGATGCGGTCGGTGCCTACAGATGCAGGAAGATGGCTCTTCCACCTCATGGGAGATGCTGCTTGGTTGGAAAAGTAGTGGACAGTCCTCCAAGGGTTTGGGGGGCTGTTCAGTGACAGGATGAGCTGTTCCATGCGATTGTCAGGAGAGCAGCAGCCAGGCAGGGTTTTGTGCCAATTTCAGTTCTGGTCCATAGTTCTTGCATTGTTGGCTCTTCTTTGTCCTTCTTCTGTTCCCAGGTAGACAAATCTGAGTTCCTGGTGTCATGGGGCCACCAACATCCTGAATTTAGGGGCTTTAAGGGCATGTAAGGTAGTAGCCAATGGGCTACCTACCCCTGGGGTGACTACATCCCCTATATGACCACTTCCTGCGGACAATGGGCATAAAACTGACCCAAAGTTCCTAGTTTCACCAAAAACAAGATGGTGAAACCCTTCTTCAAGTGTCCACTTCAGGTGACTTACCATAGGCGTGTGTCTAGCATGTTAGTAAGTCACGCCTACTGACTAGCTAATGTTCCCACCTGCTCTAGTGTCAAATGGGCCCCAAGGGCAGGGGGTGGCATTACCCAGGTCTGGAGTAAGGTGGAGTTACATACTAAAGGCAGCAGAGGCTTTGAAGCTTCTGGCCCTGGTATGCTTATTTGCTAGCCATCCTGCTGTAAGAGGTGTGATCACATTCCTCTGGAGCAGGCATTGTTCCTGACCTCTGGGAGCATTGGCTCTCTCGAGCATGGGGTCAGAAACTCATCTGTGGTGGCAGGCTCGAAGAGTCCAGCCAGCCAGCACACTAAAAGATTAGTAGGTTTCAGAGGGTACCTCTAAAGTGCCCTCTGGGTGCATGCCATAATAAATCCAATACTGGCATCAGTGCGGATTTATTAAAACCAGGTGTTTGATGCCAAACACCATAACTTTCAGTGCAGCCATCATGTAGCTGATTCACTCATGATGACCAGTGACCAGCACATGCTTTTGAAATGGCTGCCTGAACACTTGCAATGACCAGCAATGGAACTGAACATAAGGGGGGCCTATCTGCTCATGCAGATGTGTCCTCACATATAATATAATGCCCTAAATATAGGGCTCTAAGGCCTGCTGTAGGGGTGACTTACATATAGTATATGCAGTGTCTTTGGGCATGGCAGACAGGAATGGGGCCATTTTTTGTTTTCGAAAATGGTGTGCACCATTTCATGTAGCCTGCAATGGAAGTCTGCATGCAATTTGTGTGTGGGACTCTTAGGGTGGCATAATACATGCTGCAGCCCTTAGGGGCCCTCTTTAGTACCCATGATCTATGTCCCAGTGGTACCTTTTGCTAGGGACTTGCAAGGGTGCTATTGTTCTTGACAATTGAGTTACAATTGAACATTTTACTTGCTTGAAGGGAAAAAGCACTGGCACTGGGGGTCTGGTTAGAATGGACCCAGTGCACTTTCAGTCGAAAAGCATCAGTACTATGGCAATAAGTTGGGGTGACCATGTCCAAAATGGCACTTACCTACATTGCCACATGGAGCTTTTTCTCAGCTGCAAATCCAATTCAGCTGGACCTCATGTGGTAGGTATCCAGCCTCCTGGAGCATGCTTCAGCTACAGCCTGCCGCCTTCCCCCACTGGAGGAATTTGTGCTCCTAAAAAGTGGCTGCATGCAAATGTAGAAATCTTCACTGGGTAATGGCACCAACAGTATTCAGCCAGTAAGGGACCTACTCTGGGCACAAAATTTGAATTTCTACCACTTGGAGCTTTTTCCCTCAATAGCCACTGGGTCTACATCCGATGTCTATCCAACCTCGTGGAGCCCTTCTCAGCTTCATCCTGCTGTCTTGCCCTGGTGAAGATTTTCAACTTCCATTTCGAAAAGGTAAAACGTCTGGCTGGGTTGAACCTGGTTTCCGTAGCCGACCTGCACTCCATTGTGGTCCATCTCAAATTATGCCTAGGTCCCAGTCTCCTGCGACCAGTTCACTACGATTGGCACTTAACGCTTTTTGGCTGTATTTTTAACCTCAAACTTTAAAAAATCATATCTCCAGTTTTCCATATCAGATTTTTGTCATTTTGGTGACATTTTATTGATCAAAATCTACTCTATATTTCTAAATTGATTTGATGTTTTTCTTGTGTTGTGGTCTGACTTTATTACTGTTTTGGTACTGCATAAATTCTTTACATATTGGCACGAAGTTAAGCCTGTCTTCACTGTGCCATAGCTACCAGGAGCTTGAGCTGAGGTTAATTTTGTGACTTTAGTGGTTCACCCTGACAAGGATTGTGATTATTGCTTGAGGTTACTAGTTCCCCCCTGAGCTAATATTCTAATTTCTTACATGAATCATAATGCTTTAAGGCATGAATATCCTTGTGCACACACAATATAGATTGCAATTGCAAAAATATTTGTAAAGCATAGTAGCGATCCCTGGGGGGTATTCTGGTAGTTAAAATAACTGACGGAATATAAAGGCCAAAATCTCGAGGATAACTGATGTTGATGACATTATCCTGCTGTTGTACAAAGGTGTACTCAGCTCTCATGAAAATCAAAATGAAAGGCAAGTCCAATGATTTTAGAAAATAATAAACTGAAAGTCTGTTTTGCATGTATCAAAGATTCCCTGTCTGAAATGTTTTATGTAACGAGTATTACGAAGGCCTTCATTAACAATTAATACCATTGTGATCTGAAAATATTTGAAACTCCCCCATTTTATGAAATCTCAGAAGCATAAGGGAAGTGAATAAACCAGCCCTTCCACTGCAGACAGTATATAAGTAACATACATAGGGATGTTCATGCTTGACAATAGCAGCATTAGGAGGAAGATGTCGGGTATGTAGTGCCCTGAATTTCTCTCATGCTAATAAGTACTTTTTAAAAAAATTACATCTGATGTGATTTCATGCAGAAAGGTCCAGTAAATGAAAGTCCTTGTGCTTTCTGTATCTTCAATAGAAGATGTATGAATAGTACAAGTTTAGGTAACAAACCTGATCTAGTCTGACTTCTCCCTGTTTTCACCCTTTTTTAGCTCTGGCTTACAGACAGCACTAGCATACATACGCATACATACATTCCTAGTTCTGCGTGAGAGAAGACCATGTCTGGACGTGCAAAGAAGGAAAGATTCTTGGCAAAGGAGGCGCCAAGAAGCACAGGAAGATGCTTTGTGACAACATCCAGGACATCACCAAGCCTGCCATTTGCCACCTAGCCCGTGATTGAGGAGGCAAGCGCATATCCGGCCTTATCTATGAGGAGACACGCGGTGTGCTCAAGGTTTTTCTGGAGAGTGTGATCCAGGACGCTGTCACCTATACCTAGCATGCCAAAAGGAATACTGTCACCATCATGGATGTGGTGTACACCCTGAAGTGTCAGGGGGGCACTCTCTAAGAATTTAGTGGGTAAATATTTTACATGCAAGGGCTTTCAGTCAGCTCTCTCCATCCATTGGTCTGCTTTAGTGTCCTTCAGATCTCCTCCACCCAACACAGCATGGGGAACTGTGACTGCGTAATCCAGCTATTGGTTTAGCTCACTGTAAGTGATGGCATTGTGCTTGTGCCCAAAGTGCACATCAGCAGACAAAGTTGTCTCCTTCAGTATGAGGGACTCCTCTCCCAACATACGCTTTCTGTCAGAACCCCATTTGGAGGGACACAGGGCAAGCAGGAGCTGCTGCGTCCAAATGTGAGGGATGAGGCCTTTTACTCCTGATGTCCCTGGACCCAACCTATACGGATCCTGAGCCAAGTACCCCTTCAGCACTTGAGTCTCAGTAATAGAGTGCTCTGAGCAGTCCAAGGCTCCCTATGGGGGAAGGTGGATACAGAGAAGTGACAACTCACAACTCAAAATCCGTGCAGCAGCAGCAATAAATCATTGTCCAGCCAAATACTCACTTTTATGGAAAAAGAGAAGTATTTTATTTCTAACGCTACTAACAGAAATGAAACATACAGCATTCACAAACAACTACACAGTCCACCTGAGGTTGGGGTATAGTGTTTGCTTAGGTGGTTTGCCGGTTTCCACTCCCTTCTCACTTCCAGCTATAATGGTTACTCCCTATCCACTATTGGCAACATCCAGGGTAAATCCCACTAGTATTCTGAGTCTCAAGGGAACACTTTGACTCTACATTAAAGTCAACTGTATTCCAGCACCTGCAGCACTAACTAGAAAGTAAGCTCCTCCCAGCATTGTATCACTCATAGGAACATATACATACAGCATTGTATCACTCATAGGCACATATACAAACAGCACTTGCATTTAATATATATATGTACTGCACTGTATTCTTCATGTACTGTACCGTTCATGGGCGCACATACATTCTGAACATGCATGTAACCTGTACATACTGAACTTCGCTACATCTTTCATGCACTGTACCACTCATAGGTGCACATATACCCAGTACATGCATTCACCATGCACGGACTGCACCATATTGCATTATCCCTATATTGTACCCTTCCCAGGCACACATATACCTTGTGCAGATACACCAATCATGGGCTGCGCAGCTCTACACACCAAGCCCATGTAGGCCAAGGGTGAGTTAAGCACACAGCAGCAGAACATTAAAATGAGTGATCCTGTAGGCCTCATTCCAGTGACAGAGATTACAAAGGATCTGTTCACTTCTACTAATCACTACATGGTATGCTGGCACCACCACACTCGTTCTGCTTAACTCCTTGATAAGGCCGTAGACTTCTACAATTGTGAAGGTAGCACTTTGGGAACCCCTCCCAGTCCAACAGGACCGCAATCCATAAAACAGGCCCATGTCATGGCTCATATGCATAATCCATGTTTGCCTATGACAACAAAAATCAGCATTAGTGATCCAGACATCAGTACATTTGGGCACTCAGGACAGGGGTGCACATCTGTTACCATGCAGAGGACCTTTCTTTCCCAACACTTTCTCTTTTATAAAATTAAATGTTTTCCCTTTAGTAAACGTTTTTATGTCCTTGTGTTTTTTAATAAGACCACGTCTTAATGGTTGTCTTTCCTTGGAAGAGCGATTCTTCAAAAATTTTTAGACTACAGCATTGGAAATGTTTGTGTTGGTTCTTGATGTGAGTTCACTAGGCATATAGAAAGCGAACGTATGCCTGGTTATTTACATACAAAACATAGGTTAGTGCACTGTAAGAATGCCTTCGTTCTCCACTCTGAGAATCCTGATTCAAATGAAGTTGCCCCCAAAACCATTTGTGTAAAATTATGTCAAGTACCACAATATACGCACCATAGTAAAAGTGTATGTTAAAAGCAAACATTTGAACTGATACCATTAGACATTCTAGTATATGCAAACAACCGTACTCAGTCTGATGAGGTGTCCAAATGGTTATGAGATGGACCACAGATGTTCCTCTTGCATTGGCTGGGTTCTACACAGCTAAGTGTCCTTTTGTCATTCTTTTCCTAAATAATATGCCTTATATTTCATTTAGCTGGCAGAAGCAGCAGCATATTCCCATAGTAAGCTGTAGCATAATTAAGGTATATTGCTCACTGCAATTCGAAACAGTATTATTACTTCAATGTCACCAAATGTACTTATACCCACTAGAACCCCCTTTATGTTGATAACTTGCCGATGGCTAAAACACAAAAATAAAGAAAAAATCTCCTTTTCAACAGGACCTACTTGAAACGAATTTCCATGCCTGACATTTCTTGTCTTTTTAACAAGGTTCATTTTTCCTCTATTTTCTATTATTGTTTATTCACCACCATTTTAGCACCTTGCAAAGACAGAACAAGACAGACAAGGTCAATCTCTCCAACAACCAGAGATAAAGACCCATGTGCAATGGTGGACCTAGGGTGACCAACCGTCCGTAAATTTCACGGACCGTCTATTATTTTAGTATGATGTCCGTAAGGCGTCCGTAATTTGGGGAATTTCAGGACGCTATGCTGTTCCCCTGCGAGAGGCCCCATGAGTTTAAAAGTTTTCACTCTGGGCCTCTCGCACTTATCTTTAAAACTGTAGACTGAGGCTGCCTGCGGACCTCGCACAGACTGTGGACTGGCCCATTGTCATTCTGAGACTGCAGCTGATTATCACATATAGAATGACAATGTGCCCTATTGTAGTGACAGCATGTGGTGTGCCTTCTCCTGCATCAGACTAGGGCAAGGCATTCTGCTTTTGTCTTGGAGCCATGCAGGAGAAAATAAAAATAAAATAACTGTCGGAGGCAGAGCAATCATTTGTGTAAGGCCTCCATCTATAGGTCATTTACCACATTGTCAAGGTGGATATTTGTGAAGGGTATAAGTGATAACCACTTTAAAAATAGTATTCATTTCAGTTTCTGATGTCCATGAAAATATGATCCCTTAATAAATATAAGGTGCAAGGTAAAAGAATTCTGGGTAAACATGAATACAATGGGTTATTCAGCGAAGTGCTTCTTAATGTCATGGGACTGGAACTGTGTTTTCACTGTACATTTAAAAGTAAGATTTAAACATACGAATAAAAAAATACTATTTAATGTTGATTGTTACATTAGCACAAATCTTGATTGCAGAAAGGGCCTGATGTCGCTTTGCAAAGCTGCGCGCATACTGAAAAACTGTGAAGTGCACGATTGTCTCAACCTAATATAAACTTATTTTGACTTGTACTTATTTTGGTTGTCTATTTACTTACTTATATACTATAGTGCGACCTCCTCTGATATGTCTGTAAAACGTATGTTTTGTCCCAAATTTTTGTCCTGAATTTTGACCTTCTGGCCTGAATTTTTGTCTTGATTTATGACCCTTTGTCCTGAATTTTTACACTCACCGTCCTGAATTTGCACCCATGCCAGTTGGTCACCCTAGGTGGACCTCGTGAGGAGCTGACATTTATGCATTTTTTTCATATGGAGTGTGGTCAGAACCCCTTCCAGATTGCCATGGTGCAAGCAGGAGTTACTGGGCCTCAACCCCTGTGGGGTTAAGGCCTTTCAAAGTATGTATGTTCTCCTCTGAAAACACACTGGAAGTTCTGTTTCCCTCAAGAGCATGATGTACAAACAGGGCAGCCGGACTCGGAAGCTAAAAGCAGCCCTGGCAAAAATGCTCAAACCAGCCTCACTCCCTTTGTATCCGCTCTCTTTTTTCATCTTTCCATTATCTCTCTCCTAGCCCTTCTTCCACTCTGATTGCTTTCTCTCTAACTTCCCCTCACTCTCTCGCTCTCTTGAAGCCTATGTGTCTCCTGCAAATAACCTCGGGGAGCTGGGGGAAAAGACAGAGGCACCAGGAGCAGTACTGGGCTTTCAAAACCGGACTCCAAGGGCTCCAGCCCACTGGGGAAATGCCTGGTGGGATAAAGGGCCTGTCCGATCCTGTTCACAGACCTAAAATATTTCCACTAAGCCCCAACGTATAACAACTACCGATATCCATGAACCACCACCAAGATCTCACGGGTATTACCATGAAGAGGTTGCCTGTTGCAGTTGAACATAACTTAGACGCTTCAAATAAACCTCAACTCATTTCTCTCAAAATAGTAAACAGCTTACTAGGTTTAAAAACGTGAACAGTGCAAACAAAAGCAGACTTTTGTTGCCTGCAAACTCTCACAAAGCTAAATTATACCCTAACTTAAACTCAATTGTTTATCCTAGCACTACAGCCACGTCATCCAAAGATCAGATAGTGCAAGACCTTGCCGACCCCCCCTTCTCATATAGACCGAAACTGGGTCATTTCACTACACAGTTTATATAAAAAGTCAGTTTAATGTGCAGGGATGATAAGGTGGAAAAGACTGGACTTGACAATAACAATTCAGCTGTAAAAAATCTTATGCTGACGTTGCACGTCCCGTAACTCCCAGGTGACATGTATTAAACCAACTGCTCAGGATTTAATATTACATGTGAATGTTGGTTCTTTTGAATCACAGGTATTTTCGCTGTAGAGGGAAAACTAGGGCCACTAGTAGGGGGAACTGGCTCTAACTAAAGGGCCCCGGTTAGATAGTGGCCCCTATCAGGCAACCGCATTAGTAGCGGGCTGACCAGTCCGACTTACTAACCCATGGGCCTGTAGGGATGTTCAATTAACTCCACTGGAAAAGCCTAGTCTTGATAGGTGGGGCACGTTCATTGACCAAATCCCTTGAATCCTAGTCCCCTAAATTCCCTCAGTCATTTGCAAGCAAGGTAAATGCTCTGGTGAATTCCGAGAGTGGCGTGGGATTACTAAAAACCCCTCCCTCCCCCCCACCAACAATACCGACCCTTTCTTTAACCTCCCCTGCCGTCATCCAATTTGTTGGGTCCAGAAGTAAAATGTTTCAATTTCCAGCAGTTTATGTGCTCCCTAAAATGGTGATTTAACCCAGAATAAGGTAAACTTTCTAGTGAATACTCAATTTTTCAAAAAATAAATGTATGTAATTGAGCCCAGATGTTGTAATAATACAATAGATATTAACAGCGCCCCATTATCCAAAGCTATCATCACTAATGTTTTCTTTTGAGGTTAATTCAAATGCACGTCTGTACAATAAAATGCCACAAGGTGGCACCATCACACCTTATCTCTAATTTAAGACCCAGAACTCCAAAAAGCAAAATGAAACATTTCCATACGTATTCTGATAAACATCATCGCGTTTAATTTCCTCCCAGTCGTCATAGATAGTAAAATATAATTAATCTACTTTCATGACATGAATTGTGGAATTGATTGTATATTGACATACGAAGACGCAAAAACGGGCTCAAGTGGTGTGAAAGGCAACAGAAACAAAAAATGTGAGGAATTTCGGTTTGCTAAAATGTAAGTATTTCAAGTCATAAGAAGGGGGCTCTGGGGGTGCACATGCTACCTGACATAAGTGGAGTCCCAGATGATTCCAAATGGAAGGGACTTCTGGCTCCGCTCCATTTGTTCATCTTCAGTAAACACGCACGATGCTCTCTGAAGGATTTTCGGGGCACCCGGAAAGGGATCGTTTTGGGGGTTTTGAAGAACTTTTTAATTTACTGCTCTTTTATCACTGATTCAAGCCCCCCTGACGCCAACCAAACTTTCGGGCATGGGGACACGCAAAAACAATTGAGGCAGAGAGAGAAAGAATGAGAATCAGAGGTAGGCAGAGAGAAGGACAGAGTTTGAGATATGGAAATAGGTGAGATAGAGAAAGAGAAACTTCTCTTTCCCATGAAGCGCAGGGGACGGCGGGGGCCCTGGGCAATTGCCAACTTGTCGCATGCCCATTCGACCTGCTGCGTCATTCTGACTTCCTGTCAGTCCACGGTTCTGGAAAATCCCAGTTCCAGTCTGAAGGCTACAAGTTCGTACACGTCAGACCGGCTTCACTTTGACGAGAGGGGCACAGATCCAATAACAACAATGATGTCATATTCTTTAAATTCAGTGGAATCCCCCGCGACCAATTAGTTCTTAATCTTCATTAGAAGCAAGGAACATGTAAACTAATGCCTCCACCCAGTGCTTAGTTTGTAAATAAATAACTTTGAGGGTCCAAAGTTTAACTTAGGCGTCCTCCGCCCAGTCTATAGTGTGCCGAATAGCACGATTGCACAGTCTTGGTTTCACCTCATGCCTCTTTCATTCGACACCCGCTCTCCCTGACCTTTTATCTCACACTTGCAATTCCTTTTTAGGTCTCGGCTAGGCAGCGCATACGCTGTCTCGTCGAGAGATGCTGTATACAGTATTGTGGGGGAAGCTCCGCCCACTTTCTGCCCATGCTTTTGATTGGCTCAAATCAGAAAAACTGCATTCTGATTGGTTGCCGGCGTATTAGTCCCGCCTCCGTCATGTTTATCCTTCCATGGCTATCAGCCCCTTTACTTCAGCAACTCTTTTGTTCCCCTGCCTCCCCCTGTTCCCTCCCGCAGTCTGTGACTTCTCTGGCCACCACCACCCCCCCACCCACTCCCGTTCCTGCCTTCTTCGGCGCCCGCATTTTTGTTTACAATGCAATAGGACTCGCGTAAATACGAGTCCTATTGCATTTGTAAATGCTTGTTTTTTCCTATGATTGGCTGCCTGCATTCGCACTCTATTTTGCCTGACCTGTCCAGACTGCATGCGCGCGATGCTTTAGATCGTGCGCATGCGCAGCAAAAGGCTGCTTCTGCCTCTTGTTGAATGATATTGGCGTCGCTCAGGCGTGCTTTCATGTGTATGTGCATTTGATTTCGTAAAGTGCCTGTCGTTCAGCGCATCTCTTTCGTCGTTGGCTGCAGCCCAAAGTGCAAAGTCGCCGTAGGGCGGGCTCCACCACTATCACTCGGAGGAATGCCTGTGACAGGGAGCCGGCTTGGGCCTGGGCACTGTAGCCGAGTCCGTGTGAGGCCTAATAATAGTGAGTGCTATGTTATTGAGAACTAATTTCTATAGGTGCTGGCGTCGTCGCCGCTTCATTCCCGGGCAGCTGCTGGGCGCTGTGCTGTACTCTTTGCTGACTTTGTATGCGCTGCTTCCCTCTGCTCTTCCGGGCAGCCGCTGCCTCAGGGCCCCGCCAGCTGTTGGGCATGGGGTGCGGTGCAGACTCGGCCCGCGGTACTCTTTGTTGCTTGTTCTAGATTGCTGACCCCCAACTCAGTGCTGCCCCCTGAGACTTAGCACCAATGCCATATTCACTCCAACTACCGGTGTGAGCTACACTGTCACGGCAACAGATCTGTGTACAGCGACTCTAGACAGCAGGTTTCAGGACAGAAGGCCCTGTGGAGGGGTGTCCACCACAGCCCAGGAGGGACGGGTTCGAACTAGAGTTTCAGACTGACCATTCACTATGTGACAGTCCCTTTAGGTGAACCGCATGTTCATTAATTTCATGTGGGTTTGGCCGACTCTGCCATCCACCGAACAACCCAGTGTCTGATGTGCTCAAGGCAATGATTTACGGTCAGGAGCCTATGTCCGTTTCATAACGGAAGTGCTGGGACAGAGCCAGTCACCTGGTCAGGACTGTGATTCCAATAGTCCTGTTGGGCTGAGGCACAATCACTCACACACCACGTTGGTGCCACCGACAGGCCCAGAGAGCACGTGCAGTCAGGGATGTGTCTGACAGTGTCTATGAAATGCCATTAGTGCTGGGGAGCAGTCAGTCACCTTGTCAGGCCAGTGTCTCTCTCTGACAGTTCTATAAGACTAGGGCACAGTCCGTCACCTCAGTACGGTGCCTCTGGCCTGCTCAGGGTGCCGAGGAAAAGTCAGTCATGTATCATATATATGTCTTGAATTTCCGAAGGACTGGCGCCGACTCAGATATCCGAATGACTGTACCTCGTAAAGGCCAGAGGGGCTGGTATGAGTCAGTCACATGCCAGGCGCATACTGACACGGGAATGAGTCCGCATGACTGACTTAGGCCCACGGCTTTAGGTAGGCCGGGTCCGTCCGGCCGCAGTCTCGGTAGTAATTCAAAACGCACACTGAAACAGATTGCTATGGAACACTATTATTCACCGTCTGACAAACAAACGGATCAGTTTGTGCACAAGGAACGTTAACGGTAATACCAAGCAGTCCCTGTTTTATAATTTACGTTGTTCTTGCATTCCCCAAGAATGTTATGTCATGTGGTGTTTCAGTATTTTTTTTGCGTAGCACATTACTCTTGTATAGTGCCTACTTTGAACGGAGTCGCCTCCAGGTGCTTCTAGTCTTACGGCTACAGCTGCAGACCTTGGAGCTGGGGACCCGGGTTCGAGCCTTGGCTTGTTTTTTTAAGTTTCTTGTTTGAATTTGCTTTCAATAACAATGTGGATCCTACAATGATCTGGGTGGGCTTAAAACTTATAATGGGTGATGCACCCCCTCCTCCCCCCCCAAAAAAAGAAAATGAAAGATCAGTGACTGACAGGACGACGTATTATCAGCAACCGGTAAAGACTAGTAAAATATAGCATAGCTGCCAAGTTTTCAGTAAGCGCAGGAGACATTTCGCTGTTTTCAGGGTACTTATGTGTGCACTACAAATGTGCTACACTTTCTAGAGAGTACAATAGTAGTTATGTTAATTTCATTATATAAAGCCAGTTTTACAAAGGCTTTTTTTGTGATGGTCTAGAGACCGCCATAGAAACTCTGCAGCGCTCCCTATGCCAGGTCACTAACCAATGCCTTTTTATCATGCTCGATGCACATAGCAGCTATTGTAGCAAAGTGTTCTTCCTGCTGTGTACCCTCTGCTAGTGAAAGATTTTGGACTGGGACTGAATATGTTGAATGACAGTCGCATCCTTCCCAAAATACACATGTAAAAAAAATCCGTATTTGTAAAGCGCGAACTGCTCACCCTTACGGGTCTCAAGGCGCCGTCGTGGAAATTAAGGGGCCGATTATGATGGCGGGCGGACTTTGTCCGCCCGCCATCGCCCCGGTAAATGGGACCGCCCGCTATGTGTGCGGCGGTCCCGCACATGTGATTAGGATGCCACCGCCACGGTGGCGGTGGCATCCCCATTTCCAGCATTGTGGCGGGCGGTGCTCACAACACCGCCCGCCACAGTGCTGGAAATGCATGTTGTGCATCTGTATGCACAACGTGACAGGCACCGCGCGGTGCCTGCCATGTTGTATATGCAAATGCAGGGGGTACCATAGGTACCCCCATGTGCACCCCCACCCACCAAAATACCTGGGGGCCCGCTACAGGCCCCCAATGTCAGGGACCGCGAGCCTTTCCATGGCGGCGCCGCCGCCATGGAAAGGCTCATCACCGCCGGCATCATAATGTGGATGGCGGTGTCTTGCAGACACCGCCACCATATTAATCCCTTTTCCTCCCGGTCGACTGATCGGCCGGGCGGAAAACATGCGGACGGTCTTTCCGTCAGCCGGGGTCCCCTCCGCCATGTTAATATGGCGGGGGGGATTTGGTGGCGGACGGACGAAAATGGCGGGCGGATCACCACCGCCATGCGGGCGGTGGCGATCCGCCCGACATCGTAATCGACCCCTAAGTGAGCTATTGCCCAGAGTCACATGGTGCTGGGCTAAGCTGCCGCTGGAGCCGGGGATTGAACCATGAACCATTTGCTCTAAAGGCAGCTGCCCTGGCCGCTGCCCCACACCTCTCCACATGCAGACCCGCAGTAATGATTGGCTGCGGTAACGGGCCCTGGAATGTGCGGGTGGGCACCATTCTCCGTGCACTTGCAGTGGCTCGAGGTCTCTGTTTATGAGTATCTTAAGCTCCAAATGCTTTCAAAGACGAGCCTTGAAAAAAATGGGCCTGTTTTGCCTCATGATGTGAGCAGGCCTAAGGCCCAATTCAGAGCTGAACTCGCCATATGTGCACTAGCTCCATTGGCAGCTCTGGAATTTAGCCGCATCCTCTGCCCACTTTCATGGTTAGTAATTTGTTCTGTTGTAGGCGGCTAACAGGAGAGAGAGCGCCGGAACTGATTTTGTGCATCTGAGAAAGAGTGCAAGAGTCTGTGTGTGTGTGTGTGTGTGTGTGTATGTGTGAGTGAGTGCGAGGGAGTGTACACGTCAACTGCCGTGCTCCTGCCACGCAGTATCTGCAGACCGGGCCAGTTGTGCACACTGAAAGAACACGTTATCTCCCAACTGCTCCTTTAACCTGGAGCCCTCTTACTGAAAAATAATAATTGCCAAAACTACACGAAACAGTTTTATTTTAATGCATTGTCTGTGAACAAGCTAATTTAAAGACCTGAAGGACATTGTTTCTGCTGCCGAAGTTCTGAGTGACAATGACAGAAAGCAGCCCTTGGCCTTTTAAACCTCTGTCTGCAGCCGCACTGACCCCCATACATCACATCTATAGTCACACTCCTATTATTGCTTTCCTGATACTGTGTTTTTTCTCGTCCCAATGCTGTTACTACTATCCTGCTAATTCTGCTGTTAGCGTGTCCTGCTAATTTCATTGTCACTGCTATCCTGCTAACACTGATGTTCTGCTCTCACTTCTCTCCTACTGTTACCAATGCTGTCCTCCTCCTACTGCAGTCAGTATTTTAATAATACTGCTCACACTATTGTCCCACTGCCATTGCTGTAGTTACACTCCTATTATTGCTTTCCTGCTACTGTTTTTTTCCCTCACACTGCTGTTACTACTAATCTGCTAATTTTGCTGTTAGTGTGTCCTGCTAATTTAATTGTCACTAAAGTCCTGCTCTCACTGCTCACATTACTGTCATGATAAATCTGTTGTCACTGCTGTACTGCTCACTCTGTTATCCTACTAACTCTAATGTAGCAGTTATCCTGCTTATATTGTTATTATTGCTGTCCTGGTAACTATGCTGTAACTGCTACACCAATAAACTCTTTAATATGCCGAGACCAATTGGCATTGCCAATGCTTGTTCTCCCTGCTTTCTCTCTTTAACGCTATTTTCACACCGTTCTTTTCACACGTTTTTCTTCTTGTCTGCATTTTTATCTCAGTTGAGTTAAAATCTGATGATTACAAATAAGTCCCGGTTCCATAAAATGAGTGCCGGTGGGCCCCACCTGCAACCAACGGCTCAGTTTTAGCACTGCTCGCACACATTATTTTTTTCCCTAAATTAAATATATTCGCATTAACTGTCCAGCCTATTTCAGTGAAAATCATATTAATATGTAGAATTATCACATGACCATCTGTTACTTGTCCTTGTGAGAGTCGTTTTCTAAACGATATGCATTAGCACCCTGGAGACAGACACCAGCTGGTGTACTTACATCCACCCACAAGTGTGTGTTTTTTCCCATAAGACACACTATCATTTTTCATTATACGTCCGGTTTTGGCAGTCTTTGGAGAAGGGCCCTGGTAGTGTTGAACTGGTCTTTTCTGCAGTCTGACCCCGCCGGGTGGCCCAGCTTGAAAGGGCCTTTTGATGTTTATTCCATGGAATCTCCTCGCTGGACGTGGGAATTCAGAGCTGCCATCCCGTTAGGGTTCCATAGACCTTGCACGGGAAGCAGTTAGAATAAGGCTGCCTGAAGCACTTGCTTCGGTAGGTTTGCAAAACTACCTTGTTTGTCCCTTTCTGAGAACTGAGACGGCTTCAGTTATCAGGTCTGGTTCGAAACTAGTTTAGCATCTGCCAACACTCATGTGATAAAAGAAAAACAAATATATAGAGAAGGCTCCGCATATTTATTCCATTGGCTGTTTTGTGTTGGTCCCCAATATCTAAACGCTGTGTATCAGCACCCTGCAGATAGACACCCAGCAGCGTTACCTATATCTAAACTCGTGTTTAATTTTGTTTTTAAATAAGATCCCTTATGTACACACCGAAAGAAGGACCATTTCGCAGCATATTTATGTTTCGGTCTGTCTTTGGGGATGCACCCTAATGATGGAGAAGGTCCTGCGAACTTAGCTCTCAAGGCTGTTTTAGTTCGAAATCTGTGAGCTCTCCCTGTTGGATGTGAGCATTCAGTTCTTCTGTCTTTCTTGAGAGTCTATCGATCTTGCAGGGAAGGCAGCCAGAATAGAGGTGTTTAAAGCACTTGTCTTTGGTTGTCAGGTTGGTCTGCACTACTACCTTCTTGTCCCTAGGTTTTCTTGGATTTATGGGTCTATGGGACAGCACCATTTTTTAGGTTCGGCTATAAACTGCTTTAGCTGTCAGCCAGAACTCATGTGATGAATAAAAACAAACTATACAGAGAGGCATTTGGGTCAGTCCCCTACAGCCACTGGTTGCTTTATGTTAGGATTTTCAGGTAGTACTTCACATTTGGGTCTGCCCAGAGGAGCATTTCCTCATTACTATCATGCTGCTATGTGAATGGTTGTTACTTTTATCATGATGAGGGTCTCCATTGGCTGCAATGAAGGATGCACACTCTTTGATGAAGGTTCAAGGATCAGGCAGGAGAAGAACCTTGTATTTTGCAGCATCTGAGCGTGAGACATTTTGACCTGCTCCCACCTGCAGGATATAGATCAAGCAGCACTCACTTCACATCCAGGCTGAGGCTTCCTCCCATTGAAGCCCAGATGAGGAGCTACGTTGGGAATCGATTGCCGGCCACCATGTTTGTGAGGGGCAAGCTGGCGGTGGGTGACTTATTCAGCAGTGTAGGTTACACAATTTTTCTTCATCTAAATACCCCAGAGCTCATTCGGTATTCTGCACGCAAATAAGGAAGGGATGATGGCTCTGTTCAGACTGGGGTGTGATGGTGTGGACAGCAGCAGGGCATGTTCCAAAGATGTGAGATGTTGGAGCCAGAGAGGGGCAGACAGCCAGCACCCCTAGCAAAAAGTTGCCTCCCAACCCTTTACTTCCACTCCATGGAACATCTGCCACAGAGCTTAGCAAGATACAGATACAGATCATAAGATCTAAGTTCCCTGGGATGAGCGGCCCACATTACATCAGAGAGCTGAGTGTTGGAGCCTTAGTCAGCTGCAACATGGATAATTGGATGTCCTGTGGATATCTGTTCTGCAGGACACCTGAGGGACTGAGCGAACTGATTGGTGGCTGCAATACTCCCCCTCAGGCCAGGGAGTGCTCTTGGTGGGCAGAGGTAACCCGAAAGGCTGATTAGGAATGACATGTTTTTTTTCTTCTGAACTCTATGCAAACAAACCCCTGTTTGCAGAAGGTTTGGATTTGTAAGTAATGCAGAGTTTACTGCACCTGGGTTCAAAGAGAGCCACCGCTAGCAACAATATCTGACTTTCATACCCCATTTTACAGCGAAACTCTTAAAGGGTAGCATCTATTGCGAGCATCCTCCTTGTAATAGTGGACTACGAAGCACTTGCAGGATGCTCTGAAGAGGTCAGTTAAAAATGAAATGGCCAAGCTTATACGGGCGTTTTTTCCTGTTGCTGTTCTGCTTCAGTGGTTGGAGAACACTGCCCTCTACTAAAGTATGACGTGTATTGGTTTCCCTCCTCTTTTCCACTCTGGAAAAGTACTTACTTCTGACGTCATCAGGAGTGAATTTATTTGTCTTTGGAGGATGGGAATCGAGCTACAAAATGCTTGTGAATTGTATTTTTATAATCAATATCTCGCTGCTGCCAAACTGGAAATTATCACTGTGAATTTTGTGCAGATTTTCCCCCTGAACTATGATTTCTAGATTTATGTTCCAAGATGTGGAGTCTTTAACGCCCTGAGCTGCCGACTTCGGAGCCGATGGGAACCAGGTTCGATTCTCAGCATCGGCATCAACATCCTGTGATTCTGGGCACATCACTTAGGGTCTGATTACGAGTTTGGCGGCGCAGGACGGGGTGGCCTGCCACTGCTCCTGCACAACCAAACTCAACCGCCTTCCGCCCGCCAGATTAGGAGTTTTTTCCTGGTCTGGCGGGTGGTCCTTTGGCATTCTCACGGCAGTGCCTTTGAAAAAGGCACCGCAATGGGAACGCCAATGCAAGTTCCTGCACGGCATGGAATGCTAAGTCCATGCTGTGCAGGAACTGGGCATGCATCCAACATGCATCCCCATGGCCTGAGTTTCCTCACCGCCAGCAGTTTCATGGCGTGAACACCACTGGCAGTCAGGAAACTCGTAAAATGCTTGGCGGGGCTGCAGCGGCCCCACCAAGCATATTGCGGCCTCCCACCTCCGCACCACCGCCTGGGATCACGGATCCCTGGCAGTTGCGGCGGTCCCATTGCGGTCCGACCGCTGAAGTTGTAATTCGGTGGTCAGGCCTCCGATGCGGCAGTGACTGCCGCACCACCGAGGGTTTGGCGGTCCTGTGGACCGCCAAACCCATAATCTAGCCCACACTGACGGGTGATTTGCTGCCCTTTACAAATCCTGGATTTATTTTATTTAATTTATTTATTTGGGAATGCATACACATGGCAAGTGCCTGGAATGAGTGATGGTATACCCCTCACCAGCCGAGAAATGCATTGTATTAATCCTGGTCACATGCAATATATGTCTGGTATGTGTCTCCTCCAAGACCTCCCATAATTGCATGAGATTTCTGCACTGGGTCGATTTTATCGCACTGCCAACGACATAGATTATGATCCCCTGCATTACGTTTTTAACATTTATTCACGATTCTGTGGTACCGCGTGTGGAATTAAAGTGCAGTAATATTTTTTTATTAAACTATCTCCCTCCTCAGCAGAAACCATCTCCTGCCTTCGGACCTAAAAGTAACCAGGGCCAACGAAAACCATGTTTGATGTGTTTATATTTCGGCTGCTCAAGATTATAAAGCAATGTTTTTTTCAAGTTTTGATATTTTTGAAAAGTGCCAATGTAGTGGGGATTGTGGGAGCTCTGGAAATGTAGGATGAAGCTGAGAAAACATACAGAGCAGCACACATATATAAAAACAAGCATTGGCATAGCCAATAGGTCTCGCTTTTGGGACCTTATAAGTATTTAGCCATGCAACAGTTGATGTTGTTGCACCAAGGATATTGTGCTGCATAACTAAATACTTATAAGGTCCCAAAAGCGAGACCTATTGGCTATGCCAATGCTTGTTCCTCATTCTGTGAAGGTTCAGCTACAATACTGTTGTACAGCCACCATGGACAGAACAAATCTAGAAATTCTTTGTTCACTATGTACGTCCCCAAAATGTTGTTTTGAGTTATTTTATTCATGTGTGCAAGGGCTTTTTACACATATAAGCTCAGATGCAGAATTTAGAGACCCATTGGAGAGACGCACGTTTTAAGTACGTGTTGCTTTTTCATGTCACAATTACCTGGAGCAGAATGCTTTTACTGGCAAGTTTCATTGTTTTGCAAGGGAGCACGAATTTGGGATCAATGACCTTGGTCACTTACCGTCCTGAAAATGAATTATTTTCCAACGTGGAGCTAGGATTGAAGTGGCATGCTGTTTGCAAGCGGAAAATAAATGCTGTGCTTCTTTTGTAATCAACGTCGTCATGGTTTTCTAATTGAGAACTGTATAAACCCAAACAATGAAGACTACACAGGACTAACAAAAGTCTTATGATTCAGAACAGTAACCTTTTAACTATGTCAAACTGTAGAAAGATGTTAGTGCCTCGGACCTCGGCAATGTATTCAACAGTTTGTGGGCATGAGGAGAAAGCAAGCTTAGCCCCTGTTCGCACTCTGTTCATTGATTGAAAGTCAAACAGAAGACTTCCATGAAAGCTTAGATTCAACAGGACAGTAAGGATTTTAAATCTGCTCATTAAGCATTTGGGAGCTTAACCAGTGAGCTGTCAATGCTTTGCAATCATTGTAGGCCTGTACGACCAACCAATGCACTTTTGAGATCAGAATGGTTAGGGGATCCCTTTTGCTAGTAGTTACCACGGCACTTTGAACTTTCTGAATACTTTGCCTTAATATACCAACAATTGAGAATTTCAGTAATCTTCGAACCCACGATCCTTGTTATGATAGACTGAACTGTCTCTGATTGGAAAGGAAGAATGCTTCAGAATAGTTTCAAGTAATAATCAGGGGTAGCCATAACCTAGCCTGTTAGCCTGGTTGTCCTCTAACTATCGTACACCGAATCGAATTTGAATTTGACGTTGGCCCAGTGATTTTATTAAAGCGCAATTTGGAGTCCCGAAGAATAAAACTGATAACCTCCAAAGACTGACACATTCGACAACCTGTGAGTACCTTCTGCTGACAAATAAGGCACGTGAATGTCCATTTCCGACGGCTGAATTTGAACCGCTGATTTCCACTAGAGGCAGAAAAACAATCTCAGCTTCATTAGGCACAGTTGGTAGTATCGTACCATTCCGATATGGCAGCACTCTAAAGAGCGCCTGAACCACCCGCACTGACAGCAGGCACACTATTGTCGCGGGAGCATGGGTTCCGCGGATGATATAGAGGGCATGGCCGGCTTCCTTCTCACTGGCACTGTGCAGTACACAAACAGATGAAGCCCAGTACAGGTTGACATATTCTTTCATTAGCAGGGATGCTGCGATAGGTCAGCCAGTTTCCCTCTACAGCTGTGAAAGGTTGCTGCGACACTGGGAATTTGCTGTGCTGCTTTCGGAGATTAAGGGGATATGATTTGGCAACATGAAAAGTCACAAATAAAAAAACTATAAGAAAAGAACAGCTGAACCCTTTGCGGAACTAGTGCCAGCATTTTCATTCGCGACTAGCTTTGCCATTTCCTGTTTTTCATTGCCGAAGCACCGTACAGTGTGATTTTTAGGCCAAAGTTATTTCTCACGCAAATTTTTTGAAGTTCCTGGGCTAAGCAGGTGAGTTTGATGGGCACGCATAAGAGGTCAGCTTGTGCCAGACTTAAGGGGAAACCAGCACAAGCGCGCGCGGCAGCAGGGGGAGGGGGCCTGCGCGATTCCCTTGCGGGAGCGTGCAGCAAGGCGCGATGATTGCGACCATATGGCGCCACCATATGGCGCCGCGCGCTCCCGCAAGGGAATCGCCAGACGTGCACGCGTTGCCATTGCAAGCAATGCAACGCGTGCACGTTTTTGCCCCGAAAGCTGTGCCGATCGCTAAAGGTCTCTCCTATGCAGCGCATGCGCGCTGCGTAGGCGAGACCTAACAATCTCCTTATTGACGTTATAGCACACTGGCGAGGAGCTCTGCAGAACATCATCCAGTCAAGCAAGACTGGCCACACGAGCCAGTAAGCGTTAACACGTACTTTAAGTGTTAAAAAAAAGTGCAGGGCCCAAAGGTTGTTTTTTTTCTTTTTTCTTTTTTATGAATCCGCCGCTGCTACGCTGCTGACGGTAAGTAGAGCTTTATTCCAAGGCTGCCTAGGTTCCATTCCCCCTCTTCCATCTTTCTTTCTTCCTCCACTATACACTTAATATCTCTATCCCACTCTCAGCAGCTTTGTTCATCCCTCCATTCTCCATTTCTCACTGTTTAGCCGTCTTTTTCTTCCCCCTTCTTGCTCTCTTTATTCCACGTCTATTTCTTGCTCTGGGGCAAGGTCTGATAATGAAAAATAAGTCCCGGTCGTCAAAAGTCAGTTCCGGCTGCAAACACAACACAGATAAAACACTGGTGCTGACTCAATGTGTATGCTCTAGGCGACGCCAATGATAAAGATCTTTGTTCATCGACTAAAAGAGAAACTGACTTCGCACTGTGTAGGTTTCTTATCGAGAACCCGAACTCATTAACCACCTAATCCTGGGGTTTCCAAAGAAGAGCTCAGAGGGCCAAACCAATGCCAGATTATCCTGTTGTTCACAAAGATAAATTAACATAGAATGAAACTAAACGTAAATAATTTACAAAGTGGTTGCGCTAAACGTCTGCCATGGATCCGGCCGTCCAGCCATAGTTGGCCACCCCTGGCCTTATGCTGAAAGGCTCCTCGAGATAAGTCCTTGAAACAATGACTCATTGGAACAAAGAGGCTCATTTAGAATCCTTTGTGACCTCTAGTTGAAAGACCCTTCATAAGTAATAATGATAGTGCTCAAGATTTCTCCAGATTTTGCAATTTCACAAAAAAATAGAAATAACTGTGCGATATTCAAGTTAAAGCCAAGTTGTCTTAGATCATGGGTACTCACAAACTTCCTCTCGGGGGCCACATTTACAGTGTGGTTTGTGGCCGAGGGCCGCAACGGTGGGGGTGGGGTCAGTGGGGGGGGGGCGGGCCTAGAGTAAAAAAAAAAACTGTGACCATGAGGTTGAACACAGGCCCCTGCAGCTGACACATTAGTCCACTGAGCCACCAGACCCGGCATACACACATCTATCTCTCTCTATCTATCTCTCTCTCTCACTCTATCTATCTCTCTATCTCTCTCTCTCTCTCACTCTATCTATCTCTATCTCTCTATCTATCTCTCTCTATCTCTATCTCTCTATCTATTTCTCTCTCTCTATATATATATATATATATCTCTTTATCTCTCTCTCTCTCTCTCTCTCTCTCTCTCTCTCTCTATCTCTCTATCTATCTCTCTATCTCTATCTCTCTATCTCTATCTATTTCTCTCTCTCTCTATATATATATATATATATATCTTTCTCTATCTCTCTCTCTCTCTCTCTCTCTCTCCCTCTCTCTCTATCTGTCTGTCTGTCTCTGTCTCCATCTGTCTCTATCTCTGTCTCTATCTGTCTCTGTCTCTATATGTCTGTATCTCTAACTGCCTCTCTCCCTGTCTCTATCTGTGACCATGAGGTTGAACACAGGCCCCTGCAGCTGATGAATTAGTCCACTGAGCCACGAGACCCGGCATACACATATCTATCTCTCTCTATTTCTCTCTCTCTCTATTTCTCTCTCTCTCTCTCTTTCTCTCTCTCTCTCTCTCTCTCTCTCTCTCTCTCTCGCTATCTCTCTCTCTCTATCTCTCTCTCTCTCTCTCTCTCTCTCTCTCTCTCTCTCTCTCTCTCTATCTCTCTCTCTCTCTCTCTCTCTCTCTCTCTCTCTCTCTCTCTCTCTCTCTCTATCTGTCTCTGTCTGTCTCTGTCTACATCTTTCTCTATCTCTGTCTCTGTCTCTATCTATCTCTGTCTGTCTCTGTCTCTATCTGTATTTGTCTCTATCTGTCTCTGTCTCTATCTGTCTCTGTCTCTATCTCTGTCTCTGTCTGTCTCTATCTGTCTCTGTCTCTATCTGTCTCTGTCTCTATTTGTCTCTGTATCTATCTGTCTCTCTCTGTCTCTGTCTGTCCCTGTCTCTCTCTGTCTCTATCTCTGTCTCTATCTGTCTCTGTCTCTATCTGTCTCTGTCTCTATCTGTCTCTATCTCTATCTTTTTCTGCCTCTATCTATCTCTGCCTCTATCTGTCTCTGTCTCTATCTGTCTCTGTCTCTCCCTGTCTCTCTCTGTATGTGTCTCTATCTGTATTTGTCTCTATCTGTCTCTGTCTCTATCTGTCTCTGTCTGTCCCTGTCTCTCTCTGTCTCCATCTCTGTCTCTATGTCTGTCTCTATCTGTCTCTATCTGTCTATATCTCTATCTGTCTCTATCTGTTTCTGCCTCTATCTGTCTCTGTCTCTGTCTCTCCTTGTCTCTCTCTGTCTCTGTCTCTCTCTGTCTCTGTCTCTATCTGTCTCTGTCTCTATATGTCTCTATCTTACTCTATCTGTCTCTGTCTGTCCCTGTCTCTTTCTCTGTATCTGTCTCTATCTGTCTCTGTCTCTATCTCTATCTGTCTCTGCCTCTATCTGTCTCTATCTGTCTCTGTCTCTATCTGTCTCTATCTGTATTTGTCTCTGTCTGTCTCTGTCTCTATATCTGTCTCTGCCTCTATCTGTCTCTGTCTCTCCTTGTCTCTCTCTGTCTCTGTCTCTCTCTGTCTCTATCTGTGTCTGTCTCTATATGTCTCTATCTTTCTCTATCTGTCTCTGTCTGTCCCTTTCTCTCCTTGTCTCTGTCTCTCTCTGTCTCTGTCTCTATCTGTCTCTGTCTCTGCCTCTATCTGTCTCTGCCTCTATCTGTCTCTGTCTGTCTCTATCTGTATTTGTCTCTATCTGTCTCTGTCTCTATCTGTCTCTTTCTCTATCTGTCTCTGTCTGTCCCTGTCTCTCTCTGTCTCTATCTGTCTCTGCCTCTATCTGTCTCTGTCTCTATCTGTCTCTGTTTCTATCTGTCTCTGCCTCTATCTGTCTCTGCCTCTATCTGTCTCTATCTGTCTCTGTCTGTATCTCTGTCTCTATCTGTCTCTATCTGTCTCTGTCTCTATCTGTCCCTGTCTCTCTCTGTCTCTATCTCTGTCTCTATCTGTCTCTGTCTCTATCTGTATTTGTCTCTATCTGTCTCTGTCTCTATCTGTCCCTGTCTCTCTCTGTCTCTATCTCTGTCTCTACCTCTGTCTGTCTCTATCTGTCTCTATCTCTATCTGTCTCTGTCTGTATCTCTGTCTCTATCTGTCTCTGTCTCTCTGTCCCTGTCTCGCTCTGTCTCCATCTCTGTCTGTCTGTCTCTATCTGTCTCTATCTGTCTCTGTCTCTATCTGTCTCTGTCTCTATCTGTCTCTGTCTGTCTCTGTCTCTATCTGTCTCTGTCTCTATCTGTCTCAATCTGTTTCTGTCTCTATCTGTCTCTGTCTCTATCTGTCTCTGTCAGTATCTCTCTCTGTCTGTCTCTGCCTCTATCTGTCTCTGCCTCTATCTGTCTCTGCCTCTATCTGTCTCTGTCCAAACAGGAAGCTTCCCAAAATGCCCATTAAAAGTCAGCTGTGAAAGCGCCATCTATCTCTCTCTCTCTCTCTCTCTCTCTCTCTCTCTCTCTCTCTCTCTCTCTCTCTCTCTCTCTATCTATCTCTATCTCTCTATCTCTCTAGCTCTCTCTCTATCTATCCCTCTCTCTCTCTCTATCTGTCTCTGTCTGTCTCTGTCTCCATCTTTCTCTATCACTGTCTCTATCTGTCTCTGTCGCTATCTGTCTCTGTCTCTATCTTTCTCTGTCTCTATCTGTCTCTATCTGTATTTGTCTCTGTCTCTATCTGTCTCTGTCTCTATCTGTCTCTATCTCTGTCTCTGTCTGTCTCTATCTGTCTCTATCTCTATCTGTCTCTGTATCTGTCTCTCTCTGTCTCTCTCTGTCTCTGTCTCTATCTGTCTCTATCTATTTCTGCCTCTATCTGTCTCTGTCTCTATCTGTCTCTATCTCTGTCTCTATCTGTCTCTGTCTCTATCTCTATCTGTCTCTATCTGTTTCTGCCTCTATCTGTCTCTGTCTCTATCTGTCTCTGTCTCTATCTTTCTCTATCTCTATCTGTCTCTATCTGTTTCTGCCTCTATCTGTCTCTGTCTCTATCTGTTGCTGTCTCTATCTATCTCTATCTCTATCTCTCTCTATCTGTTTCTGCCTCTATCTGTCTCTGTCTCTCCCTCGTCTCTCTCTGTCTCTATCTTTGTCTCTGTCTCTATCTGTTTTTGTCTCTATCTGCCTCTGTCTGTCTCTGTCTCTATCTGTCTCTGTCTCTCTATGTCTCTGTCTCTATCTGTCTCTGTCTCTATCTCTATCTATTTCTGCCTCTATCTGTCTCTATCTGTCTCTGTCTCTATCTGTCCCTGTCTCTCTCTGTCTCTTTCTCTATCTCTGTCTCTATCTGTCTCTATCTGTATTTGTCTCTACCTGTCTCTGTCTCTATCTGTCTCTTTCTCTATCTGTCTCTGTCTGTCCCTGTCTCTCTCTGTCTCTATCTGTCTCTGCCTCTATCTGTCTCTGTCTCTATCTGTCTCTGTTTCTATCTGTATTTGTCTCTATATGTCTCTGTCTCTATCTGTCTCTGTCTCTATCTGTCTGTCTGTATCTCTGTCTCTATCTGTCTCTGTCTGTCCCTGTCTCTCTTTGTCTCTATCTCTGTCTGTCTGTCTCTATCTTTCTCTATCTGTCTCTATCTGTCTCTGTCTCTATCTCTATCTATTTCTGCCTCTATCTGTCTCTATATCTATATCTGTCTCTGTTTCTATCTCTATCTGTCTCTATCTCTGCCTCTATCTGTCTCTGTCTCTATCTTTCTCTGTCTGTATCTCTGTCTCTATCTGTCTCCGTCTCTCCCTGTCTCTATCTGTATTTGTCTCTATCTGTCTCTGTCTCTATCTGTCTCTGTCTGTCCCTGTCTCTCTCTGTCTCTATCTTTGTCTCTATCTCTGTCTCTATCTGTCTCTGTATCTATCTATCTCTATCTGTCTCTATCTGTTTCTGCCTCTATCTGTCTCTGTCTCTATCTGTCTCTGTCTGTCTCTGTCTCTCACTGTCTCTATCTGTATTTGTCTCTATCTGTCTCTGTCTCTATCTGTCTCTGTCTGTCTCTGTCTCTCCCTGTCTCTCTCTGTCTCTGTCTCTATCTGTATTTGTCTCTATCTGTCTCTGTCTGTATCTGTCTCTGTCTGTCCCTGTCTCTCTCTGTCTCTCTCTGTCTCCATCTCTGTCTCTATGTCTGTCTCTATCTGTCTCTATCTGTCTCTATCTGTTTCTGCCTCTATCTGTCTCTGTTTCTGTCTCTCCTTGTCTCTCTCTGTCTCTATCTCTATCTGTCTCTATCTGTATTTGTCTCTATCTGTCTCTGTCTCTATCTGTCTCTGTCTCTATCTGTCTGTGTCTGTCCCTGTCTCTCTCTGTCTCTGTCTCTATCTGTCTCTATCTATTTCTGCCTCTATTTGTCTCTGTCTCTATCTCTGTCTATATCTGTCTCTGTTTCTATCTCTATCTGTCTCTATCTCTATCTGTCTCTGCCTCTATCTGTCTCTGTCTCTATCTGTCTCTGTCTGTATCTCTGTCTCTATCTGTCTCTGTCTCTATATGTCTCTATCTGTCCCTGTCTCTCTCTGTCTCTTTCTCTATCTCTGTCTCTATCTGTCTCTATATGTCCCTATCTCTCTCTGTCTCTATCTCTGTCTCTACCTCTGTCTGTCTCTATCTGTCTCTATCTGTCTCTGTCTGTATCTCTGTCTCTATCTGTCTCTGTCTGTCCCTGTCTCTCTTTGTCTCTATCTCTGTCTGTCTGTCTCTATCTGTCTCTGTCTCTATCTGTCTCTGTCTCTATCTGTCTCTGTCTGTCTGTCTCTGTCTGTCTCTCTGTGTCTCTATCTCTATCTATCTCTATCTGTCTCTATCTGTCTCAATCTGTCTCTGTCTCTATCTGTCTCTGTCTGTATCTCTCTCTATCTGTCCCTGCCTCTATCTGTCTCTGTCTGTATCTCTCTCTATCTGTCCCTGCCTCTATCTGTCTCTGCCTCTATCTGTCTCTGTCCAAACAGGAAGCTTCCCAAAATGCCCTTTAAAAGTCAGCTGTGAAAGCGCTTACAGCTGACTTTTAAAGGGCCTTCTGGAAAGCTTTCCGACGGTGCCGTGAGGACACAGAGGTCGGCAGTAAACACAGAAGATGGCGGCAGGAACATATGTAGTGAATACCTATTTAATAGGTATTCACTTCGTATGTTCCTGCAGTCATCTTCTGTGTTTACTGCAGGCCTCACTGGAAACGTAGAAACGGCAAGGCAAGGTCCGTGGGCCACCAATGAAGGCCTGCCGGGCCGTACTATGAGTACCACGGTCTTAGATAGTCACGTATTTGGAAAATCACCAGAAAGTGGGTCAATCTGCTGTAGAAAACAGTAATAATTAGGATGACTGTTAAGGTCTGAGCAGTCAAGCAGGGCGCCCTAAGGCTATCGCATCCAGAAATCTCTTAAGCAACTAACCCACCTGGCCCACCATCCAAGACGCTTTGAGGGTGAACGGCCAACTATCAGCAGACAGAAGAAAGTCTTGTCAGAATCAGACTCTAGGTTAAACTCGCAACCAGACTTGATTCAGAAGACAGTTGACATTTACTTTCAGCCTAAGGACTTCTACAGGACTGACTGATAAAAACGTAGCAGTCTTTCTTCACCAGCACGCTTATCATGTAGAATTAGCTGGCACTAATCCTCACACAGAGCTGTTCCAACATAGTCCCACACTACCTTTTCTCTTTAGGCGTTGCATGAGAACTGAAGCGTTCACTGTCACCTGCGAAGATCTTTTGTTTCTTAAAAAAGAAATACTAAAAAGGGCTTTTAGCATGCCCATTACATTACCATTGTTTGGCTTTATTGTCACTCTTCATTTCTTGCTTTTTATTGGCGACCGCGTGTCAGCCTCAGTTTGTCTCTGTCTTTGTCTCTTCCCTGGAGCATGGACCAAGTACTGATTGATTTCTTGATTAGTTTTCTTCAGCACTGCTTGCGCTCGCATTGTGGTCCTTTATTTTTTGCTTACAAGACAACTTGATTATTGGTTGATGAGAACTGTGCAGCATTCAAGTAATTTTATATGGTATAAGATTTTTGTTAAGTGTGTAGCAAGTAATAAATCACTTTATGATAAAAAGTAATTTTCACACTACAGTGTTGTCTTTGAAATGTAAGTGTGGAAGAATAAACCTTTAAAAACACTGCATATTTATTAATACAATCTACTAAATTATACAAGTAGCCCAAAGAAAAAGGAAACGTGACACAGCAACAAATTTTATTTTTTGAAAACATATACTGTCTGGCAATAGCATTAAAGGAAAGAAGGATTTTTAAAGCTTCGTAATCAGTAAAAGTGACAGGCGGTCAAAATGTTTGTTTGTGAAGTTGTATGCTTACTACAAAATGTTTCCAACGAGTTGGCTCTTAAGCCTAAGGCCTTCTTTGCATTCTAAATATTTTAAAAAAAACATCAGAGTTGAAGCTCAGGCTTCCCTGTGTTTCCAAGAGCTGAATGCAAGCAATCCGTAATACCTAAACTTTGTAGCATGTGACAAATTTCAGAAAAATACATTTTTGCAGCCTGTAGCTTTTACTGATGATGAAGCTCTAAACATACTCCCTTCCTTTAAGACTTTCATTAGTCTGCATCTGTTTTTACGAATTAATGATTGCTGTCGTGTGATATTTACTTATTTGTGGGTTACCTTTTGTATAATTTAGAGGATGTTTTATTCACCATCAAACATGCAGTGTTTGAAAAGGTTTATGTTTCAACGCTCGAGGGTCAGAAACAGCATTGCAGAATGAAAATTTATTTATATCATAAAACAATGTATACTTATTTGCAAGCGTTAAAGAATTAATATTTACGCAGGAGCGTGGCAAGGTTGCCATGGTCCTTGGTGCAACGAAGGAAACTGGGCCCTTTGATAGGGTAGTAACATACAGCTCTGTCAGGGTTCAATTGGCCCCTCAGGGTTCTGGGCCCTGGTGCCATGCACCTGTGGCACCGATGGTAGATACCTTTCTGGTTTGCTGCTGTGTCACATTTACTTGTTTTTTTGTTCCTTGATGGACGTCATATTTTTGACAAGCACCATAACAATACAAACAGGTAACTCAAAAATAAGCAAATGTGGTGCAGCGTATTCATATCAGCATTATCTTCGACTTCCCCTTTCACCAATGGAGCATATTAAAGCGAACTTCTGACACCAGGTCATTGTTAATGCTTGTCAGTTCCTACCCACGCTGGTTGTTGCTTGGCCTCTTCCCCCACTCCTGTGTGCTAAATTCCACCTTACTGTGTTCTTTAAAACCCTTACACCAATCACTCCTGCATAACCCCAAAAAGAAAGAGTATAGCGTTCACGGGGCTTTGTCATAGCACAGACCTCTCAGGGGACGGACATCTAGCAAGAGACCTCTGACTGTGGCTAGATCAAGAAACCAAGGTTTTAACAGTCTTGGTCTGCCAGACATTAGGGTGGCCCCTTCCAGTAGATAAAATGCTGCAGACACTTGAAAGCGCCTAAGCAGATGGTGCCTTGAGCCCCAACAGAGGAAAATGCCCAAAGGTATAAAACCTCCCAGATGGCAGCAAGGCTCCATGAGAATGGAGACAGTCTGGGAGAAGGCCACAATACTCAGCTGAAGAAGAAGGGACAAACTGGAGAACTCAACAAGCTGGAAAATACAGGACTGAAGATCGCAGGAAACCCTAGAGCTATCAGGAGTGAGGAAATACACCAACAGGAGATGAAGAAGTGTTGCGACGCAAGGAGGAAAAGGAAACCACCCTTTTTATACCCAAAAACCGGAAATTACTTAAGCACAGTGATGTCACCATGAAGGATTGCGAACCTTCCATAAGTAATAGGAGAATGATAGCCATCGTGGCTTATGCTATTCTTAATCTCATGAATCCGGTAAAGAGGATTCTGGGAACAGGAAGATGCAGCACAATGAAGCGGCTGCAGGCATCTTCCAGCCAGGCCCCCATCCAGGGAGAAGAATTCAGGAGACTGAACCAGCGGTCTGACCGCTGCAAGGTAAGACTAAGAGAGTGCAGCAGCCCCCGGCATCTCCAAAGCCCACATCGATGTCACGCTGTGTGCCCCGACCACTTGAGAGAGACTCTGGAATTGTCATTGAGCAGTGCAATAGTCTATATAGTAGATCCACTATACAACACAACTTAAACACATTGTTAAAGGCTATAGCTTTTGGAATCAACAATAATTGCCTTTGACAACATTATAGTGTAAAAATTAAATTTTTGTCATAAAGCAATATTGACTTGTTTGCTTGTTCCTACTGCGATTCCTTACAATTACCGGAGAGACATAATACATTTTGGCAAGCTAAACAATTTCAAACACCATCACAATATTTAGAACACATCGTAAGCCCTTACAAGATATTGCAACCTGTATTTTTTTTTTTTAACCATGCTTTACTGAACTACATTAAGCAACTGCTTGTTTCTACAGTCTTTACATATTTACATGTTACAAGAATGACAGCCCCACAAGCATTTTTGGACATTCTTGGGAAACGTCAATAAATAACATAGCAACACCACCACCATCAGACTAACACCAACACTCTACACCACCCTAGCACCACCCTAGCTCTCCTCTAACACCCTATCACTACCACTATCAGTCTACTACCCTACCAACACCCACAACATCACCACCACCAACACCCTAGTACCAACATAACACCCTACCAACACCCTAACACCTTCACCCTACTACCACTAATTTACCAACTTACCACCAATTCTACTACGCAACAAGCATACCACTACCCTAAAACCACCAACCCGCACCCTAGCACCACCCCAACACTCTACCACCACCACTCTACCACCATAACACCAACACTACCCTATCACCACCAACCCACAGTCGAACACCACCTGATATGGTGTTGGTAAAGTGTTGTTGGTGGAAGGGTGTTGGTGTTTATAGTGGTGGTAGTTTGGATGGCATTGGTGGAGGGGGTTAGACTGGTCATTAATGTGTTGTTGGTTGGAAGGTGGAAGGTGGAAGGAGGGTGGTGGTGGTAGAGTGGTAGATTGGTGTTAGGGTGTGGGCTGGTGGTTGTAAGGTGGTGTTGGTGGTATGATGATATAGTGGTTGTGGGTTTGTATAGTGGTGGTAGGTTGTTGAAAGGGTAGTGGTAGGGTGGTAGTTGTGGGATATTAGGCTGGTGATAGGGTGTGGGTTGGTGGTTGTAGGGTGGTGTTGGTGTTATGGTGGTCGAGTGGTAGTGGTGATAGGTTCATAGAGTCGTGGTAGGGTGGTAGTGTTACAGTGTTACAGTGGTGGGGGTAGGGAGGAGATGGCAAGACTACCAATACCACCAGCATAGCCAAACCACCACCCTGCCATCACTAACACCTTTCCACCACCCTACCACCTCCTACACCAACACAAACATACAACCACCACTATATCCTACCAAGAGCACCCTAGCTGCTGCACTCAACCACCACCCACCATACCCTATCTAACTAGCACCACCCTCCTACCACCCTATCACCACCACCACTATGCTACCACTACCATAACCCTAACACCACCACCCTACCACCACCAGCACTATACCACCATCACCAACTACCACCATCACCTTACCACTACCACAACCAAACAAATCACACCACCTTACCAGCAACAACACTATACCACCCACACACTAACAGCACCTCTAACAACACCCTACCACCACTCTAACAACACCACCCACACCACCAGACCAACACCATAATATCACCACCATACCACCAACGACCCCACCACCATACCAATACCGCAATACCACCCTACCACCATTACCCAATCCAACACCACCAGAACCCAAACCACTGCTGTAACACTACCACTGCCACTTTATCACCCTACCTCCACAAACACCCTACCACCACCAACACCTACCCTATTACCACCATAACTCCCTACCACCACCACCCTACCAGCATCACACTACCACCACCACCCTAATACCAACCAACCACCCTCCTTCACCCCTGTCCTGTTGTGGTTACACTGAGTGGTAGTCAGTGCAAATTAGACCTTATTTTACTTTTAGCACATCAGCACAATTTAGAGGCATAGTGCATATTGTCTCCTGTTTGATCCCAGTTACTTTTACATCTTCCAAGTGCCATTGCTCATCATTCATATGCTTTGTGATGCCACTCTTGCTAACCTATTAATTTGGTAAATGTATGTCCATGGGTGAGAGGGCAGGTGCTGTCTTATTTCTTACAGATCCATTAGTCAGAAGTGAAGACTACTCCACTGATATGTCTCCTTTCTCTTGGAGTAATCTGCAGCTCACAAGCAGGGCACATTTGTCTTCTTAAGAACATCAGATCATTTGGATTTCCACTCTAAAAAAGTACATGGAGCACCTTTATTCTGTACAGTAGTTGCAAAACCTGACCTTGGTACAGTTGGTGCTTTTTTGGCCTGTTTATCTCAAAGAGAATGGCACTCTGGGGTCTCTCTCACTTGACAAGTGAGCCAGCCACAGGATGTTGACATTGATTAGAAAATAGATGCAAAAGCTGGAAAATTTGTGGTACCCCTACTATAGTTAGAGTTGAGAGAAGCACCAGGTTTTCCCCGTTGGCTCTTCTGCTGGCTCCGCTGGTGTAATCCTTTGACTTTTTCACAGTTCACTGACCGTGTCTGCTATGTCAGGCATGGCAGACATGGGCTGGGAGAATGCAGAAGGGTTCCCAAGTTCAGGGAGAAAATGACAAGCACATGGGGAACATTTGTTTTTTGCTCAAAGAAAACAAACTCATGCATCAAACATGGAACCCGCTTTGCAAAGCTTCAGGGCCATAAAAGTTGCTGCTGTCGCAGTGGCTCCCTTTTCAGTGCAAAGATCCCTGCCAGACAGATAAGGTTCTTGAAATAAGGCAGACAGTACTCCACCAGAGTGACAGACATCATCACCTGTGTCCCCTGCTGGACGGGTGGACCATCTGCCAATCCAATGCAGTCTTCATGGGACACTAGAACATTGCATTGACCCTGGTCCAGGTGCCCTAGCCCCTATCATGCAGGATGGTTGTGAAATCAAGCTGAGGTAAAGCTTGTAGATGAAAGACTGTCTGTCATTGTTACATGACTCTGCTACTCCCTTTCACAGGATGGTTATGTACTCAAAGAGAATGTAAGCGCTTAACTTCTGCTTTTGGCAACCTGCCTGACTTTGGCACTGAAGACAGGCCCAGAGAGAAAAACACCTCTGAGATTGAAAGACTGCGTGAAGCCTTCAAAGTTCTGTATACACAGCAAGATGTGAAGAGATTGGCCTTCTGGAAGACGTAGAATTGGTAGAAGGGTTCCACCCTGAAGCATTAGCCTAGGGATTCAAACCAAAACCACATGGGGGCTTGAAGAGCTTCAGTAATTGACAGCCTTCCCACCAAACATAAAGAGTAATTGGTCTCAGGGGATGCCTGCATCAGCCATATAATGGGCTCACAATGGTAGCTAGGTGAGTAAGTCTGCTATTGATGTGCTAACAAGGTCTGTTGTTACCCCAGTGGAAGAGTTGACCCTTAGTCTGGTTGCCAGAATACGATTAAGAGAGCCAGAAAGGGCAGTGGCCACAGACTGAAATTGATGAACAGAATAATTCTGTAGTAAATCAAGAATTATAGGGCCATATGTATCAAAATGTTGTTTTGCGATTCTCAAATAGGAATTTTTTGCGAATTGGTATTTGAGAATCGCAAAACGCGATGTATGTAGGATTTGCAAAAACTTTTGGAAATCCCACATATTCCTTAATTGCGAATCGCAAATTGCGATTCGCAATTAAGGAATACCTCCCCATTCATTCCTATGGGCCTATAGGCCCATAGGAATGAATGGGGAGACATTGTCAATTTGCGAGTACCCATTAGGTACTCGCAAATTGCGAATGCAATTTCAAGGATGCAAGGGTGTCAAAGGGACACCCTGTTGCAACCCTGAAATAAGCATGGGTGCAGATGTGGCACACATACATGCCCTAAGGGCATGTATGTGCGCCACATGGCACTTTAAAAATGCAAAAAAGTGCATTTTTCAAAGAAATCGCAAATTACCACCAACCTGAAGTTGGTGGTAATTTGCGATTCCTAAGCCAAAATTGCACAACTTGGGTGCTTCCTACATTGCATTTAAGGAATCGCAATTTGCGATTCCTTAAATGCATTTGCAAAATAGGGAATCGCAAATTTTGCGATTCCTTATTTTGCGAGTGGGTTTTCCTTTCATACATTGCACACAGCTAAACTGCGATCGCAAACGCTGAAATTCTGCGAATTTCAGCATTTGCGATCGCAATTTAGCTTGATACATATGGCCCGAAGTTCTTCTCCGTAGCAGAAAATCTTGTTCAGTGATCCATCTCCAAAGGGGTATCTGGCCTTGTGGAACTGTCTTCGGCTACAGCCTCTGCCTCGTCCCATTGGAAACATTTGACTTCCATTTCAGAGACTAAGTCCAAACAAAAAAATCTTCACCCCAGCTTTGACTCAAGGCTATCCGATGATGACGGTCCCTCCTTGGACACCTCCTTCAGCCTTGCCCCACTGAAATTTACTTTCTCAGAACATTATTCTCAAAATTTCTTGTAGAACTGAAGTAAGTGCTGACTGGGCCCAATCCACTCTGTGTATCCGAACCGCGCATCATTGTGTACAGTCTTGCATAACTAGATGTTTAGGTGCACATTTTTACTAAACACTTAAAAAAATTCACAGCTCTGGTTCTACTGATTGGATATTTGTCATTTTGGTGTCAAATAATTTATTAAAATGTACTCTATTTTTCTAAATTGGTGTGGGATTTCTCTAGAGTTGTGTGTTCACTTTATTACTGTTTTGTACTGCATAAAAACTTTACACATTGCCTCTAAATTAAGCCTGACTGCATTTTGTTCCAAGCTACTCAGGGTGAAGCACAGTGGCTTTTGTGGTTCACCCAGCAAGGGATTGTGGCTGTTGCTTGACCAGGGCTCACTCCACAATCAACCCAATTTCTTACAGAGCCTGTGACCTACAGTTTACCCTGGACCTCTGCAACAAGTGCAAGAACCCATCAAGCAGTTGTCTAGGATTCAAACCTGTAACCCTGTGCACTGCTGCAGACACATTAAACACCTGAACCCCTTTACCGGTATTAGAATCTGAGATCTGTTGAAAACGGACTGCTCTGTGCTGCAGGTGCCTTCACCCAGTGAGCTGTTTTAAAGGTGATACATTTAAGCAGCAGATACAGCCCATAAGATACCTCAGTATGTTAAAGTTCACATTGTGGTATCCTAAAGGTCATAGGCTCCTTTCCTATTATGGTAGATACAGATCTTCATACTTTTAACGTTGGGAAAAATAAACATCACTAATCTACAAACACCACTGATTTATATTAAAAATAAAACCTATGATTTACACTCCTACTTAACAGAAAGATGAGAGAATGAAGGATCATGTAAAAACAAATTCAAATGGGTTGTGTAAGCACCTTTATATGTAAGTATAATGTATGAAAAAGGGTGCTGGAAAGAGGCTTGATGCTTTTTCACACTAGCGGTGCACAAAGTCCTGAGTTTGCTTTTAATGAAGGTGGAATCACTATCAACAGCCTGTCACAAGCTGAGAACCCCAGTGTCTGTCTGTTATTAGCCGCCTTAGCTATAAGACTGTGGACCAGGATAACGCATTGCGGGAGAGGTGGGTTTAGTACACTGGCAATTGAGTCATTTGGTCGCCCTTTTCCATTGAATCTGTCTCTTGTTTATTTGATGCTGACAGAAAGAAGCTCAGTTGTGGATGACTGAGTTTGGAGAGCAGGGCAACATGAGCCCTTTATAAGAGTCCTCACATTACCAATAACCATACATGCATACAGTATAGAAGAGAGGGCTTTTGATCAGCCCGCTTTAGGATGTAAGCTGCTGCCATTTTTTAAAAGTTGCCACTGACTGACTAGGCGGTCCCAAAAGCTATGACATTTCAAGCAATGTTACATTGGACTCTAAGTAGTCTCCTGTGGTAACCTCTCCACTGTTCTTCCTTCACTTCTTTGTGGTCACACATGCACAGCTGCCGCATTTTGATGACATTTCTTATGTTTTTTTGAAACTCCATTACAAGATGGCCACCGTGCATGTGCAAGAATGCACTTAGGCAGCATTTTTATGCCATATTAAAAATAGAAACGCTAGCAAATGTGAGACTGATTAGGTTTGCCAATTATAAAACTGTTTTGCTCCTCTTGAAATAGAGACATATATATGCATGGAAGTGGCTCAACAGGTATTATTAGCCCTTGCTATTTTGTCTATTAAGTGTGAAGTGGGCGCTAAATAGATTACGTTGCTGCACAAATACTTTGGCACTAAGAAATTCTAAGACGTTCACTTTTAACTCTCAAGCTCTGAAAATGAATGTACATTTTAGGGCCCATGTTAGACCTGGCATCTTATAGAATGATTTCCCTTTTCTTTTTGCTTCTGACCTCCTGTTTTTGACTGTGTGCTGCATTTAGTTTTTGCTTGTTTTAGGACTCTTGGCACTTTACCACTGCTGACCAGTGCTAAAGTGCAAGTGCTCCCTGTGTAAATTACATTCTTGATTGGTTTATCCATAATTGGCATATTTGATTTACTAGTAAGTCCGTAGTAAAGTGCACCAGAGGTGCCCAGGGCCTGTAAATCAAATGCTACTAGTGGGCCTGCAGCATTGATTGTGCCACCCACATGAGTAGCCCTCCAAACCTGTCTCAGACCTGCCATTGCAGCATCTGTGTGTGCAGTTTTTAAACTGCCATTTCGACCTGGCAAGTGCACCCACTTGCCAGGCCCAAACCATCCCTTTTATTACATGGAAGGCACCCCTAAGGTAGGTCCAAGTTAACCCTTTGGGCAGGGTGCAGTGTATTTAAAAGATAGGACATGCACTGTTGTATTTTCCATGTCTTAATAGTGAAATATTGCTAATTTCGTTTTTCACTGTTGCTATCCCTCCTACAGGGTAACATGGGGATTGCCATGAAATATAGTTTAAGTGTAATTTCCTATTGGGAGCAGATAGAGATTTGGAGTTTGGGGTCTCTGAACTCACAATTTAAAAGTACATCTTTTGAGGAAGTGGATTTTAAATTGCATGTTTGAAAATGCCACTTTTAGAAACTGGGCATTTTCTTGCTTAACCATTCTGTGCCTCTGCCTGTCTGTAGAATCCATGTCTGGATTAGCTGACAGTTGGGCTCTAATGCATTTACGCTAGACAGTCACACAAAGGGAGCTGAGGCGTGCTTTGCAAATCCTGATGGGCCATCACCAGACTGATGGGCCTTCCTGAGCTAGAGTGGTGTGAGGAGTTGTCACTGACACCAGGAAACAGCATTTACAATGCTGTAAACACAACGCGGTAGTTTACAACGCGGTCGTTACAACGACCGCGTTTTTACCATGCGTGCCATTACATCGCAAGTCGTAACAACAACTTGCTGTAGGGGGCGTGCAACACCAGGGAATGTGTTGGATTTTAAATCCAACACCTTCCCTGCTGTTGCACAAACTGGAGTAGGAATAGTAATTAATACTACTCCTAAGTCCAGCGTGCCCCCTACAGCAATTCGTTGTTACGACTTGCGATGTAATGACACGCGTTGTAAACTACCGCGTTGTGAATGCACGCGTTGTAAAGTGCTATATTCCTGACACCTGAATAGGGCTGTGCCTGTCCTCACACAAAGCTGTCTCCAGCCCCCTGTAGTGAGTCTGGAGCCAGGTCAAGGGAAAGGTAGGGTCTTGTGCACTACAAAGACTTTCCTTTGAAGTTTGCTGATTTCAAAGGCAGAAAGAGTTATAAGTATAGGACTTCTGACACCCCAATATCAGAACACTACTGGACTGAGCACATTCTGGCAGGAAGAAGAGCTGGATGCTGTAGGAGGAAACTGCCATTCTGCTGTTGCTTAGTTGTGCTGGCCTACTGCTTCAGTCCTGGGAGTGAAAGGACTGGACTTTGCTTTCTGTTTCCTGCTTTCCAAGGTTCTCTAAAGGCTTGTGTGTGCTTGCCTGCTGTTAAGAAGTCTCACGGTCATCAAAGACTTCACCTACCAGTGCCTGGGCTCTTCTTCTGAGAGTCCTGACTTGCCAAGTGGTGCTAAATCCAGTTCCTGGGCCCTTGGAAGTAGAATCTGGTGAAATGAAGGAGAAAAATCCACGCATCGACTTCCAGTACCTTATCGACACATCCCTATTCTACGCATTGCCGCTGCCAGCACCGGCGTGTGTTCCCTACTTGACGCAATGACCGCAGCTTACAATGTAGGCCCCAGCTTTTCATCGGAAAGCGTCAGAAGAACCACCGCAACGTCAGTTTTGAGCACCTCATCACCGAAGTTCAATGACACACTGCTCCAACTCCATCGCAGCGCCTGCTTCATTGCTGTGGAATCGACGCAGCGCCTGTTTCACCGCTGTCGCATCGACGCAGCGCATCTGGATTTTTGATGCATCATCCCTGTGCGCCGATTCCTAATCAACACTTCACCGCAGTAAGGAACAGAGGCAGCATGTCCAGAAATCGATGCATCACCTCCCCTTCCAGTAAGGAACTGACGCATCACCTCCCCTGACAGTAAGGAACCGACGCATCACCTCCCCTGGCAGGAAGGAACTGACGCATCACCTCCCCTGGGAGTAAGGAACTGACGGATTGCTTTGCTTTTCCGGTGCCTCACCTCTCCTTCCCCTCGCATTGTCTTTTATTTCGATGCATCCAAGAGACTTTGGGCCTGATTAAGGTGTCGGTCAGTAAGCCTCCGACCGCTCGTCGGAGGCTTACACACCAACATCCTTGGTTTTGAAGTCCGACCAACATATTACAATGACGGCGGCCGTAGTCCAAACTGGCGGGTCAATCCAACTGGCTTCCAACAGGCTCAAGGAGCCCATCGGCCAGTCGGAACCGCCACATAATTCTGTACAGACGGTGTTTCCGCCATCTGGATTATGATGTCAGTTTCCCACAGGCTTTCTATGTCAGGCTTTCTGACATGGAAAGCCTGTTGGAAAGCAACCTCCAGTTGTGGGCCAGGGGAGCACCTATGGTGCCCCCCTCTAAATCCCTGTGGCAGGCGCCGTGAGACACGGTGTAGTGATTTACAGTAACTCCCATTTCTCTATGAGAGCTTGTGCTGCAGCCGGTTTCAGACTGCTGCACAAGCTACCATAGGGAAATGGGAGTTTACGACCGCACCATGTGGGGTCGCATCATAATTGAGGTTTCGGACCGGCGACCCGAAGTCGTTCGGTTCCGAGACTGCAGCGATGTCGGTCTGGAGCAACTCCGATCGACATCATAATCAGGCCCTTTGTGTTAAAAGAAACACATTTATAGATTTAATTGGACTGAACTTATTTAACTTTTGAAAAGTGGTATCTTTACTTGTGTATGTTGGATATTTGTCATTTTGGTCTGGTTTTATTCAGATAAATATTGGCTATTTTTCTAAACTGGTAGGGACTCCTTTTATAGTGTTTTCAGTGTGTTACTGTGTATGTATGTACAAATGCTTTACACATTGCCTAAGCATGACTGCTTGTAGCAAGCTACCAAGGAATTGAGCAGGGGTTATCTTAACTGTGTGACTTCCTTACCCTGACTAGAGTGAGGGTCCCTTCTTGGACATGGTGCAAACCACTGCCAACTAGAGGCCTCCATTTCTAACAGCCCTATTCACAAACAAAATGCTTGTATATACACATGCAGATTTACTGCTTTTGGGCGATCACAAGTATTCCCAGTAGTACTCCTGGAAAGCTATGCCGGGCGCAGGTTTCAGGCCTACTACTGGAAATGTAATTTGAGATCCCCTTTTTAGAAATCTACTTACTGTAAATTTGAGCAGAGGGAGAACTGGAGCTCCTAATGCAAATACATCTTTCCTGTTTTTTAACCACGGAGACACCTTTTTTCCCCCGTAGAAAAAGCCTTTCCCCTACACTTCAGCAAATCTGGGGTAACTTGTTCCCTTTCTCATCCTAGAAGAGGCGTTACTCTATTCATTGGCTGCAATCATTTTTAAACCAATTTCCGGATGGTAAGGGTCAGAGTTCAGTATATTAGTGCCCACAAACATATGGGAATGCACAAACTTTCAATAGTGACAACTACTTGTTACGCACTTTCCCACCCCAATCATAGGATGTACTCCTAATGATTTCTCGGTATTCATGATGATGAATTCCACATAAGTAAACTCATGTATGCTTCCCTGAAATCCTTTTTCTAAATTGGTGGCAGGCAGTTAGTAGCAATATTTTACCACCCACAATTACTTTCTGAATTAGATCATTAATTGCTATTGAATAGAGCTTGATGTGTTTACTTACAACATTTGTACTTAAATTCTAAGCTAAGAAAATCATCATAGTTTGAGTTGTAACGATTTGACCCAATTTTACATCAAGGAGGGTTTGCAGGAATGATTGATGGATGTTTGCACATGCACACTAAGATATTTAGGGGCACAATCAAGTAGTTCGCCTTGGGGCAATATTATACATATGACACACTGTCCCTGTTTATGTGCCAGGAGCAAACAAAGACAGTGCACTCTAATACCCCATTACAGATAATGAGCTTTAGTGAAAGGCACAGTGGCTGTTTGAAGTATGTGATCCATCTGTCACAGTGCAGGTGACACTCAGAGTGCTTCACAAAGAGGGGCAAAGATCCCTCTGCAAGCGGTTACAGTGAGTCACTGCACCCACCTGCAGGGGGATGTTTGTGGGAACCATCGGACGCTCTTTCCCTATTTCAATGGGGCACCCCAAGGGGGAGCACTGATTTTGTACCACCTCTTTGTGGAGCACTGTCAGTGCCTCTCTTGACAGTGTGGTTGCCTCTGCACCTACATATATAATGCAGCGTGGGTGCCGAGGCAATGTGTTTCCCTCATTAGCATGGAGCCATGCCACCATGTTAATGAGGGAATGCAACTATTTCTTTTTATCTTAGGTTTTGTCTTCCCAAGTAATTCAGATATGTTGCTATAAATAATAAAACAGCTAAATTTACCCCATGCAGGAAAACGTACTCCGGCCAAGAAACACAAAAAATAAGGAATGATTAAAGTAAAATATAAAGGTATTATTCATGCAGGTAAACGCTGATCTATTTTATTCCAACCTGGCCATCCCCCTTTTCCTATGTCATTACTGCAATCGACAGCTTACACAGAGCGTTTCACTTTTAATATGAAACATCATCAAATAATAAAGTGAACTATCATTTACAGCACATGTGTCATGACCTACAGAATCACTAATGTGGAAGTCGGTGTAGTTAAAACAAATTTTTACATGTGATTTCCATTCCTTTAAAAAAAAAAAAAAACCTTTATTGTTTTATTTACCATACAATACCATACCCCCTTTCCCCCTCCCCCAACCCTATCAGACAGTAAAAAAAACGACAGTACGTAATTCATCTGGTGCAGTAATAACAATAGCAGCCAATAAAATAATATAACAGTGGTTTACCCACAGGTATTATTTCGGGTATCATCCTTTGGGTTTCAGTACTATAAGAAAACAAGCATAGTCCCTACCCAGTCCCGTTATGCCTTTACATCCATTTTATCAGAGGATCCCAGATTTTCAAACCCCTTTTGCACATACGACGCCCTTTTCTTTTATATATGGCTACCTCCAGGCTACAAGTTGCCAACAATCTGGCACGCCATTGTTGAAAAGCCGGTGGGTTTGGATCTAGCCAAGCCAAAGCAATACATATCCTTAAGACAGCCATAGCCACAAAAATCAGTCCCTGTACATTCCCTGCTCGACTTGTTCCTGCCGTGCCTAACATTATTTCCTTAACTGATATGTCTGAAGGAAGTGGCCCGAAAAGGGCCACCCGGGTTATTTACAACCTCCTAATCGCCTTCCACAAAATGAAGAGTCGGTCAGACAGTAGAGAATACAAACAGTTGTTTATTAGCAATACTCTTCAGAGGAGTCCAATCTGACCTGCACCCTAAGATGTCTGCCGAGGGACTAGCCCCCCAACAGTCTGCAACGCATAATCATTCCTCCCAAGGACCTCCCAACCACGCCCACAATGGAAAGTTACCGGCTTAGGCCGAACATGAACAAAGGAGGCACAGAAGGCTACCACCTGCTAGATGGGTACACGCTATCACTATCTCAAGGTTGCCGTGCTGGGTTTGGGTGTCTCCTAACGTGGGAGCAGAGCTACACACAAGGATAGGTATGCGAGGGCAGAATGGTCTATTCATTAGCAAGTCAGAAGGCAACCTTGAACAGAAAAGAAAATAATAACTGAATACAGTGTTCTGCTGAGGCAAGCAATACGAATAATGAGGCCTAGTACAGACACAGCCTAATAGGGATTACGAAATTCAAAATGGATCCTGGATTTATTTTATTTTATTTATTTGGGAATGCATACACATGGCAAGTGCCTGGAATGAGTGATGGTATACCCCTCACCAGCCGAGAAATGCATTGTATTAATCCTGGTCACATGCAATATATGTCTGGTATGTGTCTCCTCCAAGACCTCCCATAATTGCATGAGATTTCTGCACTGGGTCGATTTTATCGCACTGCCAACGACATAGATTATGATCCCCTGCATTACGTTTTTAACATTTATTCACGATTCTGTGGTACCGCGTGTGGAATTAAAGTGCAGTAATATTTTTTTATTAAACTATCTCCCTCCTCAGCAGAAACCATCTCCTGCCTTCGGACCTAAAAGTAACCAGGGCCAACGAAAACCATGTTTGATGTGTTTATATTTCGGCTGCTCAAGATTATAAAGCAATGTTTTTTTCAAGTTTTGATATTTTTGAAAAGTGCCAATGTAGTGGGGATTGTGGGAGCTCTGGAAATGTAGGATGAAGCTGAGAAAACATACAGAGCAGCACACATATATAAAAACAATCTCCTTATCGACGTTATAGCACACTGGCGAGGAGCTCTGCAGAACATCATCCAGTCAAGCAAGACTGGCCACACGAGCCAGTAAGCGTTAACACGTACTTTAAGTGTTAAAAGAAAGTGCAGGGCCCAAAGGTTTTTTTTTTTTTTTTTTTATGAATCCGCCGCTGCTACGCTGCTGACGGTAAGTAGAGCTTAATTCCAAGGCTGCCTAGGTTCCATTCCCCCTCTTCCATCTTTCTTTCTTCCTCCACTATACACTTAATATCTCTATCCCACTCTCGGCAGCTTTTTTCATCCCTCCATTCTCCATTTCTCACTGTTTAGCCGTCTTTTTCTTCCCCCTTCTTGCTCTCTTTATTCCACGTCTATTTCTTGCTCTGGGGCAAGGTCTGATAATGAAAAATAAGTCCCGGTCGTCAAAAGTCAGTTCCGGCTGCAAACACAACACAGATAAAACACTGGTGCTGACTCAATGTGTATGCTCTAGGCGACGCCAATGATAAAGATCTTTGTTCATCGACTAAAAGAGAAACTGACTTCGCACTGTGTAGGTTTCTTATCGAGAACCCGAACTCATTAACCACCTAATCCTGGGGTTTCCAAAGAAGAGCTCAGAGGGCCAAACCAATGCCAGATTATCCTGGTGTTCACAAAGATAAATTAACATAGAATGAAACTAAACGTAAATAATTTACAAAGTGGTTGCGCTAAATGTCTGCCATGGATCCGGCCGTCCAGCCATAGTTGACCACCCCTGGCCTTATGCTGAAAGGCTCCTCGAGATAAGCCCTTGAAACAATGATTCATTGGAACAAAGAGGCTCATTTAGAATCCTTTGTGACCTCTGGTTGAAAGACCCTTCATAAGTAATAATGATAGTGCTCGGGATTTCTCCAGATTTTGCAATATCACAAAACAATTGAAATAACTGTGCGATATTCAAGTTAATGCCAAGTTGTCTCAGATAGTCACGTATTTGGAAAATCACCAGAAAGTGGGTCAATATGCTGTAGAAAACAGTATTAATTAGGATGACTGTTAAGTTCTGAGCAGTCAAGCAGGGCGTCCTAAGGCTATCGCATCCAGAAATCTCTTAAGAAGCTATCCCATCTGGCCCACCATCCAAGACGCTTTGAGGGTGAACGGCCAACTATCAGCAGACAGAAGAAAGACTTGTCAGAATCAGACTCTAGGTTAAACTCGCAACCAGACTTGATTCAGAAGACAGTTGACATTTACTTTCAGCCTAAGGACTTCTACAGGACTGACTGATAAAAACATTGCAGTCTTACTTCACCAGCAAGCTTATCATGTAGAATTAGCTGGCACTAATCCTCACACAGAGCTGTTCCAACATAGTCCCACACTACCTTTTCCCTTTAAGCGTTGCCTTAGAACTTAAGCGTTCACTGTCACTTGCGAAGATCTTTTGTTTCTTTAAAAAAAAGCTAAAAAGGGCTTTTAGCATGCCCATTACATTACCATTGTTTGGCTTTATTGTCACTTTTCATTTCTTGCTTGTTATTGGCGACCGCGTGTCAGCCTCAGTTTGTCTCTGTCTTTGTCTCTTCCCTGGAGCATGGACCAAGTACTGATTGATTTCTTGATAAGTGTTCTTCAGCACTGCTTGCGCTCGCATTGTGGTCCTTTATTTTTTGCTTATAAAACAACTTGATTATGGGTTGGTGAGAACTGTGCAGCATTCAAGTAATTTTATATGGTATAGCATTTTTGTAAAGTGTGTAGTAAGTAATAAATCACTTTATGATAAAAAGTAATTTTCACACTACAGTGTTGTCTTTGAAATGTAAGTGTGGAAAAATAAACCTTTAAAAAACACTGCATATTTATTAATACAATCTACTAAATTATACAAGTAGCCCAAAAAAAGGAAACGTGACACAGCAACAAATGTTATTTTTTAAACATATACTGTCTGGCAATAGCATTAAAGGAAAGAAGGATTTTTATAGATTCAGTAATTAGTAAAAGTGACAGGAGGTCAAAATGTTTGTTTGTGAAGTTGTATACTTACTACAAAATGTTTCCAACGAGTTGGCTCTTAAGCCTAAGACCTTCTTTGCATTCTATATATTTAAAAAAAAACCATCAGAGTTGAATCTCAGGCTTCCCTGCGTTTCCAAGAGCTGAATGCAAGCAATCCGTAATACCAAAACTTTGTAGAATGTGACAAATTTCAGAAAAATACATTTTTGCAGCCTGTAGCTTTTACTGATGATGAAGCTCTAAACATAAACCCTTCCTTTAAGACTGTCATTAGTCTGCATATGTTTTTGCGAATTAATGATTGCCGTTGTGTGATATTGATTTATTTGTGGGTTACCTTTTGTATAATTTAGAGGATGCTTTATTCATCATCAAACATGCAGTGTTTGAAAAGGTTTATGTTTCAACGCTTGAGGGTCAGAAACAGCAATGCAGAGTGAAAATTCATTTATATCATAAAACAATGTATTACTTTATTTGCACGCTTTACAAAATAGCTTTTAAGAATTATTATTGATGCAGTAGCGTAGCAAGGGTGCCATGGTCCTTGGTGCAACAAAGGAAACTGGGCCCTTTGATGTTGGGATAGTAACAGACAGCTCTGTTATGCCGGGTCTGTTGGCTCAGTGGACTAATGCGTCCATTGCAGGGGCCTGTGTTCGACCTCATGGTCACAGGTTCAAATCCCGGCGGGTCCACTCAGCCTTTCATCCATCTGAGGTCGATAAAATGAGTACCATTGAGTTGGGTAACAATGAACATCTGTTATTCAGCGCCAAGAGACCTCTGGGTGAACGTGCGCTTTACAAATACACATGTTATGTTATGTCAGGGTTCAATTGGCTCCTCAGGGTTCTCGGCCCTGGTGCCATGAACCTGTGGCACCGATTGTAGATACGTCTCTGGTTTGCTGCTGTGTCACATTTACTTGTTTTTTTGTTCCCTGATGAACGTCATATTTTTGACAAGCACCATAACAATACAAACAGATAACTCAAAAATAAGCAAACGTGATGTAGCGTATCCCTATCAGCATTATCTTCGACTTCCCCTTTCACCAATGAAGCATATTAAAGCGAACTTCTGACACCAGGTCATTGTTAATTCTTGTCAGTTTCTACCCTTGCTGGTTGTTGCTTGGCCTCTTCCCCCACTCCTGTGTTCTAAATTCCACCTTACTGTGTTGTTCTTTAAAACCCTTACACCATTCACTCTTGCATAACCCCAAAAAGAAAGAGTATAGCGTTCGCGGGGCTTTGTCATAGCACAGACCTCTCGGGGGATGGACATCTAGATAGAGACCTCTGACTGTGGTTAGATCAAGAAACCAAGATTTTAACAGTCTTGGTCTGCCAGACATAAGGGTGACCCCTTCCAGCAGCCAAAATGCTGCAGACACTTGAAAGCGCCTAAGCAGATGGTGCCTTGAGCCCCAACAGAGGAAAATGCCCAAAGGTATAAAACCTCCCAGATGGCAGCAAGGCTCCATGAGGACAGAGACAGTCTGGGAGAAGGCCACAATACTTAGCAGAAGAAGAACGAACAAACTGGAGAACTCAACAAGCTGGAAAATACAGGACTGAAGATCGCAGGAAACCCTGGAGCTATCATGAGCGAAGAAACACACTAACAGGAGATGAACAAGTGTTGCGACGTAAGGAGGAAAAGGAAACCACCCTTTTTATACCCAAAAACAGGAAATTACCTAAGCACAGTGATGTCACCATGAAGGATTGCGAACCTTCCATAAGTAATAGCAGAATGACAGCCATCGTGGCTTATGCTATTCTTAATCACATGAATCCGGTAAAAAGGATTCTGGGAACAGGAAGATGCAGCACGATGAAGCGGCTGAAGGCATCTTCCAGCCAGGCCCCTATCCAGGGAGAAGAATGCAGGAGACTGAATCAGTGGGATGACCGCTGCAAGGTAAGACTAAGAGAGTGCAGCAGCCCCCGGCATATCCAAAGCCCCAATCGATGTCACGCTGTGTGCCCCGACCACTTGAGAGAGGCTCTGGAATTCTCATTGAGCAGTGCAATAGTCTATATCATGGGTACTCACAAACTTTCTCTCGGGGGCCAAATTTAAAGTGTGGTTTGTGGCCGAGGGCCGCACCGGTTGGGGCAGGGTCAGTTGGGGAGGGGGGCGGGGCTAGGGCAAGAAAAAAAAACCTGTGACCATGAGGTTGAACACAGGCCCCTGCAGCGGACGCATTCATCCACTGAGCCACCAGACCCGGCATACACACATCTATCTATCTATCTCTCTCTCTATCTCTATCTCTATCTATCTCTCTCTATCTCTATCTCTATCTCTCTCTATCTTTCTCGATCTCGCTCTATCTCTATCTCTCTCTCTCTCTATCTCTCTCTCTATCTCTCTTCTCTCTCTCTCTCTCTATCTCTCTCTATCTCTCTCTCTCTCTATCTGTCTCTAGCTATCTCTCTCTCTATCTCTCTCTAGCTATCTCTATCTCTCTCTCTATGTCTCTATCTCTCTCTATCTCTATCTCTCTCTATCTTCTATCTCTCTATCTTCTATCTGTCTATCTGTCTATCTCTCTATCTTCTATCTCTCTATCTGTCTATGTCTCTATCTGTCTATGTCTCTATCTGTCTCTGTCTCTATCCGTCTGTCGCTGTCTGTCCCTGTCTCTGTCTGTCCCTGTCTCTGTCTCTATCTGTCTGTCCCTGTCTCTGTCTGTCCCTGTCTCTATCTGTCTGTCCCTGTCTTTCTGTCCCTGTCTCTATCTGTCTGTCCCTGTCTCTATCTGTCTGTCCCTGTCTCTGTCTGTCCCTGTCTCTATCTGTTTTTCCTTGTCTCTATCTGTCTGTCCCTGTCTCTATCTGTCTGTCCCTGTCTCTGTCTGTCCCTGTCTCTGTCTGTCCCTGTCTCTGTCTCTATCTGTCTGTCCCTGTATCTGTCTGTCCCTTTCTCTATCTGTCTCTGTCCATATCTCTGTCTGTCCCTGTCTGTCCCTGTCTCTGTCTCTATCTGTCTGTCCCTGTCCCTCCCTGTCTCTGTGTCTATCTGTCTGTCTGTCCCTGTCTCCTTCTGTCCATGTCTCTATCTATCTGTCTGTCCCTGTCTGTCCCTGTCTCTATCTGTCTGTCCCTGTCTCTATCTGTCTGTCCCTGTCTCTGTCTCTATCTGTCTGTCCCTGTCTCTATCTGTCTGTCCCTGTCTCTGCCTGTCCCTGTCTCTGTCTCTATCTGTCTGTCCCTGTCCCTGTCTCTGTCTGTCCCTGTCTCTGTCTCTATCTGTCGGTCCCTGTCTGTCTGTCCCTATCTCTGTCTGTCCCTGTCTCTGTCTGTCCCTGTCTCTGTCTGTCTGTCCCTGTCTCTGTCTCTATCTGTCTGTCCGTGTTTGTCCCTTTCTCTGCCTCTATCTGTCTGTCTGTCCCTGTCTCTGTCTCTATCTGTCTGTCCCTGTCCCGGTCTGTCCCTGTCTGTCCCTGTCTCTGTCTGTCTCTGTCTCTATCTCTGCCCCTGTCTCTGTCTGTCCCTGTCCCTGTCTCTATCTCTGTCCCTGTCTCTATCTGTCCCTGTCGCTATCTCTGTCTGTCTGTCCCTGTCTCTATCTGTCCCTGTCTCTATCTGTCTCTGTCTCTATCTGTCTCTCTGACTCTCTCTGCCTCTATCTGTCTCTGCGCCTCTATCTGTCTCTGCGCCTCTGTCTCTATCTGTCTGTCCCTGTCTCTATCTGTCTGTCCCTGTCTCTGCCTGTCCCTGTCTCTATCTGTCCCTGTCTCTGTCTGTCCCTGTCCCTGTCTCTGTCTGTCCCTGTCTCTGTCTCTATCTGTCTGTCCCTGTCTGTCTGTCCCTGTCTCTGTCTGTCCCTGTCTCTGTCTGTCCCTGTCTCTGTCTGTCTGTCCCTGTCTCTGTCTCTATCTGTCTGTCCGTGTTTGTCCCTTTCTCTGCCTCTATCTGTCTGTCTGTCCCTGTCTCTGTCTCTATCTGTCTGTCCCTGTCTGTCCCTGTCCCGGTCTGTCCCTGTCTGTCCCTGTCTCTGTCTGTCTCTGTCTCTATCTCTGCCCCTGTCTCTGTCTGTCCCTGTCCCTGTCTCTATCTCTGTCCCTGTCTCTATCTGTCCCTGTCTCTATCTCTGTCTGTCTGTCCCTGTCTCTATCTGTCCCTGTCTCTATCTGTCTCTGTCTCTATCTGTCTCTCTGACTCTCTCTGCCTCTATCTGTCTCTGCGCCTCTATCTGTCTCTGCGCCTCTATCTGTCTCTACACCTCTGTCTCTGTGCCTCTATCTGTCTCTGCGCCTCTATCTGTCTCTGCACCTCTATCTGTCTTTGTCCAAACTAGGAAGCTTCCCAAAAGGCCCTTTTAAAAGTCAGCTGTGAAAGCGCTTACAGCTGACTTTTAAAGGGCCTTTTGTGAAGCTTTCCGAAGGTGCCCTGACGTCACAGGGGCTGACAGTAAACACAGAAGAAGGCCGCAGGAGCATACGACAGCACCTGGTGGCCGACCGCCCTCGGAAGCCCACCTACCCCCTCAGACCATGCCAAGAACCTCGGCATCGTACTCGACTCATCACTCACCATGAACCAACAGGTCAACGCCGTCACCTCCAGCTGCTTCAACACCCTCTGCATCCTCCGCAAGACCTTCAAGTGGATTACCCCTGAGTCAAGGAAGACAGTCACCCACGCACTCATCACCAGCAGACTGGACTATGGAAACGCACTCTACGCCGGCATCAACAAGTCCCTACTCCGCAAACTCCAGACAATACAGAACACTGCCGCCAGACTCGTCCTTGGCATCCCCCGACACGAACACATCAGCCAACACCTATGAAGTCTCCACTGGCTCCCCGTGGAGAAAAGAGTCACTTTCAAAATCCTCACTCACGCCTACAAATGCCTACACAACAACGGACCCAAATACCTCAACGACAGAATCAACTTCCACATACCCAAAAGAAACCTCTGATCTTCCAACCTCGCACTGGCCGAAACCCCGCGCATCCACAGAGCCAGAGCAGGCAGAGGATCCTTCTCTCACATTACAGCCAAGACCTGGAACGAGCTACCGGCAGACATCAGACACGCCCCCTCCCTGAACACCTTCAGGAAGACCCTCAAGACCTCGCTCTTCGGCCAAACAGGTCTGCGGACCCCCCCCCCTCAGCGCCTTGAGACCCTCACGGGTGAGTAGCGCGCTTACAATTCCCTGATTGATTGATACGTAGTGAATACCTATTTAATACGTATTCACTACATATGCTCCTGCGGTCATCTTCTGTGTTTACTGCCGGCCGTGGAAACTGCAAGGCAAGGTCCGTGGGCCACCAATGAAGGCCTGCCGGGCCGTACTATGAGTACCACGGGTCTATATAGTAGATCCACTATACAACACAACTTAAACACATTGTTAAAGGCTATAGCTTTTGGAATCAACAATAATTGACTTTGACAACATTATAGTGTCAAAATTAAATTTTTGTCATAAAGCAATATTGACTTGTTTGCTTGTTCCTACTGCGATTCCTTACAATTACCTGAGAAACATAATATATTTCGGCAAGCTAAACAATTTCAAACACCATCACAATATTAAGAACACATCGTAAGCCCTTACAAGATATTGCAACCTTTTTTTTTTTTAACAACGCTTTACTGCACTACATTAAGCAACTGCTTGTTTTTACAGTCTTTACATGTTTACATGTCACAAGAATGACGGCCCCACAAGCATTTTTAGACATTCTTGGGAAACGTCAATAAATAACATAACAACATCACCCCCATCAGACTAACGCCAAAACTCTACACCACCCTAGCACCACCCTAGCTCTCCTCTAACACCCAATCACTACCATTACCAGTCTACTACCCTACCAACACCTCCAACATCACCACCACCGACACCCTAGTACCAACATAACACCCTACCAACACCCTGACACCATCACCCTACTGCCACTAATTTACCAACTTACCACCAATTCTACTACGCAACAAGCATACCACTACCCTAAAACCACCAACCCCCACCCTAGCACCCCCCCAACACTCTACCACCACCACTCTACCACCATAACACCAACACCACCCTATCACCACCAACCTACAGTCGAACACCACCTGATATGGTGTTGGTAAAGTGTTGTTGGTGGAAGGGTGTTGGTGTTTATAGTGGTGATAGTTTGGATGGCATTGGTGGAGGGGGTTAGAGTGTGGTCGTTAATGTGTTGTTGTTTTTTTTTTTTTTTTGCATATTTATATAGCGCGAACTCGACCCGAAGGTATTGAAGCGCTTTACATGAGCACCGTATTTACATTACACATTCAGGCACGGGGAGATTAAGTGATTTGCCCAGAATCACAGGATGTGGACGCGACCCCGAGGCTCGAACCCTGGTTTCCAGCACCAAAGTCGGCAGTCTAGCCGACGGACCACATCCTCTCCCTATTGTTGGAATTGTTGGTTGGAAGGTGGAAGGAGGGTGGTGGTGGTAGAGTGGTAGATTAGTGTTTGGGTGTGGGCTGGTGGTTGTAAGGTGGTGTTGGTGGTATGATTATATAGTGGTTGTGGGTTTGTATAGTGGTGGTAGGTTGTTGAAAGGGTAGTGATAGGGTGATGGTTGTGGGGTATTAGGGTGGTGATAGGGTGTAGGTTGGTGGTTGTAGGGTGGTGTTGGTATTATGGTGGTCGAGTGGTAGTGGTGATAGGTTCATAGAGTCGTGGTAGGGTGGTAGTGTTACAGTGTTAGAGTGGTGGGGATAGGGAGGTGGTGGCAAGACTACCAATACCACCAGCATAGCCAAACCACCACCCTGCCATCACTAACACCTTTCCTCATCCTACCACCTCCTACACCACCACAAACATATGACCACCACTATATCCTACCAGGAGCACCCTAGCTGCTGCACTCCACCACCTACCATACTCTATCTAACTAGCACCACCATCCTACCACCCTATCACCACCACCACTATGCTACCACTACCATAACTCTAACACCACCACCCCACCACAAACAACACTGTACCACCACCACCATACCATCACCAGCAACTATCACCATCACCTTACCACTACCACAGCCAAACAAAACACACCACCTACACTCTACCACCAACACACTAACAGCACCTCTAACAACACCCTACCACCACTCTAACAACACCACCCACACCACCAGACCAACACCATAATATCACCACCATACCACCAACAACCCCACCACCATACCAATACCGTAATACCACCCTACCACCATTACCCAATCCAACACCACCAGAACCCAAACCACTGCTCTAACACTTCCACTGCCACTTTACCACCCTACCTCCACTAACACCCTACCACCACCAACACCTACCCTATTACCACCATAACTCCCTACCACCACCACCCTAGCAGCATCACTGTATTACCACCACCCTAATACCAACCAACCACCCTCCTTCACCCCTGTCCTTTTGTGGTTACACTGAGTGGTAGTCAGTGCAAATTAGACCTTATTTTACTTTTAGCACATCAGCACAATTTTGAGGCATAGTGCATATTGTCTCCTGTTTGATCCCAGTTACTTTTACATCTTCCAAGTGCCATTGCTCATCAGTCATATACTTTGTGATGTCAATTTTGCTAACCAATTATTTTGGTAAATGTATGTCCATGTGCGAGAGGGCCAGGTGCTGTCTTATTTCTTACAGATCCATTAGTCAGAAGTGAAGAATACTCCACTGATATGCCTCCTTTCTCTTGGAGTATTCTGTAGCTCACAAGCAGGGCACATTTGCCTTCTTAAGAACATCAGAGCATTTGGATTTCTACTCTAAAAAAGTTTTTGGAGCACCTTTATTCTGCACACTAGTTGCAAAACCTGACCTTGGTACAGTTGGTGCTTTTTTGGCCTGTTTATCTTAAAGAGAATGGCACTCTGGGGGCTCTCTCACTTGACAAGTGAGCCAGCCACAAAATGTTGACATTGATTAGAAAATAGATGCAAAAGCTGGCAAACTTGTGGTACCCCTACTCTATTTAGAGTTGAGAGAAGCACCAGGTTTTCCCCATTGGCTCTTCTGCTGGCTTCGCTGGTGTAATCCTTTGACTTTGTCACAGTTCACTGACCGTGTCTGCCATGCCAGGCATGGCAGACATGGGCTGCGAGAATGCAGAAGGGTTCCCAAGTTCAGGGAGAAAATGACAAGCACATGGGGAACATTTGTTTCTTGCTCAAAGAAAACAAACTCATGTATAAACATGGAACCCGCTTTGCAAAGCTTCAGGGCTGTAAAAGTTGCTGCTATGGCAGTGGCTCCCTTTTCAGCACAAAGATCCCTGCCAGACAGATAAGGCTCTTGAAATAAGGCACACAGTATTCCACCAGAGTGGCAGACATCATCACCTGTGTCCCCTGCTGGACGGGCAGACCATCTGCCAATCCAATGCAGTCTTCATGGGACACTAGGACATTGTATTGACCCTGGTCCAGGAGCCCTAGCCCCTATCATGCAGGATGGTTGTGAAATCAAGCTGAGGTAAAGCTTGTAGATGAAAGACTGTGTCTGTCATTGTTACATGACTCTGCTACTCCCTTTCACAGGATGGTTATGTACTCAAAGAGAATGTAAGCACTTCTGCTTTTGGCAACCTGCCTGACTTTGGCACTGAAGACAGACCCAGAGAGAAAAACGCCTCTGGGATTGAAAGACCGTGTGAAGCCTTCAAAGTTCTGTATACACAGCAAGATGTGACGAGATTGGTCTTCTGGAAGATGTAGAATTGGTAGAAGGGTTCCACCCTGAAGCATTAGCCTAGGGATTCAAACCAAAACCACATGGGGGCTTAAAGAGCTTCAGCAATTGACAACCTTCCCACCAAACATAAAGAGTAATTGGTCTCAGGGGATGCCTACATCAGCCATATAATGGGCTCACAATGGTAGCTAGGTGAGTAAGCCTGCTATTGATGTGCTAATAAGGTCTCTTGTTACCCCAGTCGAAGAGGTGACCCTTAGTCTGGTTGCCAGAATACGATTAAGAGAGCCAGAAAGGGCAGTGGGCATAATGTTTGGCCACAGACTGAAATTGATGAACAGAATAATTCTGGAGTAAATCAAGAATTGAAGTTCTTCTCCGTAGCAGAAAATCTTGTTCAGTGATCCGTCTCCAAAGGGATATCTGGCCTTGTGGAACTGTCTTCGGCTACAGCTTCTGCCTAGTCCCACTGGAAACGTTTGACTTCCATTTCAGAGACCGAACGTAGAAATCTTCAACACAGCTTTGACTCAAGGCTATCCGATGATGATGGTCCCTCCTTCGACACCTCCTTCAGCTTGCCCCGCTGAACTTTACTTTCTCAGAACATTATTCTCAAAATTTCTTGTAGGACTGAAGTAAGTGCTGACCGGGCCCAATCTACTCTGTATATCAGAACCGCGCATCATTGTGTACAGTGTTGCATAACTAGATATTCGGGTTGGCGCTTTGATCTTTAGGCGCACATTTTTACTAAAAACTTTAAAAAATTCACATCTTCGGTTCTATTGATTGTATATTTTTCATTTTGGTGTCAAATAATTTATTAAAATGTACTCTACTTTTCTAAATTGGTGTGGGATTTCTCTTGAGTTGTGTGTTCACTTTATTACTGTTTTGTACTGCATAAATACTTTACACATTTCCTCTAAATTAAGCCTGACTGCATTTTGTGCCAAGCTACTCAGGGTGAAGCACAGGTTAATTTAGTGGCTTTTGTGGTTCACCCAGCAAAGGATTGTGGCTGTTGCTTGACCAGGGCTCACTCCACAGTCAACCCAATTTCTTACAGAGCCTGTGACCTACAGTTTACCCTGGAACTCTGCAACAAGTGCATGAACCCATCAAGCAGTTGTCTAGGATTCAAACCTGTGACCCTGTGCACTGCTGCAGACACATTAAACACCTGAACCCCTTTACCAGTATTAGAATCTGAGATCTGTTGAAAACGGACCCCTCTGTGCTGCAGGTGCCTTAACCCAGTAAACTGTTTCAAAGGTGATACATTTAAGTAGCAGATACAGCCCATAAGATACCTCAGTATGTTAAAGTTCCCATTGTAGTATCCTAAAGGACATAGGCTAATTTCCTATTATGGCAGATACAAATTTTCATATTTTTAACGTTGGGAAAAATAAACATCACTAATTTACAAACATCACCGATTTACATTAAAAATAAAACCTATTATTTACACTTCTACTTAACAGAAAGATGAGAGAATGAAGGATCATGTAAAAACAAATGCAATGGGTTGTGTAAGCACCTTTATATGTAAGTATAATGTATGTAAAAGGGTGCTGGAAAGAGGCCTGTCACTTTCTCACACTAGCGGTGCTCAAAGTCCTGAGTTTGCTTTTAATAAAGGTGGAATCCCTTTCAACAGCCTGTCAAGAGCTGAGAACCCCAGTGTCTGTCGGTTATTAGCCGCCTTAGCTATAAGACTGGGGACCAGTATAACGCATTGAGGGAGAGGTGAGTTTAGTACACTGGCAATTGAGTCATTTGGTCGCCCTTTTCCCTTGAAACTGCCTCCTGTTTATTTGATGCTGACAGAAAGAAGCTCAGTTGTGGATGACTTAGTTTGGAGAGCAGGGCAACATGAGCCCTTTATAAGAGTCCTCACACTACCAATAACCATACATGCATACAGTATAGAAGAGATGGCTTTTGATCAGCCCCCTTTAGGCTGTAAGCTGCGGGCATTTTTTAAAAGTCGCCACTGGCTGACTAGGCTGTCCCAAAAGCTATGACATTTCAAGCAATGTTACATCGGACTCTAAGTAGTCTTCTGTATTAACCTTTCCACTGTTCTTCTGCCCTCACTTCTTTGTTGTCACACATACACAGCTGCCACATTTTGATGACATTTCTTATGTTTTTTTTAAACCTTATTACAAGATGGCCACTGTGCATGTACAAGCATGCACTAAGGCAGCATTTCTATGCCATATTAAAAACAGAAACGCTAGCAAATGTGAGACTGATTAGGTTTGCCAGGTATACAACTGTTTTGCTCCTCTTGAAATAGAGACATATTTATGCATGGAAGTGGCTGAACAGGTGTTATTAGCCCTTGCTATTTTGTCTATTGAGTGTGAAGTGGACGCTAAATAGATTACATTGCTGCAAGATGTTCACTTTTAACTCTGAAGCTCTGAAAATGAATGTACATTTTAGGGCCCTTGTTAGACCTGGCATCTTTTAGAATGATTTCCCTTTTCTTATTGCTTCTGACCTCCTGTTTTTGACTGTGTGCTGCATTTCGTTTTTGCTGGTTTTAGGACTCTGGGCACTTTAGCACTGCTGACCAGTGCTAAAGTGCAAGTGCTCCCTGTGTAAATTACATTGTTGATTGGTTTATCCATAATTGGCATATTTGATTTACTAGTAAGTCCCTAGTTATTTAATTTACTAGTAAATCTCTAGTAAAGTGCACCAGAGGTGCCCAGGGCCTGTAAATCAAATGCTACTAGTGGGCCTGCAGTTCTGATTGTGCCACCCGCATGAGTAGCCCTGCAAACCTGTCTCAGACCTGCCATTGCAGCATCTGTGTGTGCAGTTTTTAAACTGGCATTTTAACCTGGCAAGTGCACCCACTTGCCAGGCCCAAACTGTCCCTTTTGTTACTTGCAGGGCACCCCTAAGGTAGGCCCAAGTTAACCCCATGGGCTGGGTGCAGTGTATTTAAAAGGTAGGACATGCACTGTTGTATTTTCCATGTCCTAATAGTGAAATATTGCTAATTTCGTTTTTCACTGTTGCTATCTCTCCTACAGGGTAACATGGGGATTGCCATGAAATATCTTTTAAATGTAATTTTCTATTGGGAGCAGATAGAGATTTGGAGTTTGGGGTCTCTGAACTCACAATTTAAAAGTACATCTTTTGAGAAAGTGGATTTTAAATTGCTTGTTTGAAAATGCCACTTTTAGAAACTGGGCCTTTTCTTGCTTAACCAATCTGTGCATCTGCCTGTCTGTAGAATCCATGTCTGGGTAAGCTGACAGTTGGGCTCTTATGCATTTATGCTAGACAGTCACACAAAGGGAGCTAAGGCATGCTTTGCATATCCTGATGGGCCATCACTAGACTGATGGGCCTTCCTGAGCTAGAGTAGTGTGAGGAGTTGTCACTGACACCTGAATAGAGCTGTGCCTTTCCTCACACAAAGCTGTCTCCAGCCCCCTGTAGTGAGTCTGGAGCCAGGTCAGGGAAAGGCAGGGTCTTGTGCACTATAAAGACTTTCCTTTGAAGTTTGCTGACTTCAAAGGCAGAAAGGGTTATAAGTATAGGACTTCTGACACCCCAATATCAGAACACTTCTAGACTGAGCACATTCTGCCAGGAAGAAGAGCTGGATGCTGTAGGAGGAAACTGCCATTCTGCTTGTTGCTTTGTTGTGCTGGCCTACTGCTTCTGTCCTGAGAGTGGAAGGACTGGACTCAGCTTTCTGTTTCCTGCTTTTCAAGGTTCTCTAAGGGGTTGTGTGTGCTTGCCTGTTGTTAAGAAGTCTCAGGGTCATCAAAGACTTCACCTACCAGTGCCTGAGCTCTTCTGCTGAGAGTCCTGACTTGCCAAGTGGTGCTAAATCAAGTTCCTGGGCCCTTGGAAGTAGAATCTGGTGAACTGAAGGAGAAAAATCCACGCATCGACTTCCAGCACCTTATCGATGCATCGCTGCAAGATTCTACGTATTGCCGCTGCCAGCACCAGAGTGTGTTCCCTACTTGACGCAATGACCGCAGCTTACAATGTAGGCCCCAGCTTTTCATCGGAAAGGAGTCAGAAGAACCACTGCAACGTGAGTTTTGAGCACTGCATCACCGAATTTCAATGATGCACTGCTCCGACTCCATCGCAGCGCCTGCTTTATTGCTGTGGAATTGACGCAGCACCTGTTTCACCACTGTCGCATCGACGCAGCGCATCTGGATTTTTGATGCATCATCCCTGTGCGCTGATTCCTAATCAACACTTCACCGCAGTAAGGAACAGAGGCAGCATGTCCAGAAATCGAAGCATCACCTGCCCTTCCAGTAAGGAACCGACGCATCACCTCCCCTGAGTAGCAGTAAGGAACCGACGCATCACCTCCCCTGAGTAGCAGTAAGGAACCGAAACATCACCTCCCCTGGCAGGAAAGAACCGACGCATCACCTCCCCTGGGAGTAAGGAACTGACGGATTGCTTTGCTTTTCCGGTGCCTCACCTCCCCTGCACCTCGCATCGTCTTTGATTTTGATGCATTCAAGGTACTTTGGGCCTGATTAGGATGTTGGTCAGTAAGCTTCCGACCGCTCGTCAGAGGCTTACAGACCGACACCCTTGGTTGTGAAGTCCGACCACCGTATTACAATAACGGCGGTCGTAGTCCAAACTGGCTGGTCAATCCAACTGGCTTCCGACGGGCTCAAGGAGCCCATCGGCCAGTCGGAACCGTCAAATAATTCCGTACGGACGGGGTTTCCGCCAGATTATGATGTCAGTTTCTGACAGGCTTTCCTACCTGGAAAGCCTGTTGGAAAGCAACTTTGAGGCCCCTAGCAGGGCCACCCTCTTTCCGCGGCTTCCAATTGTGGGCCAGGGGAGCACCTATGGTGTCCCCTTGTAAATCCCTGCACCTTTTGGCAGGCGCCGTGAGACACGGTGCAATGATTTACAGTAACTCCCATTTCTGTATGGGAGCTTGTGTTGCGGCCGGTTTCCGACTGCTGCACAAGCTACCATAGGGAAATGGGAGTTTGCAACCGCACCATAATTGCGGTTTTGGACCGCCGACCCGAAGTCGTTCGGTTCCGACACTGCAGCGATGTCGGTCAGTAGCAACTCTGACCGACATCATAATCAGGCCCTCTGTGTTAAAAGAAACACATTTATAGATTTCATTGGACTGAACTTATTTAACCTTTAAAAAGTGGTATCTTTACTTGTGTATGTTGGATATTTGTCGTTTTGGTCTTTTTTTATTCAGATACATAATGGCTATTTTTCTAAACTGGTGGGGACTCCTTTTATAGTGTTTTCAGTGTGTTACTGTGTATGTATATACAAATGCTTTACACATTGCCTAAGCATGACTGCTCGTGGCAAGCGTACCAAGGTATTGAGCATGGGTTATCTTAGCTGTGGGACTTCCTTACCCTGACTAGAGTGAGGGTCCCTTCTTGGACAAGATGCAAACCACTGCCAAGTAGAGGCCTCTATCTCTAACAGCCCTATTAACAAACAAAATGCTTGTATATACACATGCAGATTTACTGCTTTTGGGCAATCACAAGTATTCCCAGTAGTACTCCTGGAAAGCTATGCCAGGCGCAGGTTTCAGGCATACTACTGGAAATGTAATTTGAGATCCCCTTTTTAGCAATCATCTTAGTGCAAATTTGAGCAGAGGGAGAACTGGAGCTCCTAATGCAAATACATGTTTCCTGTTTTTTAACCACAGAGACACCTTTTTTCCCCCTAGAAAAAGCCTTTCCCCTACACCTCAGCAAATCTGGGGTAACTTGTTCCCTTTCTCATCCTAGAAGAGGCGTTACTCTATTAATTGCCTGCAATCATTTTTAAACCAATTTCAGGATGGTAAGGGTCAGAGTTCAGTATATTAGTGCCCACAAACATATGGGCATGCACAAACTTTCAAGAGTGACAACTACTTGTTACGCACTTTCCCACCCCAATCATGGGATGTACTCCTAATGATTTCTCAGTATTCATGATGATGAATTCCACATAAGTAAACTCATGTATGCTTCCCTGAAATCCTTTTTCTAAATTGGTGGCAGGCATTTAGTAACAATATTTTACCACCCAAAATTACTTTCTGAATTAGATCATTAATTACTATTGAATAGAGCTTGATGTGTTTACTTACCACATTTGTACTTGAATTCTAAGCTAACAAAATCATCATAGTTTGAGTTGTAATGATTTAACCCAATTTTACATCAAGGAGGGTTTGCAGGAATGATTGATGGATGTTTGCACATGCACACCAAAGGATTTAGGGGCACAATCAAGTAGTTTGCCTTGGGGCAATAATATACATATGGCACACTGTCCCTGTTTGTGTGCCAGGAGCAAACAAGGACAGTGCACTCTAATACCCCATTACAGATAATGAGCTTTAGGGAAAGGCACAGTGGCTGTTTGAAGTATGTGATCCATCTGTCACAGTGCAGGTGACACTCAGAGTGCTTCACAAATAAGGGCAAAGATCCCTCTGCAAGCGGTTGCAGTGAGTCACTGCACCCACCTGCAGGGGTACGTCTGTGGGAATCATTGGACGCTCTTTCCCTATTTCAAGTTCGCACCCCCAGGGGGAGCACTGATTTTGTACCACCTCTTTGTGGAGCACTGTCAGTGCCTCTCTTGACAGTGTGTTTGCCTCTGCACCTACATATATAATGCAGCGTGGGTGCAGAGGCAATGTGTTTCCCTCATCAGCATGGAGCCATGCCACCATGTTAATGAGGGAACGCCATTATTTCTTTTTATCTTGGGTTTTGTCTTCCCAAGTAATTCAGATATGTTGCTATGAATAATAAAACAGCTAAATTTACCCCATGCAGGAGAACGTACTCCAGCTAAGAAACACAAAAAATAAGGAATGATTAAAGTAAAATATAAAGGTATTATTCATGCAGGTAAACGCTGATCTATTTTATTCCAACCTGGCCATCGGTAAAGAGTCAGAATATCGAGGAGGAAATGTCGACTTGCACTAATATCGAGTGCAAAATATCAAGATACATAAATATCAACTGCAAGAATATCGTGGTCAAGAATATCGAGTTTCAGGTAAGAAATATCGTTTTCTAAAATATCGAAGTAATTAATATCGTTTGCAAAAATATAGTTGTAAAAAGTATTGCATTTGTTTTTTAATATATGTGTTAAATTGTTTGAAGTTATTATTTTATTTTAATTAAATTTTGCGTTTTAGTTCCGTATCGGGTTGTGGGTTTATAGGGGAATAGGGTGGGAAGTAATTTAATTATAGTAAATTGAATATTAATTTTTATTTATTAGTATGTATTTATTTTTGATTTTATAGAGTTAATTGTGGGAATTAATTTATAATTAATTAATTAATAATTGGCTGTTAATTTTTATTGATTAATTAATTGGTAAATATTTTAATTGTGTCATTTTTTTAGGAGTGGTTTATGGGTTTATAGGGGAATAGGGTGAAAAGTAATTTAATTATAATTAATTATATTGTTAATTGTGGGAATTAATTTATTACTAATTATTAATTAATTGGTTGTTAATTATTATTAATTAATTGGTAATTATGTTAATTGTGTTATTTTTTTAGGAGCGGGTTGTGGGTTGATAGGGAGTAGGGTGGGAAGTAATTTAATTTTAATACGTTTATTAATATTTTAATAAAATATTTAATTAATTTTATTTTATAGTTTTAATTGTGTGAATTAATTTATTAATAATTATTTATATTTTGCTTGTTAATTATTATAAATTAATTAATTGTTAATTAATTATGTTAATTGTGTCATGTTTTACTGAAATTGGTGGTGGCATTTATAGGGGAATATGGAGGTAATTTATTTATAATTAATTATTTATTTGTTAATTAATGCTAATTAATTAATTAAAATTTAAATATGCCAATTGTCTAATAAGTTTGATGTGTGAGTTGCGGGGTTTATAGTGGTAAATGGTGGGAAGTAATTTAAAAAAATTAATTAATGATTTGTTGTTAATTGATATTAATTTGTTAATGTAAAATTAGTTATGGAAATTGTGTAAATATTTTTAGGTGTGTGTTTTGGTGTTTATTGGGGTAGAGGGTGGAAAGTAATTTAGTTTAAATTAATTAATCATTACTTGATCATTAATATTCATTTATTAATTGATAAATATTTTTGGTAATTGTTTAGGGGCCCATTACGATACCCGGCGTAAAAAAATCCGCCAGGCATGGAAGCGGCAAAAATCCGCCCGCACACACCGTCTGAACACCGACCACGCCATTACGATTACACAAACCGAAAACCGCCATCGGCGGAAAAATCACACAAAATACCGCCCGCCAACGTCCGAGTCGGAGTCAAACCGCCCGCCACGGACGGAAACACGCACGACAACACAAAACCGCCCGCCCTCACGGCCGACACACCGCACGTGAAATTACGATCGCACCGCCATGAGCGCGGAAAAACCACAAATATACCGCCCGCTAGCGCAAACAACGCCGATGAGAATCGACACGGCAGAAGCCATGGCGCCCACGTACCTGCACAGAAACCATCCGCTCACAAAACCAATAGCACACAACATGGCCAACAAGTCCACACAGCAAGGCACGCACAAATACACAAGCACAGTACACATCCCGAAAACACCCCCCGGACAAACAAAAAATACAAAGGCCAGAACCCCAGACACAACACACCTGAAAACAACAGACCATGAGGACACACCCACATAGGTGAGTACAAAAGCAGCACTCCCACAGACCACAACCCCTTGCTACATTGCAAACCAGAGAGGAGAGGAGAGGACACCGTGACACAGCAAGGACAGCAGCACACCACAGAAACGCACACATCACAACCACCACCACCACCACCACCAAACACCTGCACCACAAACCCCTTGCACATTACACAACACACACCGCACCAGCACCACAAACACCATGGCACCACAAAGGATGCCCAAGTACACGCCCATTGAGCTGACGGTCATGGTCGACGAGATCATCAAGGTGTACCCACAAATCTATGGGAACATGGTCCAGCACACACCACTAGCCACCAGAAACAGAATGTGGAACCGGATCGTAGACCAGGTCAATGCAGTCGGGACCCTGCCCAGGAACAGAGGAGAAATAAACAAACGTTGGAATGACGTAAAGAGCCTGGTCAAGAAGAAGGAGGGCAAAAACAGAGAGCTGGCTGCCGTCACTGGCGGAGGGAATCCCGCGCTCTTCAAGACCTTCAAAGCGTGGGAGGAGAAGGTGCGAGTCATAATACATCCGGAGATCCTCGCCGGATTAGCAGGGGAGTGGAGGCTGGTAAGTACAAACTAATGTATACCAGCACACCGCTATGTACTCACATGCACTACCACCATGCCACAGCTCCCAGGGACAAACACCCCCATGTCCAGCACACAATACACAACACATCACACACACATGCAACAGACACCACCACACACAGCCCAAACCGAACAACTGTAACATACGTGGGGACATGTGTACACTCAGCCAGCCACGTAACCACCAACAGGTCCCCAAATATGCCAGAAGCGCCACAACGAGCACCCACCACACCCATGTGTCCGCCACAGCTGCACTAACCGACAAGTAACAGGTAAGTGGCAGGAACACAAAGTGCAGTGGGTGGGACGGTGGACAGCCCAAGTACAACACACACCAGGCCCCTAGTCCCACAGCACAGCAAGGAGGAGCATCCCCCACACCCCACAGCCACGTGTCAGCCACCGCAGTGCACAACGACAGCCGAAAGGCAGACATCACGGTCCACAGCAATCGGTGTCAGTGGGTGTCCAGCCACCCCACGACCCACAACACCCCCCACCCCCACAGACCTGCAACATGGAGCACCCCCGCTTAGAGCCATGTGGCATCCAGTACAGTGCACGCACGAACAACTTGCAGGTGGGAAACTGGACAGGGCTGGATTACTGGAGGCATGAGGACCATAACACGATCAACACATGGGACATGTCACGTAGCAGACGAACACGCAGCACCGCCCACCGTCACGAACAAGTGAACAATGTGCACACGGACATGAACAACAGACTCACACCCCACATGACCCATCACAGACATAGCAACACCCAAGGAGCCACGTCTGCATGCACAAGCCACACTGAATATAGTACCACACGGCAGCCACTGTGCAACTCATCACACACAACCGAAACACCATTGAAGTCCTGTCCATGTAGCCCCTACTGCCTGTCAACCACACACCCCACAACTACGCCTATGTAAGACAAACAACACTAGACGCAACAGAGCGGAACAACATAAATGCACACGAACACCACTGAACCCATCAAACACACAGACACACCATGCACATACAACATACCATCCATCCCATCCGTCAGCCCCAGTCTCATGAAAGGCATGTCATCCGCACAGCTGCCACACATACAGCAGTCACGCTAAGATACATGCCCATGACCAACCATGTGCCAGAAGTCAATGAAGCGCACGACACACTGTGAGCAACAACACACAACATGGGCCACACCCCCCGAGCACTGCAGTGATGCACATGGCACAGGGCAGCACGCACACCAAGGAGATGGGACAACTGCAATACGTTGGCTGGCACACAACCATCACTCACTCATAACGATGCGTCCAATGCCATGTCCAGTAATCACAACAGACAGCAAATATGCAGGCCATGTCAAGCATGCACACACCTCAAACCATGCACTGTCATGCTGCCACAACACATGTCACGTTCGGCACCCATGGCTCACAGCATGTACCCCAAAAGCATATCCCCTCCCAAATGCGAATCTGGGGCATGGCCCCCATGTTGCCATATGCGTTCCTAAGCGTTCCATTTGAACCCCAAAAGCATATTCCCTCCCAAATGCGAATCTGGGGCATGGCCCCCATGTTGCCATATGCGTTCCTAAGCGTTCCATTTGAACCCCAAAAGCATATTCCCTCCCAAATGCGAATCTGGGGCATGGCCCCCATGTTGCCATATGCGTTCCTAAGCGACCCATCTGAACACCAAAAGCAAAGTACAAACCAGACCCAGGATGGGCCAGGAGCCCGCATACACCAGAGTCACAATAAGTAGGGGCACAGCAACACACCCATCGGCATGGCCAATCCGTCCCATGCCACATGTGCACAGCACACAGTCCCATTGCCAAGCACACACAACTACAGATGCTACAGCCACACACACGCCTCCGGGAAACCCATGTACGAGATTGCACGAACTGTTAATGTCAGACGACAAATACATACTTCGCCAGGTGCAACACAATAACAAATCTCATTCTCTCCACAGGTGACGAACTGCTGGATGCTGGGGATGGAGCCAGCAGCCAGCACAGCCAGCCTACAAGCCCCCAACGAGGACACACGGATCTGGAGGATCTGTCCTCCTCTTCGGACACGGACCACCAAGCAGGCCCATCTGGTGTGGCAGGGCCCAGCCGCTCCCCAGGACCCCTCCTACCCACCAACCCATCATCCAGGGCTGCTGAACATTCCCAGCCCCCTGCTGCCACTGTCGTTGCGGCCACACCCACGGTCATTGTGGCCACTACCACTGCCGCAACCGCCACCATCGCCGCACCGACCACCACCGCCGCCACCACCACCACGTCTTCACTGGCACCAGCCCCAGCGCAGGTGGTGGCCCGCCCGACTGGATCCACCCTGGGAGCCACAGCGAGGACCGTGGTGAGCAATGTGGCTAGTGGGCAGGCCGGTGGCAGCAGGACTGGTAGGAGGAGCAGGGTCAGGGAAACGCCAGCCTCCCTGGGAGCCATGCCCTGCCTCAAATGGCCAGAGTCCTTGGGGCCTATGAAGAGGCCCAAGGACAATGGGTCCGGTCTGCTTCAGACACGCGTGAGGTGCTGGGGGTGCTGAGGTCCATGGACGCCCGTATGGGCCAAATCGTGGACCTCATGGGCCAGCTGGTGGTGGCGGTGAGGTCACAGCCAGGGACAGCAGCTCCCCACCGCCACCACCTGCCGGGGCGCAGGGTGGAGCAGCAGTGTCCAGTTCCCCTGCGTCCACAGCCAGTGAGCACACCTCAACCACCAGCATGTCGCAAGCAGGCACCCCCCTCGCAAACGTGGAAGGGGCCGTCCGAAGTGGAAACAGATCTCCTGGGAGGACTTCGCACGCTCCAAACGCAAGTGAGGCAGCCAGCCAGCCTTCCGCCAGCCTTCCTTGACCAGCCACTGCATTGACTTGGACTACGATCCCACTCCACACAGCCATCTGGATGGCATGTGTGTGTTGGACTATGGACATAGAACCAGTGGGTACACCCTGAGCATCACGCAGCCATGACCGACAGCTCATTGTCACTGCACGCACCACTTTTGTCATCACCTTACACACAATCACATGTCACAGTTTGTAATAAATGCACCTTTTACACTAACTGCTGTTTGTGCCCTGTGTTTTATTTGTACGGAATACAACGGCCACCTTGGGCGGAAAGGCACCTGATGCGTGGCATGGCAATTGAATCCGGAGGGCCTGTAGGGACCTAGGGGTGGGAGACAGAACAGGAGCACATTCAATGAGTGTGTCACACACCCATCACACAGTACATGTCAACAACTACAAGCAATGTACACACATCGCACAGAGCAATAGGGCACAATGCCACAGCCACCAACAGTGGCATACTACCCTGGCCATGGAGCGTTGACACACAGCACGCAGTGAACAAGCGGCCACCCTGACACAGCACACACACACCTGCACAGATACAGCCACATCAGCCGTCGTACATGGACACTCACCGTCAAGTGAAGTAGCGGGCGATGAGCTGCTGCCGCACATTACCAGCTTCCTCCTCTCCGCTGTCCTCCTCATTCGAGCTGTCCTGGTCTGCGGGCTGGGGCCCTGGTTGATCTCCGTCATCCACGATGAGGGGGATCTGCTTCCGAATGGCCAGATTGTGCAGCATGCAGCACGCCACCACTATCCGGCACACCTTCTGTGGGGAGTACGCCAGCGCACCCCCGGTGCGGTCCAGGCACCTGAACCTGGACTTGAGGAGGCCAAAGGTACGCTCGACCACACGTCTGGTCCTCCCATGTGCCTCATTGTAGCGATCGTCTGCTGGGGTGCGAGGATTCCTCAATGGACTGAGCAGCCATGCCCCATTCGGGTACGCAGAGTCACCTGGGTGTGAGGGACACAGAGAACCGTTGCAATTCCAACTGGACAGGGGACAGCATCGCACAACCAGCACGCTACACCACTCCACATACTCACCGACAATACAGGCACGATCCTGTTGCATATTGGACATCAGTCGTGGCAAGATGCTGTTGCGCATTATGTGTGCGTCATGGGCCGAGCCTGGGAACTTTGCACACACGTGGGTGATCACCATGTCCGCAAGGCACACCACTTGCACATTCAGGGAGTGCGTGTGCTTCCTGTTGCGGTACAGGTGCTCAGTGGCCTGTGGTGGAACAAGGCCGACATGTGTGCAGTCAATGGCTCCAACAACGTGTGGGATTCTGCCAAGGGCATAGAATGCACCCTTCACTGCCGCCAATTCACGAGCCCTGGGGAAGCGGATGTACCTGTTTCGGTACAGCATCATGGCTGCCAGTACATCCCTCAGCACCTTGCTGAACATGGGCTGGGACATCCCTCCTCCAATGCCCACTGTGTGCTGGAATGACCCAGTGGCAAAGAAATGCATGGCGGCCATCACCTTAGCCGTGGGGGTGACAGCAGTCGGATACACCCTGCGGGGACGGAGATGGGGTTCTAACATGGCACACAGTCGATGCAGGGTTGGCCTGTCCAGCCGAAACTTCCTAATAACCTCTGTATCGTCCATGTCCGCCAGCAATTGGTATGGGCGGTCAATGTTCGGTCTCCGCCTAGGGACAATGGCAGAGGACACATGTCAAAGCAACACGACACATAGCAATTTCGCATACACATCACTGACATGACTGAGCAAGCACATGAGCCACAGCCCAGCTGTCAAGCTGGGGCGGCACGGCCACAATACACTTACACAGGTCTCCCACCAATGGCAATGGCTAGTGATACAAACCACTGCCATGTGCATGCACATGGGGATCTAGGCCCCAATGACTTGCGGGGCGTGCTGATGGGGACTGACTGCATATCCGTCAAGCGGCAACGCCACGGCAACATGAATGTCTGCTGAGCATGGAACTGCTTCCGCGGCTGGATGAGTATGGCACACGACGACGACGATGTGGGCACAGGCTGAGCGGCCAAAACAAGTGGGACCTGTGGCACGAGGGGATATGAGACAGTAGTAGGTGTCAGCACTGCACCCTATGTACAGCACTGTACGGATCACACCTCCCAAAACATTGACAGGTGTCCACATTGACAGCCCCATGCCAAGACGGCTGTGTGCTTGCAGTCACACGTCACAGGTGAGAGGTTACATTGCACGTGCCAGGTGGCAGACGTACATAGTGGGAGCTGGCATGTGTGTGCATGTGTCTCCTGTTCAGGATCCACCAGATGGGCGCTGACTCTGTACTGACCATTGGACACAGCATGTTCCGTGGAAGGCTTGTGTGTGTGGGATGGTGGCACTGGATGTGCCTCCGTTGGGTGGGGGGCCATGCACAGGGCGGGTACGTCGATGATTGCGCATTGTTGGTCACGGTGGGTGCACCAACTGAAGATGTGTTGCCCTGTGTTCAATTCCTATGTCCGCATGATGATGGACTGTAGATGTGGGCAGACTACACATTGGTCGATGTGCTGTCTATATGCATGTGCCTTCACACCAGGCACAGCTGCCCCTGCACATGTGACCCCTGCTGGACTCGCTGCTGGGTCTGTGGAGCTGATGCACCTTCTGCGCGTGGGGCGGACAGCTCTCCTCACTTCCCTCATTGCGCATGTCATGACTTTGCCGCAGGTGACATGGATCATGGAGGGCCCACATGTACGCGTGGGTAGGCTACACATGATTGTACACTGGTCGCCACCCCCAGTCAGTGTTTCGAATGGGAAGGTTGTCGTGCTGGTGGTATGTTCGATGTGGCGGATGGGCGGGCCTAGGTGCGGGCTTACATTCCGGACATGGGGGGGTAGTTGGATTGGCGACTAGTTGCAGTACACACGGGACACGTCTCTTCCTTTCCACATCTGGGTCATCCCTTGTACTTACTGACAGTGATACAGTCATCTTCGCCCCAGCCCTCATGTCCTCCCCTCGCTCCCCCAATATGCATGCTCACCTGCGAGGCTAGCGCCTGCACAGGCAGCCCCAAGCTCGCACCAGAGAGGGCAAGGAGTGTATGTGTGGGTCCAGTTGCACGAGTGGGCTGTCTCAGGGTATGATGTGTGGCGGGACGCCGTCCACCTGCGTGGTGCCCCAAATGGAGACCCGGCCTGCATGGACTATGCATCACAGTCTTCGCCTTCCGGATCCGCCACCTGCGACACCCAGTGGCTGTGGCTGCCCTTGCGGCCAGGCCGCGTCCGTCTGTGGCTGATGGCCCACACATTCACTCTTTGGCCTCTCTGGGGAGGGCTCGGGGTGGTGGCGCACGCGCTTGCACTTAGTCGCAATGGCATGTGGCGTGGTTGGTATGATGGGCAATGGATGGGATGGTGCGAGCCACCTCCCGTGACGTCAGTGCTGCTCGTGCTGTGGTGCGTCCCCCCTACACTTCCATTTGACTTGTGCCATGCTAGACGTTGAGGTTCTATTGCCTGCGTGATATGACCAGGAGGAGCGCGAGGAGACCTCTCACACACCATGCTCCACTGCCATCCCGTGCCCTGTATCGCCTGTGCGGATTGACTATGTTGGGGTTACACCTGGTCGACTGGGGCTGTGTGTGCCTTGTCAAGGGGCATGGCGGGCGCACAACAGGATCCAGCTTGTCCACAGAGGGTGGGCTGAGGTGCGCCTGGTACTGCTTTGTACGTGTGCCCGGCTGCTGTGCACACACGTGTTCACTCCCCCCGACAGGTGTCCTCTCACAATGCCCAGGGAAGCGGTGGTGTACTGTTCATGACCCCTCCCGACACGGCGTGCTCCAACTTGGCATGTGCGCATCTACCCGTCGCACCCACCCACCTGAGCACTGCGTCCATACGACTTCACACGACACATGTGTGTCTTCCACAGTAGTGCTACTCATTTGCGTTGACATCCAATACCAGTGGACTACATGGTCATGTCACGACTGCCGTGTACTTCACATACTCTCATCCTCTCTCATTCGTACTTGTGAAATGAGTCAGCGGAGACAGTTTTGGTTTCAAACATTATATTGAGTCTTCTGTCCTCTGTGATGCAGTATAGTGGACACTACTGGCAGCGGAATACATGTTGAGGATATACTGAGCATGATTGCAAATGGGATAGGGTGTGGGGTTACATGTGATTGGCTGTTGCATGTGGGATGTGGGCTTCAGAGTGACATCTGCTTGGCCAAGGCTGTGCTAAAGTACATTTGCGTATAGCTGCGGAGCTGCGGACTTTGACACAGACGGTATACATGTAGCCTACCAGACCGCTTGGCATCATGGGCACAGTCCATCTCAGTTCCATGTGACAGGTTTGCTGCGGTTGTTCCTCATGCACGCGTGCATGTGAGATGACATCAGGGCATGTGCTTGCGTGCATGCAGCGGCGTGCCACTTGTTGTTGCACTGTGGTGGTTACTGGACATGTCACAGTCACTGGGGTCGTGTTGTTGTTGTATGCACTTGTCGTCCATGCAAAGGTCCTGGTATGGGATTCCCGGGGCGGGGGTGGGAGGGGTGCAGCACCCACAGACTCCAGGCGACCTATTCATGTCCACTGAGCGGTGTGTGTGTCCATGGGCGCTGGATCCATGTCGTGTCCTGGTTGTTCGTGCAGTTCCGTCCATGTAGGTGCGATACACAGAGCCCATGCCACTGCCTTCCACGATGCATGCGGTGTTCCTGGATGTGATGGGGAACAGTGTGCATGTCCCGGTCATATCCGATGTCATGGCGATGTCGTTGATGGTGTGGTTACAGTTGCCGGTCGTTTGGTATGGCTGTTGTGGTGGTGACTGGCCAGTCCGTGCGGAAGCTAAGCATGGGTGCGGGGTTGGACATCATAGGTCAATCGGGGAACCTGCGTTGTGGTCCGACGAATTGACAGGTTGTCAGGTATGCGATGCCGTCCAGCAGGGCTTCCATGTCATTGGTGGTGTACATGTTTGCCAGCCAATGTAGCGGATGGTGGCTGTCAAGGTTTTGTTCGTAAGTTGTCCCTTGGAGGACCATGATGGGGCATGCTGGGTGACATTCGATGTAGCTGTTCTCGATGATCCGTCGTGTGGAGGCACAGTGGTCCCATTTCAGTGCGGGTGCGATGTTGGCCACATACGCCATGCCCCCATAGGCAGAGCAGGCCCTGTCGTGTGCGTCCAGAGGGAGGAGTAGTGGTAGCAGGTCCGCCTTCAGACATGCCGGGTTGGAGAGGCATATCTCCACGGGATGCTGGTAGGGACACCTCCGACAGTAGAAGACGGGCATGACGCAGCTGAACAATGTGATGCGGTAAGTCAGTCGGTAACTTACGTTCAGCAGGGACAGGAGATCGCATCCCAATGTATGAAACAGGTTGGTTTTGTACAGCTTGAGCTGTTCGGCGTAGTTGGGTAGGTGTGTTGCGGTTGCCATTTCGCAGCGGTGCGTTGTGGTGGCGTGCTCCGGCTGTGTGTGCAGTCTGCAATGTGCACGCTCCGAGGTTGCTGTGAGCTCTGTGTAGTCGTAGGGAGACAGGACTTGTGTTCTGTTGGCTTGTTTGGAGGACACGGGCCCTCTTCCCACATGCTTCTCAGACAGTTCAAGGTCAGTGATGTGTGACTCCTTCCAATTAACTTGCATGTGGCCGACATGGGGGAGTGCTTTCTTCTTTCTTCCCCGTCCGTTGTGTGCTTCTGTGATATGCGCTATCTGCCCTGTGGTCGGTCTCCTCGGCATGCCTGTGTTGGTCTATTCTTGGACAATGGCTGTATTCACCGGCTTCTGTCGTAGGGCTGTGGTTTCGGAGTTGGAATGGAAGGTCATTCAGTGCTGTCTGCTCTCCCTTGTGTGGGCGGCAGGCTGCCTTTCCGCTCTGCGTTGGGCCTTGTGTGTGAATGTTATTCTTGGGCCACCTGTTGTCGGTCCCCGGGCTCTTTGGTGTTCCGTTTTATATGTCTTGTTCATATGTGCAGGGTGGTATGGGTGTTTCAGTGTGGTACTGGCGTTCCTCTTCCCGAAGGGGCCCTGCTTCTCCTAGTTGGTGTTGCCGCCGCTGTGTGCTACGCCATGTTTGTTACACTGGGGTGTGTCCTGCAGTTGCGTGTCTTCACTGACATGTGTGCGTCGGTTGTGTGGCGTTGGGTGTTGTCCGTGAAATGGGCGTTGGGGACATGTCTGTGGCAGGCCTGTCACGTGTCATGTGCGTTCGGGGTGGGGCTGATGTGTGTGCTGCTTGATTGTGTCCCTGTGTCTGTGTGCGACGCATGCATGGCGCTGCGGTTGGCCTCTGCGTTGTGCGCATGTGTGGCGGCGTCATCGCCGCTTTGGGGCCGTGACGGGGTTGTTGGTTCCTAGTCCCAGGTGGTGTGTACACATGTGTTACGCGATGTTACGATTTGGCCTGTGTGTCATATGTGGATGCAATGGTGGATGTGTAGTGTACACGCGCTGGTGGGGGGTTGTCCGCTTTTTCCGCCCTTGCACTGTGTGCGCTGTTTGCGTGCACTTGTTGTGTGTGTGCCTACCTGCGTCTCCGCGGTACGTTGCGTCCTTGGTGGTGCATCAGCAGGAGCATGGGGAGGGCCTGCAGTGCTGGATTCATGCTCAGGGGAGCCGCTTCTTCGTTGTCCGTGCTCGGCGTCCGTGTTACCGCTTCGGTTTGTCGTACGGTTTCTCTTGGCCGTGGGAGCCGTTTGTTTGCGGCATCGTAATTTATGCGCCGGGCGGTACGTGTTTCGTCGGACGGTGTGTGTCAGTTGTGCTGCGCCGCTACGTGTACGGGCCCACTTTGATGGCGGACGGTGTTGCTGGCTTGCCGGCGGTGTTTGGCCTACTTTTCGCATCGTAATTGGGCGGGCGTGTGGACTGCTGCGTGCCGGCGGTAACTGGTGGTTTTTGCATCCGCCAGCACGGCGGTTGTGCTTCCGCCCGCCATCGTAATGGGCCCCTTAGTTTTTATTTTGTTTGGGGATTTAGGTTCAATAGCTGTAACGTTTGGTTTGTACATTAATTTTTACATTTTTAAATGTGTTTTATAATTATTAATATTTGTTTAATTGATAATTAATTGTGTTAATTAAAGAGGTACACTTTTTTGTTTAATTTAGATGTGTGTTGTAAATTGTGTGGTGTTATAGGGTAGAAAAATAAATATTACATTTATGTAATTTTTAATTTTTTGATTAAGATAAATTTCTATTACAAAATATTTATTTGTTTGTAAATTGTTTGTTAAATTAAAAAAATTAATATTTTTATGTCAATTTTAGATTTTTGCTACATTACAATATTTTTATATGTTTTGTTAATTTTTATATTTTTATATATGTTTTGTTTTTGTTTTTTTTATTATATTTTGTATTGTAGTTGATATTTTGTTTGTTTTTAAATTTGAATTTTATTCTGTGGGAATAGTAATTTGTACCCCTCCGCTATCCAACACTTTCCCTACTGTTGCACTCCCTGGAGTGGGAATAGTAATTTTATCCCCTTTGCTATCCAACACTTTCCCTACTGTTGCACTCATTGGAGTGGGAATAGTAAATTATTCCCCTCCACTATCCAACACTTTCCCTACTCTTGCACTCACTGGAGTGGGAATAGTAAATTATTCCCCTCCACTATCCAACACTTTCCCTACTGTTGCACTCACTGGAGTGGGAATAGTAATTTTTACCCCTCCGCTATCCAACACTTTTCCTACTGTTGCACTCGCTGGAGTGGGAATAGTAATTTTTATCACTCCGCTATCCAACACTTTTCCTACTGTTGCACTTGCTGGAGTGGGAATAGTAAATTATTTCCCTCCGCTATCCAACACTTTTCCTACTGTTGCACTCACTGGAGTGGGAATAGTAATTTTTACCCCTATGCTATCCAACACTTTCCCTACTGTTGCACTTGCTGGAGTGGGAATAGTAATTTTTACCCTCTGCTATCCAACACTTTCCCTACTGTTGCACTCATTTGAGTGGAAATAGTAAATTATTCCCCTTCGCTATCCAACACTTTCCCTACTGTTGCACTAAATGTAGTTTAAAATGTAGGTTTAAAAATATTACATATTTTAATATTTTAATTTATATTATAATTTTTTTTACTTTTTATGTTACAGGTGTATGTATATATATATATTTATCTTTATTTTTTAATATATTTCTAACATTTTATAATTAATTAGAATTATTTATTAATTATTTTTAAGTAAATATATATATATTGCATTTTATAAATGTATGTTTAATTTATTTTTAAATTACATTTATTACTTATAATTGTTAAAATTTACAAATAGATCTGATTTTTTTTTTTTAAAGTAAAATGTATAATTTAATTTAGTTTACATTTTTTATAATACATATAAAAAAAGATATTTTGTACTTCGATATTTTTAACAACAATATTTTTTCTCTCGATATTTTTGTACTTACCATTATGAAGATAGGAGGTCGATATTTTTGACAACGATATTTAAGTCCCGATATTTCTGTAGGTCGATATTAGTGTTGTCGATATTCTGTCAGTGATCCCTGGCCATCCCCCTTTTCCTATGTCATTACCGCAATCCACAGCTTACACAGAGCGTTTCACTTTTAATATGAAACATCATCAAATAAGAAAGTGAACTATCATTTACAGCACACGTGTCATGACCTACAGAATCACTAATGTGGAAGTCGGTGTAAGTTACAACAATTTCTTTTATGTGATTTCTATTCCTGTTGTGATGTTTGCAATGGCCCACAACAACAATGTTGATACTGCAAAGTATTGCTAATATCAGGGCTCTGATTTTGGGCTGGTCAGAGTAAAATTCCTGTGTGGAATTCAGCTCTGCCCAATCACAACTGCCCTGGCATTTCCGTACCAGGTTTTCCTGATCCAGGTATATTGCATCGAATATTAATGGCCAGAAATTGGAAACATTGCTTGAGGATTTGGCTGGAACACCATCCCACCCCAACCTATTACAACAGCAGGGGGAAACATGCTACCTCATGTGAGGGCACCCTTCAGCTCCCCTCACCTACCTTTCCCTAACCTCCAAACCCTACTGCTTCTACCCTAGTCATGTAGAGAAGCACCTGCTCCCAAACTGGAAGGTTAAACTGCTTGGAATAGGGACTACCATGTGGAACTCTTCACGGTAATTCCATGCCCACATAGTTATTGCCCATTCTAAGGAGTTTAAATTGTAATGGCACTGTACTAGTGTGGTGTTACGAGTAATTGCAGATGCAGAGGCTGCAACCCGCCAGTACTGTTCAACTTGTAATCAGGGCCCAGGTGGTGCATTACACCGTCCGAGGGTGCAGAGTGGCCGATAGATGAGTTGTCGTACCTTGATGAAAGTGTGACTACAGGGCGACGTCCCCACTCTGGCCCCAGGGTTTGGAGAATTAATATTAAGACTCAGGTACGCCTCTGAGTGTGTCTACTAAGGGCAAGTATTTCCATATTCTTATACCTACCAATGATTACTTACTAGGAGGGACTTTCATTTAAGGGATTTGTATCCTAAGGAAGGCCATTGACCCAGTAGGGCAGTTGGAATTGGTTGAAACATGTCGATACAAACAGATAGGGTAAAAGAGACGTAGCCGCTCTAATATACCTGATCTTTTTTAGTCCTGTCAAGGAGGACCCATAATAAAAATGTGGGGGTTACCCACTTAGGGGCTGATTACGATGTTGGTCGGAAAGGCTCCGAACGGCATTCAGTTAGTCAGAATCTGATTCGGAAGCCTTGTTTCCGACCGACTCGGAAACATTTCCGACCGACCGACCGATTACGATGGTCGGAAACAGTTCAGACTGTTAGATTCGGTTCCGAGTCGCATCTAAATGGCATTCGGAGACACCGAGTCAGTCGGGGACAACTCGTATGTCTCTACAGGTTGCATTTCTGACCGAGCGATTGCGATGTCGGATTCGGACAGCCTTTCCAAATCGGTCTTTCCAACACGGATCGGCTGTCAGAATCTGACTTTGGGGGCCCTTAGCAGGCTGCCCTACACCCGAAGGCCTCTGAATGGGCCCCGTGGAGGTACCCATGGGTCCCCTCTTTCCAACCATGCACAGTGTGGCAGGTACCATGGTGTGCCCGCCACAGGGTGCAAGGTTTTCCGCAACCACCCCTTTTTTCAATGGGAGCCCGTGTTGTCGGTCGGAACACAGGCTCCCATCGAAGTCAACGGGAGGCTGACCGAACGATGTTTGGAAACATTGAAATCAGTCGGTCGGACACCCCGAGTCAGTCGGAAACCATTCCGAAACCGATTCGGTCAGAATGTTTTCCGACCGACATAGTAATCGGCCCCTTAGACAGTTTAATTTTTTTTTTTTCTGTAACACGGGATCCCTCACGAAAACAAACTTTTCTGATTATCTTTTTTTGAAAACATGCCCTCCACCCTGAGCGTTGGTCTACGCCAGGGTATGTTAGCGGCCGTATAATAAAGCATGCCACTATTAGTGGGTGAGGGCAATTTAAACAACCCTGAGGGTTGTCCTTTAGGTTTCTCCAATTCCCCCTTTTTTCTTGCTGTACTGCCCCTTTGCTGGGAGCCGTAGTAGTCCTTCCCTTTTTGTGAGGTTCAGTGTATTACAACAGCCACAAAAATGATGCTAACACAGAAGAATCTTGGTAATTAAGTTAAAGTAAACCTGCATGATGCTTATTGTACGTCACAATAGACAGCAGCATAGAGTGGATAGTTCAATGTGGGACTGTAAGCCACACAATACATCACTTCACCAAAATCAGAATTAAACCTTGTAAACACTGATACTACACACAGTGGGAATAAGGGAATCAAAACTAACAGACAAAGGCAGTGGGCAGTAGTGAAAGCCAAAGTTTTCCAGAGAAGAATCATGGCTGTAACAGTTATAAGATATTATCTTTAGGGTGCCCTAGATAATAACAAATAGGCACAACACAGAACCATTGTATGAGCTCTACATGACTCTTAACATGAAAACTGTAAATAATGTTTTCTTGAATGCAGCATGCAATTATGATATTTAGTGGAAAATACAGAAGATAAGAGCAGACAAGAGATGAGGCAGGTGGCAGAAGAAAGACCCTAGAGCAGAGGAGGAATTTTGTGCAACAAAGCAAGTGGCAGCACAATCTAGATCGTTTTTATTTCTGTCTTGAAAGAGCAGCTGCAGCCATACCTTATGTGATCAACAAAAAACAGCTTTCAAAGTACTAATGAGAGAGAGCCTTAGGGCCCCCCAACAAGTAGATTGCCTCAAGTACAGGACACCTGCACTGTCATTGGGGAAGCATGCGGGATATAATGTGTCTCTGTTTATGATTGAAGTTCAACTTTAAGAAGTTATCTCTGCTTTTTTTTTTTTTGCATGCCCCCCAAACAAGGCCCCAGGCCCGATGAAATCCCGATGGACCTTTTCAACTGTAATGTTGATTTATGGGCTGCTCTGCTAACCAATGTTTTGAATAGTTTAAGTCCCACAAATTTACCTGGCTCCTGGTCAAAAAGGCAACCGTACAAAACCACATTGTTACAGGCCCATTTCTTTAATCGATTCTACCGTAAAAGTCTTTGGTAGGGTTATATTCACTAAGATCAAGCTTTGGACAAAAGAACAAGGCAGTCTGAGTACTTGCCAATATGGGTATAAAATGGGCTACGTACAATTGAGCAGTGCATAAACCTGCAGCAAATAAACAGCAAACAAACCATTGCTAGGTGCTCACTATACCTGGCCTTGATGGACCTCTCAAGCGCTTTCGACGAGGTTAAGCGGTCAAAGCTATGGTTAATGCTATCTGATATGGAGATAGATTCATCACTGGTTAATTTCTTATCTGTGTTACACAATGATTTGACTGCTAGAGTTAGCCTTAGACCCTTGGGAGAAAACGCAGAGCCGTTTACACTGGAGAGAGGTGCACGTCAGGGCTGCGTCCTGGCCCCTAGGCTGTTTATACTATATTTAATATTAATTCATTATTAGTGGTGCAGGGTCTAGATGTGCCCACTGTAAATTCTGTAGCTACCCCAGCGTTATTGTATGCTGATGATGCTGTGTTATTGGCACGCACCCTTGTTAGTTTATCAAAATTGGTATCTACCTTCAATTCTTTCATGTCTTATCTAGACCTGGAAATTAATTATTTGAAATCACAGACCATGGTTTGCAGCAAAAGCAGCAATAGTCATATGCGCCCCATCGCCGTGAAGGGAAACAGGTTACTGAGGGTTTCCAGTTTTCCTTAATTAGGGATTACCTTTGACAGTTCTCAACGCTGGCAAATTAACAACTCAACAAGAAGAGAAAAATGATCTCAGTTGGTTGGGGCTTTATTCAATCGTATCCCCTCTTTGGGAGGGAAACTGCTACTACTATTTCTTGATCTTTGTAAAGCCTAATTCTTCCCAAGTCCTAGCAATGGCTGATGGAGTTCCTCAAACACTGCATCCTTACTGATTGAAAGAAAAGCTTCCAGCGGGTACTTCCATTCCGCCCAGCATCTCCTCTTATATTTGTCATGAGGAGCTGGCCGGGTCTCCCCTGCATAGAGGACTCTCTAAAGGCTTCCTTTCAATCGCAAGGTTATAGATGATTGTTTCAAATGCAATTGCTACTCTGGTATTTCATGGCTGAACTACGTACAGCAGTGTGTAATTCTACTTGTCGAAGTGAGATTTTCGAAAGTCCATCTTGAATCAGTAAGAATGATATTTCATGGGCCAAGAGCACTTTCTCATCCATGAGACAGACAGACTATACATGATACTTTTGAACTTAGAAAATCAAGCATTAGGCCGTACTTAGTGCTGAATACTTCTTCTTCTACTGAACCTTATTACCTTCTGAGCAATACTGGCCATTAGGAGCAAGCTCTATTGTGCAGATGTAGGTCTTGCACTATTCGCTCCTTGTTATATTTCGCTCTGGCTCAGTATGCAACTAATACTATTACTATGTGTTGGTGTGATGAGCTAGCTAAACAGACGCTGCTACTTCTGACATTTTATGGTAAATTTAATATTTTAAAGTCACAAAGTTATAAAAGTAGTCTATATGCATTTAAATTTCTGCTATTATTAATTAGTCAAAGACATTTGTTTGGCTGACGTTTGTGCTGTGCGATATAGGAATTGAATGCTTAATTAATTGACAGGTATGTTTGAAGCATTTCAAATGATTTTATGGATTAATGATTTTTGTATGTACTTTTATTATAATCTGTGTTATAATTGAATAAGATTTGTGCTGATGATGATAAGTACATGACTTGACAGAGTCAAAGTTGTGTGCTTCGGGTGAAAAAAGTGCTTTTATTGCACTTTTTAGCTTGTGGCAAAGATTACACTCAATACCACAGGACTGAATTGGCTATGGTGGCTTGATCTGTTTATTATGGAATGTTATGATAGAGGCAGTTGGCCTGACATATTGATTGTGAATGTATATATTAACATCAGTCCATTTGAGGATGGACTGCCATTACTCTGTATGAAAGCCTGCAGAGAAGGATTTGTTTTACATTGAATTTCATAGATTACTGCAGGCAAGGGTTTTGGTGTTGGTCACAACCTGTGAAAAACAGTGGATTATACTCTTGTTAGGGGATATAGTGTTTTGCTTTTCAGACTGTAATTGTGTATACTCTTGTAATTTTATGACTGTGAGCCTGATGGTTGTGGGAAAGCTTACACTTAAAACAGTAGACCTGACTTGGTTATTGTAACAAGCAAATGATGACAGTTATAGGCATCATTGGTGCTGTGCAAAAAGGTATGCCAGATGCCATATGTCTGGTCTGTTAATTATCAAACGTTATGACAAAGGCATTATGCCTGGCTTATTTATTGTGGGAAGCTTTTGTTAAAGGCAATACACCTCTGACAATGGATTGCTATTACATTGTGCTACAGACTGTAGACAGGTATTTTTGTTACATGTAGTTTCCTATAGTAGGCAAGGGTTTTGGTGTTGGTCACCCACTCTGACAAACTCTGAGAGAGGAAGATTTTCACAGGGATGATTCTTGTTAAGACCTATTGAGAGGGGTTATATATTGTTTTGCCAACTGTAATTTTGTACATATTTGTAATTTTATAACTGTATGCAGATTGCATGATGGTTGTCAGCTCAAGTGCACTGTAGTAGGCCTTTATTGGTTATTATATCAAGCCAATGGTGAAGGTTGTCAGGCTTCTCAGGTCACTGGGAAAGGTTATGTCATGTGTTTATAATGTAAAGCTGTGACAAAGCAAGCAGACTTGACTTATTGGGAAATGCATGTGTTAATGGCAGTCGACATTTAAAAATAGATTGTTACAGTTTGCCAAAGCCTGTAGGCAGGTATTTTATTCCTCAGAATTTCACATATTATCTCAGTAGGCAAGGGTTTTGGTGTTGGTGATCCACCCAAACACACCTTGAAGATAGAAGATTTGCACTATGGTAATCCTTATTAGGCTCTATTAAGAGGGATTTGATATTGTTTTGACAGCTGTAATATTTGTAATTATTACAACATACCTGATGATTGTCTACTGAGAAAGCTTATGCCTACTATATTTGATCTTTTTTGGTTACGGCGATAAACTAATGATGATGTTCATAAGCCTAATTGTTTACTATGAAACACTATAAAAAAGGCAGTACACCTGACATGCTGATTCTGAAAAGTATATGTTAAAGTCAATAGGCAATTATGGATGACTTGTTATTACTCTGTATTAAAACCTACAGATAGGTATTTTGTTTCATGGAACCTCAGAATATAGTAGTAGGCAAGGGTTATTGGGTTGGTTGACAAACCATGGGTATAGAAGATTTGCAGTGTGAGAATACTTGTTAAACCATCTTATGAGAGATAGGTTTTGCTTTTTTAACTGTAATTTTGAAAAGATTTGAAATTTTAATTTCAAAACTATGCAAACAATTGATGCCTAATAGTTGCATTGCAGGGAAGCTTAAGCTCAGTACAGCAGGCATGAGTTGGTTATGGTGACAAGTTAATAATAACAGCTATATGCCTGATTGGTTCACTAGGGAAAGTATTTTAGATGCCATAGGTCTGTTTATGTGAAAGTTACAACCATGGCAGTAGGCTTGATTTATTAACTATGTAACACACATGTTAAAGCCAGAGACCTTTTGGGGTGGATTGTTTTTGCAATATTTCGTTTCATGAAATCTCACAGATTACTGGAAGGATTTAATGCTGGTTACCCATTTGTCAAACCCTAGAGGGTAGAAAATGTGCACTGTAGTATTTCTTGCCAGAATCTCTACTGAAGGCCTGGCAGTATTAGGTGTCTGCCAGGATCTTGAAATAAAACAAATCACTAAATAATAGATGCACCCATATCTATGTAAATATATATCCATATAGAAACACAGAGGTCCTTTGGGTCAGCCTTCTTCTGTCATTTGTCTGTCTGAGTATCATTTACACTCTGCTTACATCAATGAAGGCGTACTGCAGTTATTCATTCTCTTGCCCTGTGACTGATGGCATTTTCTCATAGCATATTCAAATGCACCTGACAATCAGTGTGTCTCGATGTAAGGGCCAGCTCTTTAGTTTTCAACTTCCTCATTTCATAGTTTCCCTTTCATTTTTTTTTTGTCTCCTCTTTTTATTTAAAATGTTCTTAAGAGGATACTATAACTCCCCAAGTTGAGCTAACAAGCTGCATGCTTGCTCTCTAATTTATTTTTCAGTACCCAGCATCTAATGTGGCCACTTCTTCTAAACCAGAGACCATTATTGAATACTATTACCCTTCGTGTATCATTATTTTATCTGTTCTAAGATGCCCAACAAGTTGGTTCTTGACAGCCATGCTTGAACTACAAAACAATGATAGACTATGTACAAAACCACTGCAAAATGGACACCAGCTGCTACATTTAGTTTCTTTATTGCAAGTATATTCCTGCTATATTAGACTGCAGCATGTTTCCTTTTTTGTACTTGTATTCTTTTAATTTATGTTGACTTTGTTGAGTTTGCATGTGTTTTATTGTGGTTGTGTCAGAGGGTGAATTCAAGAATGAGTCAGTGGATGGGTGAATGGATGGATGCATGAGTGCAAAGATGAGTGACAGAGTACATACATGATGAATTTTTGAGTGCCTAAACCCATCCATAAAACGGTGATCTTTGAAATCATTAGCCAGTCCTACTGGCATTGCCAATGCTTTTTTTTCTTGCAATTTAAAGTTTTGGGGCTTCTTTCACACCCTGGTGAGCTGGTCATGTCTCAATTAGGAATCTTTTACAGACTGAGACTAGCTGGGATTTTTTTTGTCTTAGAATAACCTAAAAGTATTGCAGCTGAGTTTTTTTCACCCATTTGGTGCTAGCGGGTCGTGAACTCAAGTGTTTTTTACACAAGTGGGTTTTTGAGTATAGTGCAGTTTTGATTTTGATGTTGAGATCAAGAAGAAGAACAAAATAATTAGTTTTTTGCCAAAACAGACAGATGGAGATTTAGGTAACACACTAGACCATCAAGTTACCTGAAAGGCACAGTCCCCATGTATATGATGATAGGTATATAGGGGATAATTAAGAGCACATCAAAGCAAGCAGGTTGACTAGGCCATTCTGCCCTAAAAGTGATGCTGAGTGTACTGGGTGGAAAAGCACTCCTCATCAGTCTGCCTTGAACATCCAGTTGCACAGGGGATGTCAAAAAGCACACCAAAGGATAAATCATTGAGAGGCTCTTTGATGAACAGTTTTATTTATTTATTTGAGTTTTATATAGCGCTGGCTAGACCCGGAGGTATCAGAGCGCTTTACATAAGGAAACAGCGTGTTACAAATTACAAAAATAATCACATTAATTACAGAAAGGATACAAATTCAATACAGGAGTTATTAGCGACCATGAAAAACAAGATCCACAAAAAATAAAAAATAAAAAGGCCAGGGAGAGCAGGGAGTCCACGGGAGGGAGTCAGCAGCGGAGAAAGAGACGAGACATAAGTCCGAGGTCCGGCTGGGTAGGTGATGGCCATAGCGGTGTGCCAGAGCCTGTCTCCCCTTACCTGTCGGAGCAGCTCCACCGGGTATCGGTCATACATTTCGGACTCCGCCGGATAAAAATGAGGATCAGGAAGGGACCAAAAGTCTAGAGTCCAGAGACGGGCTGGTGGAGCTGGCAAGGGTGGCAGGATAGGAAGGGGAGTGTAGCTTGGCAGCCATCTTAAAGTCAGGCAAATCGAGTCTGTTGATCTCCAAGACTCTGTAGGCGGTATTGTCTCTAGATCTTAGGATTGTTTCTTCAGCTAAGCCCATTGTCCTAGTGGAACATCGGGACCCCCTTGTCAGATGGGGCATCTTCCCATACCGGTGAAAATACATTGGTGGATTAGAGAGAGAATTTATAGTTTAATCCTCTGGCAGCAGTTGTGCTGATAAGAAGAGAACCAGTTGAGGAAAACTTCATTTATGCCTATTACTTCTTTCATTCTTTAAGGATGTTTAGAAGAGTTTTATGATTTACTGTGTAAGATGCCACTGATAGCTCAAGTAGTGTAAGGAGGCAGGAGTTGCCACTATATTTAGATGTCACCTAATTGTTTCCCCCAAAATTTTTTACCATTGTCCAGTAAGTCACTCTCTGCTAAGAAAAATTTAAATTGGGCTCCTATGCAGCTTTCAAGTACTTCCTTCATGAACTGTAAATTGGACACAGGTAGTTGTACAGAACATCTGGATCTGCCTTTGTGTTTTTTTTGTTTAAAGTAGTGGGAGTATGGCTCAATTTTTAGACATTCACATACTTGTCACTGCAGGATTGATCTGCTTGTTTAGCCCCATGGTGTTGTCACGTGGCCCAGGGGGACATTGTCGTCTTCACTAAGGGGCTGATTAGAATGGCGGGCGGATGTCCACCGCCGGGCCGGCGGTGGCGCCCGCCGGTCCGGCGGTGGCGCCCGCCGGGCCGGCGGTGGACATCCACCCGCGATCGCAAACCAGAAAACCGTCGGTCAGATTAGGATGGCGGTGGTGACCGCGGCGGTGGGAAATTCCGACCGCCGCTTTTCCGCCGGTTGCCATCCGCACTCCTGCCTGGCAGTCGGAGCAGGACCGGGATAATGGGGGCAGTGCCGAGCACGCTCCGCCGGCACGATTATGATGCCGGCGGTAGCCAGCCTTTCCTCAGCGGTCAAACCGCCATGGAAAGGCAGGCGGAGATTGTCTTCCGGGGGCCCGTTGCGGGCCCCCAATGTTTTGGGGGGTATGGGTGCACTGGGGGGTACCCATGGTCCCCCCCTACATTTCCCTGTACCAAGTGGCAGGCACTGTGCAGTGCCTGCCACGCAGTGCAGGGACATGCAGGACATGCTCCTTTGGACATCGCGGCGGTGCTGCGTGCAGCAGCAACCGCCGCAATGTTAAAGCCCACGATCAGACCGCCGCGGTCGGATTTCGACCGCGAGCCATCGTAATTCGACCAGCGGTTATGTCGCGGTCCATGCGGGCGGTCTTTTCCCACTACCATGGCGGTCGGGGAGGTTTTCCGACCGCCATCCTAATCAGCCCCTAAGTTAGCATGAGCTCTGCAGACATTACGCGGCTTTGCGCATGTTACTACATGGCTTTATTTCTGCAAAGACTTTGTTCATACTTTTCACATGAGAACTCATCGCTGTGTTCACTCTCTGCAGGTTCCTGGGATTTAGTCTGAATATTGTGAGTAAGGGCAAACAACAATTCCCCTTGTTATTCTGTTCTGGCCAGGCCTTAGCACCTAGACAAAACATACCGATGCACCTGTTGTTTGGACAATGTACTTTGGTCTTATGGAGATACATGACTAGGTAGCACACACTTGGAGAGGGACCTTTCCAGGGAGAAGAGCGAGACAGAACCTATGATGTAGAACTACCATCTATAGTCTAAGGTATGGGGTCTGCAGACAAGACCCAGAGTTCTTCTAATATATAATAATACTGCTTCTTAGCAAGGGGAGGGAGGTTAGGCTCTATTGTCTTTTCATGATGACATCTCCCTTCATGATTTATAGACTAGCTGCTATGCTGACTGTATTTGTATTATGCATTTTCCTGCTTGTTGTGGCACGCATACTGCATGTTAGAGCACGTTAGTAAAAATAAATATTTTAAATTGTTTCGTGTCTCTGTCAGATCTTATTGTGGACAAGTACAAGAGTGCGAGCAAAAGGGTGCGTCTTGCAACCGCGATGCTTGAGAGATTCAGGAGTGTTGTGTTCTGGGGTGTCTAATCACTTGTTTCTCTGTGAGTGAGCAGGAGGGCAAGTGAGACACTATAGCTAGTCGGTCCTGGGCTCATGGGTTCTAAGGTGGTAGGATGACTCAGTCCCTATGCACTAAGGTCCCATAATCCTACGCATAGTTCTGTTTTTGGGCAGAATCCCTGCAACAGTGTTAGGGTCAGTGAAGTGTTGGGAAGATCTCATCTTAGCAGCATATTTAAAATACCTATGGGTAAAAATTCCATAAAGGAAGACGATGAGGCAGAGATTTGTTGGATGATGTCAGGATGACTTTACATTATTTGGAAGTTAACAAGGAAAAGTTCAATAGTTTTCACTTTTTCTTCAAAGCAGGTAGAGAACTCATATGTTTCCATGGAATGGATGATTTTAATGTCCATCATTGGGGGTTTAATTAAGCTTTTTGTGATAGTTTCTACAAGCTCCAGCTATAATCCAAAAAAGTAGGCTTTAACTACAAAGACATTCTTTTTAGAATTGATCATTTCCTGTCTTAGTTGTAAGGACTTTAGTTGATTTTGTTGCTCTATGACCTCATTCTTTCTTAGTGGGTTCCTTTCCTCACTCAGATATTTAGAGAACTTGTGTGAAGAGGTTTTATATTTGCCTCTCTTTAGTGTTTTTGGGAGCATTGAGATCCATGATCTCTGTCATGATTTCTGAGTACTGGGTCACAAGATCATTGGTGTCTTGATCTAATTCAATACTTTGTAGTGCAGGGACCATTTTGGATTATAGGTAAATTTGATCTTTATTTCTTATGGTTCCATTTTATTCTTTCAGTCTTCTAGATTGACCCATAGTAACTGCCTTACCAGAGAGAAGAGATAAAGGAACAGGAAAGAAATCCAACCAGTCTACACAGATCACATTTTCTGCTTTAAGTGACTTCTATGTGCTATAATGATGTTCATAATTGATATTTTATAATGTCTGCCCATAATGGATACTTTATAGTGAGTGGTTAAGGGGCAAAGTTCACATAAGTCATTGAGTTAAAATCATGAGGACAGCTGTGACCTTGAAGATGTCCCCAACATACCTGTGGAGGTTACATTTTCAGTGAGGTATGCAGTAAAATGTTCAACTCATGTTCAGATTTCCTCAGGCATCGCAGAAATGAGCTGTCTTTTCAAAGATGTTTGTTTACTCATACATTTGTTTAAATCTTCCACAGTAAGTGAGTGGTAAATGCCAGGCAGTCCAGAATCATGCAGTAAATCTTATTATTTCTTTATTGTGCATCTATCTAAAGCCATTACAATAACATCAAACATTGCAAAGTATACACCTGTTATTGGCGACCTTGCAATCCACATTCAACAAGATTTAGTAATAATGGTAAAATATTGTTTACTTTATACAGCATGTCCTTTGTGAATATAATCTGTCATAACTAGGCTAGAGTAATTTTGTGTATTTAAATGTATTATCCAATTGATTAATCCCCTAACAAGTCTGGCAGCCTCTGGACATTCCATACACAAATTAAATAGACTTAATCACAGCCTAAAGATAGCGTCTCACATTAGTAAATACATTAGATTTTATGTTATGTGTAGCTGCAAAGCGCATTATCATCCGCCAAGGTATCCTGGCACTGAGCTGGTGTGTGTGCCTAACACTGCCATTGGTAGGTTGGTTAATTGAAAAACCAGCTCTTCAGCTTCATGCAGAATTCAAGAGGAGAGGACGAGCATGCACTTATGTGGAGCGGGAGGCCATTCCATGCTCCAGCAGCAATGTAAGAGAACACCAGTCCTCCGGATCTGGTTCTGTGTATGTGTGGGATGTGTAGGAGTCCTGCGGAGCGAAGATGACTGGCTGGTTGGTGGAAGGAGATGTGATTGTTCAGGTAGGTGACGCCTACATTGTGCAGTGCCTTGAGTGTGTGTGAATAGTTTGAAATGAGCACGTTTGTGTATCGGGAGCCCATGGAGCTTTCTGAGGTGTGGTGTGATGTGAGTTCTGTTTGGGAGATTGAGGATGAGTCTGGCTGCTGGGTTCTGAATGGTTTGTAGTCTTCTAGTGAGTTGCTTGGTGATCCCAGCATAGAGGGTCTTCCCATAGTCCAGCTTGCTGGTGGCTAGGGCGTTAGTAACAGTTATTCTCGTGTTGCTTGGGATCCATTTTAAGATCCTTCTGAGCATCTTTAGGATGTGGCAGCAGGATATAGTGACTGCATTGACTTGTGCAGTCATGTCCAGTTTGCTGTAGATCAGTGGTTTTTAACCTGTTGTCCGGGAATCTCTGGGGCTACATGAAGCCTACTCAGGGGGTCCACAACTGCTTAGAAAATGAAATAATATTAACAGATGAATACAGAGTATATAAATAAAAAGTAAAATGTACAACTGGAAATTTTAAAACATTCTGTAAATGTAAATAAATTTCAAACTGGAGGTTAAAAATTAAGTTAGTATCCTCAGATTGATTCATGGGAGCAGTGCAAGTACATCTAACAGAATATAGTATGGACAATGAGTGGACTCAATTGCATTTAGAAAAGCTCCAAACTTTCAAATAAAATTAAAATGTAGATTTTTTTATTTTTATATTTGTTTGGAAATTAAATAAATATTTAATCATTTTGTATCTGTTTGATAAATACTGGTTTCTGTGGTCAAATCATCCAATATGCTAAGGCCAGGTCTCTGGGTTCCAGGAATGACTCAATGGAATCCCCCGATTCCAATAATGACTCAGCAGGGGTCCCCGGGTTCCAATAAAGATTAAGTGGGGATCCACAGAAGTCAAAAGTTTAAGAACCACTGCTGTAGATGATTATTCCGAGGTTCCTCGTCTGGGTGCTGGGCATGGGTGTGAATCCAAGTTCAGCCGGCCTCCAGTTGAAGTCCCATGGTGTGGTGTTCTTGCCAAAGATCACTACTCTTGTCTTGTCAGTGTTGAGCTTGAGACAATTGGCTTTCATTCAGTTAGCAACTTTGGTGATGCAGGTGGTGAACTTGTTTCTTGTGTTGGAGGTCTTATTCATGAGGGAGAGTATGAGTTGCATGTCGTCGGCATAGGAGAGGATGTTGATGTGTACAGGGATGACGATGGCCAGAGGGATCATGTAAGCTACCTTCAAATACCAACATACAACCACCTCCAATTTGTTACCAAAGTTCTGAAATCTATTATTAAGGGTTTAATATAAATGTTACCAAATAGTCTTCATCGGGCTTTGCCTATAAGACCTTATTACAATCAATCAATCAGGGAATTGTAAGCGTGCTACTCACCCGTGAGCAGGGCCGGACTGGCCGTAGCGGGCACCGGGCGTTTCCCCGGTGGGCCGCTAGGGTGGGGGCCGGTTTTGGGCCCCTGGGGGGCCGTTTTTGTTACGGGGGTCGGCAATATCGGCCCCCTGTAACAAAATCGGCCGAAACCGGCCCTAGCAAACAGCTCAGCCGCACCCCCCCTCACCTCCAGGGGGGGGGGCGGCTGAGCAGTTTGCCAGGGCCGGTTTTGGTTCCCAGTCCGGCCCTGCCCATGAGGGTCTCAAGGCGCTGAGGGGGGGTCCGCAGATCTGTTTAGCTGAAAAGCCAGGTCTTGAGGGTCTTCCTGAAGGTGTTCAGGGAGGGGGCGCGTCTGATGTCTGCCGGTAGCTCGTTCCAGGTCTTGGCTGCAATGTGAGAGAAGGATCTTCTGCCTGCTCTGGCTCTGTGGATGCGTGGGGTTTCGGCCAGTGCGAGGTTGGAAGATCGGAGGTTTCTTTTGGGTACGTGGAAGTTGATTCTGTCGTTGAGGTATTTGGGTCCGTTGTTGTGTAGGCATTTGTAGGCGTGAGTGAGGATTTTGAAAGTGACTCTTTTCTCCATGGGGAGCCAGTGGAGACTTCGTAGGTGTTGGCTGATGTGTTTGTGTCGGGGGATGCCGAGGACGAGTCTGGCGGCGGTGTTCTGTACTGTCTGGAGTTTGCGGAATAGGGACTTGTTGATGCCGGCGTAGAGTGTGTTTCCATAGTCCAGTCTGCTGGTGATGAGTGCGTGGGTGACTGTCTTCCTTGACTCAGGGGGGATCCACTTGAAGGTCTTGCGGAGGATGCGGAGGGTGTTGAAGCAGCTGGAGGTGGCGGCGTTGACCTGTCGGTTCATGGTGAGTGATGAGTCGAGTACGATGCCGAGGTTCTTGGCGTGGTCTGAGGGGGTAGGTGGGCTTCTGAGGGCAGTCGGCCACCAGGTGCTGTCCCATGCAGAAGGGGTGGTACCGAGGACGAGGACTTCTGTCTTCTCGGCGTTGAGCTTCAGGCAGCTGTTGGTCATCCAGACTGCGACGTCTTGCATTCCTTTCTGGAAGTTGAATTTGGCAGTGGTGGGGTCTTTGGTGAGGGAGAGGATGAGCTGGGTGTTGTCGGCGTAGGATACGATGTTGAGGCCGTGTTGTCGGACGATGGCTGCGAGGGGGCCATGTAGATGTTGAAGAGGGTGGGGCTCAGTGATGAACCCTGTGGGACTCTGCAGGTGATTTTCGTGGGGTCGGAGAGGAAGGGTGGGAGTCTGATCCTTTGGCTTCTTCCGGTGAGGAATGATCGGATCCAGTCCAGGGCTGTTCCTTGTATGCCTGCGTCGTGTAGTCTGGCGACTAGTGTGCGATGGGAGACGGTGTCGAAGGCCGCTGATAGGTCGAGTAGGATGAGGGCTGCGGAGTGGCCTTGGTCCAGGAGGGTGCGGATGTCGTCTGTGGCGGTGAGTAGGGCAGTCTCTGTGCTGTGGTTGCTTCGGAATCCGGATTGGGACGGGTCGAGGACGGCGTTCTCTTCAATGAATCGTGTCGGTTTCCTGTTGACTGTTTTCTCTGCAACTTTGGCTGCGAAGGGGAGGAGCGAGATGGGCCGATAGTTCTTGAGGTCGGTGGGGTCAGCTGTGGGCTTCTTGAGCAGGGGTCTGACTTCTGCGCGCTTCCAGTCGTCTGGGAAGGTGCCTGTTTTGAAGGTGGTGTTGATGGTGCGTTGTAGTTCGGGTATGATGGCGGCCACGGCTCTGTGGTAGATGTGAGGGGGGCAGGGGTCGGTGGGGGCCCCCGAGTGGATGCTTTTCTTGGTCGAGGCGGTGTCTTCGGCCGTGAATGGTGTCCAGTTGGAGATGGTGGGCTGGCTGGTGTTTCTGGGGCGCGAGGGGCCGTCTGTGGCGCCTGGTGGATGGTCGATGAAGTTGTAGTAGAGGTTTTTGATCTTGAGGTGGAAATAGGTTCCAAGCTTGTCGCAGAGGTCTTGGGATGGGGTGATGTCTGTGGCTTCGCTGCGTGGGTTGGTAAATTCTTGAATGACACTGAAAAGTTCCTTGGAGTTGGTGGAGTTGGCCAGGATTTTGTTGTGGATGAAGTTCCTCTTGGTGGCTCTGATCTGGTTGTGGTAGTCCGTCATGGCGTCCTTGTAGGTGGTGTGGTTTTCGGTTGTCTTGGTGTTTCTCCAGTTCTTCTCCAGGCGTCTGCAGGTGCGTCTGGCTTCTTGGAGAGCAGTTGCGAACCAGGTGGCTTTCCTGGGGCGTTGTCTGTCGGGGTTGCGTAGCGGGGCGAGCTCGTCTGCGCAGTTGGAGATCCAGGTGTGGAGTTCTCTGGCTGTGTCGTTTGCGCCGTTTGCGTTGGGTGCCCAGGTGTGGTTGTCTCGGGTGAGGGTGGAGTTAAGTTGCTCGTCGGTAACCTTGCTCCAGTTCCTTCGTGGTGGGCGTGGGGCTGGTTTGGGTGCCTTGGGTTTGTTGATGGCGAAGTGTACGCAGTGGTGGTCGGTCCATGGCGGCTGCATTGTGTGGCTGAATTGGACGCTGTTTCCTGCCGCGAAGATGGGGTCGAGGATGTGTCCTGCTCTGTGGGTCGGTGTGCTGACGAGTTGTTTAAGTCCGATGCTGGCGAGGTTGTCATGAAGGATAGTGGAGTTGGGGTCGCTGGGGTTGTCGAGGTGGAAGTTCAGGTCTCCAATGAGTATGTAGTTTGTTGAGGCGATGGCGTGGGGTGCGATGAAGTCGGTGATGGTGGTGACGAAGGGTGTTCGGGGGCCGGGGGTCTGTAGACGAGGGTTCCTCAGAGTGTGGCTTTGGGGGTGGTCTGGATCTGGAAGTGCAGGTGTTCGGCAGAGGGGAAGGTTTCGCTGGAGGTGGTGAGGCGGAAGGTGCTCTTGTGGGCGATGGCGAGGCCCCCTCCTGGGTGGTCTTTCCTCTGGATCTTGTATCCGTCTGGGATGGCGGTGCTGATGTCGGGGGCGGAAGATGCGTTGGTCCAGGTCTCTGTGAAGAAGGCGATGTCGGGCGAAAGAGAGTCGATTATTACCATCTTTTATACTCCTTATTCATGAAGTAGGTGTACTTTATTGCTTGGCAAAGACTCCTGGATATTTGATGCGTTATTTTCAGCCTTACAAGCAACAGAAGGCTTTGCACTTGGCTGCGAACACTTAGCTTGTTGATGACAAGTGACATTGATCCAAAAGTGGTGGAAGAACACTTGAGGTTGCTTGGAGAATTCCATGGAATTGACTTCCAGTGCACTTGAGTACTGCTGCATGTTTTACATTTTTCAAATATAAGCTGAGAATCTATTTTGTAAATTACTCTCCTTAGTGTTGAGATTCTGGGGCTTAATGACATCTCTTTGAATAGCTTCAATTGTTAATTTTATTGTTTTACTCATTATTTTAGTTTTTGAGTTGCACTGTAATTTTTGAATGTGTTCTTTTTATATTATACTGCTTCCTTTTCTAAGGGTCTAATCTATGTCCACATTGTTTGTGTTTTATAATTACAATAAATACAAATACAAATTACCCCACATTATGCCTCATTTCCTTTCTAAATCTCTAATTCTGAATGTAAAGCCCTATGTAAACAAAAAAGTCTGCTGTTGGGGATTACTTCTGAATAGGCATGGAGCGGCTAATTGACTTCCGTAGTCTGGGGGTGAAGAGTTAAAAGCAGCACCAAGATTGGGTAACCATGAAAATCACTATTAAGAAACCAAAAACCCTTGATTGATTCTGTTTATTGTTAGACTGCTTCACCTGGTACCCTTCACTGTTAGGAATTTCTCTCCTCCTGGTGATTAATGGAGGCCACTATTCATTCATTCCTTCCTTCTGAAGGAAGTGACCCGATTAGGGTCACCCGGGTCACCTAAGACCACCTCTCGGCCTTCCGTACCAAATGAAGAGTCAGTCAGTCAGTAGAGAATACAAACCAATAATTGTTTATTTATGTGCACTCAAAGTGGAGCCCCGTCTGTATAGTCGCTAGGAGTGCTACAGAGAGGACTGAAATCGACAAGCATAGAGATACATTATGTACGTTTCATAGCCGGGCAAGAACATGCCCACAATGGATTTTTCCAGGCAGCTGCAGTTAAACAGTGAAATACCAAAAAAAGATTTCGACTCTGGTGTCTTGTACAAACTATCTACAACCCAAGGTCGTTCTATCCGGGCCCGCCACTAGACAAGTGGGAGAGGGCCTCTATCCAGTGGGAAAGGTATGTGCTAATAGGAACATTCTATTCATTACTGGAACAGAACACAAGTGAAAGAAATGAAACTCTAAAGGGGGCATTTCTCGGAATTCAGACAAGAACAGTTTCGAGCAGCCTAAAATGGCGCCATCTAAGAAAATGGCGCAGTGAATGCTAACTTACATAAAGCGATGCGTAAGCATAAACATTTCTATTCTAACAGAACCTCCTTTTAGCATGAGCTAAAACATTTTCTAACAGTAATAAAAAGCAGGAAACCATAAGCAGTGATAACATTCTCAATAATAAATCATTATGAGCACTCCATATCATAGACATCAGGAAATGAGACTGTAAGGAGGGAAGAATTCACAAAAATGCCCTCATCGATATTCATAAGGTCTCTTGAATATCCTTCTGGATCATTATGGCGGCATTGGTATCATGAATTGATATCTTCTTTTGGGTGTAAGGAGCGCAGTGCAATAAGAACAGCAAAAGGGAAGACATTGAACTAAAACACAGCAAAGGACCAATACCACTATGAGGTAAATCACTTTTTCAAGAATTAAGCCCCAATTTCCAAAGAGAGACCAACTCCAATTTCCACTCTCCATTCCTTTGACATTGTTAAGGATGTCTAAAATGTGTTTGGTAATATTCTTTTCCATATTCTTGATCCTGACTACACACTGGTCTCCCACTACAGCGCGTACACCACCACTCTTAGCTAGAATAAAATCAACTGCATATCTGGTCTGCTCTGAATATATCCGCATACTCTCCAACTGAGTGGTGATGTCTCGCAAAGCTGCTACGGTGGTGTTAGACAAAATTTGCAGCTTGCAACCAAAGTATCCTCTAGCTTTTTCAGCCCTGGCCATGGAAGTACCGCCCATTGTGAAAATGGATGAAAGGATATAGCCAAAGGTGGCCCCATTACTATAGTTATTGACTTCTAAATCAGTCACTCCCTCACAGAACTCTTCTGTCAGTGTTCTTTTCACCCATCTTATGTTAGGCTTGCCGTACTTACAAGGTACGCCCAAAGCCAATATCATTCCAAGAGCTACATCGTCTGCACCATTGTGAAAATTAGAATACGTCACATTAGACAAAAAAATAAATCCTGGGTGTGCATAAATTAGCCCCTCATAATCCACTGCTGCATATCTAGAATTCATTCCAAAAGTGCTCGGATCCTTTTTGTTCACTAAGGGAATTGTATTTTTGTATAACACTATTCCTGAGCAATTGTTATTGTTGTTATTGTTAACTGGGACTTATAGAGCTCATATTCACCGACAGGTCTCTTAGCACTACGAGAGAGAGCCTAAACCTCACCAAGATCAGCATGTACATGCACCGGACTTGGCCTAGGTTGTGCCCCAGGCTTCAGCAAAAAGAAGCGTCTTAAGTTTTTTCCTAAATGGAAGGAGGGTGGGTTCCCTATGAAGGCTTTCCGGCTGCCCGTTCCAGAGTTGCGGGATCACTACAGAAAAGGCTCTGCCCCCTTTGGAGGACGTGTTGAAGCGGGGGCAGGCCAAGAGGCCTGCTTCAGACGATCGAAGGGAACGTCCTGGCACATAGTTTGTGAGGCGCTCCTTAATGTAGGCTGGGGCCCGGCCGTGGATGGCTTTGTGTGCTATGCAGAGACCTTTAAACCTGGCTCTCTGTTTGATCGGGAGCCAGTGCAGCTGCTGCAGTAGGGGAGTGGCATGTGCCCACAAAGAAGTGTCAGTGCTATGCAGAATGGGGCAACAAGCAGGATAATAACCAGCCTTACGAGGAACTACCAATTCCTTATAGTGCCAACCCACCAATGTAACGTTCTGTTCTTCCATGTAAAAATTATCACAATATGTATTATTGTCACAACTTGGATAACCTGTTTCCAACGGCTTTCTATAATATAAACAAGGTCCGGGATAGCCAAAACCAAATGCTCCCTTCACTTCTGTAAATTGTGGTGGACGAGTATATGTATAATTTACAAGTGACAATGGATACGCAGTCCATAAGCTAGTGACAGATTCAGTGGGGTAGCAAGCTGTCCCTTCTCCAAAGAATTTCTCTTGTGTCTCTATAAACACATTACCCGGGCCGTTCTTTTATTTCTTTTCGGGGAGATAACCTTACCATTGCTGCGTAAAGGCATATTTTGAGCATTTTCTAAAATCCCTGTCACTCCCCACAATATTATGATCAACAGAATCAACAGAACAACACATGATATTTTTCTCTTTTGGGTCCACACCATATCATGCTGGGCAACTGGAACCATTGGCTGCTCATTTTCAGCAACCTTTCTACCAAAGGGATGCATAACATATGATAAAGGGGCCAAGATGCAAAAGATACACAATCTCCCAGTGTCCGTCATAGCCTCACTGGTACAGGCTCCTATTGTCCATCAATACGTTGGCGCTCTTGAGCACCGGCGGTGGAGCTTGCTCTGTCCTAAGCTCTTTTGATGAATCCCACGTTGATCAAGATGGTATACCTTCAAGGTATACTTCAGTCTTCCATAACTAATGTTCAAACAACTAAGATAAAGTGAGCAGAATGTTCTACACTAATCTCAACTAATTCCATTGGTGTCCATAACCTATTTTATGCAGTCCATCCCTAATCTCTTTTCTCCTTGGAATCCGTATCCCTCAGCCGAGGGCACAAATTGTACCTAGTAACCCAAGGCACCGTATGATCAGTGAACAAAGGCTCTTGGATAGCTCGTATTTCCGGGGAAACAGCCTCATTTAGAACATCCTCATTCTCTTTATCCGTCTGGGTCCACGTTAGCTTGGCATCGCTGAAAGGAACAAACCTGGGGACCTGCTTGCATTCAACGTCCTCAATTCCGTCCTTAACCCACTGGTCGTATGGCAACGGCAAAGGAATCCTGCTGCATTGGGATGCGTGCTGCCAGTTCTTACGGACAGCAACTTTCACAGCAGTACGTGTCACCAACAAAACCTGTTCAGGTACTTTCCAGCGTGGCTCCAAACTTTTCTTTCTCTGGAAGTTCTTTATTAGCACATAATCACCAGGCTGGATGTCGTGGCTGGGCCCCTCTGGTGTAGGAGGTAGGGACTCCTGCACCTGTTGGTGAATAGAACGCAAACTTTCTGTTAACTGGCCAAGGTAATCAAGCAACACAGGGTACTCAATATCAGAGAACTTACGAGGACGCAGGACGCCCCAGACATTTGCCGGGCGCCCGAACACGACCTCGTAAGGATACAATCCTGTCCTAGAATGTGCTGTTGTTCTTGTTGACAAAAGAGCTAACGGTAAAGCATCTGGCCACTTTGACCCTGCCGTCACCTGAATTTTTACCAGTTTCAGTTTGAGAGTACCATTGTACTTCTCAACCAAACCCGCTGACTATGGATGATTCGCAGCATGACATTTTTGCTTTATATGGAGACCCTCACAGATCAATTGAATCACTTTCGCATTAAAATGACTCCCGTTGTCACTCCAGATAATTTGGGGCAAGCCGAAACGTACCTTCACAGTTGTAATGGCTGTGTTAAACTTAGTGGGGTAAGCCTCCACCCATTTGCTGAACGCACATACTACCACCAAAACATACTTAAGATTATTGCATCCCTCCAGCTCATTATAGTCCATTTGAAGGACTTCAAAGGGAAAAGTGGGTGGTGCAAAATTACCAGGTGATGTCGGGGTACCCTTCCCTGGATTGTGCATCATGCAGATCATGCAATACTTTACTAAGTGCGCAGCTGTCTTGGAGATGTTATCATTCTGCCATACAGGATCTAAAAACTTACAAATGCCCTTTGCACTAATATGAGCTGGACCATGCGCCATAGTAACCACAGGCAGAACATATGCGTCTGGCAACATCCATCTCTGCTTCCCTGATTTATCAATCCAACATCCTTCCTCATTCAACTGTGCTGTACTTTCCTGCCACTCTGCTAACTCTTCTATTGTGGCTTCACTTTGTATCTCCATTACACTTTCAAGGGTATCTTCAAACATAACAACCTCAGGGACCCACCTAGCTGGGCCTGCTACAAACATTCTTTTCATCTTTGTTCGGGCCGTTTCCTTAGCTGTCTGATCAGCAAAAGCATTTCCCCTACCCACATCATCAGTGACCTCCCTGTGGGCGCTACACTTAACTATTGCCAATTTCTTGGGGAGCGTTAATGCAGACAAAAGCCTCAAAAGTCAATACGAGATACCCATGCTGAATCTTGGTGCCATGGGAAGTAAGAAACCCTCTCTCAGCCCAGAGTCACCCAAAATTATGCGTGACCCTGAATGCATACTGGCTGTCAGTATAAATATTAACAACCAGTCCTTCACTCAATTCGCAAGCGCGAATAAGGGCAGCGAGCTCAGCAGCTTGAGCCAACTGATAAGGGACCCATGATGTCTCTACTACCGTACGCAGTGTGGTAATAGCATAGGCTGCAGTGGTGGTGCCATCTGGCAATTTAAAACAAGAGCCATCGACATATAGTTCCCCTTGTGGGTCAGATAAGGGAACATCAGTCAGGTCTACCCGTCCTTTCGTCTCTTCTTCCGTCCAGAAGATACAATCATGTTTGTCAAGTGCATCATTCTCAGAAGGGAGGGGGTAGTAACGTGGCTGGATTCAGAGTGGCACATCTTTTAATCGTAATATGCTTAGCAAACAATGTCAATTCATAGCCAGTAAGAAGTGCACTGGTGAGGTGCTGTGTCTTTGTCTTATTCAAAAGCATGTCCACAGCATGGGGTACCATGACTGTGAGATCAGTATCAAGTACAAGTCCAGCCGATTGTCTGATTGAAGTGGCCACAGCCGCGACTGCTCTCAGACAGCTCGGGAGGGCTCTTGCGACAGGGTCAAGCACAGCAGAAAAATAAGCACAAAACCTCTGTTTATTCCCAAATTGCTGTGTTAGGACAGAAAGTGTGCAACCAGCCATCTTGTGAACATAGACCACAAATGATTTGTTGTAATTAGGGGTGCCAAGCACTGGAGCCGAGCAAAGTGCAGTTTTCAATTGCTCAAAAAGACTGCTGACATTTGGGCGTCCAAGGCAAAGGCTCATGCACTTCTTTCGTTGTTAATGCAAGCAAAGGTTTGATTAGTAATGAGTAGTCATGTATCCACTGGCAACAATAGGAAGTGATACCTATAAAAGCGCACACATCTTTTTGAGTTTGCGGAATGGGCATTTTAACAATGGTACTAATGCGCTCAGGGGTCAAACTCCTACCCTCCTTCGACAGTAGGTGACCTAAATAGGTGACCTCCTGTCAACAATACTGAAATTTAGAAAGAGAAACTTTTTGTCCATGATGGGCCAAATGCAACAACAATTTAACTGTACTATCCCTACAACCGTGTTCTGTGTCAGAAGCAATAAGTAAGTTATCGACATACTGCACTAATACATTACCTGAGGGAAGCGAGAGTGAATTCAACTGACCCTTCAATGCCTGGCTATAAATACTCTGACTCTCTGTATAGCCCTGAGGAGCTCGACAGAATCTAAAGCTTCTACCAGCCAGTGTGAACCCAAATAAATATCTACTGTCTGGATGAATAGGAATACTAAAGAATGCGTTTTTCAAATCAATAACAGAAAATAATTTAGCAGTAGAAGGAATCATCGTCAAAATCGTGGTGATATCTGGAACCACCGGAAACTGGGGAACTACAATTTTATTAACCTCACGCAAATCAATCACAAAACGGTAAACATCCTCATGATCATCAGAGGAGCCTGAGGGTGTCCATTTAAGAATCGGAAGAATAGGACTATTATAAATATTAGCAGAAGTCTCTTCAACTACTCCCTTTTGTATCAAATCCTGGATAATCTGGAGAAGGGCCCGTTCTCCCGCCTGAGGTATTTTATACTGAGGAATGCGAGGCAAAATGGCATGATCTTTAACCTGTATCGAAACTGGTGGTATGTGCAACAGCCCTACATCTGTGTCACCTGTCGCCCATAGAGTGGGTGGCACTTCAGCAAATTCGGCGGGAAGAGGCGCATCCTGGGACAAACGCTGTTTAGTACCCATATCTGGGCCCATTGTAATATAAACACCTGCCGGAGAGCAATGAATAGTAGCATGCAATTTCTTCAACAAATCCAAAACCATCAAATTTTCACCACAATTAGATGTCAACAGAAATGGAGACTCCACATAAAAGGGCTGACAGTCAATGCAAGGGGTCGTGAAATGGGGCTTACAACCGGTACATCTGAAAAAACTACTGAAACATTATTATGGCCAGACAGAGCCGCCCCAGGGACCATATGTTGAGAAACAGAGCTCTTTGTCGCACCTGTGTCCACCAAAAATTCCTTAGTCGAGCCTTGCAAATCCGCTGTGACATAAGGACCACACTGATCTACAGGTATCTGGACTGGTCCCTCACCCTGTCCCTGGCTGTCTTAGCTATAAGACATCCCTGACACCTCATCCATATAATAATTGTCATGATAGTGTCCATTGCGAGGGTCATCAAAGTAATTGTTATCAGAACGACCCTGTGAAACCGCAGCATTCTGAGCTCTATCGGTCCCATGACCTCTTCCACCTGAACCTCGCCTTCTAGGAGCCGCTACCTTCTGTAAAAGCACAGGACACTCGCTACGCCAATGACCTTCCTCCTTACAGTATGCACACTGATTCGGCCCTAAAGGTGTTGTTGACGGCTGCCTACTAGTACGTGGAAGCTGTCTAGAAGGACCACCTGGTCCCGTATTGTTTCCTCTAAACACTTGCTGCAACAACACCTTCGTCTTCAAATCTTTATGTTTTTTATCTGTCGTATCTTTCACCTGCTGATCACAATGTTCATAGAATTGAGCCACATTCAGAATAACGGAGGGGGAAAATGTAGACCAAGTACTCTCAGATGCCTGCAAACGAGTCATTATTTCAGGAAGAAGATTAGTAACAAACCTATCAACAAACAAACAAACTCCTCCCTCGTGGACATATCCTGCCCACTATAATCCAAAAATGTGTCTTCAAACCGAGTAAAGAAATCTGATACACTCTCATCCTTCTTCTGCCTACAAGGTGTCAACCTATCCCAACTTACCTTCTTAGGTGGAATAAGAGTGTGCATGTACGTAATAATACGACCGGGCAAAGCAAGTATCTCGGCACGGGGCTTATCTCCTGGCTTCCTTTCCTGATCCCATCCTTTAATCACATCCCATGTACCACCCAATTCTGCAACATGATCTTGAGTATGCACCTGCCACCAATTATCAACCGGAACAAGAAGACCAAAAAACATTTCGATGTCAGCAAGAGTCATTACAGTAGAAGAAGCAGCCGCTGTTAATTCCTTATAATAAGCTGTTGGATTTTTCCTAGGGTCAGGCAACGTAGTCTTAAGGGATAAAACCTCACTCCTTTTCCACGGAATATAAACCCATTGCTCCTGAAAACGGGCAGCCACGGCTGGACTGGTGACATTACCGTGCTGATCTGTCAACTCAGGTATTTCTGGATGATATATCGGGTGGACCTCATGCATAGGGCCCTGAGACTGAACAATTTTGGTAGGACTCTTCTCAAACAATCGAAGTCGATAAGCAACAATAGTAGCAATATTTCCAAACACCTGCCCAGGGGCCAAATCAGCTGTATACACATGATCCATAATGTCAAACAACACTTGTGGGTCCTCCATTTTAATGTGTGTATGCCAAAGATTTATTAGCGCAGCGGACATGTGTTGAAGAACATGCTGTTGTAGAAAGGACTCAAAGTCGCGCAAAACTTGCCAAATGTCCTCAGCGCTATAAACCTGATTAGTAACCCACTGCATAGCCTGTCTTGCTAATACATCCTTCTCATCTGCTCCTACATCAGAATGTACCAATGGACCCATTCGCTCCCTGAATTTCGCCCAATCTGTATCCTCAAACCCATGCACTGGCGTCTCAGCAGTCAAGAGTGTCGGGGGATGAAAAACCATAGAAGGAAATGCAACAGAAGTAGCAGGTACAATTGTTGTTAACGCTTGCACCGGAGGAGAAAGAACGGAAGATACAGGTGTTGGAACAGTAGGTGTACTAGGGGTCACAGTCGTCAAAGATGGCGAGGACACAGAAGGAGCAGGAGGTGCCATAGCCAAAGCCATCGAAACAACAGCCGTGGACACGGAAACAGTCGAAGCAGATGAAACAGGCTGCTGTGTCTGTAAGGTAACAGTGGGGTATATCCTCTGCGGGGCATAAGGAGGTGGGGGTTGGATATCTAACAGCTCCTCCAGAAAAGTATCATTTTCCTCTTTGGCCAAATAAGATCTATCAATCTGTAACCGAAACCTTCTATCTTCACATTCAACTCCTGCCTCCTGTTTTTCTCTATCATATGCTACAGCTTTCCGGGTCAATGTTTGCATTTTTACTTTTTGTGCGTCCCTCTCCATTTTTAACCGCCTCTGCCTAGCCTCCTTCTGCCAAGTTCGAAGAGAATCAAACATCGACTGCCTACTTCGTCTTTTAAACAACTGTTCCTGTAAAAACCCAATCTTTTGTTCATCAAAAGTGCCCGTCAACGGCCACTATAACTCGACATTGTCCCTCGTATATTTGTGCCATAATGTACTAAACATAATAGGGCCAAGACCATGCTTCACATACATATCAAAGTTAGGGCTGCCTTCTGGAGGCGCCGGCTGGGCTTCTTCCAATCGAGCATCTGCAGAACAACAAAGGCAACACAAATTCCAAACTTTACTGAAACCAGGCATTTTAAAAAGAAAACAAGTTCGTTATTTCTACCTGGCAAAGTAGTTGCAAGTACTTTTTAGCCAAACAGTCCTCAGACCGTACCAAACTCAAACAGCAATGGTACCATATTCACAAAGAACCAAAACAAACTCACCTGATATCAGTAGCATAGCACAAACAAACCCGTTCTCCACTGCCGACTCTTCAGACCAAACGGTCAGATCCAAGGGTTTTGTCATTTAGGACTCCAGTCGGGATGACCACTGGGCGAGGCACCGTTGGGCAGGACGGAAGGGACAGCTGCGAGCAATTGATACTCCTTGTGCAGGGATCCTTGAACCGTCAGTCCGACCCGACGATGGCCTCGACCTCCCCCCCGTCTGCGGAAGGGGATGGATCAATCACCCGAAGGAGTCCCTGTTCGGGTGCCAACTGAAGGGAGTGACCCAATTAGGGTCACCCAGGTCACTTAGGACCACCTCTCGGCTTCTGTACCAAATGAAGAGTCGGTCAGTCAGTAGAGAATACAAACCAATAATTGTTTATATATGTGCACTCAGAGTGGAGCCCAGTCTGTACAGTCGCTAGGAGTGCTACAGAGAGGACTGAAATCAACAAGCATAAAGATACATTATGTACGTTTCATAGCCGGGCAAGAACACGCCCACAATAGAATTTTCCAGGCAGCTGCAGCTCAACAGTGAAATACAATAAAAAGGTTTAGACTCTGGTGTCTTGCACAAACTATCTACAACCCAAGGTCGTTCTATCCGGGCCTGCCACTAGACAAGTGGGAGAGGGCCTCTATCCAGTGGGAAAGGTATGCACTTATAGAAACAGTGTATTCATTACTGGAACAGAACACAAGTGAAAGAAATGAAACTCTAAAAGGGGCCTTTCTCGGAATTCAGACAAGAACAGTTTTGGACAGCCTACAATGGCGCCAGCTAAGAGAATGGCGCAGCGAATGCTAACTTATGTAAAGCGATGCGTAAGCATAAACATTTCTATTCTAACACTTCCTTCCTTCCTTCCTCCCTCCCTCCAGTATATCCAAGTGCTGTACAGTGGATTCTGTACATAGCAGGATAACATAAACAGCAACATAATCAAAATGTAAGACAAAATCCACTCACACAAAAATGCCCATATATTGGATCAAAAACTTGACAAAGAGGTAAAAGTTATTCAAGACCAAAACACCTGCTACTGTTCAAATATGTACACATGCACAAGTGAGTAATACAAACTGAGATTAACATAGGGCCTGATTTAGGGTTTGGCAGGAGGGCTGTTGTCTGTCAAGCTAGCTGAGAACATTATGTCCTTGTCTCTAATGGATTACAGCCACCAAAGTTAGAGCTCACAGCTGGTCCAGCAGTCATCTCTACACCTTCAGAATAAATGGCTTCACTGCGGTACCAAACGTTTGGAGTACAGCCACCATCGGTTTTAACAGCTGTCCACCCAACCTTTTGTTTTTCACAAACAAATTCCCAGACAACAAAACAAATAACTAATGACCCCCACACCCAGGTAGTTTATTCCCTGGGTTTTGTGGGTAATTATTTCAAATTTTCTGTTACTCAGTGCCAGGTGTTCGCTAGCAGTGAGCAGATAAAAAAAAATGGGCATTCGACCGTCTGCTCTAAATGCAGGTGGCAGTGTGATGCCCTTATTCCGGCGGCCAGTACACCTTTAGGCTGCTGGAATACGCTTTATGTCAATGGACCCTACGTGGGAACCAGTGATGGAAAGCTGACAGGCTACCCGACTTACAATAGGGTGGGTGGGCCAAGAATTTGGTGGACAGGGTACTCCATCACATTATTGAAGGAGTGCATCTAGATTAATTCATTACTCCCACCCAAGTGCATTACTGTGCAACACCACTACTTAAGAAACAACAGTAGCATACAATGAAGAGGTCAAAGGTCCAGTGAGAGGATGGAAGGAGGTGATGATCAAAGAGAAAGTGGTTTAGTGCTCAACTGAAAGCAGATACAGAGGTGAAGAGGAAGCAGAAGGGTGCTCGGACTTAAGGAGCACATCCAGAGAAGGTGTTTTTGTTTTGACAAGAAAGATAATAGGAATGATCATAGTATAAAAGGGTCTGCAAGTTTCTAAGTCAATCTTCCACCAATAGGAATGCAGAATAAGGATGTGCGGTACAGGAGTAATCTGATCACAGCAGCTAATAACAGCGATATAGCATGCTGCTGCATGCAAAGAGGCTGTGAGTGGCGCAAGGTGGATTTTGAAGAATAGATTTTCCATACTCAAGTGTGGAAAGTGCCAATGCTTGGACCTTAACTTTGAAGTCCTGTTCTGGATGGAAAGGTTTGATTACACAGATAACTCCAAACTAAGGATCAATGGTACTGGCCATGGCGGTGATGTGTTTATGGTCATTAATGACCCGATGTACTAGCACTGGATTTAGTTATTAGTCGATTTTAACAAAACTCATTTGGGGAATCCTAAATCCATTTGTACAACCCCTATACCACACCATTTTGTGATTTCTGAAAAGTCGCAATCACTGGTTACATATTTGTAAAATGTAATGTATACACAGGCAGTGGTTAATTTGTAAAAAAATAAGTGATGGGGCTCTCCTCAGGAGGCAGCTTGCACCAGCCCATTTCTCCTGTTAGGGCTGCCTAAAACAAAACCACCTACTAACCATGAAAATGTGGGGAGAGGATGTGGGGTAATGGCCAGAACTGCCAACTTCGGAGCAGGGAAACCAGGTTGGAGTCTCCGCATCAGCTCAACATCCTGTGATTCTGGGCAAATCACTTAATCTCCGGAAAAGCGCTGGTGTTGATGATTAAGTGCCGGTGCTCACCGGAAACCACTGGCTCAAATTAAGCACTGTACACAGGTACGTTTTGTGAACCTGGAGTCACAAATTATGAATGTCGTCCTGGAAGCAAACAATGACATCACAACTGTAGGAGAGTAGGATCTGCTTCACATGGGTACCCCCACTTTTTTGCTGATGCTTCACTGTTTTTCGACATTAGTCTGGCTGGGGCCCTGCTAATCAGAACCCCAGCCTAGCTGCTTCCTCTCTAAAATGGTTTCCATGTGCCTTAGGCACATCACTGATTGGAATCTGAGTGCCCTTATAAGTACCTAGTATATGGTATACTATGTACCAAGGGCATAGGTACCTCAGAGGCCTACCAGGGGCTGCAGCATGTATTATGCCACCCCTGGAAGGCCATCCAAACTGACACCACAGGTCTGCTACTGCAGCCTGGGTAAGGTGGTGCATGCACTCCTTACTGTGATATAGGTTACCTATATCACTAAATACATACACACATATAAACCTATAAGTCACTCCTATGGCAGGCCTTATCAATCCTGAAGGCAGAGTGCATGGTTCCTATGTGAGAGGGTGTTCCCTGCATGAGCAGGGCCCCTCTGCAGCGTTCGGAGACCCTTCTCAGATGCTGTTTGTAGTGCAGCCTGACCATATACTCTTAAGCGCATTATAACCTCGCGTTAAATGCTAACTTTGGAATGGCTGCACCTAAACATGTCGTGTTTGGTGTCAAACATCTTGGAATACTACCCCCCGCCAATTCTGGCGGCGGGAGTAGCATTCCACCCTTCTAGAGGGAAAGACATGTTAACTCTGGCTAGCCCGGTAACTTCTTTCTAAAGCCCTGGCATCACAAAATGGATGCTGCTGCCACAGACACGAGTCTGGCCTCCTGCTGCTGGACGAAACTCCGGCAGGGGAGGCCTGGACAATAGGTTTCCTGTCCCAGGGAGGTGTGACCACCTCCCCAGACAGGATAATGTGTATTGGGGCTGGGCGGGAGCACTTTCGGGTGCTTTGAAGTCCTGCACTGGGGGCACATTTGGTGTCCCTAGTGCATACCCCAGTTCAAACCGGATCAGGGCTTGCAGCCCCTGCTTTGGCACGAACTGGACAAAGGGAAAGGGGTGTAGCCACCCTCTGCCCTGACCCACCCATAGGTGGGGCCACAGAGTAGTCCAACCCCTAAACTTGGTATAAGTATAGGAACCCAGTCCTTAGGACTTTAGATTATCCCTGGACGAAACTCTGAAACAGAATCCTGGACCTTCGACGCTCTTCTCAAGATTAGAGGACAGAAGAATCTCCCTTGGGGTCAAGGAGTGACTCCCCTGCTTGGCAGGCACCAAAGACGCATCTGTCCAGTCTGCATTTCTGAAGCTCCCGTCGGACGCCGAAGTCTTCGCATCACCAGAGGTAGATTCTCAGACTTCCCCGAGGCTACCCTGAGTCCCCAGAAAATCTGAGGCCCGTAGCTATCGTGGGTGACGTGAGACCATGACCCCTGGACACTGAGCACATTTGCAAGTGCATCCTCTTCTGGGTCTTCCACGAAGTCGTGCTTTGGGCTCCGAGTAGCCCTAGCCTCCAGCACCAACTGCACCGAAGATCACTGGCCTCCACTCCACGAGCGTCCTGTGAGCCAGATCCACGTGCGACGTCTCGAGGCTCCTTCGCATTCGCTAGCCCGTTGGCTAGTAGCCCTTCACGAAGGCCAATCTTTTTTTTCTTAGGCATCCTGGTTGCTCCAGGCCTGTCCTCACTTACCCTTGCTGGGTGAGTTCTCCAGACCTTGCTGGTCTGCACCATCGACGATCTTCATCTTCATCAAGACTTGCCGTTGCCAAGGCTTGTTGGGTCCAATCCGGTCGCCGACACCTCAGCACTCGACAAACATTGTGTACCAGCCCGAATCCTGCTCCTGGCCACCGACAACGCCTCCTGGACCTCGTGGCTGAAGAGTCAAGACGACTGTCAATGCACCTGAAGCACTCGACATCGGTGGGCATCTGTCCATCGCCTTCCTGGTCACTGGCTAGTGACCCAGACTCTGTCCCCTCTGCTTTCAGGTTCTTCAGATCTCCGATCCACTCTTGGATCCACCCGGACACTTTCCACTTGGTCGCCAGCAGCACTTTGCAGCAGATCGCCATTCAAATCGACGACGAAACCCGACCCTGAAAGGCACCTATGCACCCGGCTTCCCTGGGTGAGGTAACACGAGTACTCCGGTGCTCCCGTGGGTAGAGACTCTAGAACGACCTAGTTCTCAAAGGGTTTGCTCCAAGTCCTCCTTTAAGTGTCCCTTTACTTTAATTTCCTGATCGCGACTTTCTCCATAGAAGTTAACGGCGTATCGCGGTTGTGTATTTACACTGCACGCGTCCCCCGTGGGTCCCCTGTGTCACTACCTTGGGTGGTTCCTTGTGGTCCAAGCACTTCTAGAGGCTCTAGGCCTAGTGTCTAGTTCAGTCGTGGTTCTTATACCACTTTATTGGTATATGGTTTGGTACGCCCCTAGGGCCCAAACGTGTATTTGTGCTATTACTGTGTTTAAATAACTTATAACTTGTGTATTTCGAACTCTAGCCTCATAAAGAGACTAGAGGGGTGTGTTTAGCAATAAATACATATATTTTGAATATATACCTGGTGTGGTGCTCTTTCATTTGGTCACTCAAGAGATTATAGACTGGTAAAACAAGCTGCTTTACATTCCTTCAAGACTTAGCCTGAAGGCTGCTCTCCATAGCTACCACTAGGATAGCTTTCAATAAGGTTGTCTTTAACCTATCTCCAATAAGGGGTTGTTTGGACTGGTGCAAGGTGCCCACTATAATTAGTGGACAGCATATGCCAGGCCAACTTCTCACAACAACTAGTAAATAGATGCCCCGGAGCTCACTGCACGAGAAGGAAAGCTGTACTAGGGGAGGAGGCCACTGTTGTGGTGTCATTGAGACCCAGCATGACAAGCCAAGACTCCCTGAAAAGGGATGGAGGCAGGAAAAGAAATTAAATGTTATCTGATGTGGAATTGGAATTTTTGATGAAGTAGTATCTGTCAAACAATAATAAATTGCTTAGGAAATCATTTCTTACAGTCCCTGAGGCCATAAAGAAAAATATGACTTTGCATCCAGGAAATATTATTGTACGTCACCCAGACCAGCATAGAAGAAATTAGAAGATACAACATGCGGTCTCGTAGCAAAGAGAAAGTGTCTTCGAGAAAAAAAAAGTTCACCGAAAGAAGGACCTTCCACCAAACCCATTCCTGCCGTCAATGAGGAAAGTATAATAGAGTGTGTCCTCCAGTTAAAAGCAATGACAGGAGTCAGGTCAGTCGATAGCTTGACATCACACATAAAGGCCATGTTAGCGAACCCCCCTATCTTCATTAAACTGTTTTTATTTTTGGGTCCCATATATGCATTTTTTTCGGTTAAAGTACATGTTACATAAACACTGCCATTTCACACACCGACAGTGCTCCTTATAGATAATATAGTGGCTTCCATAAGATGTTTGAAATACATTGTGGGATATGTATAAAAAATGCAGCAAATACGAAAGAACAATGAGGCCAACGTGTATTTATGTTTGACACAGCCCCCGTTGTTTCAGTTTTCAACAATTCAATATGGACAAGCAACATACTTGATAATGTTACATGCATTCACGAAAAACCCCAATATACTAAAATAAGTATTTCGCTTTCATACGGACATCAAAGCTTGGGGAATTGGAGGTTGCATGAACCTGAAGTTTTGGGTCAGACATGAGAGAGAGAGATCTATTGCTCCTACTGTGTCCATCACACCTGAACAGTCAACTGTGGCCCAGCGTTCAGCTGTGCTGCTGCGGACCAAAACAATCCCACAAAGACAGCTCCCAACACAGACAGCTGTGTGCGCAAGTCTCCACTCCCAGAGGCAGTTTAGGAGGCAAAGAGTGCCAATCAGGGGAAGGTCCCTGAACGGGGATCAGGAAGATGGAGGTTTACCCACTGCCAGGACAATTCATGCTCTGGATTTATAAATGCTGTTGGTACAGAGAGAACAACTCCAGTTCATGCTGAATAAAAAACGTAGCGGGCCCTAATAAACTACAGAAGGAAGAATTTAAGGACACAAATCCCTGGTCCCACAGATAGAGGTAATAGCAGACGCCATCACAGCACGTTATACTTGTTTGCATGATGAAGTGCTTTTCGACAGATACAGAAGTCAACTTCTGTCAGAGGTATAGTAGATCTGTGGATGGGCTGTCAATTTCAACAGGCCTACTCTCCTGACCTATTGTTAATTTACAAGTAGCAACGAGGCACTACAATGGTGATGTTGTCAATGGTCTGGTACACGTCACGTCAACCGAGGGGGACCTGTAGAAAGATCGTGTGGCCACTGAAGAGCAGAAAGCTTCTTCTGAGAAGGAAGAGATTTCAAGCCGAAGGTATGAGTAGGGTGATAACGCACCAGGAGCTGCAGTAATGAGGGAGATGGAGTTCGTGAAGAAGTAGGCAGAGATCCGTCTAGAGTAAGGAGAGGGAGAAAAAAAAGGAATAGAAGACTGGCATTTGTTTATGTTCATTTGTTGCTGATCCTATGAATACACAGTAAGAATGATAGAAACATTTGCACTTTGCACATGTTTTTTTTTTAATGGACATGCATTAATTATACAAAACTAACCTCTAAAGTAGTTGTTCAAGATATCTCTTTAGCATGCACTTCCTTCAGCTGCTCAAGCGGCATCAAGACCTGTAGGCTTCAGGCAATGAGAGAGGTTATTATCATCTGGGTCATCTTTCTCTGGGACTCTTTTAAAAAAAAAATCTTTTTATTGATTTTCACAAATTATAAACATAGTTACAGTGCAGTATAGGGTGTACCCTATTAAAGTAAATACAAGTCAAGGTGCAGACATAGATATTCAAGGCTAACATTGAGTACAGTATACCCATCCTGCGGGGGCAGAAAGCATACATATTAAGGTTACAAGTCCTGCAGTGTCCCAGCTGCCCCGGGTGTACCCCTCTCGGTCCCATTCGATGCAGGAGTGAGCCGCGGCGGTGTTGAAGTGTCACCAGTGTACCGCGACTCCTGCAGGTAAGAATGGAATGGTTGCCATATGTCGAAGGGCCTAGCAGTAGGTGGTTGTAACTGTGCATAGGTGTCACTGTTGGTGTTGCAATAGGTCATACTACGCAGCCATGAGTGTACTGTAGGTGTGCGCTGACTGCCCCAATTAATGGCCACTTCGCGTTTGGCAATACGCTGTGCGATGGCAACAAACCGTCGTTTGGATTTGGGGAGGTCATGCGTGTACCCGAGCAACGCCATTAATGGCGTGGGTGTGATCACCATTTCTATCATTCTGGAAATTTCCCTAAATATTGCTGTCCAGTAATCACCTATTTTAGCGCATGTCCATGTAATGTGTGCAAAGTCTGCATCTGGGGAGCGACACCTGGGGCAGGAATGTGATCGAGATGGGTCGATACGATGTAGTGCGCTGGGTGTCTTATACGCCCTCCAAAGGAATTTAAAGTGCAACAGTTTGTGACGGTGGTTGGGAGAGACCCGGCGAATTTGTGTACAACACCTACCCCACTGTGTATCAGAGATGGGATAGCCAAGGTCCCGCTCCCGAGCCGCGCGTACCCCAGAGTCTCGGGACGGCAACAAGGCCACCGTAGCTTTATACATTCTAGCCATAAGATGCGTCCTATCCCCGTCTTTGATGATACCTGTCGGGATTGGGAACTCAGGGGGCTCTAACGGATAGCTGTAAATGTTAGCTCTCAGAGCTCTCTGAAGTCTCTGCAAAACGAAGTGATCCATGATTGTAGCCTCTCGAAAGCGGGGGTCTTATGTGCGCGAGAAGACATGCCCTTTAGGGAATAGGTCTCCAAATGTCGCCAAATGAAATTTGGCTATCGTGCGCTTTATGAGCGTTTCCTGCAGAATGGGGATCTAGCCATTGCCCGCTAGCGGTATTTCAGATGAATACAGTATACGTGATCCGGTTATTTTTAATAATTTGTGCCATGCCCAACTAGTTGTAGAGAGTGTTTGAATGTCCCGCGCATCTCGCGGGTACCCGCCTGGTAGCAGGGTCTCAAGTAATGCCCGGAGCGTCAAATCGGCCTCCGGCCTGAAATTGGGAATCCTAGTATCCGCATGGTACCAGTGCCGAGCGAAGCTCGCCTGCGGCACCAGATAGTAGATATGAAAATTTGGTACCCCAAACCCTCCTCTCCCATATGGCAGCATTAGTGTGTCCCAGCTAATGCAAGATTGTTTACCACCCCCACACCAATCGTATCAATAGTGTACGAAGGGTCAAGAAAAAGCCATATAACAGAATTGGAATATTGTGGAAAAGATATAGAAATTGTGGGAGGACCACCATTTTAACAATAGCTATTCTGCCCGCCATTGACAGGGGCAGCGACAGCCAACGCTCTATGTTGCGTCCCAACTTTTCAATTACTGGACCATAGTTCAACTGTAGGATACGATCCTTCTCTCTATGTATGTCGATCCCGAGATATTTAACGGAGTGCTCACACCACTTCAGCGGATAATCCACAAGCCTGCCACAGGGTGCCTCTGTCAACTGGAACACCTCTGATTTCTCCCAGTTAATGCATAAACCGGATAGGGTGCCATACCTAGTTCCTTCGCGCAGAAGCGGTGCCAGGTTATCATCCGGGTGTCGTATGTATAATATGATATCATCTGCATATAGCGTGAGCAGTAGGGGGTCCAGTGTTAAACTGTAAGCCCCGATGACTGTGCCGCACCAGCGGGTCTAGTGCAATCACAAACACAAAGGGGAAAGTGGGCATCCCTGCCATGTTCCTCGTGTAAGTTGAAACTCAGATGATAATTTACCATTAAGGCGGATGCGCGCCGTGGGCTGTGTATATAATAACTTAACAACTGCTAAAAACCAGTCCGGCACACCCAGGCGACCCATTGTGGCGTACAGGAAAGGCCACTCAAGTGAGTCGAAAGCCTTTTCCGCATCAAGCAGCACAGCAGCTGCCGGAACCAATGGTGATATTCTGTGCAGTGTGGCAAACAATGTGCGGAGATTGAGTGCTGTTGATTTGTGAGGAATAAACCCTGATTGTGCAGGCGAGATCAGGTTTTCTACTATTAGGGCTAGTCTCGTTGCTAATATCTTGACTAGGATCTTATTATCAAAATTTAAAAGTGACAGTGGTCTGTAGGATCCGCATCTCAGTGTGTCCTCACCAGGTTTCGAAAGTAGGATTATAACACCCTCTCTCAGGGTGGGTGGGAGCACACCGGCATCCACCGCTTCTTGATACACATCTATTAGATATGGCGCAAGGATAGCTTTGTATTTCTTATAGAAGCATCCAGTGAACCCATCAAGCCCTGGAGCCTTAGAGCCGTCCAGTGCATCTATGGCTTCAATCACCTCGTCCTCCGAGAAGGGCTCCGCCAGAAACTCCTGGTGTGCTTTTTCCATCCAGGCCATTGAGACCTCATTTCTCTGGGACTGTTGGCAGACCTCTCCCTGTTGTATTGTACAGTATGGTGCAACACGCCATAATCATGTAGGAGGTTCCTGGGGAACACTGCAGCGCTCCTCTATGTTTGTGGCTGACCCAAAATCTGCCTTTGGGCATCCTAAAGGTTCACTACACCACTAAGGGCCCAATTACGAGTTTCTGCGGTGCGGGAACGGGCCGTCTGCCACAGCCACGCTCCTGCACCACAGAGACTCACCACAGCTCGCCTTCCTGATTACGACTTAAAAGTGTTCTGGTGGTCGGGTGGCGTGGCGGTACCGCGGTAGTGCCTCTTTCAGAGGTGGCGGTGCCTTTGAAAAAGGCACAGCAATGGGACCGCACAACAAGGTTCCTGCACTGCATGGACTTGAAAGTCCATGCTGTGCAGGAACTGGTGTGCATGCACATAGGGGGGCACATGGGGCCCTGTAGGGCAACCTTTGTTTCCTCTCCACCATGGTGTACATGTAGTAAGAACCTCTGGAGTAGAGGAAACTCATCATATGCTTGGCGGGACCGTGGTGGTCCCGCCAAGCCTTTTGCAGCCTCCTGACTTCCGCACCACCACCAAGGAACGGCAGTTCCCTGGTGGCATCCGCGGTCCCAGTGTGGTCGGACTGCCTAACTCATAATGGGGCGGTCAGACCACCGGTGCGGTGGTGGCTGGACTGCCACCGCTACGCCCCCGCGAGTCTGGAAGTCCTCGGACCACCAGACTCGTAATCAGGGCCTAAGTGTATCTTTCTGTGTCCCATTTTGTTCCTTGTCTCCCTTGGGGATTGTGGATGCATGTATGGTGTCAAGATCGAAGGCCGGATTGTGCATACACTGTCACATACAAAAGGCAAATAAATGCCTTTACAAAATGTTTTGTTATGCTTAGGAATTTTTAGCCTTATTATTCATAAAAATAGGTAATAATTTTAACTTGCCTAACAGTCACCAGTCTCCAAGGTCTCCTCTATCAAGACATTCATACAATGCCCTGTGCTTTATAAATATAAGCGATTATTAGAGACAGTGGTCCCTTTCAAGGAGAATCACTATAGATAACCCCAATACTACAATCAGGATCGGGTCTGTTCGTGTCCAATTGGACGGTATTTAGAATTTATTTACACATATTTAAGGCAAAACAATACATAAACATTTAAGTGAGCAGGACGTGACGTGGTATTAGGAAATCAGCAGATTTCCTTACCACAGGCAAGTGACTTAAAAGTGACTCTTGGTGAAAATACAAAATAACAGTAGTCACAATAACACAGACATCTTATACTCCACAAAATTCTCAATTTGAAGTTTAGAGTTTAAGACGCGATTGTCGACGACGTTTCGATCCCCAACAGCGGTTATGGGATCATCATCAGGACTAAGCAATCAAGCAAATGCCTGGGAAGTTGCTGTAAGGCACGTGGTGAGGCTATGAGATCACAGGAGGGAACAGTGTCCCAACCAGGGCTGGTGGCGAGCTGCACTAATGATGATAGCCTGATGAGCGCCACGAGGAGGGCTAGAAGCACAAACGTGATGAGGGTCCAGTCGGCCAGGTGGGGGTGTTACTGCCGAGGCCTTTGTTCAGACGGGATCCGTGAACCGGGTATACAGAATGGCTGCAAGAAGGAAACCAATGCTGGAAGTTGCTTGTGGACCGTCGGACTCCGTTGTATTTTCCGCTTAGCGATTGCAGCTCTTCTCGGCTCAGACATTCGGCACCCGTACATCTGCCGATCATCCCAGCCCGATCTCAGGCTCTGGATTGCCTCAGCCTCATATTGACCGCTCCGCAAATTGACCTGACATTGGTGAGTTTCTCTCCGACATTGCGCCTTGCTCCCAACCACCCGGGACACACAAGCAACTTCCAGCCCTGGTTTCCTTCTTGCAGCCATTCCGTATACCCGGTTCACGGATCCCGTGTGAACAAAGGCCTTCGGCAGTAACACCCCCACCCGGCCGACTGGACCCTCATCACGTTCGTGCTTCTAGCCCTCCTCGTGGCGCTCATCAGGCTATCATCATTAGTGCAGCTCGCCACCAGCCCTGGTTGGGACACTGTTCCCTCCTGTGATCCCATAGTCTCACCACATGCCTTACAGCAACTTCCCAGGCATTTGCTTGATTGCTTAGTCCTGATGATGATCCCATAACCGCTGTTGGGGATCGAAACGTCGTCGACAATCGCGTCTTAAACTCTAAACTTCAAATTGAGAATTTTGTGGAGTATAAGATGTCTGTGTTATTGTGACTACTGTTATTTTGTATTTTCACCAAGAGTCACTTTTAAGTCACTTGCCTGTGGTAAGGAAATCTGCTGATTTCCTAATACCCCGTCACGTGCTGCTCACTTAAATGTTTATGTATTGTTTTGCCTTAAATATGTGTAAATAAATTCTGAATACCGTCCAATTGGACACGAACAGACCCGATCCTGATTGTAGTATTGGGGTTATCTATAGTAATTCTCCTTGAAAGGGACCACTGTCTCTAATAATCGACCACTACCCTTGGTCCCTTCCGACTATAAGGGTTCCCTTGTTCCTTTTTTATAAATATACGCATCATAGGTAGAGAAAGAGTGACTTGCAACTAGGAGAATAACTGCACAATCTAAGAAACGTACATCTTGTACGTTTAGGGAACACTTTTTTTCCTGTTCATGTGAAGGTTTTCAATTCCTGACAGGGACATATTAATATATGTTTTTTCTCTACATCCTATTAGTTGTGAGAATTGTACAATGCAATAGAAACACACAATAGGATTCAACAACTCTGCTTGTATGTGGGTGAAAGTTATGTTGAATGTGTCCTAGATAGGAGGGCATCTAAAAAAGGACTCAAAACCCTTCAAAATGCACTTTAGTATATGCTGCCTGCAATAACTACAATGCCTTGGTAACTGTTTGATGCTAGAAGGCATAGGAAACACAGTACCGGTACCTGTGTGAAAGAAATAGGTTAGGTCCATCTGAGAAAAGAAAGCCAATGTATGAGACGCTTGGACACAGTCTAACATGGCCTTAATCAAGATTTCAAAGTGCAATATTGGTTTCCTTTGATCTACAATTTAAGTTATGCCAGAAAGCCTCCTGAACACATAAAGACTGCGTATGGATAATATCCAACACAGACCTAATGACATTTCTGAAATATTCGATTGAGCAGTACATGTTTATGAAATCCCTAAACCACCATCCTTATATACACCACACAGCTTCCTGAACAGACAGACCAGAGCTGTTTTACCATCTTTATCAAAACCAACATACAACACCTCTCAAGCTCTCAAAGGTGAGCAGGACGATAACTATGGACTAAAGCAACTTATAAATCATATTGAAACCAGTCTTTGCACAACTCTACATACCTCTGAATATTTACACAAATGAGATAGATAAGAGCTACCTAAACCTTTTAGAACCACAGCTCAAGTTTTAAAACAACAAACTTTCATGACCCACCTAGGTTTAATGGACATGAGGTGGATGCTTTTCTAATGTAACTAAAGCATCAAGTGGTAGCACACTGTCATTTAGACAGGACATTTTCCATTGAAATGACCACTAAATTTGCACAGACATTCAATTTTACTGATAAAACTATATTGAACTCATATGATAATGTATAGAAATCGGGTTTCAGTGAATATTTATTTATTCTGCATCACCAAATAAAGTGTATTGATTTGTTTTGATCCTATTTAAATCTTTGTTTCCATCACACTTCAGAATTAAAAAAAATGTACTTCACTTTTGTTTTCCTGCCTGCTGAATGTGTACAGTTCATTTACAAGTATTTACATGCTGTTGTTTATTACAAAAAATGACGTCCTACAGACTTTCCTTTCACACTATCTGTTCCCCAGCAAGATTGTCACATAATTCACTTTACTTTTTTACTCTGACTACAAACAGAGAAGTTTGTAAACACCAATTCCCTTAATACCATTTGAACTGGTATTTTTAAGTACAAAATGTTTGCTATTTTCCACATGTGGTAAATACCAGACCTGCTGATTAGTATATGCACAAAACACCATTAAGTGGCCATTTGCAGGCATAGAAAGTTCCTGGAGTGAGGAAATAATGTTCCTGTTGTTGATATCTTCAAATTGTTTATGTTAGCTTTAATATTTTACAATATGTTTTGTGATAACAAATGAAAGGCCCATCAATGAGTTATTACTCATGCAACTGAACACTAGTACACTTTTATCCCACCTAATATGGCCGCCACCATGACTCTTGTTGATTTCATTGAGAAGTTACTGTCCAATATATCATTGATAACCCTTACTCATTCCACATTATGCACTGTCGGAGGGATGGGCGGAAACAGAAGCGAGGAGGCCATATGGAGGAAATATTGAGACTTTATTACAGGAACGTATAAATTCCAAGGCAACAAATAAGTGGTGTTCTTCCGTCACACCAGCACAATAATCCCAACACAGTCTTGACCGGTTCCAAAGAGGGCCACGTATGTCTGGTAGTCACAGGGGTTCTCGTCACTTGGGCGATTCTCTGGTCAGGTCCCGAAGTTTAACTCCAAAAAGGAAAACAAGAAAGCAAAAATCAGCGGTCAGTGTTCACGCTGTACTTGGTATAAGGTGCTTCCACCACACCTCGTGAGGGACTGGCCAATGGGTTTGAGTGCAAAGAAAGAGATAAGAAAAAGAGATAAGAAAAAGAGAGGGGAAAAAAAATACAATGGAAGGAAGGCCATCCGGCCGATACTCCCAACAATTTTACAGGGACGTCCCCCACTTTATACTGCATTAGTCCGGTGGGCACAGGACTGGTTTTGGCCACACAATTGGGACATCAGGGGGCTCTGGGAAGTTATCAGGCAAAAGATCCCCGTTTTCTGGCCCCTCTCCCTCCTGTGTTCCCTCTGCCCAGGTTACGTACCGCCTTCTGTCGCAACTCTCCGGAGTTGCATCGGCTCATGCGCGTCCTCCGGGATCCACCAGTGTTCGGTCCACTCCTCGGGGTTCTCCGTCAGCGTCTTCTCCCGTCTTTGTGTCCTCGAGGTCTTCTGGTCCGCTGGCGCTGCCTCTTCTCTCTCTCCGTCTTCCCGGCACAGACGCTCTTGACATGGCTTCCTCCTCTCTTATCGCCCAATCCCCAGTGTCCTCTCGTGCTCCTGATTGGTCGTCCTGGATTTCCGTTCCACCCCTCCACGGAGGGTGTGCTTCCGGGTCGATTTCTCCGGGCTGCGTAGGGAAGGGAAAGTCCTTCGTTACTGTTGGTGACTCCTCCCTAGGTTCGCTGTCTTCGTCCTGGCTATGACGGTAAGGGACCCATAAGGGGGGGCAGAGGTGATAGTGGGAGTGGCGCTGGCTTCCAGGGGTACCTCCTCACATGCACTCAACGTGGGCCTTACTCTTCTGTATGGACAGGAAATAAAACACAGCGAAGAACCTCAACTGAGACCCACACCACACAGAGACAGAAAACAGCATTACTTTCCCAGACCGCAATTGGATGCTGCTACCTTACCATCAGTATTATGATAAGCTCAACTGGAAGTGTATCCTTTAAATGTTACATAACAACTGTTTGATCCCCTTTTACTTACTTGCCCCTTACTGTTAATAGATGGAAAGAGGTTCCATAACATATCTGACTTACAATAACCTGGACTGGGATAATCTTTATGCTGACCATTAAATCCGGTTTTCCTAATATTGACCCATTTCCCTCCTTATTTAGAGAACACTATATTCACTTTGATGTAGAAGGTAACACTAAGATGAATCCCAACAACATATGAGATCATATTAACTGTTGATCTATGTTGTAATTAGCAAACAGGAGTCTCACAATTACACACTAATGTGTAACCCGACTTTCATTACTGTATGACAGCCAATAATTAGAGACCATGTGTGTAGAACACTGTATAGTGATTCATGATTGCAGTTGCTTTTCCCTAATCATATTTTAACTCTACTCCTACAAATGAGTCTGAATCTTCTTGTACTTTCTAACAGCCTAGAAAAGATCCAGGCTATGTGGACACATATTGCGAATTACATTTTGGCTATACATTTAAGAACAGCTAACTTTTTAACTAACTGTGGACTTCCATTATAACACTGTTAGAAATGGGGGGTCTCTAATTGGTAGAGGTAGGTACCTTTGTCCAAGTAGGGACCCATGCTTCTAGTCAGGGTAAGGGGGACACGCACTTTAGATAACCCCTGCTCACCCCCTTGGTAGCTTGGCACACGCAGACAGGCATATCGTAAAGGCAATGTATAAATTATTTGTACTCAAAACTTAAAGTAACCCAGTGAAAACACCACAAATGAACACCACACCAGTTTAGAAAAATAAGGTATCTTTATCTAAACCAAACAAGATGAAAACGACAAAAATCCAACATACATGTAGTAAAGTACAACTTTAGAACAGTTATTTCAAAAATAGAAAGTTTCCTCTTGAGTCCAGATGTGATCTAAGGTTCTGGGGTTTAAGGTCCACTACTTATACCCCATTTTTTCTTTGTTCTTCTTTGTGCCAGGGTCTCTGAGCCCAGTCTAAACCAATTCTGTCCTCACTGGTGCAGCATGACCACAGGGGGTAGAGACAGCATTGTGGAAGTGAGACAGACCCTATTCAGATGCAAGGAAAACGCCTCCCACTACTCTAAATGCAGCCAAGGTCTATTCAGCTCAGCTCTGAGTCATACAGGAAGGGCTAGGCACACCTCACCCCCCCCAGTGGTTGTCTACAGTGAATGCAATCCCCAGCCTCTGACACTCCAAAACCAAACAGTCAATACACAAAACAGCAGAGGCACCCAGATGGTTAAAAAGGAAAATGCCTACTTTCTAAAAGTGGCATTTCAATCACATAATTTAAATTATTAAATTCTGAGTCCAGAGAGCCTAAACTCCATTTATCTATCTTGTCCCAATGGGAAGTTATACTTGTAAAATGTTACACAGTAATCCCCATGTTACCCTATAGGGCAGATAGCCCTTCATTAGTGAAAAACGAAATACACAGTATTTCATTATCAGGATATGTCACACACACCAGTACATGTCCTACCTTTCACATACACTGCACCCTGCCCATGGGGGTACCTTGGGCCTACCTGAGGGGTGCCTCATAAGTTTAAGAAAAGGGAAGGTTAGGGCCTGGCAAGTGGGTGCACTTGCCAAGTCAACATGGCAGTTACGACTGCGCGCAGACACTGCAGTGGCAGGACTGAGGCACATTTACAGGGCTACTTATGTGGGTGGCACAATCAGTGAATTAGGAAGACCTAATGAGCACTAAAGTCAGGGTGAGTTATATTAAAAAGAAGCACATGAATTTTTACATGTCCCGAAAGCAAAAACCCAGCATTGTTATTTTTACTGTGGAATGACTAGTAGCCCCATTGGAGAGTTTGAAGTTTCCTACTGACAACTCAGCAGTGTTAACTTCACATTGGGACAGCTAAAACTGGTACTTCAAGGTATCAAACGAATCACTGCATCATACCCGGCTTGTTGCTCAAATCAAATTTCATGTAACTATTTTACGAAGAGCAACTTAAAAAAGTTGCCACTTTGTTGCCCAAAGTTTTCCAGTTACTGTACTTGGTTCTTTGCAGTTGCTGTCCTTGAGACAGCCTGCTGCCCTTTTGAGGAGAGGTGAGATGACTCTCAGGAAGAGGAACAAAGTACTTGCTGAGGGAAGAGGTGTGACCTCTTCCTGGCAGGATGGCCAGAGGGTGTGTGAGCCCAAAATGCAAGCTATAAATGGGAAGATACCTTTGAAAGGAAAATAGTAGTCACACTTAGAAGAGGCTGCTCTTTTGATTTAGCCGACAGGCTGGCATCTCAGGCAGAGTGGGAGAATCCGTTGCCAAACTGTTTTTCAAGGGGAGTGTAGTCCAGAGGGGGCCATACCTCTGGGTTTGGCTAGGCAGTCCCACACACCCAGTGTGGGCAATGGGCAAAATAGTGCACCCTGGGATAGTTAGATGCCACACTTCACAGGAAGTCACCATCAGCTGCAGGGAGGGGGGCCTGGTAGACCACTGCCTAGTTAGACACTACCAACTGATTAGCTAGTGGTGGGCATAAAAGTGGCACCCCTAGCACCTAGAGCTCAGATCATGTATGTATTGGAGAGAAAACCAAAGAAAGACTGCCTTTCTGCTCCTTGAGCTGTGCAAAGAGAGGCTGTGCCAAAGTCTGAACTGCACCTGCTGGACCTGTGGACTAGCAAAGAGAGGACTGTGCTTGTGGTGCCCCAAACATGCAAAAGTTGCCCATGTGCGCCAGACAGAGGAAGTGACTTCAAGGGTTCGGTGGCTGACACAAAAGCTGAGAATTGCATTCTTGAGAGCCCAGAGCCAAGAAGCCTGATTGCTGCTATGTTTAGCCTGGTCTTAGCCCTCAAAAGTTGCCCCATAGTCTGCTGCACCCAGAATGGTGATCAGAATGTACTTTGGTCACCCTGCAAGGAAGTTAACATCAGTTAAAAGAAACAACTAGGTTTGCTGTAACCGGAGACTAATAGATCAGTGGCAACTGAACCTGCGCTAGATTTCACCTGCACGTTGTGGGAGATCGACCCCTGAGCCAAAGATACCCCCGCAAGCTCGAGGACAAAGGGGTGGCCACATGAAGACCATCCACACCAGCTGAGCATCCTCAGCATCTTCAGAGCATCTTCCATCCTGTATCCCTTGCAGCAGGACCACTCCATTGACTTAAATGGCGGTTTGACCTAAGGATTCAGAACTGGGCTGGAGACTGCTAAAACTAACAAGTAACTGTCCCAAAGGTCCTGATTGGTCCTTGTGACTAGCCAATGCAAGAGTGAATATATAGCTGTTTTCAAGTTGCTTTTCATGGCTAACCCTACACCACTATTGCTGTAGATTACAAATATTTATTTTATAAGGTAAAAAGCAGTGATTTATTGTTTCGCTAAAAATTCATATGTCCAGAATACTCTGGTAGATTTTTGTTGTTTCTGAGGTGTCTATTTGCATATGAAATATTATCACCTATTTTTATGAATTTGGTGTCCGATTTTTATTGTGTAGTGTTGTCTTCTTATTCCACCGTTTTGATACTGCTTCATACTTTAGTTAACGCCTGACTGCTCTGAGTCACAGCTACCCATGACTGAGCTAAGGTTTTACAAATGAACCTGTCTGGAACAGATACAGATTTATGTCATTACTATATGGTGAGGTCACACAACCCCACCATATAATAATCCATATTTATCACATAAACAAAATATTTAAAAGAATTGGAACATTGTAAAATCTTTCAGAACTTTCTGTACAGAAAAGATAAAATAGAGTCTTTGTTTTCCAATCCCTCCCTTCTTGCCCTTAGCAAAGCTGTCTTAAAACCCAAAGTAGTTTGTATGAGTTTCTTAGGTGGCCTCTCACCCGCATACTTTAGCTTGAACAACAGTTGTGTTGTTCCATATTGAGAAGTCTGTTCTCTGCATGTCCCTGTGATTGGCAAGTAGTTGAGTCCCCAGCGATCTGTTAGGCCAAGATGGGTCTGAAGAGCCTGCTGAGCGCCTTCACAAAAGATGTTTACAGCCCTGCTGGCATGAATCAAATTTCCTAGGAACTGAAGATTTTTCTCTCTGCCTAAAACTTGTCTGTATCTAACTTAAATACAATTTTTGATCATTCCTAAAGGGCTGATCTCACAATGAATTATGTCAAACACAACAATTAACATATTAATCTTGTTGCACCTTAACATTAATCTAAAATGCAATATAAACCATTCTAAAACATATATATGAGTAGCTTGATGCACTACCCAACTATAATAAAGTAAATGTTTTTTTTTTTTGTCCTCATTCGCCTCGGACCTTAGTGAACCTACAAGCCGCCCGTACCATTACTCGATGTTGAAAAGACGTAGGCCATTGGATGGGGACCAGATGGGAGTGCCCCGCCTACCGGTACTACAGCCGGCTGGAATGACACTAGCCCCACAGTAAAGGGGGTGGTCTCTCTTCCATTCGGTCTAGATGACCCTGGCGACTATTGATGTTGGCTAGAGAGGAACTAGGGGTGCCCAACATAGTCAGAAGAGTTTCAAAGGAGGCATAATCATAGGACCTGGGTTACCGTATAACTCAATATTGACATGAATGAGTGGGAGGGGGGGGGGTATTTCCCTATTCCCTGTCTCCCTGAACTAAAGATTTGACCATTCTAGTAAGAAATCCCATAGTACTTTCTTTTTGCTGCTCTGAGTTCTACAAAGATCCAGTCTTGACGTCGCAAACAATGAAGATAACCACTCAGAGTGCAGGGGGGGGGGTGCTGTTTCTACCCATCTTTTACATATTTCCCTCCTGGCCAACAATATAGCATAGAAAAGGAAAGATCTAGCGGGGTCCCTGATTTCACTGGATATTCTGAAAATTATTCGAGTGAGATTGATTTGAATTGGGAAACCTAGAATATCTGTGATGGTGCAACCTACTCTTTCCCAAAAATCTGCTATGGCCGGGCACTCCATAAACATATGTACATCCGAGGCTCTCTCCATTTGGCATTTTTTACAGCTGACTGGAGGCCCTTTTGACATTTTAGTCAGCCTTAACGGAGATAAATAGGCCCTATGAAGCGTGAACAAGTGGTTCCTCCTAAGCCAAGCTGGTTTTACAGTGGCAAACAGAATATTAAATGATGTCTGCCAAAGCTGTTCCCACTGTTGATTTGGTATGGAGGCTTCCCACAATTCTTCGGCCAATTTAAAATCCCCATCAACAGCCTCTTCAATAGCCCGGTATAAAAAGGAGACCTCCTTCCTCCCTGCCGGTCTCATCACTAACTGCTCCTCAAGGTTGTTGCCTATGCCTATGGGTTTTTTCAAATTTTGGAACCAACTCTGCATCTGAATGTATTTAAATTTGGACAGACCTTCTCCCACCCTGCTGTGTAGTGATGACCAAGATACGAGCCTGCCCTCATGAGCCAGATCCCCCCACACCTTTAACCCAGCCTCTCTGAGTGGGAGTGCTAGCCAATCCTTCAGGCAGTCTGGTGTGTCTGGAGAATCCCACAGTGGGGCAAGGCACAAGAAATAGTTTAATCCCGTCAGCCTTTTAATGCTAGCCCAGGTTTTAGCCATCCCCTGCAGGACTTTTAACTTGATCTTTTTGAAAAATTTCGGTTCTCCGAATTTAAACAGAAAACCCTCCTGGGAAAGCCCAGCGCCCATTATCATTGCGGAGAACATGGCCCCCACCCCTGTACTCTCTGGGGTTTTTAAAAGCATCCTGGAATGTGATATTTGAAAGGCCCATGCGTAATATTGCAGATCCGGCAATGCGAGACCTCCCTTCTCCCTCCTGCGTCTCAACTTCTTCCAGGCAATTCTAGTGCCCCTGTATGCCCAGACAAACAAATTAATTGCCTGATGGAGCTTCACTATAGCTGATTTATCAAAGTGTAGTGGGATGGCGTTAAAGAGGAAGGTGATTTTTGGAAGCACCACCATCTTTACCAGGTTAATCCTCCCAAGGTTGGTTAGAGGGAGGTAAGCCCAGGACTTCATACGTTTCTGGCACTCCTTTGAGACACTTGCCAGGTTGGTCCCTGAGATCTTATCGATATCTTGAACTATTCTGACCCCCAGATACCTCATGTCACGCTTGGTCTGATGCTGGCCCTCCGCCATATTCCAGGTCATGACCTCAGTTTTCTCTGTATTTACCTCGTAGCCAGATATCTGCCCAAAGTCTTGTGCCAACCTAATGACCGCGGGAAAGGTCCTGGCAAGGTCCGCAGAAAGGATCAGGATATCATCGGCATACAAGGCCACCTTCCTCTCCCAAACCCAATGCTTGAAAGGCAAAATGCTGGATTCCTCACTTAGCCGCTGTGCAAAGGGCTCAATGTACATGTCAAAGAGAAGGGGAGAAAGAGGGCAGCCCTGCCTACTGCCCCTAGTGATCCTGAAGGATCTGGTCAGATTGCCATTAACCAATAATCTAGCTGACGGATCTTGGTAAATCAGCTTGATTGCGCGAGAAAACTTCACCCCAGATTATATGTCTCCATGACTGCCGATAAGTAGACCCAGTTGACCCTATTGAATGCCTTAGTGGCATCTAATGGTATTGCAGCGAGGGGGAGCGAATAAGTTGTAGCCAGATCTATTGCCCCAATAAAATCATAGGTAAGGTCACATAGGTTCCTGCCTGTAACAAATCCTTTTTGATCAGTATGGAGCATGTCTCCCGCAACCGAACCCAGCCTGCTAGCCAGAATCCTGGCAAAGATTTTGTAATCTGAATTTAGCAGCGAGATGGGTCTATAAGACCTACAACAGGCTGGGTTCTTCCCTGGTTTCAGAATCAGAATAATGGTACACCCTGGCAGCCTTATCCCATCCACTAAAATCTTATTAAAGAGCTGTGTTAAAGTGGGAACCACAACCTCCCCCAAAGATCTATAAAGTTCTATAGGCAGCCCATCAGCCCAACCGGATCTGTCTCTCCAAATATCACAAAGTCCGTTTTGCACCATCATAGATTGAAGGTACATCCAGGACCTAGAAGGGACCCTAGCTCTACTACTAGCCGACGTATCCAATTTGGGACTTAAGACAATATTAAAATCCCCAGCGATGATTACTGGATCTGGGTAATCCAAGAGATTCGAAAAAATAGTTTTGAGAGAAGACGGGTCGTCCTGGTTTGGCCCGTAGTAGCCCACTAAGGTGAGTGGAGAGCCCAAGATAATCACCTTCGCAATGACCCACCTGCCACTCAGGTCCACCAAAGAGTCTAAGATACGGGCTTTTGCTTGTTTTTGAATTAATATAGCAACGCCCCTTATGTTAGCACTCTGATTGGAGCAGATCAAATGATCCAACCATTTTTGTTTTTTAAAAACTTCAGTGATCTCTTCCTTCAAAAGATGAGTTTCCTGTAGGATAATGACTTGCGCGGGGGAGTCTTTTATATATTGCAAAATTTTTGCCCTCCTGGTTTTCACACGCAGGCCATTAACATTCCAGGACAAAAGCTGAATTGTTTTCATGGGGGTTTAAACATGAGATCCATGAATCGACTAAGTCGCCAAAAGAACCAACACCAGACCAATCGCAACCGAACCAAGGCAGTTTGAACAAACAATAAGGAGAATGAGGAATTTTATTGTATTTTACCCCTATGCTCCCCACCCCGTGCTCCCCTACCCCCCCACAAAGCCCCTCCCAGGAGAACCCCCCCCACATTAAAAGTAAATGTTATATGGTGTTAGAAATGGGGTTTCTGGTTGGCTAGGGTATGCACCTAAGCCAGGCCGAACCCACCACTCTAGTCAGGGCAAGGGAGTTACACACCCAAGATAACCCATGCTCATCCCCTTGGTAGCTTGGCAGAGCAGTCAGGCTTATCCCAGAGGCAATGTGTAAAGCGTTTGCGCAACACACACACACACCAGTGACACTCTAGGCAGACCACAAAAGAGACTGCACACAAAGTTATATAAAAGTACCCCTTGTATTATATACACATAAGACACATTAGACCCCGTCTGGAGTCCCCAGAAGCATCCTACAGTTCTTGAATTGAAAGGCCATGCAGTACAGGTTTAGATCTGGAAGCGCCAGACCCCCTTGCCTCACTCTCCGCCTCAGCTTCCTCCAGGAGAGCCTGGCTCCCCCCGACCCCAAATAAAACATGTAAACTTCCTCTGTAAGTTTGCTAAAGCATTACTGGGAAATACTAACGGAATACAGTTAAAAAGGTAAGTCTATTTAGGGAGTATTGAAATTTTAATCAAATTTACTCGCCCATATATTCTTAAGGGCAAGTTCCTCCATCTGGTAAGCAATGAGTCAACCTCCTTTGCCACCCTTCCTAAGTTAAATGTTGGAAGAACCTCCAGAGACTGCACTATGGAGATGCCAGGATAGTTAATCTCTGACTTAACCTCTCTACCCCAGTTATTTATATTCCAACACATTATCTCTGATTTTGATGTATTTACTAAATACCCTGTTAGTGCCCCGAACTCCTTAGCCAACTTCTCAACTCTTGGAATGGTCTGGGAGGGGTGCGATGTATAAACTATAAGATCGTCGGCATACAAAGATATCTTACTGTCATATTGCTGCCAGGAAAAAGGAATTACTTGATGGTCCCTTCTAAGAAGTTTAGCAAATGGCTCGATTTAAATATCAAAAAGTAGGGGAGAGACGGGACATCCCTGCCTCGTACCTCTACTGATTCCAAAGCTCTTTGTCAATGCCCCATTAAATAAAATTCGAGCAGACTTATTTTCATACAGTTTCTGAAGAGTTGAAATGAAACACCTGCTAAAACCAAACATCGCCAGAGCCTCCCAGAGATATGCCCAGCACACTCTGTCAAACGCCTTGGCTGCATCAATTGTAGCTACCGCCAGCGGGACAGAATGCGTGGTGGCCAGATCTATTGAAGCTATTAACTGTGGGGTGAGCTCATGGATCTGCCACCCTGGACTCCAGACAGATCATCTTGGGGGAGGATTTTGGCAGAAATGACCACAGAATGGGGAGTTACGGGGTTTCTCTACAAGTTTGGAGCAACGAAATTCTTTAAAAAAAGTAAGATTAAAGGTAATTAGAGCTGCACTGACATTATGGGTCAGAGGCAGGAAAGCTTTGGAAATAAGCTACTACTCAGTGTTTTCACCAATTTGGGACTCTCCTGGTACACCGGAATGTATGTTGGACAGTTTAAGTCTCCCCCTGAGGAGGGCAGGGATAGCTACCTGGGGGGAGCTATTTACAGAGCAGGGTCTAATACCTTGGGAAATTCTCAATGATAAGACAGGGGGCTCCCTTTCAAGATTTAAGTATATGCAGCTTTCTGCCTGGTACAAAAGAGATATTCAAGGATGGAACAACACCTGGGATGAAGAATCCCCTATGCAAGACGTGACATCTAAAGGCAGAGAAGTCGCTATGTGGTATTGGAAATTATTAGATGCTGAGGACAGGAGATTGCCGATTCTGCAGAAGATATGGGGGGAGATGATACCAGGGCAAGAACTGTCCTATCTGTGGCACATTTCTTTAACATTTTTATACTCTAGAGTTAAACCAGCCAACTTAAAGAGAAACCATTTTATCACCCTGAACAGATTGTATTGGACTCCCCAGAAAGTTGCCAGATTTGTAAAGGTCCCGACCCCAAAATGTAGAAGATGTGGGCTTCTTGAAGCAAACGATGAACATGTTTTTATGGCCTGCCCAAGGCTTTAATAGTATTGGGAAACCGTGAGTAGTGCTATATCAGAAATATCTGGAACAAATATAAAGATCACTTCTGTGTTGGTTATGTTTGGGGTGGATATTACAACAAGGAGTCAGCAAGCCTCAGCGGTGTTTGCTGTTCTATCTAATATTGCTGGCCAGAAGGGAGATATGTATACACTGGTTGGATCCAAGGCCTCCCTTGGTTGAGAGTTGGTTAAAAGCAGTCCGCTGGACCTGTAGGTTGGATACTGGAAGCACTCCAGTCAGAGTGGGTACAATATGGGCTGAGTATATAAGATGGAGTGACATCCCGGGTGAGAGTCCTATGATTACTCCCAAGCGCTGGGTATTGGTTCTCAGCCAATAAATGTGCGTTGAGACCATTGCAAATGCAGTAGGCTGATGGTCACGCCTCGATTACAACAATGCAACATAGCCTGAATCTGCAGTATCTATGGCGTTATGAGGACACCAAAAAATAAATGAATAAATAAATAAAGACACATTAGACCATAAATTACTGAGTAGCATGTAAAACACGTTTAGGCCACATAACATATCACTGTGCCACTAGGTGCTTGTCATGAACATACCAGTTAGACCAAATACCACTTTGTGGTGTGTGAAACACATTAGGCCACAACACATCAGTTTGCGCAGGGAGGGAAACACCAATCAGGTCATCTGATAAGAATGGCCCCCAAAGATGCACAGATCGGCAGCTGCCCGCAATCACGAGGCGCAGCTGCCAGTACGAACACCCGGTGTGTCAAGGCAGCTGCCCACTACCATATGAGGCAGCTGCCATACCTGGGCAGTGAGGGCGTGCCGGCTCAGCTCCCCGCAGGTCAGGAGCAGGACCCGGAGCGAAGTCTCCTTCGGTCCGCTCCCTGATGGTCACGTGAGCTGTTTCCTCTGAGGAGCGCCTGCCCCCTGCAGGCTTCCTGCGACGCTCTGGGCGGGGACCGCAGCAGTTGCTTCCTGGGTCGTTGGGGCCTCGGGAATGGCCCGTAAGGCAGAACAGGCGATGTCTCAGTCAGGACAGCAGCGGTGACTTCCGGATTGGAGCCCTCGCGCTCCAGGTGAGGGGTGGGGCTACTTTCGGACTTCTCCTTAGCGTTGCCCCAGCAACAGTGGGCTAATCCACGCTGAGTAGGGCGCGCTAAAGAGGCATACAAAGCGCTCACCATTCGAGGACTTACGATGAAAACCAGAGGAGTGAATCACACAGCGCTCACCACGCTTGTGTGAGGGCATGTATGCACCGGCTGCCAGGGGGGAGGGGAGTGAGCGCTTCATCCACAAGCTCTCCCCCTGGTTCTCCCCAAACAAAGGGCCCTTCTACCAGTGCTCTCCACACGCTGGGTTTGGGACTACGTGCTCCTTGGCACTTTCAATACTAACAAAAGAAGTGGGGCAGAACACACGGCGCTTGTGCAGAAGCAAAGCACAAGCAAAGCACAAGGAGCGCTGGCAGAGCACAGCACACAAAGCTCTGTAAAAGTAAAAAGCACAAGGGAACTTTCCACATGTGAATCACCAGGAATTTCCAAAAGTAAAGTGGGGCACCAGAAGGAAGACTTTGATGTCCCTGAGTCTTCCAACAATAGGAGGCCAGCACACACATGCCCTTGGAGAGACCGTCTTCAAGCAGGGGGGGACACAGCACACAGCAAAGTCCTTGTCCTTTCTGTGGCAGAAACAGCTACTGCAGGGCAACTCCAGACAGCACACAGCGAAGGGGCAGTACTCCTCCTCCAGTTTCTCCAACTCTTCTCCTTGGCAAAGGTTCCTCTAGATTACAGATGTAGTCTAAAGTCTTGGGGTTTTAGTTGTAATACTTATACCCCAAAATGTCTTTGTTCTCTTTGCAGCAAGGGTCTCTGAACCCAGTCCAAACCAGTTCTGCCCTCACTGGTGCAGCATGACCACAGGGGGCAGAGACAGCATTGTGCAAAAGGAAACACAGCCTATACAGGTGTAATCACAACTCCTCCCACTACTCTAAATACAGCCAAGGTCTATTCAGGCCTGCGATGAGTCACCCAGGCAAGGCAGGACACACCTCAACCCCCCCAGTGACTGTCTAGAGTGAATGCACATCTCAGCTCCTGTCACTCACACACCAGATGCTGAATACACAGACAGCCTGAGGCACACAGAATGGAAAGTAAGAAAATGGCCACTTTCTAAAAGTGGCATTTTCAAACACAGGATTTACAAACCACCTTCACCAAAAGGTGTGTTAATAAATTCTGAGTTCAGAGAGCCTAAACTTAGCCTTCCTATCTTGTCCCTATTGCAAGTTACACATGTAAAAATGTTACAGTGCAACTCCAATGCTAAGCCTATGGGACAGATAGCCTTTCAATAGTGAAAAACGAATTACACAGTATTTCACTATCAGGACATGTCACACACATTTGTACATGGCCTACCTTCCACATACACTGCACCCTGCCCATGAGAGTACCTTGGTCCTGCCTTAGGGGTGCCTTACATGTAAGGAAAGGGAAGGTTTGGACCTGGCAAGTGGGTGCACTTGTCAGGACAACATGGTAGTACACAACTGTGCATGCAGACACTATAGTGGTAGGTCTGAGGTACATTTACAGGGCAACTCATGTGGGTTGCACAACCAGTGCTGCAAGCACACTAGTAGCATTTGATTTACAGGCCCTGGCACACACCGTGCACTTTAATACGGACTTACCAGTAAATCAAATATGCCAATCATGGATAACCAATCATTGTCACAATTTATACAGAGAGCATATGCACTTTAGCACTGGTCAGCAGTGGTAAAGTGCCCAGAATCCTATAGCCAACAAAAACATGGTCAGAAAAATAGTACGCAAAAGGCAAACATTTTGGGGATAAACCTGTCAAAAGGTATCCATGTACAAACAATACTAAATGTAACATGCGTTTATAAATGAGTAGTCTGCCCTGAAATAAATAAATAAATGAAATGCAATGGGGGAAACATAAGCAGAAAAGACAAAGCTCATACCACACTACCAAGACTAAAGCCCAGTGATTTTGTGCTTTCAATGATAGAGTGCAATCTAAGTGATATTCTATTTTATTATAGGCTGATGTGGAACAAGATTGAACAAAAATGAGTAGGAACTCAGTTTTGTTAGGAATGAATTTGAGATAATGAGCAGTAATCCAGGAATGTATACTATCAAGAGCGAAAGCAAACAAAGTGATATCAGCAAGAGGAAAAGACCTTCAGTTATAGTTAAGTGTCATCTTCATACTGGTGAACCTCATGTACTAAGGGTTTTAGCATTCACAAACCTTCTCATTCCGTAAATCAGAGGGTTTATGAATGCTAAAAGTCTTTTTCAAATGTACTAAGCCAATTTAATGATTTGGAAAAGGCTTTCCAAAATATTAAATGGGTTTACGAAACCATACTTAATTTGTATTTGGAAGGAATGTTAAGGGAATCCCTTCCAAATACCGATTTCTTATGGTATCTAATAATGTTTTGCTACTCAAATCTGGTCATAAAACATTGATATTTTGCACCTCAAAGGAGGAGGTAATTAATTTGCAAAGGGAAAGGGGTCCTGGAGGAGGCCCTTCCCCTTTGTGAATGTTTACAAAAACATTTTAGGAGCATGTAATAGCCCATGGGACCACTGCCTACTCCTAAATAAAGGATTGTAACTTTTTTTATAATGCATTTCGTTTTCATTTAAGGCTGCATTTCGTAAAAAAATGATTGCTTAATTTAAAGCAATCGCAAACATGGTGTTTTGCAGACCCCAGCAGGCCACCCTGCCTGTGATGGCAGTGAATGACAGTGGGTTGGAGTTTGCAACCTACCTCATTAATATTCATGAGGTACGTCGAATTACAACCCACTGCGATTCAGTATTTTATGAATCCACCTATTAGTACATAGATCAGTTTGCAAAATACAAATGCATTCGGTAAAAGTTGGTGTGCAAATTGCGCACCTTTTACCAAGTGCATTTTTAGTACATCTGACCCTAAATTCTTTACATTTCTTTTCTGGCACAGCAACATTAAAAGATGGCAGTGGATCACCACCAGATTTGAAATGTTAGAAGAGCTTCTTTCCAAGGTATTTGATAGATTCAACAGCTTCATGAATAAGGATTTGTAGTCAAAGATTTGCTTTTATGTGATCTTAGGGCAGTGTACAGATGCTCCAGGTTTATCCTGGAGGGGTTTAGGTAGTAAGAATATATAATCATTCTAAGAATATTTTTTGTAGTCATTAAGTTCATTGGTTTACAAAGGTTCAAACCTCTTTCTTTTAGTTCTTTTTACTCTGAGCTGTGTAAAGTCAATCACAATCCTAGTCAAAGCACAATTAAGTATTTTAGGAGCATCATTAAATATAGTTGAAGCATCATTAAAAACGTTATCTCCTGGATAGCAAGCAAGTTATGCTGTGAAAATGGAAGCTATATCATACATGTTAATATTCTTAAAATCCCAGGCCTACGTTTTCTCTCTTGGAGATTGTCCCACAGTAGTTATTTTAATAAAGACAAAGTGAAGGAACTTTGATATAATGCTCACCTAGGACACAACACAATCCATGTAGGCAATAATGAGATCTAGTGTGGCCCTTTGATATATGTTTGAAATACTCTTGGTTCACATCATTCTCGCACAGTAAGATTGCAAAAAGGGATAGTAAGCTATCATTAGGATATTCCCAATGAAGGTTCAATTCTACCGCAAATATATGATTGTTGTTAAACAACATGAGTTGGGAGATTATGTGTCGCATTCAAAGTTCCACAAAGGAGGTGTTCACCCCTGGTGAATCAGAGAAGTGAGTAAAGGGTTCCAAGTCATAAAAAGATGCGAAAGTAACTTGTGACCATGTATTTAGAAGCATAGAGGGCAGCAATTTAAAAGCTGGTGTGCAGAGTAAGTGAAGAGGCATCAAGAAAATCTTTGTGGCCATTAGGTATTGTGCAATGTATATGAGACCTTGTGAGGAAGAGGAGGAAGCCTGAATTGTGGCGGAAGTTGATTGAAGAAAAAGTTGGGCATACGTTCTCTGGTGTTGGAATTGATGGGAGAAAGTCTCAAAGGAGGAAAGTGGAAAATATGAAGAGGTTGTAGGGGAAAGGGAAGAGGCTTTAGAAATTTCTGATCAAAAACATCCTGAGAGGTTTTGTGCGGTGAAGGCTTATGAGGAAGCGGTATTGTGTTCTAAGAAGAATTAGAAAAGACAAATTGGGAATGAGGTGAGTCCAAAAGGGCCTCTTTGGTGGCACAAGAAGTAGTTCGAGAGAGAGGAATTGCTGCCACATATGTGAGGAATCATGTTATGTCTTAAAGTGAAGAGTTTTCAAAAGTTCTCATCAAAGGCCTTAATCATAATTTTCCCAATATTAAAGATGGATATTGAAAGTATGGAATTGATAGTAGGGGACATATTGGTGGATAGTTTCTGTCCACAAGGGATCCTTGATGTAAGAGCAATTTTCAATACTCTTGAGTGAAGATCATTACACAATGAAGTTTTTTGCAAGAAACACATAAGGTCTGTATTTAAAATTCTATTCCTTGAACTATAATCTTGGTAAATTATCAGAGTGTCGGGTGCTTTTGCAGCAGACTTTGTTTAACATTCTTAGCTGCTTGCATTTTTAGAGAACTTTGGGAGTTAAGGCCAGATTTAAGCAGGCAAACAGACATTGTGTAAGAGGCATGATCCCCAGAAAGTAAGACCAAATACTACAGTTGTGCCAAAAATATTGCTTCCTTAAAAAAGCATAAATTAGACCATGAGTCAACTCAGGCATCATATATGGTAGCCATTAAAGATGTGCATAATCACTATGATATCAGAAAAATAAACATAAGTTGACTGCATTGGTATGCAAACAAACAAACACTTGTCCAATGAAACCCTTCACTAGTATAATATGAATTGGTCTATAAAGGTGGGGTCAGTGGGATGTCTGCCAGGGATTTGCCTATAAAACATATAGACTCTAGACAAGTATTAAATTGAAAAGATCACAGGACTAGGCAAGCTCCATCGGTTCTAGTAAAACAGTTAAGATGGGGGAGTTGTAAAACTGTTCAATATTACTGCTAATTTCAAGGAACAAAATATCACATTTACAGAGACTGCTTTTTTGTCAGGCATGTAAAAACCCCTACTAAGATGATATCTGATTTTCTTCATTGCTTTTATGAGCCTCGTTGAGAAATCAGTAGTTTTTCTTCCATATGAGTTAGTATAGTGAAGGGGGCTTGGCCTGCAGGGGCAGCATGGCAGACGCGTCTTAACCTTGCTCCGCCATCCATCCCCATAATCCGGCACATTTATCCAGCATTGCTGCAGTTCGTTACTATAGGGTTGTGCCTGATGACCCCGTAAACCCCCGGGGGCTTGCAGATGTTAAAATTGTGCCACGCCGGGTGAGCCTGCGGCCTTTGAAGCGGAGCGACGGAGGGCGGCCAGAGAGACGCAGCCACAATCGATCAGGCAAGGCACCTATAATTAGGCCCCGGATCGGCGTAGTTCGCAGACTCCGACTCCCGTGAAAGCTTTGGTTCAGCGGGACAGCGGAAAGCACGTCGACAGCGGGGGGGCTGGTACCCGGTACGCCGGAGGTGGCGGGGGTGCCAGCCACGTGGCTCCTGAGAACGCTATTGGTGCTGACGATGATCGGGACGGGCCTGGTCCCACCACACGAAGAGCAGCGGCTCTTGTAGGGTGGCGCCCGCTGGACGGACAGGGGCTGATTATGTGGTGGGAGAGCCCCGCTGGCCTGCGATAGGCTTGAAGAGGGAAGACGTAGCCTGGCCGCGACCCGCTGTGGAAGGCGACTGGGGATTATTGTGAGGAGCGACATCTGGCGGTGCAGGTACAGGCCGTCCTGGAACACCCAGACGGCAGAGAAGAGAGGCAAAGAGTGGCGGCGCTGGCCCGGGGCGAGGACAGGGAGCAAGTGGTCGTGAGGTGAGGTCCCTGAGGAGGACACAGCCGTATACTGACCTGCTGTGTTGGAGTGCAGGAGTGACGCACGCAGGGCTGGTGGAGCGGAGTGGCGCCCCTACGATTGCAGGGAAGAGATCGGACAGCGCTGGTGGCTACTGGGGCAGTATGCGGTGAGAAACAGCTCAAGGCTCATGCGCGAGGCCTGGTGAGGAGTGAACACGTGGTGGGCCGGGACGCCTGGAGAGCTGTGCTGGGGGCCTCTTGATGCCTGGTGCTGTCAGCGCTCGCCCCGTCGGCAGCAGAGGGCCTGCAATACATGACTGACGGAGTGCGGGGGCCAGGGGCCTACATGTGAGACGCCGGGACACACCATCCGATCGATGAGGTGTTAAGCCCACACACGAGGCTAGTCTTCAGGACAAAGAATCTGCGCCATGGGCAGGGCGCTGGTCATGCTTCTGTAAGCCTGCGATAAGACAACAGTGGGGACAGCTTGTGATCGTGCCTCCACGTTTTGCGGCCTAAGTTGATTTCAATACTCGGGTTGGTGCGCTGACTGGTTGCTCTTGCTGATTTGAGGCCCTAGTGGCAATTTGGGCGAGGCCGGAGGTAAGGAGAAGAATGGGGTGCACCAGAGGCGATGGGTTGAGGGCGTCCTCGCGGGCTGCAGGCGCCAGTGAAGCGGATCCTCCGCAACAGGTGGAGGAGCAGAAGACCCCGAATGACCGCCTGGACGCTATCCTAAATGCAATTGAGCGCTCTCGCGCATCAATGGAAGCTAAGCTGGACAAAGTGGCCCTGGATCTCAATCTGCTGCACGCTGACCACCGGAACCAAGAGGACCGGGTCACCACTGTGGAACAGTAGGTAGCAGAACTGAAGCCGGCCACAGAATTTCAAGAAAAGCAGCAAAATGTTCACGAGATCAGGATCAGATACCTTGAGGAGCCGGTGGAGGACGCGGAAGGCAGCTCCTGTCAAAACAATGTCTGGTTGATTGGGCTGCCGGAAGGAGCGGAAGGACAAGACGCGGTTACCTTCCTGGAGCAGTGGCTCAAGATCCTCTTGCCAAATACGGAGTTCTCTCCATTCTTCACCATAGAGAGGGTGCATTGCGTCCCGGGCAGGAAGCCGGTCCCGGGTGACAGAGCAAGACTGCTCATCTTTAAAATGCTACACATTAGGGATTGTGATGTGATTCTCCGCGAGAAATTGAAACTGGACAAAGTCATATTTGAGAATGCCAAGGTGCTGTTTTTTCCAGACTACACAATGAAAGTCCAACGCCAGCGGGGGTCCTTCCTGCCTGTTAAGCGGCAGCTCTGACAGCTAAATTTCACTTATTCACTGTTATTCCCGGCTAGACTCTGTGTAGTCTTTGATGGGAAGTTGAGGTTCTTTGACACACCCCAGGATGCTTGGGACTGGCTGAAGACGTCGGGTCAGTACTCCGGACCACTGCCCATGGGCAAAGCAGCTGCATGGCCTGGGGGGGCAGGTTGGGGGGTCTTGACGGCGGCGGCCTGGGAGGTGATCCCTTGGCTCATCTGTAGCACCTGACCTGGACCAGATACGAAGGGAGGAACAGGCGGTGGTCCGCATTGCAGAACAGTTGGCGGACACGGCAGTGCCGGAGGACAAAGTTAACATTTCTTTTCATTCCTCGGGGGATGGGGGCTCCTCAGTGGCGGACTCATCGGACAAGATTTCGCTGAGAATGCCAGATGTTACCCCTCAGACAGCGGATGGTATTGTATGAAAGTGACTAAGCCGGACACTCATTACAAGTACTGCTATTTGAATTGATGTGGGTGATATAACTAAATATTGTTAATTGCAAAAGATCAGGTTGGAAAGGGGGTGGTGCACTAAGGGCGCCTCCGCGTCCCAGGGGGTTGCTCTCCACTATACTCTAGCTGATGTTCAATCAGGTGTCTCTGGGGGATTCATGATGGTACACCCTGCATGGTTGCACAACCCCCAGATTTTCCCGTATATTGGGGACCAGTAGGACATCCGGTTGTGCTGCTGTCTTTCATGTTTGGGCGACACCTCAATGTTGTGAGGGTTGCTCTTGTAATGTTTTTCCTTCCCTTGGTTGGTTTATCCCGCTTCCCCTTTATTGCAGGAGCCTTTCGGGGGGCACTGGAGATGCTGAGGGGTATACCCAACTGCTCCTTAATGGGATATGGAAGGGTTGGGACATCATTTCTCGTTTGTTTAACTTAGCTCTAAGATGGGTCACGTGATACTTACCTGGAATGTGTGGGGTCTCCGAACGCCATCCTGCAGGTATGCTGTATATTCCTATCTTAAATGCCATAATGTGTATATAGCACTCCTACAGGAGACACATTTAAATGCGGCAGAGATTGCCAAGTTGCAGCGTAGATGGAGGGGTAAAATATATGCCATGGATTACTCTCTATTTGCTAGAGGGGCACTTTTTTGGATACGTCCTGGGACGCCTTACGCAATGGATGAGGTACTTACTGACAGGGAGGGCAGATATGTACTCATAAAAGGCAGATTGGATGGACAACACATACTGTTGGGGAACGTGTATGCCCCGAATGTGGATAAGGGTCAGTTCTTCAGTCAACTGTCCCTTGTAATGAGGAAATGGTGCGAAGTCCCGTGGCTACTGGGTGGGGACTTTAATAGCGTCCTAGACACGGGGATAGATAGGTCCTTCCCCCTACTTCGAGGTACAGCCGCCACAACTAACTCTACAGTTTTGAATGGTTGGGCAGATGGATGGGGTCTCGTTGACATCTGGAGACATCGTAATCCTGGGGCGAGGGTGTACTCCTTCTTTTCAATACCCCATAACTTGCATGTTCATCTGGATAGGTTTTTCGGATCCCCCTCCCTACTTCCATACGTTTCAAGCTTGGAGTATTGGGGACGTACGCACTCTGACCACAATCCATACTGCGTCACGCTGGCCTGGTAGGGTGGTATTCCTGGGGTTCCTACCTGGAGGCTGCAGCCGGCAATGCTGGAGGACTCAGTGTTCTGGGAGGCGGTTGGGGAGGCTATAGAGGAGTACTTTGCGCTTAACTCGGGGACTGCCTCCTCTTCGCTAGTCGAATGGGCAGCCATGAAGGTCACTCTGCGAGGGAAGTGCCTGGGACTGGGCTGTGGGCTGCGAAAACAGGTAGCATTTGATCTGCTCGATATAGAAAGACAGCTGCTGATGTTGGAGTCCAAAGCGATTGAACACGCTGAGGAAATGAACTCCTTGTTAAAAGCGCGTAAGAAGCATGCAGAACTGTTAGATCGGCAACGATGTCTCAATTTTGCAGCGCATTCAGCGCCCGCGCTTGCCAAGGCGGACCGGTCGGGGCCTCTTCTTGCCTGGTTAATCAAGCAGGAGCAGATGACTGGGCCCATTACTGCGCTCCGGTCCCCGGATGGGAGACCCAAACTCACACAGCTAGAAATACAAGGTGAACTGTCCACGCATTTTACACAGCTATACATGTATACTCGGATGGACCCTGAGGGGGGCGATACAGGAGTTCCTGGATGGGCCCCCCTTTTCTGGCCTTGACGCTGGAGCAGCGGGAGGAACTGGACGTCCCGCTCACGCTAGATGAAGTTAGAGGTAAAATGAGGGCCCTGCCATCTGGAAAAGTTCCAGGCCCCAACGGATTCCCTCACGAATTCTATAAGTCATATGCTTACCCCTTGAGCCCACAATTACTGAAAGTATATACAGAAGCGCTTGAAAACCTCTCCCTTCCATCCTCAATGATGGAAGCCACTCTGATTATGCTTCCCAAGCCGGGTAGAGACCCTACTTCCACAGGTGCATACCGCCCCTTGGCGCTATTGAACGGCGATTATAAGATTCTGGCGGGCATACTAGCAAGCAGACTAGCACCTGTGATCCCGCAATTGGTTCACCAAGACCAAAATGGATTTGTGCCGGCCCGTAATACATCGCTTAACATCCGACGGCTATTCCGGGTGATGCGATGCGCTGCAGTGGACTGGCCCACAGTCAGTTGTGTGGTACTAGACCTGGAGAAGGCACTCGACACGGTTGAGTGGCCATTCATGTTTGCGGTACTCCATCGCTTTGGGTTTGGGCCATACATCTTAAGCCTTATTAAATTACTATATGGGGTTCCTACGGTCCGGGTGTGCCTGGGGACCCTGTTCTCTGACCCTGTATTGATAGAAAGGGGAAGCCTCCTGGGGTGCCTCCTCTCCCCATTGATTTTTTCCCTGGTAATAGAACCCACTAGCGATGGCACTGCAGAGCTCGGCACTGGAATGGGGGATATACCTTGGGGATGGTCTACACACAGTCTTGCTTTATGCGGACAACATTTTACTATATGTCAAAGATCTCCAGGCGGTCCTGCGTGTCATCCCTTACATGCTGAGATCCTTTGCGTCACTCTCTGGACTGGGTGTGCACTGGGGAAAATCTTGTTTATACCCCTTTACCCCTGGAATGGAAGATCCTCGTTGGGAGGTGGATGGGACAGTGGTGCACTGGCAACCAGTGGTGTTCAGCTATCTGGGCATACGCATTTATCACAACGATCGTGATCTCATGGATGGCAACATCACCAGGGCAGTTACAGTGCTCAAATCCCAAATTGAATTCTGAAAGACGCTTAACCTCTGTTATAGGCAGGGGGAGTTAATGAAAATGGTCATGCTGCCACGTCTTCTTTATTATTCTTCTAATCTTCCGCTTTACCTACCTGTGTCCTTCTTTCGTTCCCTGGAGGGAGTCAAAAGGGATTTTATTTGGAATAACACATGGTGCAGAGTGGCTCTGACGAAGTTGTACTTACCATGGTCGCTGGGAGGGCTGGCTTTACCCAATTTAGAGCACTACTTCCTGGCATCTCAAATACTGTGGGTGGCAAAATGGGTGGAGGAACTACACTTGTCAGACTCGGCAGAGCGTGACCCCCCGTACTCCTTGGACAGGATCCTTTTCCTATTCCATTCCTGTAATAGATCACATGAATTGCTTCCATTATTGGTTCACATCGCACGGAAATGTTTTCGCAGGGCACCCTGCACCTTACTAGGCATGTTCTACCGTACGTGCCCGTTATGCCTCTGCTGGGCATGCCGACAGTGAGAGGACGAGTCCAGAGTACGTACCTTACAGACTGGGTGGGGGCAAGTCTAACTACAATGGGGGACTTGTATGGAGAAGGCACATTACGGCTGTTCCTCACCATCACGGAGGAGGACGGGGTTCCCCCGGGTCAATTCCTGAATAATGCCTCCTGGACGGCCATGATTCGGCGCTGGTGGGGTAACATTGCGCAGGAACCCCCAACACATCTCCTTATGCAATATGTGCACGTGATGGGTACGGGGCATCACCTAGTGAAGTGGTTTGCGGAGTCGATCCGAGAACACACCTTGGCGGACTTAACGCCGCTACGGACTAAATGGGAGGCTGACCGGGAGAGTTCATACTCAGAGAAGGAGTGGCTCATAGTCTTGGAGAGACCTAGACAGATCCCCAGAAACGCACGCTTTAGATTGATTCAGTTGTACATCGTCCACAGGGCATACCTATCCCCAGACAAGATAAATAGGTATTTTCATAGGCTAGATGCGTGCTGTCCTCGCTGTAAGCTGTTGGATGCGGATCTGTTACATATGCTCTGGTCCTGTCCCGATCTACACCAGTACTGGGATGGGGTGATTAGTGCGCTGGCCACTAGTACTGATAGGGAGGTGCCTCGGACATGGGAGGCTTGTATTACAGGAGTATTTCTTAGAAGCAAAAAACACAAAGCATCCTCTAGGTTTCTGGATCTGGGCCTGGTTGTGGCCAAATGGCTCATCACACGCCGGTGGAAAGCGGGAGAACCCCCACCGATGAAGGCATGGTTTCACTCAATGTTGAATTGGGTTAATGCAGAGGCGGTCTCCTTAGAAAGGGAAGATATGTTGAGTCTTCGCAAATTTCCCATTTCTACTGAATGGAATGAAATGTTGTGCACGCTTCAGGGGATGTTGACGCCCGATTACCCTCCGGATATTCCTAGTGCTGATTAGTGTTGTGTAATATGTGTGTTGTAATGTAGCCCGAGCTGTGAGCTGGACAGTAAAGTATGTTCCATTTACCCAAAACTGTCATTTATTATTTCAAAGTAGTCAAAATATACAAATGTACGATTGTAGAAACGGTACCTTCCTGTACCGATTGCGATCTATGTATTTACCTACCTCTATAAGGCTCCTGACCCCCTCCCCTACCCCCTCCGCTGATTGTGTTATATCATTAGATGTTATCAATAAGATTGTTTGATTGATTAAGCAGCTTGATGTGACATGGCGGAATGAAGCCATTTGAGCCATATATATGCAATTAATATGCATACATAAAGTATAGTGATACTATATCATAACATGGATGGACTGCCATGCTGAAGAAGTTTTTTAGGTTACGTGAAAGATGAGGTATGCCATTTGTTATTAACCAGGTAGAACTGATGACAGTAATGTCTTAAAGCTACTGTAATGTTGATTTACATACTCTATCACGCAGTTTGCCTACTGGTCCCATATGGTAATATATATGTTTGTCAAATGTTTTCTCTTATGTACAAAACGTTTAATAAACAGATCAAACAAAAACAAAATGAGTTAGGATAGTGAATTAAATACTTTCTTCTGTGTTTCTTAAGTAAAATGATCCATACACCTTCTTCTATATGTAAGCCAGTCAAACTATGGATGATATGCCGGCCTTTTGGGATTACAGTTTTTCTTCACTGCCAGACCATGTTATTAGGACATAGAATTATAGGTAGGTTGTACAGAGAACATAGAGATTTTATTGATTGACTTGAAGGTGTGTGTAGAAAAATGATCGCCTTTATGAAAATCTGAGATTCCTTCAACTGAGTAGTGACTACAGAAGACCATAAAAAGTTCAGAGTAAACAAACTGAGGGCAGCTAAAGCAGTAGTAAGCTAGCATGACTTTACCTATCCCATCCCCCAAACCTGGAACATAACATACACCTCCCACAGGAGAACGCCAGCCAGCTCATAAACCTCTGGTCAGGGTGAGCCTTACATGGAAAGGTGCAGAAACTGACCAGCAAAAGCACTAACACCTAGATGGAGCTCCTTAGTGGTGCACCACAGAGGGTCACCACATTAGGACCAAGGAAGAGAGCCAGTTCCAAAAAACTCAGTTTCCAATCTGCATTGTACACCTTTGATTCTTTTCATCAGTACACCAGTGGACCTGTTCATCAGTGCACTACTGTGGCAAGATGGTAAAATCTAACCATGCCCACCAGGCATTGTCCGACAACTGTCAAGCATTTTGGAAGGCCCCACCCACCAGCTACCATTCAAAGCTTGTCATCTGGGTAATACTGAGCAGAATCTAACACTCTCTTTGGTCATGGCGGGTAAGTGTATTTGACAGCTGGGACAAGTATCAGTGCAGGTCTTTTTGCCAGACCAGCATCAACATGATTTACCTCAGGGAGTAGATGGATCAACAGAGGGAGAACAAAGAGAGAGGCCCTTGCAAGCTAAGAATTTTCAAAGATTGCAGCTTTCAGAGAGGGATATTTCCATATTGGTTCGCGGGTCTGAGGCAGCTCTGTGGTGAGTTTCCATCATGGCGGCCATCTTGCCTTGTCTTTATTGATAATTGATAATGACAAGGATAGGGTGGTGCAAAACTCCTTGTGATGGGTCAGAGGTGTGTGGTATGCTGCGAGTTTCTTTTTTTTTAGTATTTGTTTGTATTGTTTTCAACAACATAAAACAAAAAATAATGAACGTGAACCTCTGATGAGTATATTTACATGATGACAGAAGCAATATGAATGGCAGGCAATACAACCTTGTTGTTGGAATACTTTGCCTGGAACAGTTAATAATTACATTATTTTTAACTAGACAGGGCAATGTCTTTGGTTAAGAAAAATTCCAGAGTACAGGCATCTGAACAGATAAAATATTGGACTAATGCACGCCACTGGGAATGTTCTATGTTTATATATAGGGGGACCAGTAATCTCAGTTAATGTGCATACATTCTGTATCCCACTCGGTATACAACTTCCAAATGCCTGCTCATGTTACGTTTATGTGATAGAAATGTTTATGCTACCAATGACCCTACAGAGAAAGGTAGGAATCATGAATGTCTTTTTAAGATAGTGATAACAACATCGAGGGCTGTAGAGAACTTCCACTGATAGTGAGAGGATATGAAGGCGACCTTCTGATTTGCCCTCTAAATTACAGTCTTGCAGCTTAGTCCTCATTAGTGAGGTTACTTTATTGTATTGAACTTGGTGGTTGATCATTGGGTAAATAATAACATGTAAGTCTCTCTTTGCAAGGTAAGTAAATGGGCACTGCTGAAAGCGTTTGTTAGACTGATTGGTCCAAAAAATATGGAATTATATTGGAGATGATAAACAATACTGATAAAAAAAAAAGATTTCCTGACTTCCCATTCCCCCATGCAGCAATGTTCAATAGAAACATATTAGTGCAGCTGGAGCCTTTGAGAGCTAATATGTTTTCAAGACAACCTATAACTGTGTAAGTTATCCTTGTTTAGATTTATTTCATATGCAGTTCTAAAAATCTGGCATGGCTCATCATCTTGAGTACCAGAGTTAGACACCGATATTTAGGATCATAATGCAATTCTGCTGACTCATCATGTGTGAACTTCTAGTTGTAGCATGAGCGCTATTAGGGATGGTGCTAATTCTTCTAGAGAGCTACCTGTGGGTTGGATTTCTCATTCTGAAATGTGTAGGGTGCTGATCAACAGCTTGTATGTAGCACTCTATCAAATAATCAAATGGTAGGCTCTAATCTACCAAAGGAACATAGCAATAGAAAGAGAACTACTGGAAATACATTTTCCAAGCCTTCCTACGTTTTTGGTGGTCATGTTCTTATGCAAAATGCCCTTTATCCCCTGTTCCACAAACGTTATGTCAATAATTGCCCAACAAAGACTTTCAATGCGATGTATTCCGTGCTACCTTAGTCATATGCCACAATGAGGAACCAAATGTAACGAAAGTAGGGGGCTGTAACAGAGATCATTCGGCATTTGAATAAAACCTAATTCAACTTAATTCTGCAATCTAATTTAATTATGGATAGGATAATTGTTCTTTCCACATCATTCTTTACTTTGTAGATTAATCCCTTCACAAGCTTTGTCTCAGATCGATTGATGACAATTGCTTCAATGGTGTTTAGACAAAATATTGTGTGGACAAAATATTGCGTCAAGAATATCGAGGAAAATATATTGTGAGGGTAAGTTTCTATAGTTAAGCAACGTTTTATTATATATAACTCCACATATATGTACCTTGACGATATATATATATATATCTTAGTTAAGAATAGTACTACTATACTTTGCATTTATCTTTTCCATAGTTTGGTCCTTGATATTTCTGACACAATATTTTTTCACAGGATATATTTGTTTCCAATATTCTGTCAGTGATCCAGGACGTTATAAGCCAGTCGGGATCCTGGGACCTAGGTCACAGGCCCACCATTATAAAAGTTACTTGTGGAGACGCAAACAAAGCACATCATCCTGCGTTGTAACTTCGAAGTTAAGGCACGAAACCCCTCTTCCAAACAATCACAGTGATTGACAACTGCAGGACGAGGCTACTTTAAAAAAAAATGTTTTAAAGGAGATCATTGCTTTACGGTTGCCTGAATCTTCTAGGAATAGCTCCGTGCAATTGGCATAACTCAAAATAATATTATTATTAATAAATAATAACTATGTCATATGTCAAGAGCGACAGGAAACAATCTCAACGAAGTGAAAACATATGGGTCCATTGCTTGGAACTTTTTGTCTGTTCCCACATTCTATTTTTTCTGAAAGGTCAAAATAATGTATTTTCTTTGCTGACAACACAGCATACCCTCCCTTGCCCTGCAGATACTGAACAGGAACTTTAGGAGAGGGCGTTTAAAAATAGAAGGTCCTTAGGAAGTTACTCTGTACAACGAAGTGAGTTTGAAACAGATTAGAATCTCAGTTATACATCCGGTGCACTTCCTCATAAAAGTTCATTAACAGCTAACGACGATTAATAGCTTGTATAGCAGTGGCTAGTGTAATGGTAGCTGGTACAGTGGTTGATAAGTCTGGCTGCAAACAGCTTAAGATGTCTGTCAAACAAACATTTTTGTTTACTAATTCTTTACAATATGCATACATTGGGCTCAGAAGAGTATCGTTTTTTCATTACATGATATTGGCTGGTTGGTGTATCATTCTGCCCCCTTGTCAAGAAATATTAGGTACATTGCCATCCTAAACACACTAATCAAAGCTCTATGGTTTACCAACCATGTCCCAGGACAACAAGAAAAGGACTGTTGGAATGGTTTATTTTATTTATGTGTTTGTTCTACATGTATAGTTCATTAAAACCATCACACGTTTAAACAAAAGCAACAATAAAACACCCTAAAACAATACCAAAAAAGCATATAATAAATTTCTATTTCAATTTGACTAGACCTGGCTAGCTATTAAAACTTGTGCAGTTCGTAATGTGCTCAGTTGTAAAATATTCAAATAACTCTAAAAGTCTGCAGGAGAGATGTGCACAGTACTAAAATATACTCTTCTCTCATGAGATTTTGGCTCCTGCTCAACCCACTGTATTTGCTCTCAAAATGGTAGCTCTTCTCCTGCTGCATTTCTGCTGCTTGCACTTACAACTCATCTTCTAGCTCCCATAATGTTTCAGTATTTTGCGTCTGATGACGCTTGTGTACAAATCAGAGCGCCTGATAGCTTTTTTCGTACTCGTGCCCTAGAGCTCTCCTGCTGCTAGGTGTTCCTGATTACTCTATGGCTCTGCCTCTCATTCAGCTCTTCAATAGAGACCTTTCTCTTCCCCCATTTCTCTATCACTGCCACCACCTTTATCAACATTACCGTTATAAACATTATTTCCATTTTCACCACCATTACTAGAACCTCATTACCATTACCATTGCTATCACCAACATTAACATTGCTGCTCTGACCATTGCATAATCACAACCATCATTGCCTCCACCTGTACTACTACCGACATTACCACCACCTTTATCCACACTATCTATACCATTACCACCATCAGGACCACCACCACCATTGCCACCAACATTGCAACTACAACCCTTACCAACACCACCATTATCACCATTAACACAATCACCAGCTTTACCACCATTATAGCACTACAATTACCACCAATACTATTACCATTAGCACCCTCACAACTTTCACCATCCTTGCCACAACCATTACGACCATCACTACTGCCACCATCATCATTACTACTGCCACAACACACTTTACTGCCACAATAACCACCATCTTCCCCATCACCAGCACCACCATTACAACACCGTTTCACTACCTCCACTACCGCCACCATTACCATCATTACCACCATCATTACCGTGAACACCAATAGCATTAGCATCACATCACTTGTGTATCCCTCTGGTTGCATGCATTTGCATGTCATGGCCCTCACTATCAGCTCTGGCAAGCTTGTTTTTGTTTTTATTTTTCTTGTCAACAAATCTAAGGATGGTGGTGTATGGTAGGTTTGCCTGGGAGGCAATGGAGAGTCCTTGACTAAAGTACAAGGGCATGTCGAATGGCGATAATGAGTGCAAGGGTAGACCTACTAGTAAACTGATGCAATTGCCTAGATTTGTGAGGACAGGTGTGGGCATTGGCTTTTTGCCTGTGAAGGGAATGCTAGGTCAAATTTTACCTCTGAAGGGAATGCTAGGTCAAGGTTTGCAGATGTTCAGATAATTGGTGCCTGGCCAAAGCGGCGGCTAGAAATGAGGGTCTCTAGTTGGCAGAGGTATGCTTAGGCTGTCCGGAAATCGGTTAAAATCGATTGTGCCCGATAGTACCCTACCGACTGAAAATCAGCTGACCCGGTTTAAACCGAGTATCACTGATTTTTTACATTTGTTGCCCCAATTAGCCACTTGAGGGAGCCAAAGGAGTACAAAAAAGAACTATACTGGAACTTGCAATGCGGAAGCAAACACCGGGAAACAATGTGAGTCACCCCCATTAAATTAGGGGCGCCACTTTGGTTGGCAACGTTGATGGGCGTGGTCAGATCCTATTTTAATTGCTGTCACGACTACGTTTGTCCCCAAACATCTCCGTCCACATTGAATACCAAGACGAGACGACGACTGCTGGTGCTCCAAGACTCAGCAGATAAGTTCTGCGAGGGAGCTGTTTTACGGGAAAGGTGGCGGGGCCTCGTTCAGTGGTGCATTAATTGACCTGCCTTTGCGGCCCGATCAACAAATTAGCATGGTTTGCCGATAAGATAGCTGGTTGAGTGGAAGCGCCTCCTGCATAGGTCTGGGTGCGGACACAGCAAATCCAAAAGCAGAGGAAGACTGGCCAATATAGAAATCTTGAGTTTTTGAGGCAGGCCACTGCCTCAAAAAGCATGACAGAATTGTGGCCAAGTCAGTAACGTCAGTTACTGGCAGACAACACATGCCGCTTTTCTAGCGCAGGTGCATGAAAATTTCCTAGCAATTAGGTACAAAACATAACACATTTTCCAAAAGGCCAGTACATCGTGACGGACAGGGTCTACTCTGCCTCTCATCATTCTGAGGTCGATATAATTAGTATTACTTAGGTGAGCTTCCTTTAAGTACGACTAGAATTATTTACAAGTATTGTAACGAGGTTGGGGGCCGTGATTATTATCAATCATAAAATTAACGTCATTAATCAATGAGATGTACTCACCTGATGGGATGGCACAGTAAGGAGGCCGTGTGGGAAGCTAAGAGGCTGCCAGGCAGGCGCGCAATGCCCATGGAGCTCAAAGGGCTTCAGCCCCCCTCCCCCCATCGTGTGTGTCAACCCGGTCTGAGACAGCTTCCCCGGCACACACACAGACAGTTTTTGATCTTATCACAGCCGCACCCGAGTACTTCACACAGTCTTTAAAAGACCATTTACGTGTTGTGTTTTCACCCCTTCATCTCCACTCTGCCTATTGCTGGACGAATTAAGAATCCCCCCCCCCCCCCCAACCCGGAATTTGGCTCTAGTTGCGCCTCTGCTGCCAGGTGGGAATGGTGCAGGGCTAAGTGGAGTGTGCAGGACGCCGGATGCCTGGGATGCTGCTATTGCTGACTGGAGACGTGTGAACTGATTGAAATTGCAAGCCTGGCTTCCACGCACCCCCACAGTTTGACAGCAGGAAACAGGATAGCAGGATGGATGGAACACATTTGTTTTCAATGAGAGTCACTGAGGGCAGCCTAGGGATGGGACTGCTACAATTACACTGATAAAGAAATGTTCACACCGAGTCTGGGGGAGAGTTGGACTTCTAGCCCTTCCCCCCTAACCTGACTCACAGGCGAGCCTGCTCAAAAATGATTGAGGAGGGAGAACGTTAAAAGTCAGACCAACGCATTCTTCATGCCACAAATCCACGACGAACGACAGCAATTTATTTCCTATGCTCTGTGCTTTTTTATGCACGCACGCTCATTGATGCCTCATTCATGGTGCCACAGAAGGCAGCTGCTACTCACCCCTAACTTGCTCTTTGTTACCCCTGGCCCGGCCCTTGCTGGTCTCGTTTTATTAGGGTGTACACATGGTGACGTTAAGGCTAGCACCTGGAAGCTTTGAGAACTGCCACAATGAAGTTGTAGACACAGGAGATTGGCCTGCTACCAAGGGACTGGGAAATGAACTAGACTAAAAAACAAGTTTACATTCGGAAGCTTCCACTCCCTCCCCTTCAACCGGTCATTCAGCTGCAAATCGAAGATTGTTCAGGGCTAGGAGGTGTCGGACCAGTGGGGTGAGGTAAACGGGGATACAGGGGGCAGGGGGGAATCCCTAACATCCTCAAGGTTCAAAGAGTTAGCAATAGCACCTTGGCTGCTGTAGCTGAGTCTGACTTTTATTACTAAAAACTTTAGAGGTAGAGGAAACCCTATTTGTGAAGCTGACTAACGGACGCCAAGAAGTGGAATTTCCATTTCTGACATTGACCTTTATTTACCAGGCAAATGCACTCTCAGACACATCCCGTTTTGCATATGTGCCCAAATAAGTGATTTGTTCATTAGTCTATCCTCTTGGACAAATGCGTTTTAAACAATTTCCCTGTTCGCTCATATTTGCACATTTCATTTGCAACAATATACATATATTTATATATAGCTCTTGCTACGGTGATTAGGTGTTGACATGCTTTAGAGCATGTAGGACTCTATTTCGGAACCCAAGGCTAGTGATTAATCAGGTGGTTATATTTGGTTATTGGGGCTAGTCTTTTGCTATCTAGGAAACCATTCCATACATTTACTCCTGTTTCTGTGTAGTATTTTAAATGAACAGGTCTTAAATCTGTTCATGGGGGAGTGGGGGCTGTGCAAATGGTTGGTTGGTTAACTGGATAGGTGAGACAAGATTATGTATTGTTAGGTTGCAGGGATATTAGTTTGAAGAAGAAGGTTGTGATCTTTGAGGTAAGGCATGCAGAGGGTGATGGTTAAGGAGATGGTCATTTACTAGGAAGGAGAGAGAAGCAGTCACTAGTTTTAGATCAAGGTAAAATAGCTATGCATGTTTTCAGGAATATAGAGGAGGCTTTTTGAGAAAGCAAGCTATTTGAGGGTGTAAAACTGTAGAAATAAACATTATTTGCTTGTGGAAAAGCATGTTGCACAGTGGCATTTGCATAGCTCTTACTACCCCCTTTAAAAAGTACTGCTTCATTTTTGACCGCTTCCCACTTCAACGCATTTGTTGCAGAACCTGTCCCAGAGAATCGCAGTCTTCAGGTGCATCCTATTGGCATGGAAAGCTATGTCAGTGGCCAGATTTAGAAAATTGTGTAATGGCTGTTTTGGCGCTGCCCATCTCAAGTGCCAATGTTGAGCGGGCCTTTTCACAGATAAAAGTTTATGTGGGGAGGAAAGAGCGAGCACGCATTGCCAAAGGCTCACTGAAGAATTATTGTATGGTGTACTACAATAATGTTTGATTTGTGGAAATTTATTTGAACCTCATATACCCTGTACGCACACTGTCTATATACCATGCACTCAGTGCAGAAAGCAAGCAATACCAAAAGCAAAATGTTCCATAAACACAGGAAAAACACTGTTTCTGTTGTTTTTAATGGCGCGAAAATGTGTAACCACTGATTACCACTGTTTTTTTAAGGTATTGAAATCACTGAAAAAACCCCACCAGAATTTACCAAAAATAGAAACTGAAAACAGGAAAGCCTAGGTATGCTCCTTGACCAAGTAGGGACCCTTCCTTCAAGTCAGGGTGAGGGGGATACACTTCTTGGTAGCTTGGCACGAGCAGTCAAACTTATCTCAGAGGCCATGTGTAAAGCATTTGCACATAACTCACAGTAATACAGTGAAACAATACAAAAGGACACCACACCAGTTTTAGAAAATAGCCAATATTTATCTGTGCAAACAAGACCAAAACGATAAAAACCCAACATACAGTTATCCAAAATATAAATAATGAAAAAATAGACTTTCCATGCAGTTCCTTGAAGTTGATAGCTCCATCCGGGGCTATTGCGGTGTCGTGAACACACAAATCCAACAGTTCCGGCTGACCGTGGCGGTGCAGGCAGGCTACGGTGTCGGAAGACCCTCAAACAGTACCTTTTGTTCTGGTCTGACCGTGACAGTGCAGGCTGGCTGCAGCGGGCATCGAGTCTGAGGTGTGAAGCGCAGCGGTGTGGCGTGTGGTGCCCTCAGGTCACGGTGCAAGCAGTGGCTTGGTGGCAGCCGTCCAGTGGTGTTGGTGAGACCAGGGATGCGATGTGAAGTGGGGCGGTGCTCGTTGCGCTGCTGACAGGTCAGGGTGCAAGCCGCGGCACCAGTTGAGGATCTGAGGTTGATGGGGCAGGTGTTGGTGGGCCAAGACTGCTGTGTGTGTCGGAGTAGTGCGTCGTGTAACTTACGAGCGGTGCCCCCAAACCACGGTGCAGGCAGTGGCAGCGATGTCAGCTTGCAGCGGCATCATCAATGAAATCAGGGCGGCAGAGTGAAACGAGGCGGTGCGGAGTGCAGTGCCCACAGGTGGCAGTGCAAGCAACGGCTCGGTGGCGTCGGTGGACATTGGCGTCGTGAGACCAGGGTTGATGTGCGAAGTACAGCGGTGCCCTCTGTTGTGCCTTCAGGTCACGGAGCCGACAGCGGTGTCGGTGATGGCGTCGGGTTGCTGTTTCCCTCTGTAGCAACTGAAACAAACAGTCCCAGATGTCCCAGAGGAAGGCAAAGTCTTTGCTGTTCCTAAGACTTTTTGAACAGGGGGCAAGCTCTACTTTAAGCCCTTGGAGATACTCAGAAGAAGAAGTTGTAGAAAGTTCAGTCCAGTCCTTTCACTGCCCAAGACAGAAGCAGCCACTGTATGCCAATGCAGCAAAGCGCACAGCAAATTGGTAGTCTCTCCTCACAGCTTCTCCGGCTCTTTTTCTTGGCAGGTTTCTTGATCCCAAAAAGTTACAAAGTCCTGGGGTCAGGACCCCAATATTAATACCACATTTTCCTTTAAAGTTGGTACAAACAAAGTTCCTCTGGCACACATGAACCGGTTCTGCCTGGCTCAGGCCAGGTTCACTACAGGAGGTGGAGATGGCTTTGTGGAAGGCAGCCACAGTCCATTCAGGTGCAAGTGACAACTCCTCCCACTATTCTAAATGCAGCCAGGTCTATTCAGCCTGGCTATGAGTCACCCAGGAAAGGCAGGACACACCTCACCCCCCACCCCCCACCCCCTTGTGTCTGTCTAGTGTGAATGCACATCCCTTGCTCCTGTCACTCTGATCCCAGACAGGGAATACACAAATGGCAAAGGCAACACAAAATGGTTAAGTAAGAAAATACCCACTTTCTAAAAGTGGCATTTTCAAACACACAATATAACAAGCATTGGCATAGCCAATAGGTCTTGCCTTTGGGACCTTTTAAGTGCTTAGCCATGCCTTGCGCCCTCACCTCTAGTACAGACAATGCTGTTTGCCAAGGAAGTTTGGTACCATCACACATAAACACCCAGAGTGAACATCACCTAATCACAGATACATGTATTAAAGCAAGCTACTTACCAATATCCCACAAGCACTGGCAAAGCCAATAGATCTGGTATTAGCCTGCCATCCTTTCAGGTTTGTAAGTGCTTGTTTTGAGGTATTTTTTGTAAAACATTATTGTTCTGGAGCTGTCCTGATCAATACAAAAACAAATACCACTAGCTAAAACTTATTTTACTACCGGGTTTGAAACCCGGACGACCCCACTCACTTAGAGCCCGACCTGCGGCACAGGATAGAGGCTTAGAGAACAAATAAGCGCATAACTAAGTGTGATATAGCTTTACGCACCGAGTGCCGTTTTTCTCTCTCCCCCCGCATGGTGGCTTCATAGAACATAAACATCATGACAGCCCGCGGTTAGGACATATCATGCATGCTGCCCATAAATTCTGAATGTCACTATCAACCCTCCTAAGCCAATTCACTTCATATAGAGAAGATGCAAGCGATACCAAGATATCTGCCAAACATCACTACGATTGGAACTTCAAAGCTCAACGCTGTATCTTGACTTCATTACAGGCCTGCCCTTCACCAGCCCTTCCAAGATTATAAAGAGCTTCTGTCCAGCGCAGGATGTGGGCTGGTGGTTTTAATGAGATCTAACAATTCGTTGAGGACTGCACAATAACCAGGGCATTAAGCAGCAATAAAGGGCCCTTTATGTGGCATAATGTGGCACATTTTGTGATAGCACTCCTACATTATTTTGTCGTTTTTACACTGTCTTTGCAATGGGTTCATCCTATCAGTACGTGTTTAATACCCAAATGCAGCAACAATCAACTTAAAGGAGGCAAGTCAATTTTGCAAAGGAATTTCCACTACCCAATAACACATTTTGTTGCATCGTTAGTAATTTTTTAATCAGTGTGAGCTGGAAACCACATTTGTTGGGTTAAATTCCACAAATTATTTAGCAGATGAATAATAATGCAGCAAATGCAGTAAATACATGATCATGCAGAAAATTCAGCAGCCTTACAATCGCAATATTTTCAGTAATCCTCATAATAACTCACAATCTATTGATTTAAAAGGTGTGTGTTCTGTATCTCACTCTTTTCCCACCACTATATTAGTACACGCTGCGACCCAAGACAGGATAACAGCTCCACTGTGGTCTTTCACGCATCTCATCAAAGTGCTTTCCACATGGCCCATACTGCAACTCAATACTTCCAACCAAGTACTTTTTATACAATGCACGTGTTACCCACCTGTTAATGCATTCTGGCAATTAGTTAGGGGTATGAAGCACTATACATATGCAATTACAGGACCAGCCTATCACAGAAGTGCCACAACGTACACAATGCGTGTATAGTGCCTAAACCAAAGTGGCATATAGGTATTACGTGATGACTTCAGATCTCAGTACCTGTGGGCTTCAAGTTTTTTTTAATTAAATAACACCAGGTCACGTGCTTTTTTAACATTGATCGCGAGTTGACTCCAAAGTAAGCATTCGAACACCTGGAGACACCTACCTCTAAACGTACTTTTACATAGCTGTACTCCAGAAGTTTTACATCTTTCGACCTGAGGTCAGTGAGAAGCCTGCCACAAAGAGACAGAGCCATACAAGGGAAGAGTGCCACAGAACAAGCCCTGCTACACAAGGCCCCTGCATCACAGAGCCAGCCCTGCGACATGTGCACCAGAGCCTGAGACCTGCCACAGCAGCGTGCCATAAAGTGAGCCCCTCCATACTGTTGCAGAGTGCCAACGAGCAAGCTATGCCAAGAAAGGGCAAGGTACTGTAGAGCTCGGCATGCCACACAAAGGCCATGCGCTGCAGACCGAGCCTTGCCGCACAGGGGCCACCGCAGAGCAAGTTTGAAGTTTTGGCGCCAGGTGCACATACCTACAAATAAAAAGTATTGCGCCGACTCTGAAAGCACTCGTCAACCCCTACACAAAACTGAAATTTAATTGCCGTAATCTTACCTATCGAAGGCCCCGGGTCTGTAAACCGCAGTGAGTCAGCTAGCTTGGTGCAGGGCAAATTTAAAGCGCCAGCATGCCTGTATCTGCGCCTAGTTGAAAGCATCGGCAGAGGGGGAAAGGGTTAATGACCTGCACATGCCGCCAAAGTAAACAGAGGCCGAGAACGGGTGTGTGCTGGTGGTGGGGGGGATCCGCAATGTGTGAGGTCTCGGCGACATCTCACCAGCGTTAAAAAACCAACAGCTGCATTTGGGCTTGGAGGGTGTGGGAGGGCTCTGAATATGAGGAGGGAGGGGGGAAAACGAAAAACATAAAGAGGCAGGGTTGGAAGGGAAAGTTAAGGCGAGCAATATATGTCTCGCAGAGGATGTGCGCTGCGCAAGCCTCGACCTAGAAAGGGGCGAGTTCGAAAGAAAATAAAGGTGCGCCGACGCTACAGTAAAAGCGTGCAATGCTGCCAAATAAAACCAGCATTTACATTCTAGCCCCCACAGCTAGGGCCGATGGCTGCTGGCGTGAAGCAGCCAGTGGAAGGAGGAGGAGGCATTAATATTTCGAACTTTAATTTTAAAAACTTCCATTTAATAAATGCCTATGTTATGTTATGTTATGTTATTTCTATTTGTAGAGCGCAACTGTTACCCAAAGGTGTCCTGGCGCTGTCTGAAATCCTGAAACAACCGATGGAAAATGAATGTTTTTTGTGGGTTTAAGCAACGAAAAGCCATGTTTTTAGGGCCTTCCTAAAAGTAAGCAGATCCGACATGGCTCTGAGATGCAACGGAAGGCTATTCCAGGCCTTCGCAGCACCGGCAGTAAAGCTTCTGCCTCCCCAGCAGGCTTTACGTACCCTGGGTACCGATACCAATTTTGCCTCTGCTGAGCGTAATGCTCTTTTTGGTACATACCACTGAAATTGTCGTTTGTGAAATTCGGGGCCAACTCCTTGAAGGGCTTTATGGACCATACACATGGCCTTAAAACGAATCCTTTTCCTTATCGGTAGCCAGTGGAGTTTTCTAATCTCGGCCGAGATAGAGGTATATTTTGGTAAACCGGTGAGCAGTCTAGCTGCTGCATTCTGTAAGAGTTGCAGTTTATTCAGAAGTCCTTCTTGCAGGTTAAAATAAAGACCATTACAATAATCTAGTCTGGACATGACTAGAGCAGTAATAACTGTTTGCATGCTTTCTTTAGGCAAGAAAGGCATGATTTTTTTACAATGCAGTAATGCAATCTAAAGCAGGGTTCAGTTGTTATGCAAATACACTGTTTTGCATTTTGAAAGTTCCTTATTATATGTAACATGGATGCCTGTTGCAAGATTTATATGTCACACTCTGATGAGCTGGCGAGTGTGCAGTGGTACTTGGCGCTGTAGCCCCGTGTGTCTGGCTGCATCTCAAGGTAGATGCTGCTGGTCCCGGGTGTTCAGGGTCACACGTTCTGCACGGGTAGGTGCCAGGTGGGATGTTCTTACCCGCTGCAGCCCCTGTCGCCCCTCCATCGGGTCTGCGTGCTGCTGCCACCTCCAGGTGTGAAATACGGGAACCTGCCCTTGACCCTCATAATGACGAGTGACACCCCGATTAAGTGCTGCTCTACAATACAGTGCACTGCGGACCCTGTCAGCGCAGCACCGAGGCCACACAGTCACCGAAAGAGAAGTCACCTGCACTATTCTAGAATAAGCCCCATGAACTTGTACTTGGCACTCAGTACTGGTGTCCAGCCTCGCGCCTTTGTGAGAAGCTGGAGCTGGCCTCATGCAGATGAAGTATTTTGCCCAGGATCACACGTTTTGGTCAAGTGTGGAAATCCACGAAGAGAAATCCGGGCTTGTTGTCTGTATGTAACAAAATATATGTGAGCACCTGTAGTATTTATATCAAAGGAGCACTGTAATCAATCAATCAATCTGGTTTCTTAAAAGCTTGGTGCAGGGCAAATTTAAAGCGCCAGCATGCCTATACCTGCGCATAGTTGGAAGTATCGGCAGAGGGGGGAAAGGGTTAATGACCTGCACATGCCGCCAAAGTAAACAGAGGCCAGGAACAGGTGGGTGCTGGTGGTGGGGGGGATCCGCAGTGTGAGGTCTCGGCGTCATCTCTCCAGTGTGAAAAACCGACAGCTGCATTTGGGCTTGGAGGGTGGGGGAGGGCTCCGAATACGAGGAGGGGGGGGGGACGAAAAACGTAAAGAGGCAACGTCGGAAGGGAAAGTTAAGGCGAGCAATATATGTCTGGCAGAGCATGTGCGCTGCGCGGGAAACAACCATTACAATGCAGTCATTACAACGCACTACCTTTACAACGCAGCTGTAACAAGGCAGCTGCCTTTACATCGCATGCCATTACAACGCATACCATTACAATGCATGTCACTACAACGCATGCCATTACAACGCATACCATTACAACGCATGCCAGTACAACGCATTATAAGGTAAGTAAAGGAGATTTTGTAGTTTTAGGGTGGGTATGGGTTTTGGGGTACATGGGAATAGTAATTTTAACCCCTACACTATCCAACACTTTCCCTACTGTTGCACTCACTGGAGTAGGAATAGTAATTTTTACCCCTACACTATCCAACACTTACCCCACTGTTACCCTAAAATTATTATGCTTTGTAATGGTATACGTTGTAATGGTATGTGTTGTAATGGTAGTTTTTAAAAATGCGTTGTAATGGCATGCGTTTTAAAATCATGCAATGTAATGGTAGTTGCAATGTAAAAACCGCGTTGTAAAGGCATGCGTTGTAATTGTTTGCGTTGTCACTTCATATATTCCCGCTGCGCTAGCCTCGACCTAAAAAGGGGCAAGTTCGGAAGAAAATAAAGGTGTGCGGACGCTACAGTAAAAGCGTGCCGCGCTGCCAAATAAAACCAGCATTTACATTCTAGCCCCCACAGCTAGGGCCGATGGCTGCTGGCGTGAAGCAGCCAGTGGAAGGAGTCGGGGCTTTGGCTGACGCGATTTCCGAGAAGGAAGGAGAGGCCAGGAGGTGAGGCCATCACACGCTATACAGTGTGATGGCCAACACAAACAATCTCTGAGTGAAATCGCCAGCCAGGGAACTCAGCACATAAAGGAGGGGCATTTCCACAAATGCACCAATTATAAGCCAGCATTTTTAAATGCCATGCACATTAGCCAATAGCAATCGGGAGGTGTGCAAGAGCCCACAGAAGAGGATACAACAGATCGAACAGACAGCGCAAGCACTGTCGATTCTCGACCTAAAAATCATATTCACTGAAAGATGTATTTTTAAATTCAGAGTTCAGGAAGCCTAAACCCCAGTTCTCTATATTGTCTCAATGGAAAGTTATGCTTGTAAGGTGTTATAAGGCAACTCCCACGGTAACCTTTGAGACAGGTAGCCTTGCAATAGTGAAAAACAAAATGCACAGTATTTCACTTTCAGGACATACACACCAGTACATGTCCTACCTTACACACATACTGCATCCTGCCCATAGGGGTATCTTGGACCTTCCTTTCGGTTGTCTTATATGTAAGGAAAAGGAAGGTTAGGGCCTGGCAAGTGGGTGCACTTGCCTGGTCGACATGGCAGTAAAAACTGCACGCAGACACTGCCGGGGCAGATCTGAGAATCCTTTGAAAGGCTACTTGTGTGGGTGGCACAATCAGTGCTGCAGGCCACTAGCAGCATTTGATTTATAGGCCCTGGGCACACACAGTGCACTGTACTAGGTACTTAGTAGTAAATCAAATAAGCCAATTATGGAATCACCAATCCATAAACACAATTTACAGCAGGAGCACTTGCACTTTAACATTGAACTGCAGTGAGAAAGTGCACAGAGACACTAAACCAGCAAAAACCAAGTCCAGCATACCATCAAAACCAGGAGGTCAGAAAGCAAAAAAGCAGGTGAAACATGCCAAAAGATGCCAGGTCAAACAGCTGTCTTTGGCAGTTATGAAGGTTTCCGGGTGCACAGTATGGTTAAGAAAACACACCAAGCTTTCTCACCAAAGTTGTTGGGCTGAGAATGTTGGGAAAATGATTACAGTGTGTTCTGGGGATACATGTGCTCGTTTGCAGGGAGGAAGTGGATCATTTGGGGGAGATTTTCACTTCTGTGAAGGATGTCTACATGTATCACCATATAATGACAACATGTGGTTTTGGGCCAAGTACAAAATTAACCCCTTTGTTAAAAACTAGCATGTTAATAGTGTCAGTGGAGAACGAATAACTTGCATCCGATAGCATAGCACAGAAGAATGGAGCAGAGGTAAATTATTAAGTAAAAATTTAGTGCTGACATAAAGGACATGTATCACAAAACCTCTCCCATCGATACATCACTGTCATTTTGGTTGTCGGGCAAATTGATGATCTCCTCAGCTCTGGGTGGGCAGAGAAAATTTAGGCTTAAACGTGCTCAAAGAATTTTCTGAACTATAATGCCAGCCCATTTTGCAAACATTGATGAATGAGCATCACAAAAAGCACAATTCAGTTTAATTATGAGACAGTCGCCACAGTTGTCTGTCTCCTTCATTCACACACTTGAGCTGTAGACTTCCACTCTATCTCACTAAAGATGATTAAATCAAAACAGTGACCCCCATTAATATCTTAATTGTAGATAATGCATGCTGCCATTGGTTCATGGTGTGAAAAATTCAATTTAAGACGTTCACCCAGCTATTTGGTTTTATTTTTTGTTTTCTTTTGGCATTTTGGTTTTAGAGATATGCGGGTATAGTCTGTGCTCTTTCCAGCAACCAGAGTAAATCAACGATAATTACCCTTTATTGCCTGTTGTGAACTACAGTTACCTTATCTAAGGGGCTAAGCGTGCCATTTTCTTCAGCACATGCTTCCAAATACTCCTATGTAGAGGCATGACTTTTGTGGGAGTTGATCTGGACTGAACTTTCTTTTGTAGACAGGGGAGACAGAGAGAGCTTGAAAATATGCAGTGTACACACTACTGACTAAACCACCTGTAAGCTCTGATCATTTCTCTTTTTGGCTCTAGCTACATAGCCGCATTTAAAAGAACATGACATTTGAGTGATTTCCTAAAGTTGAAATGGTTTGATCAGCCGTGCAGAACTGCAGGGAGGGAGTTCCACATCTAAGACCCCAAGTGAAGTATAATCTGCCACATAATGTTTTACAATTAGTTTTCAGAATACAAAGTAAGTGTTATGTGCAAGACCATAAGGTTCTGGCCAGCTGATCACAGATGATCCTCATACCACGGTAAATAGAAAGGTCATCATGGAGGGCTTTATGTAGGAATCTCAATATCTGCAATTTGACTCTAGCTGGCACCAGCAATCAGCGAAAGATGTTCTTACCCTGGACGCATGGTACCCTTGCTTTAGCCTAAGCAAAAGCCTTATGGAGGCATTCTGAATGCTTTGGAGTTCTTGCCAGATACAATGGGGGTCCTCCACTTATAAAGAGGTACCATAGGCTGGGCGGGAGTTCAGTATCACCTCCTCTACCACATGGTGCCCAATAGTTGGAATGATAAAGACAATGGGTCTCAATAAAAATAATTTTAAAAGGCAGATTTTACTACTCCATTAACCTAAAGGAGTAGTCAGTGCAGGTTCATTAAGGACACCCAAGTTACCCACTGGGTTATGATTTGCTGTGCCAGGATTAAAAGAAGACAAAAGGGGTAAAGTATTGAGGAAATGTATGTGCTCCTTCTCTAGATTAATTTGGTTTTGCTCAGATTTACATGAAGACAAATATGTTCCATCCATGTTTGGACTTCATGAAGACAATGACCCAGTGCTGAAAGTTGATTTGCAGCACCCATCTGCACACCACCTGTTTGGTGTCATCTGTATGACAGTAAAATTGTACCTGATGTTCATAGATGATTGAACAAAGTGGCTGTAGGTAAACATTCAAAAGAAGTAGAAACAGTGGACTAACTTTTACATCCCTGACATGGTGCCCAACCTTTCTATCAAGAGATTGTAATACACCGCATTGGAAGTGGTAGCCAAATCCAACAAGCACGGGAGAGATGAAGTAGCTAAATCTGCTGTTTCCAATGCATTACCCTATACATCAAACAGGGTATTTCAGTTCCATGCCTGGCTCACACGAATAAGTGAATTATGTTGAAAAAAAACCAGAGGGTACCATATAAGACTGAAAGTCACCATTTTGCTGGATAACAAAAGTAGAGAAAGGACATGAAGAGGAAATTGTGTGTTTGGTGAAATTTAATTGTTCTAGGGCCTATTGCACAGAATCAGGGGTGCACTCAAAGGGAAGCAAGGGTAATGGCAAAGAGGCAATTTCTTAAGGCCATGCTCCTTATGAATCACAGGCAAGGCCTCTTTTATTTTCTCATTCTTTAATATGAACCTATTAGCCAGTTTTGCAGAGTGCTTGCTGTGGGTGCTTTTAGACAATGGTGTCAGGTTTAATAAGTGATTCGACTGTATGAAACAGTGTCCTGGCTATTGTGGAGTGTTGGAAATGACAGTCTTTTGCGTGGTATTGCCCCAGGTTTTTGCCTTCTTTGACTGAACCCATTTTTGTTGGCCAAAGGGCTCTGTGCACTTTGCTCCTGGTAACCAGTGGTAACGTGTTTGTGCTGTCCCTTATAAACATGGTAAAATTGGCAAACCACTAATTGGCACATTTAATTTCATTATACACCCCCTACTGAATGGTGCTATATGTTACTAGGGCCTGTAAATTAAATGATATAAGTTAGCTGCAGCATTCATAGTGCCACCCAATAAAGTAGCACTGCAAAACATGTCTCAGGCCTGCTATTGCAGCCTGTACTTTTAAACTGCCATTTTGACCTGGCAAAATAAACCTTTTGCCAGGCCTACACCATTCCTTTTAATACTTATAAGTCATCCCTAGGGTAGGCCCTAAATACACATAGTGCAGAGTGCTTTGTATTCAAAAAGTAAGAAATGTACACTTAAGTTTTACATGTCTTGGCATTGAAAAACCTCCAAAGCAGTTTTTCACTGAAGGAATTTGGCTCCTGCATAGAAAAGCCTGGGTTACATTATAACTCCTTATAGTGTATAACTTCAGTTTGGGACTAGCTAGACAATGATTCAAGGCCTCAATTTAATAGTAAATCAAAATACAACATAATAATCAAGTTGGATTTTAACTAACTATTTGGCAAATGCCACTTTTAGAAAGTAAGCAAATACATATAGCGAATGCACTCCTTCCCTTAATTAATATCTTAGTTTTTGCTTTTACTGCGAGTAAATGCGTGCAAAACAGCGCTGTGTATCGTCCCAACACAGCATATCAAAAGATACTGCAAAAAGGTGCACCATTTGTGCACCCAGCTGCTGCACTGCGAGAGTAAGGAAAACAATCCTGGAAAGTAAACCTCATAATCCAAGTTAACCAAATTAATCCATGGTATACCACACGATGTGTCATCCATATATAATCCATAACTTTGCTGCTTATAGAATCACTCCGGAGACATCTATATTGGACCATAATGCTTTATTCTCATTTTCATATGCCTTGTGCTGCCCATCCAAGCTTCAACATAGGCATGTGCGGTCAATCAATCTCGAGACAGCCTCTAAAAACCCAATGCATTTCGAACCCAACAGTTCTTCGTCAGGGGTCACTGTGAAAAAATTAGAGAGAACTGCTAAACCACCCAGTCATAAACAGAAGTGAATGAAATCGGACATGTTCAGTAGAAAGTAGGCATTTTCTTGCATATGCCAAATGTGCCTTTCTGCCAGTGCCCAGGGTCACTAGACTCTTAATGACTCTCCTGTGGTGAAATGTGTATTGCTTCAGAAAGGATCTGAGTGTGGGGAGATGTGGGTCTTCCTGAAAGGATGGCTAGTGAGGATCTGTGCCCCTCTCCTATTTATGCTTTAAGCGGCCTGCCCTGACACTAAATCACACCTTGAGGAAAAGGAGGAACTGGCCACAACCAGTTTTAGAGTTAGACAAAGGGTGTGTCCCCATCCACAGGCTGGCACTGGGCTTAAAAGTGGAATCAACAGAACTTGAAATTAGAACACTCCTGGACCTGTGTGGATCAGAAGAAGGACTGCTCTGCTATCTGAAAATCTGAAAGGAAGACTGGACCTGCGTGCCCTGATCCAAGGATTCCAGAAGTGACTCCAAGGGTCAGTTGGCTGACCTCCTGTTGGAACTACAGAAATGCAATAAGCTTATTAAGTCCCCGAGCAGAAGCCTTTGCTGCATCCCAGCTGACCAGTTCCTACTGGACCTGACCTAGTCCCTTCTGCTGACCTCTGTGGGAGTGAGTCTTGACCCCTAACTGTCTCCAAGGTTCGGGACCCTTGCTTTTGGTCCTAGAGTACTCCTCCCTGCCTAACTTCAAGCTTCACCAGATGCGGGACAGACAACTTCTGTTGCCATTCCCACGGGATTTAACGTCGAGCAGCGCCTGATTGACAGCTTCACTAGACCTGGCGCTGAGCAGCACCTGAGTGACGCCAACAGCCTTCTTTGATGGCTTCACCCGGCCCAACTAAAAGCAGTCGCTGTTTCCCCCCAGACCTCATCCAGCAGCTCCCTGTCTAACCATTCTTCAGCTGCAGCTTGCAGCCTGCCCCGTTGACGGCCAGTCGACAACCACTTTTTCCATCAAACTTTCTAACTCTGAAGGTAAAATGTCCACTGAGACAAACCTGGTCCCGTCCCTATATCTGAACCGTGCTCCATTGCAGTCGGCCTTTACTTTAGACTTTGACCCGGTTAAACTCAACCAGATAACCACAGTTAGTGCTTTGTTCTTTTTGGCACTATTTTTCACTTTAAACTTTAAAATTCATAACTCCAATTCTACTGATTGGAACTTTATAATTTTGATGTCATTTCATTTATTAAAATATTCTCTATGTTTCTAAGTTTGTTTGGGATATTTCTTGTGTTGTGTTTTCACTTTGTTACTGTTTGTTGGTGCACAAATATGTTACACTTTGCCTTTAAGCTAAACCTGACTGTGTTGTGCCAAGCTACCAGAAGGTTAAGCACAGATTTATTTAGTGATTTTTGTGGTTCACCCAGACACATACTGTGTGTTAGAAATTGTGGTTTCAGTTTGGCAGGGTATACACACTGCCCAAGCAGGAGGCACAATCCTAGTCAGGGTAAGTCAGATACACAACCTAAATTAACCTGTGCTCAAAGTCATGTCGCTTGGCACAGAGCAGTCAGTCTTAACTTAAGAGGCAATGTGTAAAGTATTTGTGCAAAACTTAAATTACAGTAACACAGTGAAAACACCGCAAAAAAACTCCACATCAGTTTAAAAGAATAGAGAATATTTATCTGAGTAAAACAAGACCAAAACGACAAATATCCAATTAGTAGAAGTCAAGATATTAATTTTTAAAGATTAAATCCCAAAACACTGCTTAGAAGTCAATAGCGCTGAAAGGTTACTTGAGGTCACACTAGGCCAGGGTAAATCCAAAGTTACGGTCAACCGCGATGGAGGGCAGGCCGACTACACAACCCACAGAGGGCCTGCTGAAAAAGTACCTTTGTATGGCACAAGCGTTGATGTCGAAGCCTCGATGTGTCGGTTCCGATTCTCGCAGTCGGGTTGATGTGTTGGAGCCTCGCCTCGCAGTCGGTGTCGAAGGATCGGCACTGCGTTGAAGTCAAGCCTCACAGCAGCGTCTTCTGATCTGTGCTGCGTCATCGTCAAACCTCGCAGTCAGGACCCACTTCGTTGTTGAATCGGCACAGCGTTGAAGGGCACTGCGGGGTTTCAATCAGCACAAAGGTGTCACTGCATCGATTTTTGCAGATAACAGCTGCAAAACCCACTTCTGTGGCCCAGGACTGGAGGGGGCACCTCAGGCAAGGGGTAGGACTTACAGATGGCAGATTCCAGTAGCATCAGCAGAGTTTAAAGAAGTTCTTTATGACCCTGAGACTGCAGAGAACAGGAGACAAGCCAACAAGCTCTTGGAGAAACTTGGGTTCAAGGATGTAGTGAACAGGTCCAGTCATTCTCACTCCCAGGCAAGAAGCAACAGACAGCAGGCCAACACAGCAGAGCAGGTAGAAAAGTGGCAGTCCCTCCTACAGCACATCAATCAGCAGGCAGCAGGCCAGCACAGCAATGCAGGTAGCAAATTGGTAGTCCCTCCTACAGCACAGCAGCTCTTCTTCCAGGCAGAATGTCCTTGGTTCCAGCAAAGTTCTAATTTGGTGGTGTCAGGGGTCCAGTACTTATACCCAAATGTGCCTTTGAAGTGGGGAAGACTTCAAAAAGTCCTTTGAAGATCACAAGATCCCTGTCTTTTCTATGCTGGTTCCAGTCTCACTAGAGGCACTAGTGGCCCATCTGCCTCGGCCCGGCTCCAGCACCAAAAAACACAATTAAAAGCCTGGGCATTTGGTTGGACAACTCCCTAAACTTTAACCATCAAGCAGCCAAACTTTCAGCCACCTGTTACGGTCTACTGAGACTGTTACAAAAAATTCTTCCCCTACTTCCCTTTCAGGCCAAACAAATCATGGTCCAGGGACTCATTCTTTCGCGCCTAGACTTTGGAAACGCCCTGTATCTAGGGGCACCTCACTCCACCCTACGCAGACTTCAAGTTATCCAAAACTGCGCAGCCCGAACACTTCTGCAGATCCCCCGCCAACTCTCAATCAACAATGGATTAAAGAGCCTTCACTGGCTCCGGGTCAAAGAAAGAATTGAATTCAAGGCATTGTGCATTGCACATAGGACCTTCTGGAAGACGGGCCCAGCCATCAACCACTCTCTGATTTCCCCTTATCAACCGAATAGACAGCTTCGCTCAGCATCTTCCTTCCTAGCCTTAGTGCCCAAGATCAAAAGAAGTAGATGCGGCGGCCGCTCTTTTGCCTATAATTCCGCCAAACTCTGGAATTCTCTTCCCCTTCATCTGCGGGCAGAACCCAACCTTTTACCTTTCCGTAAATTATTAAAAACTCTGCTCTTTAATAAACTGTCTAGACCCTGACCATTTTTTTCACCCGCGTTTTTGTCCGTAGCGCTACGATGCCCTAGGGTAGTTATCGCGCTCTACAAATCGTCTAAAAAAAGGACTGTATGCAGTTCTTTGTGTGGAGACAGGCATAGACCTATTTAGGTGCAAGTGTCAGCTCCTCCCTCCTGAATCTACCTCAGGAAGGCCCATTAGCTTGGTGATGGGCCATCAGGATGCAAATGTCACACCCCTTCCCCCTTTGTGTGACTGTCTAGGGGAAATGCACAAAGCCTGGCTGTCACCCAACTCAGACGTGTGTTCAGAGACAGGCAGAGGCACAGAATGGTTAAAGTAAAAAAATGTCAACTTTCTAAAAGTGCCATTTTCAGACTTACAATTTAAAATCTGACTCCACCATAAATTGTGATTTTAAATTGTGAGACCAGAAACACCAAATTCGGAATCTCTATCTTTTAGCAAGTGGAAATTACACTTAAAAGCTTATTTAAAGCGACCCCAATGTTAACCTATGGGAGAGATAGGCCTTGCAGTAGTGAAAAACACATTATGCAGTTATTCACTACCAGGACAAATAAAACTCAAAAGTGCATGTCCTACCTTTTAAATATAGTGCACCCTGCCCATAGGGCTGTCTAGGGCCTACCTTAGGGTGACATATGTAATAAAAGAGTAGGTTAACTTGCCGGCTTGAAATGGCAGTTTAAACTGCACACACAGGTTCTGCAGTGGCAGGCCTGAGCCATGTTTAAAGGGCAACTGAAGGGGGTGGCACAAGCAGTGCTGCAGGCCCACTAGTAGTATTTAATGTACATGCCCTGTGGACATATAATGCACTTTACTAGGGACTTATAAGTAAATTATATGTGCCAATTGCGGATAAGGCAATGTTACCAAGTTTTGAGTACATAACGTATGCACTTTAGCACTGGTTAGCAGTGATAAAGTACTGAGAATCCTAAAGCCAGCAAAAATGAAGTGAGCAAAACAGGAAGTCAGAAGGCAAAAAGTCTGGGGAAACTATACCAAGGATATCAGGTCTAACATTTTGAATATTAATTGAGGTAGGTTCTCACCCCCTCAACTAATTAACATTAGTTAATGTCTGAGTGTAGAAGGCTGGTTAGTCACAAAGGTAGCCTTGGTATGCCTGAAGATTTGTTGTAGGTCTGACTTTCGAGACAGGTTTAACTTTCTTGCAGATTACGGTTATTCCTAAAAATGTATAAATAATATATGTATATAGAGTTCTACTGTCATTCTCACTTTGCTTGGAACCATGGTGAGAGTCTTTCCTCACATCTAGCTGTTTGTGGATAGAGAGTCAAAGGTTCAGCTGGGTGGTGCTTATAGGGCAGAATGGGTTGATCACTTCACAGATATGGGTTGCTGCAGTTGTAAAGAAGATCAACTAGCCATGGGTATACATTGTCTGTGTTTACAGGATTAAGGATCTGTGTGCTCTGTGAAAAGTGCCCTGTTTGGTTGCAACATACATTGCAGGCCTCCGTTCAAATTATCGTCATACCATGTAGCATCAACTAAGAGGAGGCATCTTACCAGGACCAGAACTCCCAGTTACTTTTCTGCTTAAGGCTTGGATAATGCTTAGATCCTTGGAAAGGCAATATTGCTGTGATTTGTCTGGTGGAACAGCTGTTGGACTGAATTGTGTGGATAGCAGTAGCATACACATGGAGGACATTGATACCATCCATCTGATTGAGACCTGCTTAGAAGAGCCACACAGAAGACATGAAAATGTACAGGATTGGCTTGGACTGAATCTTGGAAGCATCTTTATAACAAAATGATTAGCAACATGTGCATCTTCTTGTCAGAATAGTTAATGTTATGAAGAGTCAAAGCTACATTTTACGCACAGGCCATACTTTTGTAGTTAGTACCTTACATGTTGAAATCAATTCATAATAAGGATCCACTCCTTTGGGTAACACTTATGTTATTCAAATACAGCATGCCAAATATCTACTTTGAAGTTGGTCCAGGACAAACTGTCTGACATTTATTTGATTGAAGGAATTTATGCTCCAATCCTTTGGTACGTAATATATCCTTACGATACCTGTGGTTATATATTTGTCGGCACCGTGCGTTTACATATACTGACACAAGCCTTTCTTACTTTTAGGTGTATCCATTTTAGATCATTCTCGTCCTGATGATTTTCCCGCTCTAAATGCCTATGTTGAGGGGTCAAAATGTCGACAAATAACATATGTGGACTGTGTTTTTAAGAATCTTGATGGTGGATGTCAACACTCGCTTCAGGGGTATGGACTCCAAAACAATCTATTGTCCCTATCAGCAACATGAAAATATATTGTACACAGCACGAATGCACTTTTCAATCACTATATAGCACTCTCACTGCACTGTTACTCTTTAAGTGCACCTTGTATAAGTATTATATTATACTGTGTGAATTGATCAATATATTCATAAATGAGATATGTATAAATAAATGCCCTAAAACGCATAACTGAAACTTGCTTATTTGAGAGGTTTCTTCTACTTTCCCTAAAATAACACTATTGCTGTGGTCGTCAAGGGCTACACTGCCCCCTTAGGTACTAGTTTATTGTTTATTTGTTGTCCAGCCCAGGTCCCTGGGTTACTGAGTTGCCCCTTTTTCTATTTAAATACACTTGGCAGTCGGTGGACTGCGAGGGCTTTTTCAGCAGAATAACTTTTCTGAGCATAATCTCTCATTTCATAGCATGTCTGACCAGGATACTTTGTCCTACACAGAGGACTATATTGACAAAATATTAAAAGGCCCCTCTTTTCTCAGTAAAATTCCGACGAGAGTATTGGAGGCTTTACAGGACAAGATTACAAGACTACAAATCATAAAGAAAAAATTGTTCCGTACACAGTTGCATGGTCATTTGATGAGAGAATACTTACAATCAAATGTAATTCCGCTAAGATTACAAGTGAGGAATGAACCAGTGATGTTTCGTGAGGACCTGAAATACTAAAATAATTTCAGTTTTGTGGCCAATCAATGCTCAAGGCACTGGATGATGTTGGCCATTGACACAGCATTAGAACACATAAGCAAGTTACAAAAAGAAATTGAGGAACTTACAAGGGAAACCCTAGACGACACTGCACTCACAAGCACTAAAGAGACCTTCAAAGCCCTCGAAAAAACATCTGCAAAGTTTACCGTTGTCACCCAACAGAAGAAACTGGACAAGCTAGCCAAGGATATAGCAAAATATGACAAGAATTTGACTTAGCTTTACCTAAGGAAGGATTACTATAACCAAGACGATTCAGGCAGATACGTCAATAGTGGACGAAGAGGTTACAGGAAGTACACCACCTTTTCAGACACGTCTGCAGACAACGAGACACCAGGACCGAGCTCAGTGTTCAACCAAGGGGAATTAAATCACCCAGATCCCCAATCTTTTTTAGACAAGAGACAGGGGGAGAGGACCCCAGAGGGGTTGAGAGGAAGGGGCAGGAAATGGATGTGTTTCTATCAGGACCACGGGGAACACCAAACAAGGCAGCAACAATACTCCTGGTAGGACAGGATATGCCTACCACTACCACCAACATACAAAATAACCCCACCACACAAACTATGGCCCCAATCTTCAATCTGCCCAAATACAGATTATCACTTGAAGAGACATCAGTTCTAAGTAGGGGACTCTCCTTTGTTCCTACTGTTCACCCTAACTTCTTTGAGGTGAAGTTAGAAATGCAAAGATTCTTCAGGAAAGTTCGCCTGAATCATTTCTTTGCAAGAGACACATCACATTCCTCACAAGATGCCAAGGGTCTTCAACCACCATCGGCTTTCACGCCATCATCCCACACCATGCCTAGTAAAATTCTAGCATTTGAAAAAATGGTGTTCAAAGACATAGAAGCACTCAGCAAAGAGAGAAAGAAAGTGAAGTACAATTTCACTTACAGCAAGACTTTGGCTACGGGAGACCTTAAATAGAATATGGAGGTGGTAATAAAGTCAGCTGATAAGGGTGGTGGCATAATCATTCAGGATGTGACTGAGTATCGAGAGGAGATACTGATTCCGCTGGGCAGCATAACTTGTTAGAAAAAGATCAAAGTGATACCACTGGTATACTTAAAAGCAAGATTGTAGAAATCACAAAGAAAGGTTTAGAGCAGGGCTTCTTAAGTAAAAATGAGCATGCGTTCCTTAATAGAGAACATCAGAGGATACCAGTATTGTATACTTTACCGAAAATCCACAAACGATTAATAAAGCCGCCTGAGAGACCCATTGTCTTGGGCCGTGGCTCTATTTTGGAGCCACTGTGCCAATATTTAGAGCTATTTTTTAAACCCTCTGTACCCCTAACTAATTCGTAGATTAGGGACAGTATGCATTTTATGAATACTTTTGAAGGGTTGCCATTTAACATATTGATGGACACCCTTGTTACTATGAACATGCAATCACTATCTACCAACATTCCCCAGGCAGAGGCCATAAAGTTGATATCAGAGCTAATGGACACATGAACAGCCGGTACATTTCCCCACTTGGTTCTTGGTGTCACTAATGTAAATAGCCATGGGCATGAACTACTTTCAGTTTGGCAACTGTTTCTGTTATCAAATCATAGGAGTTGCTATGGACGCAGGCTTTGCTCCAGATCTGGTTAGTCTGTTCAAGGCCCACTTTGAGACACACAAAATCTTTGTAAAGGATAATTTAGATTTTTCACAGCCTGATGGGCAGAAAATCTGGTTTTATTAAAGACACAGAGGCTACGATTATGCAAATCTCCTTTATTGCTAGCTCACAGCAGCAACAATTGAAGAATCTAGAACTTCAATAACATTCTAATAACTTATAACCTCTTCGACGCTGCGCGAATTCTCCCGCTGTGCGGGAGAATTAATGAGCAGGCGTGGTTTGGACGGCCCCCGGCCGTCCTCCGCACACGCCCACCGTGACGTCGGACAGCCGTGGGCCGTCCTGAGCACCGAAGAGGTTATAATCAGTCAGCACGTAGCATTATCCTTTCTTTGTTGATGTTGTGAAACTGAACCGCATAACTTCTAACAGTTTAAATTTCCAATTGCAGCTTTTTCTATTCTGAAAAATAAAATGGAAATACAGTCAGTAAAAACTTTACTCCACCAGTGAATGTTTTCAGTGGTGGGTTAATCTTAGCCTCTGTGTCTTTAATAAAATCCAGATTTTCTGCCCATCAGGCTGTGAAAAATCTAAATTTGATGGCATGACAAGGAGGCTAACATTATGCAAGTTTAAAGTGCATTTAAGACATTATCAATACTGCTTGTAATAGTTCTAAAATAACAGCTTTTAAACATTGTTTCGTTTGACCAATCCGCAGTTCTAAGGATATCTTGTAGGCCTTCCCCTAGGATGAAAGCTTTGGAGGCTGAGGCGCCCCTAAGGGAATGTGCACCAAATATAGTGCTGTCTATACCCTCTTCTTTCATTACCTCCTTGACTCATCTAGCTAAGGTGGGGGATGAGACTGATTTATGAGTTGATGTATAGGATAACAGCATTTGATCTGTATTTCCCCTCAGGGTCTTAGTCTTTCTCTCATATTCCAGCAAGCATTTCACCACACAAAGTCTTTCATTCTGAGGAAAAAAAGGGTAAATGATAGAAGTTGACATTGTCTTGGTTCAACTTTTTAAATAGAAACAAATCCCTTTGGGTTGGTAGGCCCTACTGTTGATGTCTAAGGCCTTTACGTCTGAGGTTTGTCTAAAAGATACCAGGCAGAGTAAAACTGAGTTTGTAGGATATTTTTTTAGGGATAAATTTGAATTTTCACCCCAACCTTCTAGAACTTGTAGAACATCTCTTACGTCCCATAGAGCAGCATATTTTGGGTTAGTAAGTTTTGTCCCACAGATACTCATTCAACAAGGCAGTGGCCTGCTGCAATAGCTGACCTATAAACATTGACTGTTCTGTAAGAGAGTCCTGATGTGAATAGTTTGGATAAGTAGTTGATTACATGAACTAAATTATTTGAAACAGGATTATAATTCCATTGAAGACACCAACGAACCCATTTCTCCCAAGCCAGTCTATATGCTTTCCTTGTGCCAGGTGCCCATGACTCTGATATGAGCTTGAAAGCATCTGCCGAAAGGCCTGCGATCTGCCATTGTCTCCTGAAATCCTCCAGGCCATCAGTGTCAGAAGACCTTGCTCTACCAGAGGGTGTAGTTCTCCTTCTGGGCCTATTATTATTCCCTTGAATGTTGTTATTCAGATCGGGAAGTCTATTCTCATTTCCAGTAAGATTGGGAACCATGCTTGGGATCTCCAGAGGGGAGTTATCACCACTGTGATTTCTTTGTTCCTGCGAATGTGCACTAACAGTCTCGGAAGCATGACAAATAGAGGGAAAGCATAAGGTGTTAGTCCCTTCCAATTCTGAAGGAAGGCATCCACCCCCAATGCCTGAGGGTCCGGTTTTCAGCTGAAGAATTTTGGTAATTGAGTGTTCAATCTGTCTGCAAAGAGGTCTACCCCGAAGGGACCCAATATTGACTGGATGGTAAGAAAAGTTCCCTTGTGTACTCTCGAATTGCTGGAATCTTCGAAATTCCTGGAGAACCAATCCACAACCCTGTTGCTCATGCCCGGAATGTGTTCCTCTACTACTGAGATGCCTTTGTTGAGGCAGTAACCCCAGAAGAATTTGGCTAAATCCGTGAGACCTTTCGAGTGGCCCCCCCCATCTTGTTGACATATCTGCCTGCGGATACGTTGTCCATTCGTAGTATCACAGAGCATTTCATTAATCTTTGGTGAAGCAGCGGACTGCAAAGAAGCCTGCCAGTAATTCCAAGCAGTTGATGTGTAACTCCTTCTCCTGTTCTATCCAGCGGCCCCCTGTTGTTAAGTTGTCACATTTTGCCCCCCATCCTTCTAAGCTTGCATCTGAGTCTATCAATATTTCCGCTTTTTCCCTGAAGATGACTCTCCCATTCCAAGCTTCTGCATTCTATAACCACCAGAGTATTTCTTTCCTTGAATCCAAGTCCAGACTTAATATTTGGGAATAGGATTGGTCTGCTCTGAACGCTATGGCTTTGAGCCTTTGAAGAGCTGGGTAATATAAGGGACCTGGGTAGATAGCTTGGATCGTTGAGGATAGGAGACCCATAATCTTTGCTAGGGCTCTTAGATGGAACTCTTTTTTCCCCTAATATTTTACTCAGTTCTTTGCAGACTTTTCTTATCTTTTCCCCAGGTAATTTTAATTCCGCTCGTGTTGTGTTTATAACAGAGCCCAGGAACTACGTTTCCTGGCTTGGGATTGTGCAGGACTTCTTTTTGTTTATGATAAAGCCTAAGTGTTCTAACAGATTTATGGTAAGGTCTGTGTTTAGTGATACTATTTCTTTGGACTGGGCCATTATAAGGATGTCGTCTAAGTAGATTATTAGTCTTACTCCCCTTGACCTGAGCCATCGTGGTATGGGGCAAAGAACTTTGGTGAAGCACCAAGGGGCTGAAGATAGACTGAATGGGAGGCTGCAGAACTGCCAACCCTTTCCGCCCCAAGTCAATTAAAGGAATTTTTGATGTGGTGGCCTGATAAGGATGTCGAGATATGCATCTTTGAGATCTAGGCGGCTCAGTCAGTCCCCTTTCCTTAACACGTCTTGTAGGAGGTGTACTCCTTCCATTTTGAAGTGGTGGTAAGTCACCCATTCATTCAGTTCTTTTAGGTTTATCACTGGTGTTAACCCCTTGTCTTTCTTTTCTACCAAGAAGATATTGCTTACGAACCCACATTGTGTGCCTTCATGAATTGCACCTTTGGTTAATAGTTCTTCTACTTCCTGTGATACTAGGATTGAATCCTTGTGTGAGAAAATCATTTCCTGGGGTATTCTTCTCTGTACCGGGGTACCAGTGAATTCTATTCTGTATCACCTCACTGTTTCCAAGATCCAAGTGTCTTGTGTCACTATGTTCCATTTCTCAGAGAATTGGGCCAATCTCCCTCCCACCTTTATATGGGTATGTGAAATGTCTTTGGTAAGTCTTACCTGCAGAGAAACCTCTTTGTCTCCTCTCTCCTCTGGATCCTCTACCATGAGCTCTTTGTTTCTGTGGGTAGAAGGTGGAGTGCGAGCCGAAGCATGGTTGGAATCTTTGCCCGCATCCCATGTAGGGACTTTAAGTGCCTTGGCCACTGCCTGGAAACTGACCCTCTTTCTCCTGGCCCTCTCAAAAACTCTGTCTTGGAATACTTTTTTAATGTCCTTCTGGGATTTTTAAATGGAGCTGAATGCCCCTACATATTTTGCCATGTCCCTGATATAATTGTCTCCAAAGAGTAGCCCTTGAGCTGAAGCTCCTCCTTCTTTCGTGGCCAATTCTACCAGTTTTGGGGATTTTTTTAATGCAAAACGCTCTTCCTTCTCTCATTTGAGAGTGCTGTGTTGGCGTTCCCTAGGAGACAGATGGCTCTTTGCACCCATTGGCGTAACTCCTTTGGGTCAGTTAGGGAATCATCAAGGTAGGACCCTTCCTCCATTTCAAACATTTTTGTGAGTGCTCCGCTCAAGTCGAGTAAGCGGTCCTGGCATGATTTTAGGCCCTTATCAATACCTTTCCTTGGGCCTTTTCCTCCTTTAGCGATAAACGCCACTACCTTTGGGTCTAGTTCTGGGGTTAAGGCGACCTTGTCTGGTAAGGAGGGGCGTGGACATTCAGATCTCAGGCGTGATCTGACTTCTTTGGGTATTTCTTTGCGAAGCCAAAGGAGAGATATTTTGCAATATGTTGGGCAGGGGTCCACTCTGGGGATAGGGGGTGTTTGATCAGAAGTGGGTCAAAAATACTTTTTCCAAATGGGTCCATAATGCCCATCTTTGACGCAGAGGCCTTTGGTGCCTTGTCATTGTTTTCAATATTCTCTTGATCGATATCCTCAATGTCCGCATCCAAGTCGGATGAGTAGGACATGTTAATTTCGTCCTCTAGATCTTTATAGCTCTCAAAGGGGGTAGGTGTTGGGCCTTTTTGCTGCCCATCTGTAGTGCCTGAGACACCTTCTGATTCACGGCCAAAGCGTGATGTCATTAGGTTGGAGCGTTTTGATTTCTTAAGCCCTTTTGTTGTGTTTTCCCCAGTGCTCCTTTTCCTTTGGGCCTTATTTACCCCGTCTACCCGTTCAGGGTGTCTTGAGCTAGCGGTTGGCCAGCCTCCTTGGGAAAGGTCCTCCAGTGTTTTATTGATTGTATCATCTAATGACCCAATTAATTTATTAATGTCTTTATTTATTTGCCCTTCCATCCTATACTCCATGCTACTCATTGAGGGGTCGAGGGACATGTTGGTAGGTAAGTAATTGTCAGCGCTGTTGAATTCTGTCTGCAGAAATAGTTGTTGACAGTTGGTTAGATTACAACTGCCAGAATTCATCTGGTTTCCGAAACTATCTAAATGGCAGTTGTAGTCTATTTAGTGTTATGTTCCCAATGTTTTAAGATGGCCACTGAGTGCACTCAGGGCCTTTCCTCTAAAGTCCTTTCTTTATTTCCTATGTTATCTTTTTCCTGTCTCTTTTTTTGTTTGTTTTTACTTTATTAGAGCTCTGCTGTGTGTGTGTTATGAGGGAGGGAGATCCTGTCTCCTTCCGACCGGTAAGTTACTTTTATTTGTTTTAATATATTTATTTATTTTTTGTTGAATTAGCGTGGCATGCAGTGCGATCCTTGATGTTCGCTGCAATCGCTGATTGATTTTGTTCTCCGTAGTTTTCAATTAGCTATGAGGCCAGTGACACGTGCCGTGTTGTTACGCGCGTTCACCGGTCACAAGCTTTTTGTTCCTGCGAGCCGGTCTCTTGCTGTGTCCAGCTCGCGTATGCACGTTGAGTGGGGTCCCGTTGCTGTAGCAGCGGGACCAGCCTTTGTTTGTGCTTTGGGTGGGATCCTGTTGCCGTAGCAGCGGGACCGACCTTTGTTTGGTTTTGAAGGCCTGAGTCGAGCGCGTGCTCAGGCTCAAGGCTTTAAGCGAACACGAGGTCGGACTCGGTAGAGGGTCCGACGAGTTGACAGATTACACTACAAAAAGTCAGCAAAAGGTCACCAGCCAACATGCAATATTTTAGAGGATTAGAGAGAGGTCTACAGGTAGGGGGTTGGGTGGGGTGTTAGCTTAGCGCATTAAGTAAATAAATTAGCATATAGTATTAAACGCAAGAAAGTTGATAGAAAAGTGTACTTATCTGTGAGCAGCAACAACAAAGAAGGGAAAATGCTACGTGCTGACGGATTTTATAAGTTATTAGAATGGTATTGAAGTTCTAGATTCTTCAATTGTTGCTGCTGCGAGCTGGCAAAAAGGAGATTTGCATACTGTTAGCCTCCCTCCGTGTCATGCCATAGAATCCTATTCTTGAAATAAATAACCAAATGGTCATGATATATCTGATCTGGAGGGGTCCCACAAATAAGCTACACCTTTTTCATACAAGGCTTAATACCTGGTCCAATTCACTATTGGAACAGAGCAAGATTAACATCTCTTTCAAGGACCTCAGTGTGGGATCAGACCAAAATAGGATTTTTGTGTCCATATATAGAACGCCATCTGAGAGAAACACCCTACTACACTACTCCAGCAGTCACCCGAGAAGCTTGTAAGACAATCTACTGTTTGGGCAGTTCCTGCATATACCCAGGAACTGCACCAGGAGAACAAACTACTTCAGGGAGACAGACACACTTATCAGTAGATTGATTGAAAGGGGTTACCCTAGATGCTTGGCCAAGCAAGCCAGAAAACGTGCATGGTACAACCACCGGGAAGATCTCCTAGAGCCTCGAGTTAGAAATAACACCATGGACAGAATTGTCTGTGTTACTACATTTAGTCCAGTAAGCAATGAGGTGAAAATAATTATGAAGAGACATTGGAGTGTAGTGGAGGAACATCTCACACAAATAAAACACCTTTATTCTCCTTTAAATGAGGAAAGAACCTTAAGGATGCCCTGGTAAGGGATGCTCTTCCCCAACCACCTAGAGCCATTCTAAACACACTATGGGGACTCCCGGCAGTAGTGGATCACCACAAATGTCGACAATGTGCGGCTTGTTAATTCAGTTTGAACAGAAGTAACTTCACTCACCAGGATGTGGCTGTTGCTCTAACAAGTTTCAGCAATTGTAATACGCAGGATGTAATCTATGCGATTTGGTGTCCCTGTGAAATTTTGTTTATTGGACAAACCATGCAGAAAGTGAAATGTAGAATTCTGCAGCACAGGAGCAGAATAAAGTGCGGCACAGTAGGGGCACCTCTGGTCGAACATTATCATCGATGCACGGCGACGCCCGTTGCCTCTACACGCAAGCTTCATGGAGCACGTCATGTTCAAATAACACACACCCTTTGGCACTCATGCTGGGAATCCACGCATGGGCAGGGTTTCATTAGCAGTAAGTGTGGAATCCTTTGGCAGCAAGGCTAAGAGTCTGCCTTAGTTGCTCATAGAATTGAACTTTAACTTTCATTTTCATTATTTCTTTTCAGTTTACACAAACTGAATAGAAAGCTCATCTTGAAAGGGGGCCTCTCGCTTCACTTCGGATGATTAATGCTTCTATTGCTCATGCGGGTGTGGTGAGTTTTCTTGCCAATCCATAGAGATTAAGATAAGATTGGCAACTACAGAAGGTGTTTGAAATGTCGAAATAATCGCAGACATTCATTTTTCATTTAGAAATTTCGGTCCTGATACCATCCCGTGCTGGGTTTCTTGAAGCAATTCGCCGTATCTTTAAATGGTATGTTTTAGGCCATGTTTGCATATTTAATGATCGTTTTGGGAAATACACTCACTTGTTGTATGTCTATTTTCAGCATCTCCATTGAAGGTGCAACAATGTTATACTGTCATAACCAGCTTTACCGTTTTTGAATACCTTGGTAGGTTTAAATACCACTTGATAGAGTGTAATGCCAATCAGCCTAGGCTTATTTAAATCATTGATTCCTTTTGAAATTTCATTTTCAGGGTGTGCAAACTCAATTTTGAAGTGGTGCTTAGGAACTGTGTGACACTTCTACATATATGGGACTTTAAATAACCAAAGAAATTTAGGGGTAGGTAACACAGGTCTACCCTGCCTGTCTCAATGAACTCCTAATAAGGGGCCACTCCTTTGGGTAACACTTATGTTATTCCATTACAGTATGCCAAATATCTACTTTGAAGTTGGTCCAGGACAAACTGTCTGACGTTTATTTGATTGAAGGAATTTATGTGCCAACCCTTTGGTATGTAATATATTCTTACAATACCTGTGGGTATATGTTTGTCAGCATTGTGTGTTTAAATATACTGACACAAGCCTTTCTTAGTTTTAGGTGTCTCTGTTTTGGATAATGCTCGTCCTGATGATGGCCCAGCTCTAAATGCCTATGTTGAGGGGTAGAAACCTTGACAAATAACATATGTGGACTGTATTTTTAAGAATCTTAATGGTGGATGTCAACACTCGTTTCATGGGTGTGGACTTCAAAACTATCTATTGTCCCTATCAGCCACATGTATATATGTTGTACATAGCACAAATGCACTTTTCAATCACTATATATCACTCTCACTGCACCGTCACTCTTTAGGAGCACTTTCTATCAGTATTATATTATACTGTGTGAATTGATCAATATATTCATAACTGAGATATGTATAAACAAATGCACTAAAACACATAACTGAAACTAATTTGAGAGTTTTTTTTCTACTTTCCCTAAAATAACACTATTGCCGTGGTAGACAAGGGCTTCACTACCCCCCAGATGGACCAGTTTATTGTTTAGTTATTGTCCAGCCCAGGTCCCCTGGGTACTGGATTGCCCCTTTTTCTGTTTAATTGTTCTTAAAACTTGCTAAAAGTGGCATATGTAAAACTGTAATGATAAATTCAACTTTAGCATTAAAGAGGTTTTATCATTACAATTCCATCGGTGCTAAAATGATAGCTCTGCCTACTTCCAGTTGGGAATTACACTTATTAGATGTAACAAGGAATCCCCAATGTTAAACTATGGGAGGGGTAGGCCTCACATTAGTGAAAAACTAATTTCTGAGTTTTTCACTACCAGGACATGTCAAACTTAAAATTATATGTCCTGCCTTTTATTTACACAGCACTGTGTCCTATGGGCTACCTAGGACATACCTTAGTGGTGGCTTTTGTGTAACAAAAGGGAAGTTTACAGCTTGGCAAGGGGTTTTAACTGCCAAGTCAACATGGCAGTGTAACTGTACACACAGGCCCTGCAGTGGCAGGCCTGAGACATGTTTAAATGGCTACTGAAGTGGGTGACACAATCAGTGCTGCAGATCCACTAGTAACATTTAATTTACAGGCCCTGGGCATATGTAGGGCATTTTACTAGGGACTTATAAGTAAATTAAATATGCCAATTGTGGATAAGCCAATGTTACCATGTTTTAAGTAGAGAGCACGTGCACTTTATCACTGATTAGCAGTGGTAAAGTGCCCAGAGTCCTAAAGCCAACAAAAATGAATTCAGAAAAAAGGGAGGAGGAAGGCAAAAAGTTTTGGGGTGACTCTGCAGAAAGTGCTAGGCTTAAAAACTGTTTTCCCTTCTTTCTATCCTTCCATCTTCCCATCTTTTCCCCTTTTCAAACTTTCTCTCTCTTGTTTTTAGTCAAAGTCTGATGATGAAAGATAAGCCCCGGTTCAAAAATAAGTGCCTATGAGCCCTACCTGCAGTGACTAGCTCATGTTAAGCACAGCACTATGCTGATTTAGTGTAAAATAGTCTTCTGCAAGGCTTTTTATTAAGGGAAAGTAGTGCTTCTATAATCATAAAGGATGAGCACAGAGTAAAACGAAATCTGAAGGCCATTTCTACAATATAACTATGATTCACAGAATAAAAGAGACACCCCTTTATCATATGAACATCTATGTATTCAGCTCAGTCCAATATTGTAAGTATAACACAAAATATTTATTCTGAGTTAGAAGTGACAGTGCAATAAAATGGTGCTCCTGTTCTTCAATGCAACCCTAAATAATTATTTAGAAGCAAGGGTTTGGTGGGTGTTACCAAGGTTCACACTCAATTAGTCAAAACCCCTAATCTGTTGAAGCACAAACCACATCGGTGGTTTCACCCAGATACCACCTAAAACAGGATTCTAGTGCTTGGTGAGTGATTCTGTGCTTTATTTTATTGTGTTTGTTTTTCAGAGGGTAAATACATTCCTCAATAGTTTTCTTGCATCATAAAACCAACAGAATGTCTAATTTTGATTTTTCAAAAGATCTTTTTTATTTTTAGATCAATGTGAAAGACAGGGGAACAGCCGACACGTGTTTCGCCCAAAGGCCAGCAGGCCAGGGCTTTCTCAAGGCTGATTAGAATGTACAGGGATCACAAATAGTGGTAGTGTAGAAGAGATAGAAAAAAGTGGAGGAGAAAAACCACAGAAAACATAATACCACGTTGGTGACAATTCGAGACATGAAGTGGTATATAGTTATAAAATACCAAGTGTAAGAAAGGCATTAGCACAGGGTTATCAAAGAAGAGATAGGTGCAGGATAGAAAAGAAGTAAAAGAAAAATTGGCATATGTGTAGGAAAGGGAAAAACAACGAGGTGTATTAAAATAAAATAAGGAGAGATAAGTGCATGTAGTTAAGGAACAGATAGATTCAACCAGGTACCCAAGACCAACAATAAGATTGGTGAGGAATAATAATATGGAGAGGAAGAAATAAAGTAAAATACAAGCGGATTAGATTAACATCAAAATATTCAATTATTAACAAATCATAGCAGGGTGCGCCTTAACAAAATTCAAGGTTACATGTACAATTTGAGACATGGATGAGTTACTCATCAATTACTTAATACACGTTGGTTTGAATTGAAACAAACAGAATACTTGATTTTGTGCAATTTGCCGATATAATCAGTAATCATGTCAGTCAAACATATAATATGACACATTATACAAACTGATTTTGAAATGTGGCGCTATATATACACAAGAAACTATGTAGTTGTCAAAGTTAGTATTATAAGCAAAAGATACTGGCTTGAACACACTGATAGTTATTATTGGCTATAGATAAGCTGATAGGGCTAAGCATAATTTAGAATAGTCGAATTCAACTTACCAGATCAATGTTTTCAATTATGGCGTGTTTGTTGCCTAAAAAAGTTATGAGATTGAAGATGAAAAAAGGCATGGAGGAACAACCAGCAGGGTGAGGAAAACATAGAAAGGTTAAGTGCTTATGATTTAGATGGCCAAAGAGTTCTGCTAGATTCATTAAATATAATGAAATATAACGCATTAATGCGGGCGCAGGCTAAAGACTGTGTCTAACATGGTCAGAGATGATATATGAGGCTGCAGAAAAACAAATAAGAAAACGCGAGCCAAAAACTAGAAAAACGTGGTGGAGGAAAGGCCTCTGGAGCACAAACATCTACCGCCTGGTAGGCCGATTATAGCAGGAATAAACTCCATCTGTTCCAAACTGGGTGAATTCATTGACTTCCATCTCCAACCCCACATGAAGGACTTACCATCATTTATAAGAGATACCCAAGACATTTTGCTTAAACTGGATAACATACATTGGGATTCTGACTATACTCACAACCATAGACGTTGTCAGTCTATACACATCTATCAGACATGAACATGGAATAAATGCTGTGAGAAGAGTACTATCCACCAAACCAGCACACTTTATTGAGTTCAACCAAATGCTACTGGAGATGCTGTTCTTCTGCCTAACAAACAACGTGTTCTGTTTCAACTCTGAATATTTCTTACAACTTCAGGGCAGTGCAATGGGGGCTAAATGTGCCCCACCATATACCTGTATCTTCATGGGAGAGGTTGAAAGGTACTGGCTGTGGGACGAGATATACTCAGAATACACCCCAAGGATACTATTCTGGGGGCGATTCATTGACGATATCTTGTGTATATGGCAGGGACCAGAAGGGAATTTACAATCATTTCTCAATGAAATCAATGAAAATAGATGGAACATCAAAACTACGTCCCAATATTCAACGTCGGAAATAGACTTCTTAGACATAACAATTTTTTCACAAGACGGGAGACTTCAAACAAAGGCCTTCCGGAAACCCACTGCGGCCAATTCAATTTTGAGAGCGGACAGTTGCCACCCCAAATCAACAATCAATAATATCCCCAAAGGGGAATATCGGAGGTTGAGGCGTAACTGCAGTACCGTGGAAATATACAAAACAAAAGCAACTGATCTAACACACAGATTGGAACAAAGAGGCTACAAACACCTACATTTAGAAACAACAGCATCAGACTGCACAAAAATTCCACGACAGGAACTACTAACAACGAAAAACATAGAAAATGACACATCGGGAACCAACAAAATCAGGTTTTTGACAGACTATCACAATGGACACTACCACATTCGTAAAACTCTCCAAAAGCATTGGTATTTGATAGCAAATAACATAACCATTAAGGATCAAATTCAACCCTTCCCACAAATGGGCTTCAGACGGGCAAGAAACTTGAGACAGACTTTATGCAGATCTGAGTTTATAGACAAAAGGAAAAAAACGGAATCACACTTTCTGTCTAAACCCCAAGGGTTTTATACTTGTCAAAACTGCAATGCCTGTAAATTAGGCATCAACAAACAAAAGGAATTTGTATCACCAGGCAATCAAAAAATGAAAATCAAAGAGTGGATTAACTGCAATTCCATCTACATAATCTACATCATCATCTGCCCATGTAACAAAATCTACCAAGGCAGCACCATCAGACCTTTGAAGATCAGAATCCTTGAGCACTACCGAAATATTCACAAGCCAGAAATAGGACCACCGCTGACAGAACACTTCGAGGAACAACATCCACACAATAAGACATTCAAGTTCTTTGGTTTGGAACATGTGAAACGTCTACCCAGGGGGGGTAACCGAGAACTGAGAATGAGACAAAGAGAAAGTGAACTTATGTTACGTATGGACACAGTGAAAACTGGACTTAATAAAGATTCAGAAATGCATTACTGGTTGCACTAGTAAACCATCTAAAGCTCGCCTGTAAGCAGTTTTCTACACGATGAGTTAGAGCCCTGACTAGTCCTCCCTCTATCTCAGCTACTTTGAGATCGTTTTTGACTCTATTCTTTACATGATACGTCACCGTTGTGACTTTAAGAGCCACAATGGATCACTTACTTAGACCTTGCCTTTCTTACACGCAATTTATCTTAACGAAAAATGCCGCCAAACACATCATTTGTTTCTCATCCCTACTAATCTACAATCTTATTCAAACAGTTTTTCGTTTAACAGCCCCATGCACTTTCATTGTTTACCCGTGCCTTTTGTGGTACATATCATTATCGACTCTAAACCGATTCTTTCGGTCTTATCTGCTTTCCACCAAACATCCCTTGCCAATTCAGAATTTAGCCCGCATCTTTCTCTACCCGGCACCCTTTCCCGGGCCCCTAGCATGCCTACTGGTCTGTATCCAGTTGCCATCCCTGTATTTATTTGGTCATTGTCTGTTCTGATACACATTACCTTGATGTATTTCATGCTTTTTAAAAATATATTTTTTCTCTTTCTATTTCTCTATTAGTTTAGATCATTTTACAAATTCCTAGTCATGAACGTTTATTTTAAGTTAGCTGATTGCAGCCTCGAACTGCGTCTGTTTCAACTGTGACTAATCACCTTACGGCGCCTCTTGAATTGCCTTTTGACATTCAAGCCTACTTAGTGCTTCCGGTCAAGTTAGCTGACTGCAGCCTTGAACTGCGTCCGTTTCAATCATGACTAATCACCTTTACGGCACCTCTTGAATTGCCTTCTGACTTTCAAGCCTATTTAGTGCTTCCGGTCAAGCAATCTTGCAGCCAACAGACCGCAACGAACGCAGCACTTTACAGACGTCTTTTCGCCCGACTTCTTTGGGATTTCCCTGTAAGTAATTTTTCACATACTTTCCCCTCGGTCCATGTGTGGGGAGGGGGGGTTTTCACTCTGTATCTTGCTTTTGAGATAATTCTCTTATCCCGTTACTTTAGTCTTGGGCTCGTTTTTTCAGATTTGTTTATCTTTGGGATTTCCCTTAAGAATTTTTCCTCCTGTTTTCCCCTTACCCCGCGGTCCTTCTAAGGGGAGGGGTGATTCCAGCCTGTATTCCACCCCTCCTTTTTGTTTCTGAGGCTTTTCCTCCATCGTGCTTTTAAAGCCCTCGGCTTTTCCCATCTTACTTTTTTCTCCCTCAGCTGCGGTTACCGTTTCCGACCGCGTTAAACACAGTCTCTAGCCCATGCCCGTATCATTGTATGCTCCTTATCTGTGCTTCTCACTGCCTTCAGTTTGTCATACACTTTATTGATGTATGGCTTTTCTGTTGCTTTACAGGCTTAATTTATTTGCCGTTGTCCCCAGGGCAACCTCCGACGACCCTCGATGCGCAGAACACGATGCATCTTGCATTCAACTGCCTCTTGCTCCAGAGGCCTTTCCTCCACCGCGTTTTTCTAGTTTTTGGCTTGCGTTTTCTTATTTGTTTTTCTGCAGCCTCATATATCATCTCTGACCATGTTAGACACAGTCTTTAGCCTGCGCCCGCATTAATGCGTTATATTTCATTATATTTAATGAATCTAGCAGAACTCTTTGGCCATCTAAATCATAAGCACTTAACCTTTCTATGTTTTCCTCACCCTGCTGTTTGTTCCTCCATGCCTTTTTTCATCTTAAATCTCATAACTTTTTTAGGCAACAAACAAGCCATAATTGAAAACATTGATCTGGTAAGTTGAATTCGACTATTCTAAATTATGCTTAGCCCTATCAGCTTATCTATAGCCAATAATAACTATCAGTGTGTTCAAGACCGTATCTTTTGCTTATAATACTAACTTTGACAACTACATAGTTTCTTGTGTATATATAGCGCCACATTTCAAAATCAGTTTGTATAATGTGTCATATTATATGTTTGACTGACATGATTACTGATTATATCGGCAAATTGCACAAAATCAAGTATTCTGTTTGTTTCAATTCAAACCAACGTGTATTAAGCAATTGATGAGTAACTCATCCATGACTCAAATTGTACATGTAACCTTGAATTTTGTTAAGGCGCACCCTGCTATGATTTGTTAATAATTGAATATTTTGATGTTAATCTAATCCGCTTGTATTTTACTTTATTTCTTCCTCTCCATATTATTATTCCTCACCAATCTTATTGTTGGTCTTGGGTACCTGGTTGAATCTATCTGTTCCTTAACTATATGCACTTATCTCTCCTTATTTTATTTTAATACACCTCGTTGTTTTTCCCTTTCCTACACATATGCCAATTTTTCTTTTACTTCTTTTCTATCCTGCACCTATCTCTTCTTTGATAACCCTGTGCTAATGCTTTTCTTACACTTGGTATTTTATAACTATATACCACTTCAAGTCTCGAATTGTCACCAACGTGGTATTATGTTTTCTGTGGTTTTTCTCCTCCGCTTTTTTCTATCTCTTCTTCGCTACCACTATTTGTGATCCCTGTACATTCTAATCAGCCTTGAGAAAGCCCTGGCCTGTTGGCCTTTGGGCGAAACACGTGTCGGCTGTTCCCCTGTCTTTCACATTGATCTAAAAATAAAAAGATCTTTTGAAAAATCAAAATTAGACATTCTGCTGTTTTTAGGATGCAAGAAAACTATTGAGGAATGTATTTACCCTCTGAAAAACAAACACAATAAAATAAAGCACAGAATCACTCACCAAGCACTAGAATCCTGTTTTGGGTGGTATCTGGGTGAAACCACCGATGTGGTTTGTGCTTCAACAGATTAGGGGTTTTGACTAATTGAGTGTGAACCTTGGTAACACCCACCAAACCCTTGCTTCACATTAGATACCAAGCCTAAATCACACCAATAAAGACCCAGAAAAGAAAAGAAAAGAAAGAGAACAAAAAATAAACGGAAATAATTCATAAACTTTATTAGCACTACCCCCATGGCAACGTGTAAAGAGCGGAGAGAACATCGTAACCAAAGGATAGAAGAGGTCTTCTCTAACTCTGGAGGAACATCAACTTACACCAAACCTAATCCTCAATCAGCTAAATCAACTTTTCAAGAACTTGAAAAAGCTCTAAAAAAGGAAACTACCAAATGGTGGGAAGCCGCCAGTCTTAAAAAGTATTTGGAATCCGACAGAATACCAAGAGGATTACGAATACTTATCTTCCCACCAGTAGAAACCACCAACCCTACGCGAATCGCTAGATGGGAGGAAAATCTGAGGGAAGCATCAAATAATATGGTAAAACAGCTTATAGACATTGCTGAGGAAGAACACAACAAATATAAAGAGGAAGTAGACGATCTGACCAACCGAATTGAAGACTCCAAGTGGGGTGATATCACCAAAAGAAACTATGAAATACTCAACAGAGTGATTGACGAATACGAAGAAGACCTAATACAACGCAAGAACAGAAAATTTCGTCGTGATCAAGTAGATTACCAACTAGGACGAGTTTACACATTTGCTAAAAGATACGATAACATCACACGAGGAGGAGTGAGCGACCCTCCAAGGCAAGGACCGGATACAATTTCAAGTTCAGAAGCTGAATCACCGGGAAATGAAATTAGAGCAACAACATCAAGAGTAGGGGTTGATTTTTTAGAGGAAGTCAGAAGACATCGCCTGGGTTTCCGAAATCAAACATCAACAGATACAAGAACCCGATCAGAAAACACTCAAAATATATCAACACCCAACCGGGACGTGGGAGTGAGAACACGGGCAAGAAGGAAACAAGAATCCGACCTGAAGAACCAAGCAACTTAACCATAAACATCTCTGGGACACCACATACACATACTCAAGAGATGGTTCTAAATAAAGGCTTGGGTTTCTGTCCAACTGCCTTCTGGGACTTAACCAACACCATGATTGACCTGTTTAAATTCACAAGAAAATTAAAACTCACGTCTTTCTTCCATGACAAACGACCAGTGCTGAGAGAAACGAGACCAACTATTACCACTGATTTATCGGTCCGAGACCTACAGGATGTCCATCTACTTACAACATTATCTGATGACCCTGATGACAACAACTTAACACCTCTCATGGTCGCCCATGAACTGGGCATCACGACAAACTATACAATTGACACTGAAGCCAGGGCCAAATCTGCCTTTTGCCCCCAGTTACCGCCAGGCAACACCATTGATCTTTTCCATACAGCTGTGAGCAAGGATCTAACTATGGAGTTTCAAAAGTACCAAAAGAAGAGGCGATATCTCCCAAGAAACTTAAAACACCAGGAATCATGTGCACTTAAGGAGCTAGAACACAATGAAAACATAATCATAAAAGAGGCAGACAAAGGCGGCAACGTCGTCCTTATGCATCCAGACGACTACATTGCAGAAGCCAAAAGGCAACTTGGAGACACCAATTGCTACAGAAAACTAGACACTAATCCAACCAAGCAAATTCAGTCAGAACTCAAACAGAAACTTGACGGTTGGTACAACAACAACTTATTGACATTAGACGAACGTAATAACCTATATATTGAACACCCTACAATGGCTACATTATACCTACTACCAAAAATACACAAGGACAAACATCTACCGCCTGGTAGGCCGATTATAGCAGGAATAAACTCCATCTGTTCCAAACTGGGTGAATTCATTGACTTCCATCTCCAACCCCACATGAAGGACTTACCATCATTTATAAGAGATACCCAAGACATTTTGCTTAAACTGGATAACATACATTGGGATTCTGACTGTATACTCACAACCATAGACGTTGTCAGTCTATACACATCTATCAGACATGAACATGGAATAAATGCTGTAAGAAGAGTACTATCCACCAAACCAGCACACTTTATTGAGTTCAACCAAATGCTACTGGAGATGCTGTTCTTCTGCCTAACAAACAACGTGTTCTGTTTCAACTCTGAATATTTCTTACAACTTCAGGGCAGTGCAATGGGGGCTAAATTTGCCCCACCATATGCCTGTATCTTCATGGGGAGAGGTTGAAAGGTACTGGCTGTGGGACGAGATATACTCAGAATACACCCCCAGGATACTATTCTGGGGGCGATTCATTGACGATATCTTGTGTATATGGCAGGGACCAGAAGGGAATTTACAATCATTTCTCAATGAAATCAATGAAAATAGATGGAACATCAAAACTACGTCCCAATATTCAACGTCGGAAATAGACTTCCTAGACATAACAATTTTTTCACAAGACGGGAGACTTCAAACAAAGGCCTTCTGGAAACCCACTGCGGCCAATTCATTTTTGAGAGCGGACAGTTGACACCCCAAATCAACAATCAATAATATCCCCAAAGGGGAATATCGGAGGTTGAGGGGTAACTGCAGTACCGTGGAAATATACAAAACAAAAGCAACTGATCTAACACACAGATTGGAACAAAGAGGCTACAAACGCCTACATTTAGAAACAACAGCATCAGACTGCACAAAAATTCCACGACAGGAACTACTAACAACGAAAAACATAGACAATGACACATCAGGAACCAACAAAATCAGGTTTTTGACAGATATCACAATGGACACTACCACATTCGTAAAACTCTCCAAAAGCATTGGTATTTGATAGCAAATAACATAACCATTAAGGATCAAATTCAACCCTTCCCACAAATGGGCTTCAGACGGGCAAGAAACTTGAGACAGACTTTATGCAGATCTGAGTTTATAGACAAATGGAAAAAAACGGAATCACACTTTCTGTCTAAACCCCAAGGATTTTATACTTGTCAAGACTGCAATGCCTGTAAATTAGGCATCAACAAACAAAAGGAATTTGTATCACCAGGCAATCAAAAAATGAAAATCAAAGAGTGGATTAACTGCAATTCCATCTACATAATCTACATCATCATCTGCCCATGTAACAAAATCTACATAGGCAGCACCATCAGACCTTTGAAGATCAGAATCCTTGAGCACTACCGAAATATTCACAAGCCAGAAATAGGACCACCGCTGACAGAACACTTCGAGGAACAATATCCACACAATAAGACATTCAAGTTCTTTGGTTTGGAACATGTGAAACGTCTACCCAGGGGGGGTAACCGAGAACTGAGAATGAGACAAAGAGAAAGTGAACTTATCTTACGTATGGACACAGTGAAAACTGGACTTAATAAAGATGCAGAAATGCATTACTGGTTGCACTAGTAAACCATCTAAATCTCGCCTGTAAGCAGTTTTCTACACAATGAGTTAGAGCCCTGACTAGTCCTCCCTCTATCTCAGCTAATTTGAGATCGTTTTTGACTCTATTCTTTACATGATACGTCACCGTTGTGACTTTAAGAGCCACAATGGATCACTTACTTAGACCTTGCCTTTCTTACACGCAATTTATCTTAACGAAAAAATGCCGCCAAACACATCATTTGTTTCTCATCCCTACTAATCTACAATCTTATTCACACAGTTTTTCGTTTAACAGCCCCATGCACTTTCATTGTTTACCCGTGCCTTTTGTGGTACATATCATTATCGACTCTAAACCGATTCTTTCGGTCTTATCTGCTTTCCACCAAACATCCCTTGCCAATTCAGAATTTAGCCCGCATCTTTCTCTACCCGGCACCCTTTCCCGGGCCCCTAGCATGCCTACTGGTCTGTATCCAGTTGCCATCCCTGTATTTATTTGGTCATTGTCTGTTCTCATACACATTACCTTGATGTATTCCATGCTTTTTAAAAATATATTTTTTTCTCTTCCTATTTCTCTATTAGTTTAGATCATTTTACAAATTCCTAGTCATGAACGTTTATTTTAAGTTAGCTGATTGCAGCCTCGAACTGTGTCTGTTTCAACTGTGACTAATCACCTTTACGGCGCCTCTTGAATTGCCTTTTGACATTCAAGCCTACTTAGTGCTTCCGGTCAAGCAGTCTTGCAGCCAACAGACCGCAACGAACGCAGCACTTTACAGACGTCTTTTCGCCCGACTTCTTTGGGATTTCCCTGTAAGTAATTTTTCACATACTTTCCCCTCGGTCCATGTGTGGGGAGGGGGGGTTTTCACTCTGTATCTTGCTTTTGAGATAATTCTCTTATCCCGTTACTTTAGTCTTGGGCTCGTTTTTTCAGATTTGTTTATCTTTGGGATTTCCCTTAAGAATTTTTCCTCCTGTTTTCCCCTTACCCCGCGGTCCTTCTAAGGGGAGGGGTGATTCCAGCCTGTATTCCACCCCTCCTTTTTTGTTTCTGAGGCTTTTCCTCCATCGTGCTTTTAAAGCCCTCGGCTTTTCCCATCTTACTTTTTTCTCCCTCAGCCGCGGTTAACGTTTCCGACCGCGTTAAACACAGTCTCTAGCCCATGCCCGTATCATTGTATGCTCCTTATCTGTGCTTCTCACTGCCTTCAGTTTGTCATACACTTTATTGATGTATGGCTTTTCTGTTGCTTTACAGGCTTAATTTATTTGCCGTTGTCCCCAGGGCAACCTCCAACGACCCTCGATGCGCAGAACACGATGCATCTTGCATTCAACTGCCTCTTGCTCCAGAGGCCTTTCCTCCACCGCGTTTTTCTAGTTTTTGGCTCGCGTTTTCTTATTTGTTTTTCTGCAGCCTCATATATCATCTCTGACCATGTTAGACACAGTCTTTAGCCTGCGCCCGCATTAATGCGTTATATTTCATTATATTTAATGAATCTAGCAGAACTCTTTGGCCATCTAAATCATAAGCACTTAACCTTTCTATGTTTTCCTCACCCTGCTGGTTGTTCCTCCATGCCTTTTTTCATCTTCAATCTCATAACTTTTTTAGGCAATAAACACGCCATAATTGAAAACAATGATCTGGTAAGTTGAATTCGACTATTCTAAATTATGCTTAGCCCTATCAGCTTATCTATAGCCAATAATAACTATCAGTGTGTTCAAGACCGTATCTTTTGCTTATAATACTAACTTTGACAACTACATAGTTTCTTGTGTATATATAGCGCCACATTTCAAAATCAGTTTGTATAATGTGTCATATTATATGTTTGACTGACATGATTACTGATTATATCGGCAAATTGCACAAAATCAAGTATTCTGTTTGTTTCAATTCAAACCAACGTGTATTAAGCAATTGATGAGTAACTCATCCATGACTCAAATTGTACATGTAACCTTGAATTTTGTTAAGGCGCACCCTGCTATGATTTGTTAATAATTGAATATTTTGATGTTAATCTAATCCGCTTGTATTTTACTTTATTTGTTCCTCTCCATATTATTATTCCTCACCAATCTTATTGTTGGTCTTGGGTACCTGGTTGAATCTATCTGTTCCTTAACTACATGCACTTATCTCTCCTTATTTTATTTTAATACACCTCGTTGTTTTTCCCTCTCCTACACATATGCCAATTTTTCTTTTACTTCTTTTCTATCCTGCACCTATCTCTTCTTTGATAACCCTGTGCTAATGCTTTTCTTACACTTGGTATTTTATAACTATATACCACTTCACGTCTCGAATTGTCACCAACGTGGTATTATGTTTTCTGTGGTTTTTCTCCTCCGCTTTTTTCTATCTCTTCTACACTACCACTATTTGTGATCCCTGTACATTCTAATCAGCCTTGAGAAAGCCCTGCCTGCTGGCCTTTGGGCGAAACACGTGTCGGCTGTTCCCCTGTCTTTCACATTGATCTAAAAATAAAAAGATCTTTTGAAAAATCAAAATTAGACATTCTGCTGTTTTTATGATGCAAGAAAACTATTGAGGAATGTATTTACCCTCTGAAAAACAAACACAATAAAATAAAGCACAGAATCACTCACCAAGCACTAGAATCCTGTTTTGGGTGGTATCTGGGTGAAACCACCGATGTGGTTTGTGCTTCAACAGATTAGGGGTTTTGACTAATTGAGTGTGAACCTTGGTAACACCCACCAAACCCTTGCTTCACATTAGATACCAAGCCTAAATCACACCAATAAAGACCCAGAAAAGAAAAGAAAAGAAAGAGAACAAAAAATAAACGGAAATAATTCATAAACTTTATTAGCACTACCCCCATGGCAACGTGTAAAGAGCGGAGAGAACATCGTAACCAAAGGATAGAAGAGATCTTCTCTAACTCTGGAGGAACATCAACTTACACCAAACCTAATCCTCAATCAGCTAAATCAACTTTTCAAGAACTTGAAAAAGCTCTAAAAAAGGAAACTACCAAATGGTGGGAAGCCGCCAGTCTTAAAAAGTATTTGGAATCCGACAGAATACCAAGAGGATTACGAATACTTATCTTCCCACCAGTAGAAACCACCAACCCTAAGCGAATCGCTAGATGGGAGGAAAATCTGAGGGAAGCATCAAATAATATGGTAAAACAGCTTATAGACATAGCTGAGGAAGAACACAACAAATATAAAGAGGAAGTAGACGATCTGACCAACCGAATTGAAGACTCCAAGTGGGGTGATATCACCAAAAGAAACTACGAAATACTCAACAGAGTGATTGACGAATACGAAGAAGACCTAATACAACGCAAGAACAGAAAATTTCGTCGTGATCAAGTAGATTACCAACTAGGACGAGTTTACACATTTGCTAAAAGATACGATAACATCACACGAGGAGGAGTGAGCGACCCTCCAAGGCAAGGACCGGATACAATTTCAAGTTCAGAAGCTGAATCACCGGGAAATGAAATTAGAGCAACAACATCAAGAGTAGGGGTTGATTTTTTAGAGGAAGTCAGAAGACATCGCCTGGGTTTCCGAAATCAAACATCAACAGATACAAGAACCCGATCAGAAAACACTCAAAATATATCAACACCCAACCGGGACGTGGGAGTGAGAACACGGGCAAGAAGGAAACAAGAATCCGACCTGAAGAACCAAGCAACTTAACCATAAACATCTCTGGGACACCACATACACATACTCAAGAGATGGTTCTAAATAAATGCTTGGGTTTCTGTCCAACTGCCTTCTGGGACTTAACCAACACCATGATTGACCTGTTTAAATTCACAAGAAAATTAAAACTCACGTCTTTCTTCCATGACAAACCACCAGTGCTGAGAGAAACGAGACCAACTATTACCACTGATTTATCGGTCCGAGACCTACAGGATGTCCATCTACTTACAACATTATCTGATGACCCTGATGACAACAACTTAACACCTCTCATGGTCGCCCATGAACTGGGCATCACGACAAACTATACAATTGACACTGAAGCCAGGGCCAAATCTGCCTTTTGCCCCCAGTTACCGCCAGGCAACACCATTGATCTTTTCCATACAGCTGTGAGCAAGGATCTAACTATGGAGTTTCAAAAGTACAAAAAGAAGAGGCGATATCTCCCAAGAAACTTAAAACACCAGGAATCATGTGCACTTAAGGAGCTAGAACACAATGAAAACATAATCATAACAGAGGCAGACAAAGGCGGCAACGTCGTCCTTATGCATCCAGACGACTACATTGTGGAAGCCAAAAGGCAACTTGGAGACACCAATTGCTACAGAAAACTAGACACTAATCCAACCAAGCAAATTCAGTCAGAACTCAAACAGAAACTTGACGGTTGGTACAACAACAACTTATTGACATTAGACGAACGTAATAACCTATATATTGAACACCCTACAATGGCTACATTATACCTACTACCAAAAAATACACAAGGACAAACATCTACCGCCTGGTAGGCCGATTATAGCAGGAATAAACTCCATCTGTTCCAAACTGGGTGAATTCATTGACTTCCATCTCCAACCCCACATGAAGGACTTACCATCATTTATAAGAGATACCCAAGACATTTTGCTTAAACTGGATAACATACATTGGGATTCTGACTGTATACTCACAACCATAGACGTTGTCAGTCTATACACATCTATCAGACATGAACATGGAATAAATGCTGTAAGAAGAGTACTATCCACCAAACCAGCACACTTTATTGAGTTCAACCAAATGCTACTGGAGATGCTGTTCTTCTGCCTAACAAACAACGTGTTCTGTTTCAACTCTGAATATTTCTTACAACTTCAGGGCAGTGCAATGGGGGCTAAATTTGCCCCACCATATGCCTGTATCTTCATGGGAGAGGTTGAAAGGTACTGGCTGTGGGACGAGATATACTCAGAATACACCCCCAGGATACTATTCTGGGGGCGATTCATTGACGATATCTTGTGTATATGGCAGGGACCAGAAGGGAATTTACAATCATTTCTCAATTAAATCAATGAAAATAGATGGAACATCAAAACTACGTCCCAATATTCAACGTCGGAAATAGACTTCCTAGACATAACAATTTTTTCACAAGACGGGAGACTTCAAACAAAGGCCTTCCGGAAACCCACTGCGGCCAATTCAATTTTGAGAGCGGACAGTTGACACCCCAAATCAACAATCAATAATATCCCCAAAGGGGAATATCGGAGGTTGAGGCGTAACTGCAGTACCGTGGAAATATACAAAACAAAAGCAACTGATCTAACACACAGATTGGAACAAAGAGGCTACAAACGCCTACATTTAGAAACAACAGCATCAGACTGCACAAAAATTCCACGACAGGAACTACTAACAACGAAAAACATAGAAAATGACACATCGGGAACCAACAAAATCAGGTTTTTGACAGACTATCACAATGGACACTACCACATTCGTAAAACTCTCCAAAAGCATTGGTATTTGATAGCAAATAACATAACCATTAAGGATCAAATTCAACCCTTCCCACAAATGGGCTTCAGACGGGCAAGAAACTTGAGACAGACTTTATGCAGATCTGAGTTTATAGACAAAAGGAAAAAACCGGAATCACACTTTCTGTCTAAACCCCAAGGATTTTATACTTGTCAAAACTGCAATGCCTGTAAATTAGGCATCAACAAACAAAAGGAATTTGTATCACCAGGCAATCAAAAAATGAAAATCAAAGAGTGGATTAACTGCAATTCCATCTACATAATCTACATCATCATCTGCACATGTAACAAAATCTACATAGGCAGCACCATCAGACCTTTGAAGATCAGAATCCTTGAGCACTACCGAAATATTCACAAGCCAGAAATAGGACCACCGCTGACAGAACACTTCGAGGAACAATATCCACACAATAAGACATTCAAGTTCTTTGGTTTGGAACATGTGAAACGTCTACCCAGGGGGGGTAACCGAGAACTGAGAATGAGGCAAAGAGAAAGTGAACTTATCTTACGTATGGACACACTGAAAACTGGACTTAATAAAGATGCAGAAATGCATTACTGGTTGCACTAGTAAACCATCTAAATCTCGCCTGTAAGCAGTTTTCTACACGATGAGTTAGAGCCCTGACTAGTCCTCCCTCTATCTCAGCTAATTTGAGATCGTTTTTGACTCTATTCTTTACATGATACGTCACCGTTGTGACTTTAAGAGCCACAATGGATCACTTACTTAGACCTTGCCTTTCTTACACGCAATTTATCTTAACGAAAAAATGCCGCCAAACACATCATTTGTTTCTCATCCCTACTAATCTACAATCTTATTCAAACAGTTTTTCGTTTAACAGCCCCATGCACTTTCATTGTTTACCCGTGCCTTTTGTGGTACATATCATTATCGACTCTAAACCGATTCTTTCGGTCTTATCTGCTTTCCACCAAACATCCCTTGCCAATTCAGAATTTAGCCCGCATCTTTTTCTACCCGGCACCCTTTCCCGGGCCCCTAGCATGCTTACTGGTCTGTATCCAGTTGCCATCCCTGTATTTATTTGGTCATTGTCTGTTCTGATACACATTACCTTGATGTATTTCATGCTTTTTAAAAATATATTTTTTTCTCTTTCTATTTCTCTATTAGTTTAGATCATTTTACAAATTCCTAGTCATGAACGTTTATTTTAAGTTAGCTGATTGCAGCCTCGAACTGCGTCTGTTTCAACTGTGACTAATCACCTTTACGACGTCTCTTGAATTGCCTTTTGACATTCAAGCCTACTTAGTGCTTCCGGTCAAGTTAGCTGACTGCAGCCTTGAACTGCGTCCGTTTCAATCATGACTAATCACCTTTACGGCACCTCTTGAATTGCCTTCTGACTTTCAAGCCTATTTAGTGCTTCCGGTCAAGCAATCTTGCAGCCAACAGACCGCAACGAACGCAGCACTTTACAGACGTCTTTTCGCCCGACTTCTTTGGGATTTCCCTGTAAGTAATTTTTCATATACTTTCCCCTCGGTCCATGTGTAGGGAGGGGGGGTTTTCACTCTGTATCTTGCTTTTGAGATAATTCTCTTATCCCGTTACTTTAGTCTTGGGCTCGTTTTTTCAGATTTGTTTATCTTTGGGATTTCCCTTAAGAATTTTTTCCTCCTGTTTTCCCCTTACCCCGCGGTCCTTCTAAGGGAGGGGTGATTCCAGCCTGTATTCCACCCCTCCTTTTTTGTTTCTGAGGCTTTTCCTCCATCGTGCTTTTAAAGCCCTCGGCTTTTCCCATCTTACTTTTTTCTCCCTCAGCTGCGGTTACCGTTTCCGACCGCGTTAAACACAGTCTCTAGCCCATGCCCGTATCATTGTATGCTCCTTATCTGTGCTTCTCACTGCCTTCAGTTTGTCATACACTTTATTGATGTATGGCTTTTCTGTTGCTTGACAGGCTTAATTTATTTGCCGTTGTCCCCAGGGCAACCTCCGACGACCCTCGATGCGCAGAACACGATGCATCTTGCATTCAACTGCCTCTTGCTCCAGAGGCCTTTCCTCCACCGCGTTTTTCTAGTTTTTGGCTCGCGTTTTCTTATTTGTTTTTCTGCAGCCTCATATATCATCTCTGACCATGTTAGACACAGTCTTTAGCCTGCGCCCGCATTAATGCGTTATATTTCATTATATTTAATGAATCTAGCAGAACTCTTTGGCCATCTAAATCATAAGCACTTAACCTTTCTATGTTTTCCTCACCCTGCTGGTTGTTCCTCCATGCCTTTTTTCATCTTCAATCTCATAACTTTTTTAGGCAACAAACACGCCATAATTGAAAACATTGATCTGGTAAGTTGAATTCGACTATTCTAAATTATGCTTAGCCCTATCAGCTTATCTATAGCCAATAATAACTATCAGTGTGTTCAAGACTGTATCTTTTGCTTATAATACTAACTTTGACAACTACATAGTTTCTTGTGTATATATAGCGCCACATTTCAAAATCAGTTTGTATAATGTGTCATATTATATGTTTGACTGACATGATTACTGATTATATCGGCAAATTGCACAAAATCAAGTATTCTGTTTGTTTCAATTCAAACCAACGTGTATTAAGCAATTGATGAGTAACTCATCCATGACTCAAATTGTACATGTAACCTTGAATTTTGTTAAGGCGCACCCTGCTATGATTTGTTAATAATTGAATATTTTGATGTTAATCTAATCCGCTTGTATTTTACTTTATTTCTTCCTCTCCATATTATTATTCCTCACCAATCTTATTGTTGGTCTTGGGTACCTGGTTGAATCTATCTGTTCCTTAACTACATGCACTTATCTCTCCTTATTTTATTTTAATACACCTCGTTGTTTTTCCCTTTCCTACACATATGCCAATTTTTCTTTTACTTCTTTTCTATCCTGCACCTATCTCTTCTTTGATAACCCTGTGCTAATGCTTTTCTTACACTTGGTATTTTATAACTATATACCACTTCACGTCTCGAATTGTCACCAACGTGGTATTATGTTTTCTGTGGTTTTTCTCCTCCGCTTTTTTCTATCTCTTCTACACTACCACTATTTGTGATCCCTGTACATTCTAATCAGCCTTGAGAAAGCCCTGGCCTGCTGGCCTTTGGGCGAAACACGTGTCGGCTGTTCCCCTGTCTTTCACATTGATCTAAAAATAAAAAAGATCTTTTGAAGGAATGTATTTACCCTCTGAAAAACAAACACAATAAAATAAAGCACAGAATCACTCACCAAGCACTAAATAATTATTTATTGGTGTACAGCATCAGCATTTGCAATAGCATCTCGTTCATGTATATGCTTCTTTTTCTTAAGAAATTGTTGTATTTTACACCACTTTGGGTGTACTCCTCAGTTTTCCAGAACACTCTTAGTAGATCTGGAGTGACTGCACACCTATCTGCCGACCTATTTTTAGCAATACTTCAAACTATACATAGCGTGACCTTTTGCTCTGTCCAGAGGAGTATTTTGCACTCACCTCATGCTATTGGCTGTTTTGTGTATCCTTCCTCCTCCGTTGGAGCACTTACATTGCGGTGAATTGTTGACTATTTTACATTTTAAAAGTGCACGGACTCATCACATATTAAATTCTTTATATATATGGATGCACTGTATACAGAGAGAAATGTTTTGTTTTTCTTCACTACAGCTGACTTTCTTAATGCTTTACAAAGGACCCGAAATGCGAACAAGAGCAATAGGCGCTCGCTGTGCTTGTTTCAGTAATATCCTTCCTTTATGGGGGAAATATTGATAACAGTAACAGTAAATATTAACACGAACAACATAATGTCTCAGATACCTTTTTCATAATACTATTCTCATGTAAATCGTCATCAGTCTTTTTTTTTTTTACAACAGTTAGTCCAATCAATATCTTGGCATTGTTTTAAAGTGCAAAGTATAAGAAATAAAACACTACTTAACACATTAGAAACAAATTGAGAATAATTTCTCTGGCGGAATTCTTGACATTTTATGAAAGACTGTGATAACTAGCCATAGATTTCAGCATGTGGATTTTTGTAGCAAAATCAACACTTTTGAGCCCTTTTAGATTTGAGAAGAAAAAGAAATTGATTGTCAACTTTGATCTAGTTTCAATGTCGCAAGGCAAAGGGTATTAACTTTAACTTGCGAGAAAACAATATATGCATTTTCAGAGTCAACTACCACTTTTCATATACATTTCTAGTTTGCGGGTAAAAGGTGCAATCGAGAGTAAATATAGGAAAATGTGTAAACTTCAATTTATGTGTGTGCCACTTTTGTGATCTACACGAGACTTTGCTGGTGTAAAATTCTTCTCAGCTTTATAACATAAGGCTTTTGAGGGGGCTCACGTTCTCTGAATCTCGGACATACAGAAATCTCTGATTCCAGCTGGTATCCTGTACCTATACCAAGGATTACAAGCTATTTCCTTTGTAATGGGGAATAATATGCAGACCTTGGAATACCAGGTCCAGTTCTGCATATATTCTTCCTTCCAGGGAAAAACAGGCTCAAAGCACACAAATTTACCATGGAGGAGGTCATGGGCGTAGTAAATGTGGGGGTCGCGGGGGATGTATCCCCCCCTTGATTTTGTAGTGGGGGGTCACGGGGGACAAGGGGAAAAAATGTTTTCCCCTCTCTCTTCTGTCAGTTGCAGGGCCATTGGCACATCAAAGCACTAATTCTTTGACTTGCCAATGGCCCAGCGACTGATAGAAGAGAGAGGGGAAATTCTTTTGTCAAAACCTTTGACGTGAAATTGGCCCTGCACTTGATCTTTGACCTTCCCTTTTGTTGTGCCGCAAATCTCCAGGAATTTTCTCACCTCGCCCCCATGGTTGCCTGCAGTCTGCACTTCCAGGACAATGGAAGAGGGGCAGTTTGTTGATTACTGTCTTCATCCTGCACCTACTCAGCCCTGACCCTACCTTACTTGACTGTTTCACACTGCGCAAATCAGCCCCTCAAAGGCTAATGTTTGTTGAAATGTTTATTTTGAGCAGTTGTTCCTCGCCACAGAACATAAGAACAATTAGAATCAGACAGAGTCTAAGCACACATCTGTTGTGTCAGATGTGTTGGTCTGTCCTAATATTTACACAGATACCACTATTTTGTCTTATTTCTTTTATAGCTCTACTCAACCCAACCCAGGGTGTCGGAGCACTTTACATCAAGCATACAAATTGATAATGAGGCATATGTGTGTAAATCAATTTACAGGATCTTTTACATAAGACAGGGTTACAAGGTTTAGGAGTCACATGTCCTTTCCTTTATAGTTCACTGTGCTATATTAGAAGGATTACAATTTATGAACTGCAAGTGACTAAAGGATCCCTGTGTTAAAAGAAATAACCCACTTACCAATCCATATAAAATAAAAATCCATCATCTGTGGGTCACATGATGTGCTTTGCGGGATACATATTAACCCTCTATGCTACTTTGCTTCAAAACTGAGACTAGACAAAACACCCATCTCTCCAGGAAGAGCATTAACCTCCAGAGTTATGTTACCATTATTATTGTTCCCTCAGATTTACTCGGTACATAAAGATCTATGCAGCAGATGCCTTAACCCCATAAGAAATTTTAAAATGCAGACTTTGCAAGCAATTAAGCAGAACAGATATACTGCCAATTTTCTCCTTGTTGCCAATTTCCTTCTGGCAGAGTTTTAATAAATAAATGTGTAAGTTGAGGCCTAGATCTTGCGCTGGGTTGGCATCACTTTTTTAGCACAACTCCGACGCAAAATCTAATTTGATAAATATTATAATTTGCTCAGATGTACTCATGACAGACCTGCTTAGCATAGGTGAGGTCTTAAAATCTGATGTCATTTTTTGTGATATCACTTCCTGTGAGGTCATGGGATGTGATGTCACATGCGATGTCAAGCGCTGTGATGCCACTTACATACTGCCTAACTTGATTAGTGCCCCACTTCTTTTTTTAGGACTTGTACGCGGGTGGGAGAAATATAATGGAGAACTGGTGTTGGTGGTTGTAGGAGGCTGCCTTAGTATATGGTGCACACTCTAAGGAATGATGCACCTTGCACTAATCCAGACAACCCTTATGTGTCAGATCCTCAAGGCAAAACTCCTCGGAATTGGAATGATGCTCAAAGTGTTCCACCTCCCGGCATCCCCACACTCTGAAAGCTAGTAGACACAGAGTATTAGGGCAAACAGGCGAGGGACAGGGATAGGGGAAAGGAGCAGCAGGGAAAAGAACCTGGAGAAAATAAGAAACACACTGGTTAGAACAACACAATAATTATCTACTCTCATATGTGTCTCACTAAACTCAGGCATACCTGAAAGAAAAAGAGTGCTTGCTCCACCAAGCTTCAATTCTTAAAACACACTTCCAGTCAGAGTGTTTCCTGCTTGCGCCTAATAAAACAAAGCAAAGAATCAACTTCTTCTTTTTTCCCAATCAATAAACACAAATGTACTTTGTCTTTCTAATAAGGATGAATGTCTACACCCTCATTCATACGCACCTCCAGATAATAACAAAAGAAAGAAGTAAAGGAAAAATAAAGGATGGGGATAAAACAAACAGTACTTCTTTGTCACAAGCGTGAGCAAAATAGTTATAGTTAGTATGTTTTTCCTTCCCCGCAAATAAAGAATCTTCGCGTACACCTTTGACGCTAAATCCAAACAATAGTCGAATAAACAACAAGTTAGTCAAGTGTTCTACCCAAGCACTTCCTACCTGGAAGTTGATGTCCATCAATAATATCCCCTTGATTTAGAGGATACTGATGGGAATTCTTCTTCCCTTCTTTACGCGCTCCGGACACACCAAAGATGGTGTGCTTGAAGCGGACACAAAAATATGCCCCAAAACTCTGCACGCACGCCTCTCCAGCCAATGTGCGCCGGAGCGAAAGCAGAGTGCATGATTCCCCGCTCTCACGCCACACCAGCCTGGAAGCGTTGAAGCGGAAACAGTGTGCGTGACTCCCCGAACTCCAAAGGAAGAGAGGGGTGAGTCCGCACCGGTACCAAAAACAAAGAGAGGCAGAGTGCTGCCTCGGTATTCGGACGAATACCTTTTCCATCCGCCCACAGTACAAAATCTTCCGATGCAGCAAACGCAGAAGTTCCGATAATCCTGAATTAAGCACGCCGTCTTGCGTGCGATAAACGTATTTATCCCTGAAGCCCAGCGCTCTGGGCCTCATGGGAACTGTGGTTCCTCAACCCGGAAGTGCTGCGAGGTGGCGCTGTTACTTGAGATTCCTGACATTATGGTGATTTTAGTGGTCTTTGCTAACCATAGAAAGGTCTCAAAGTGGTAGCAGTGGAGACCAGCCTTCAGGCTTATTTTGAAGGAGTGCTAAGCAGCTTGCTTTACCACATTTAATCAACAGTGTATATTAGATGGAAAAGAATCACACAGTGTTTATAAAAATAAGTCCATTTATTATGCAACACAATCATTAACACATTGATATATCGCTTACCCGGAGATATCAACAATGCACACAACAATACTTCAAAATAAGATATCAACAATGCACACAACAATACTTCAAAATAATCAGGTAAGTAGTACAAATATACACTGGTCTTCAGGGGGAGACCAAACCATATACTAAGAAAGTGGAATGCGAACTGCAAAGGAGAATGGGACTTGGACCAGAATATTCAGAGGAGCTGGGGACAATAGGAACCACCCAAGGTAAGTACTCCGGAACCCCACGGAGGCTGTGTGTAGAGTTGAAGTCAGTGGAGAAGTCATGGTTGCAGTTTTAAAGAAGAAGGACCCTTCCCAGAGGATCCTGAAGAAACCCTTTGGAAGATGGGAGGTTGGAGAGCCACCCCACCTGTGGATGTCTGAGGAACCAGTTTACCTGCACCAGGAAAGCCAGGTGCTCAGGGTGAATTGATGTTGAAACCTGCCGTAGGCGACAATGGAAGACTTCGAAGAAGATGCCTCTGGAGAAGCCTGTGAAGGAGTCCGGTGGAATTCAAGAGTGGATTCTTGAAGAGTAGAACCTGCAAGCAGAGAGGAAAGAGTCTATGCCACTTGGAAGTGACCAGGAGGCATGGAAGCACAATGCCCACCTATGATGGGAGGTTCAGGAGTGAAGACAGTGACCATGTCCTTGTAGCTGTGAGGAACAGGCAATGCTGAGGAAGACCAGGAGCCATGCATGAGCTGGCCCACATCGTGTGTCAGTGTCCAGGTGGTGGGTGTCCGGCGGGAGCAGCAACAAGCCTTGCTAGCTGCAACTGGCATAGAAAGCGAAAAGATGCAAACATCCAAGCAGGGGAGCCCACCAAAGCAAAGGAATGCGCTCGAGAGGACCTACAGGCCGAAGGCACAGGAGTTGCAAGAGGACCCCAGGCAGCTCACCAAAGATGGAGGCCCACAGTGCAGAGGATGCAGTGAGGATGCTGCTCTTCATTGGGTGCGGTACTGGAGGCTGGAGCTTCTTGTAGCCTGAAGATCTCTGAAATGCAGAGCCAACAAGCCTTGGCAATGGCAAGTCGACACGGTGCACAGGGGTTCAGTCCCAGCTGCTCCGACAAGGGATAATGTCCTCAAAATTGCAGAGAAGACAGGTCAGGCCTCTAGGGAGCTGCAGAACCATCACCTGTGTTGCTGGGCCTCGGGAAGTCTGTAGGATGACAGCAGCAGCAGACCGGTCTACTTCGTTGCAGTGCTGCAGTTGCAGGGGAGTGACTCCTTCACACCAAGGGAGATTACTTCAGATGTCCATGAAGCCCACAGGCCTTCTGGAGAACCTGGATGAATCTCAGATGATGCAGAAGACTTGAAGAAAAGCGAGACCAGGAGCAGCAGGAGCCTTCCTTGATGCAGTCTCGGTACCAGTTGAAGTCCAAGTGTCCAGACGGTCGAAGAGGGTCATCTTGGTTTCAGAGGTGAGTCTTGTTCCATGATGAATCTGAGGACCCACCCACAGGGGAGCCCTTAAGTCCCCTAGGGAAAGGGTTGGAATGACTCGGGGGGGTCCTTCCAAGAGGAGAGGCTGGACAGAGTGGAGGATGCTCCCCTGTCCTTTGTCCAGTTTCTCACCAGAGCAGAAATCAAGGGTTCCTAAACTGTCTCAAACAGGAGTATGCAAGGAGGTGCCCTTCAATGCAGTCTGGTGGCTTGGAAAGCGCCCCCATTCCAGCCCAATACACTAAGTCCTGTCTGGAAGGTGGTTACACCTCCTGTGACAGGAAACCTATTGTTCTACCTTCCCCTGCTTGAGCTCAGCTCAGCAGCCGGAGGGCAGAATCGTGTCTGTAGTCGGCAGCAGCACTAGCTTGCTGGCAGACCCTAAAAGACTGTTACCGGGAGTGCATGGGGGTCCCATAAGGAGCACAATCGAAAAGAGAGAACTCCTAGGCAACTACAAGTCTATATCCTTGAAACGACCATATGAACTGTCCATATGTTTTAAGGGACTCAGTGTACACAGAAGTGTATTCAAAAAAATTCATTTCTTTAATACAAATTCGTTAAAAACATTTCACGACAGTTATGATCACTCTACTGGTTACATACATAAAACAATGTCTCAATGTAACTCCAACAGATACAAAGTGCAATGGACAAACATGAAAAAAAAAATTAAACAAAGAAAACACACAAAAAAAACATTCCTAAATTATTTATCAAGGCATTGTTTGAATCAGGAGAAATGGATATGCTGATAACTCGAGTGGCTACTTGATGGATCTGTCCTAGGAATCTAGATTCGTTACAGGGGGTCCTTGTTATTTACTTTAAGGTCCCCTAAGGAGCCCCCCAGTACATGGGATCATACTTCCAGCACCGGAATCGGTGTTTGGGTATGATTCCAACATGCTTGATACCAAACATGACCAGGTTTGGTGCAGCCATTTTATAGTTAGACATCTCATAATGACTGAAGTCCACTATATACCTTAAAATGGCCGACCACACTTACAAAGCTAGGAGAATCAACTAGGGGCTTGTAGGGGTGTCCTGCTCTGCACTTGTAACCAAGCACCCTGCCTTCAGGACTGAAGGGACTACCATAGGGATGACTTTTAGGTTTTAAGTGCAGTGACCTCAGATATAGGGAAACTTATATCTGTCGTGAGAGATGCAAGCACCATCTCACACAGGCTGCAATGGCAGGCCTGTAGTCGGAGTTTAAGTGGACTCCCATGGGTGGCACAATACATGTTGCAGCCCATGGGAGACTCCTGGTGTACCTATGCCCTGGATACCTTAGTATCATATACTGGGGGCTTACAAGGGTACACCAGTAGCCAATTGTGGATGTATCAAAGTACTTACCAGAGCCAATATAGGGGAGAGAGCACAGTTGCTGGGGTCCTGATTAGCAGGATCACAGCAGACTACAATCAAAACGCACTGACACCAGGCAAAAAGTGGGGGTAATGGTTGGGAATGCCCAACCTGGACTATTACTATAAGGCATCTCAGATCCGTGTCTTGCTAGAATGGGCTCAGCCGGAGTCCGAAAAACATTGGCTCTTTATGGAGCGAGCACTGGCTGGGCAGCCTCTGTGGAAGATCCCCTTTCTCTGTAAAGCCTCCAGACCTTCAGGTCTCTACGACTCTCCGATTGGATGAGCTACACTTAGTGCCTGGGACTCCACGGCTACGCGCAACAGCCTCACCACATTTCCATCACCCCTTACTCCTATTACTAGCAATCCTGACTTTACTCCGGGTCTCGACCAGATCGCCTTTTCCCATTGGGAGAAGGAAGGTCGCAGATCCATAGGACATTTTTTACTGAGAAGGGGCCCATGTCATTTGAAGATTTTAGAGCGGACTTCGACACGCCTGAATCGGAGCGATATCACTACCAACAAATTCGGCACTGGGTGATGCAGCCCCAGGTGCGTCAAGGAGCTGAGAGAAGTCTCACCCCCTACGAGCGATGGTTACTATCCAAAAAATCTCCCAAACGCCTCATCACACAGCTCTACTACATCTTACGCGCCCCGGAACAGGAGATCAAATCTGCAGGGCAGAACAGGTGGGAAATGGAGTTGGGGCGGACATTGACACAGAAAGAGGGAGTGACATTCACTATAGAGCCAGGCACTCAGCACGCAACGTTTCTAGCATAGAATCTGCCACTAAGATAGCAACATATTGGTACCTTATCCCCCATAGACTGCACAAGCGGGACCCCGGTCGTTCCCGAACTGCTGGAGGGTGTGCAGAGCTGTCGGCATTTTGTTGCATATACTGTGGGAATGCCCCATCCTCAAGCCCTACTGGGCACAAGTCTTGGACGACATAGACCCCCATTATGACACTACTATCCTGCGATTTCCAGAATACATTGTCCTGGGCGTTTCTGATAGACTCACGTTTCCCCTCAAATCACGCAAAGGGAGGCAGATGGGCATCGCTCTGGGGGCGGCTTTGCAGAATATGCTATCCGCATGGGGTTCTGACAGGGCACCTTCGATACAGGGGTGGCTACACAGGCTTTGGTATGTGCTGGGCATGGAGCGCATCTCCTTCTCTCTCCAGGGCGATGGCGCTTCATTCCCAGATCTGTGGCACCCTTTTCTTGGCCTTTTATGCTCTGAATTTCGTGAGCTACTCTGCCCTAGGTACATGCGCCTCCTCCGTCTTTCCGCATTGTCACAAGACTCCACTCACTCCCAAGGCCACTAGTCCGATGGCTGTCTTCCCCAGAATTCTCCTTGGTAACATCGAGGGTGGGGGGAAAGGGGGGGAAGGGGAAGGGGGGAGGGGGAGGAAGAGAGGGATCAAGGGGGGGTGGTTGGGTACTTTCTTCTTTGAATGTTTTGATTGCATCATGTAGCGTGTCATCTACCTATGGCCCATGTAAGGGGCTTCATTGCCTGATGCATTGTTTCTTATTCTTTCTGTCCTTCAAATCAATAAAAAGATGTAAACCTAAAAAGTGGGGGTAACCATGAAAGCAGATCCTACACCCCCCCAAGTAAGGACATGAAACTAACCTTGCCCAGTAGAGTCTTCATTTTCTAAGTGGAAATATCTGGAAAACCCATCTGCTTTGACATGGTTACTTCCAGGTCTGTGTTCCAATGAAAAGTCCATCCCCTGTAGGGAAATGGACCACCTCCAAAGTTTGGGGTTTTCACCCTTCATTTGTTTAAACCATAATGGGTGCTTATGGTCTGTCTGAACAATGAAGTGAGTGCCAAGAAGGTATGACCTCAACTTCATCAAGGTCCAGACCACAGCAAAGGCATCTCTCTAAATAACTGACCAACGCTTCTCCCTGGGGGTAAACCTACTGCTTATAAAAGCTACTGGTTGATCCTGGCCCTCTGCATTAAGCTGTGACAATACTGCACCTATCCCTATTTCAGAAGCATCTGTCTGGACAATGAATGGTTTGGAGTAGGACGTTGTAGAATTGGAGCAGAGCACATGGCTTGCTTCAGGTCATCAAATGCCTTCTGACAGCTAACTCTCCACTGAACTTTCTTAGGCATTCTTTTGGAGGTGAGATCATTAAGGGGTGTCACTAAGGATCCATAGCCCTTAACAAGCTTCCTGTTGTACCCATTCAGGCCTAAGACAGCTTTGACCTGAGTCTGGATAGACTAGGAGCCGGTGCTGGACGCAGAAACATGTCCGTGTATGAAAGTGCATTATCGAGCGTATACTGGACGCTCTACAACTCTACCACTAACACTACGCTAATATGCGTGGATGTCGGATTTTAGATTACATTGAGGACGAAAGGACAAGAAATTTGGAGCATCTTTAAATTTTCCCTGCCTTCTTGGCTGGGACGGAATTATAACCGGCACAGAGGCTTACCGACTGCTTTGCTTCTACACAGCCCTGAGGAAGTCGTGGGTTATTCCCAAACGACAAAACATGTGTTGGCTGGATCAACCAAAGAAAGAAAATTAAAACACAAGAAGTCTTGTTGAATTATCTTATGCAATGTCCTGGTCTTGATTTAACATATGATGAATATTGTATGTGTGCTCGGGCCTGCGTTTAAGTATTAGGTAGATCCCCAGGGGTAACAAATTTGGAGGAATGGATGATTCCTCCTCCCTTGAGCACCATAACTAGGCACTACGAAGCAATTGAATACCGCTATTAGTGAGTGCCAAAACCACACAGGGCCATTTCATCCTACACAGTATTTAACACAGTCTATGATGGTCTGCATTTTGCTCTCCAATGTTTGAACTTGGCCGCCACCTACAAGGTGGCCTGAGTACACAACTTTACTCTGCAATATCTGGCACTTTGTGACCTTGATAGTGAGGCCTGCCTTCTGCAGGGCCTCAAGTACATTTCTGAGTTGGACCAGGTGATCCTCCCAGGTGGAGCTAAAGACAGCTACATAATCTAGATATGCTGCACTATAGGCTGCCAGACCTGTTAAGGCTTTTTTCACCAGCCTCTGAAATGTGGCAGGTGCATTTTTCAAACCAAAAGGCATCACAATAAATTGATAATGCCCACTGGGGTTTGTAAATTCTGTTTTGGTTTGGCATCCTCATAGAGTCTGATTTGCCAATAACCAGCAGTCAGGTCAAATGTACTGAGATATTTGGCAGAGGCCAAAGTATCAATCGGTTCATCTGTCCTTGGAATTGGATGGGCATCAGTCCTAGTGACTATATTGAGGCCTCTATAGTCAACACAAAACCTCATCTCTCTCTTACCATCCTGGGTATGAGGTTTTGGTACAAGGACTACAGGACTAGCCTAAGGGCTATCTGAAGGCTCAATGACCCCCAACTCCAGCATCTTTTGGACCTCTGTCCTGATGCAAACTCTGACATGGTTAGGCTGTCTAGAAATGTTGCTCTTCACAGGCAAGCTGTTACCTGTGTCCACTTCATGGATACACCAGCTGGTTTGGCTGGGTGTCAGAGAAAGAGACCAGGAACCTGATTGACAACTTGTCTGAAATCAGCTTGTTGTTAATCAGTGAGGCTGTCTGCCAAGACTACTCATTCAACTGATCCATCAACATGGTCCTGAGAGAGGAGATCAGGGAGAGGGTCACTCTCTTCCTCCTGTCCCTCATCAGTGGCCATGAGCAACCTCATTTCAGCTCTGTCAACAAAAGGTTTCAGGTGATTCACAAGAAGTACCCTGTGGGGACTTCTTGGAGTACATAGATCAACTAAGAAGGTGACCTCACCTTTGTTTTCCAGTATTGTGTGGGGGCCACTCCACTTGTCTTGGAGAACTGCTGGGGCCACAGGCCCCAACACCTGCATGTTCTGTCCTGGCTGGTAAACAGTCATTACAGCCTTTTGGTCATGCCAAGCTTTCTGAAGCTCCTCTTTGGCCTCAAGGATTTTGCTGGCCTGTACTCAGCCATGTGAGAATGCAGGCCAGTACATAGTCTACATAGTCTACTATGTCCTGTTTAGGAGGCTTGAGAGGTTGCTCCCATCCTTCTTTGACTAGACACAATGGACCCCTAACTGGATGTCCAAACAGAAGTCCAAATGGTCTGTAGCCCACCCTCTTCTGAGGAACCTCTCTGTAGGCAAAGAGAAGGCAAGGTAGTAAGACATCCCATTTTCTTCTCCGTTTTTCTGGGAGTCCTATGATCATACCTTTCAGGGCCTTGTTGAACCTTTCAAGAAGCCCATTGCCCTGTAGATGGTAGGGTGTGGTAAACTTATAGTTAACAACACACTCTTTCCACATAGCAGTGATGGAGCTAGACATGACGTTTGTACCTCTGTCTGAAAAGACCTCCTTAGGGAACCCAACTCTGAAAAAGATTCCAAGGATGGCCCTGGTCACTACAGGAGCTGTAGTGGTCCTGAGGGGAATAATCTTTGGATATCTAGTTGCATGGTCCACCACCACTAAGATCAAACTATGTCCAGATGCTGTTGAAGGGTTTAAGGGACCTACAATGTCTATCCCTACCCTCTCAAAGGGAACCCCTACCACTGGTAGTGGGGTTAAGGGGGCCTTTGTAGTGCCACCTGCTTTACCACTGGCTTGGCAGGTGACGCAGGACCGACAAAACTCCATGGTGTCTTCAGACATGTGGGGCCAAAGTGAGGGACAAGCCTGTCCTAAGTCTTGCTTCGACCAAGATATCCTGCAAGGGGAATGTCGTGTGCCAGACTGTTACACCGCAGACAAGGTCATGGCCTGCGGCACCTCCTGACTCACCGCCGCGGGCCGTGACCCTACCCGCAGCACATATTTCTGGACACCGGGCACGCCGCAGCTCAGTGCGGCGGCCCGCCGTTTCCTTTTTGGGCCCAAAGACACACCTTACAGCATTTTTCTTCTCTTTTGTTGCACACCGCCAATGTAGGCAGCGGCCTGCCTTCAGCTATACCACCCTGAAGGCACCTGATCTTGTTTGTTCCCAGACGTTAAGCAGGGTTGCGCCTGGTTAGTACCTGGATGGGTGACCGTCTGGGTATACTAGGTATTGTAAGACTTACATGAATCTTTGAGAGTCCTTCATGAGTTGCCTGCAGTCATGGTTTAGGGGCCATCTTTTCGTGGTCTTCCTACCATAATTCCTCTGTCTGGTTCCCAGAATGCCTTGGGTGTAGTTTTTTCTTCACCATTCCAAGATGGAGGTTTTTCTAGCCTTTTTCCTTTCTCATCCCAAACCAAGATGGTGGTTCTCCTTTTCCTGTTACATCACTTCCTGTCCTTGGGTATTTAAGGGGCTCATCTTTCTTGTGTTGCAACACACTTTGCTCCTGTTGGTGTCTCTTTGCTCCTGTTGGTGTCTTTTCGCTCCTGTTAACATCTATTCGCTTCTGTTGGTGACACTTGCTCCAGTTTGGTATTCATTCCAGTGGACTCCTTCTTCCACAGTTCACCCTTTCTCTGGTCTGTCGTCGCCTTGCTGACTACCATCTTTGACGTGTCCAGTTGCCTTGATTCTGGAGTCACCACTTCAATCAGAGATTTTTCCCTTCGGGGTTTTTTCCATTCGGGGACTCCTTCGGTGAGGCGCTGTCTGCCCTGACGTTGAATTGTCAGCAGCACCGTAGCTACCGGAAAGGGCCTCCCCTACCTCCGACAGACTAGAACCCTCAAGACCCAGAACCGGGAAACATCTTCACACCTAAAGGTTAGAAGAAAGCGTTCCAAACCTGACACAGTGTCAATAGGAAACCCCCGAACTTCTGAGGTATGACCAACCTGGTGGCACCAGGCTTGGGGTCTCTATTTTGGGAAAACAGGAGTCCATCTTTCCAATAAGTTCTGTGGGACCCACTGACATTCTCTCATTCCTCATCAGCAACTTGTTGTCTGAATTGTTCAAGAGAGGGGCAGACTTAAGTCTTCCCTGGAAGGTCCCCCTGCCCCCAGGAGCTCTGCCTTGTCAGGGCCAAGCTCCTCTGGGACAGTTCCTTCACAGGTACTGAGATCATCTCCATTCGGAGGCGGATTCTCACTGGGAGTCTGAGATGAGGATACATCTTTTCCCTTCCTGCTCCTTCTCTTGGGAGCTGCCTGGTCCATGATTTCATGATCCAGGGCTCCCTCAGTGCCCAACATCTTGGCAAATAGCACCAAGGTTTCTTGTTGGTACAGGAGGAAGAGGATTGGCACCCACCCCCAGAGGAAAAGTTTAGGAGACTTTCAGAAGACTCTTTTTCTTCTTTAGATTTCTCCCTACCTTTCTCTTGGGCCTTAGAAGAATCTTCCTTCTTCTGGTCACCACTACCATGAAACTTTTGTTTCACCCTGGTGCGGACTCAATTGTCTGCCTTCTTTCTCAATTCTTGGGGAGAAGTCAGATCCGAGTCTACAAGGTGATTTTGACTGTTATTAAGGATGTGCTCCCTCACAAGTAAGTTGTACAGTCTTTCATAATCATGCACATTACTTCCATGAAGCCAGACTTCCAGAGCCTTAATAGCACTATCTACAAATCTACCCAGTCTTGAGTGTGTGCCTTCTGTGTATCCCTAAAAGTAACTCTGTATTGCTCAGTGGTTAACCCAAACCCATCTATGAGGGCACTCTTCAAGACTTTGTAATTGTCTGCATCTCCTTCCTTTACAGTCAAGAATTTGTCTCTACCTTTGTTAGAAAAGGAGGGCCAGAGGATAGCTGCCCACTGCCCCCGAGGAACCTTCTGAACTTTACAGGCCCTCTCTAAAGCAGTAGTCCACTTATGGGTGTCATCACCCTCCTGGTAAGAAGGGACTATCCTACTCAAGTTACTAGTGTCAAAGGGGTGTTCCCTAACTTTAGGTTCACTATCGGTGCCACCAGGGGATTCTATAGTGTCCTTATACAGGGCCAACTGTTCCTTCTTGATTGTCAGCTTGGCTCTCCCAAGTTTTAGCAGGTGGTATTCCCTTTCTAAAGAATCCTCCCTCTTGCTAGATATGGAGGTCCCTATTGAAGTGGCAGAGGAGGTTGAATTAACTTAGAAGGACCTGGACCTCCCCTGAACCCTTTGTACCCTCACAGGAGGAATAAAGGGGGTTCTACCTCTGTGTCACTAGAACTATTCCCTGGAGGACTAGAGTTCTCCGGTAAGGGGTCTTCAGACTCCTCCTGGACATGTTCAGAAGCAGAATCATGGGTTTTGGAAATCCCTGGCTATTCTTCTGGAGCATCACCACCCTTATCCAAGGTATCCTGCCCATTTGACCTTTTGGTAGCACTAACTGTTCCCAAAGATTATTTCACTGTTAATACACAACTCTCCAAATGCCACTTGTACATAAATCCTCATAGTCTTGAGCAAGGCCTCCATGCCTTCAATCATTGTTTCAATTAAATGCTCAATATTTTGACTAGAATAATCCTAGCACAAGGCATATTTGCTAGTTGTGAGCATTTTTATAGTTTTTTGTGAGCCTCCCATATAACAAAGTTTTTGTGCTTTAATGTATCCCACGCACTACTCATTTGTGACCTTCCACCCACTGTATTAATTTGTAAGCTTCACACACAAACACTATGTTTCTGGTGTTCATCACTACACCTCATATTTGAGCTTTGCCACACAACTTATTCTCCCTATCTAACTATACCTCTCTTCTGTGAGCTTCTCATATGTGTCTCTCAGAGCAGGCTTTTTTACATTGGTAAGCATCTCTCTTCCACACAAACACTTTAAGACTCATTTTTGTGAGCATCCCACACAAGGCAAATTCTTTTTGCAAATTTATCTCTTAGGCTTCTTATATTTTTGTGCAAGATAATGCGGTTTGAGCGCACTCTACACTCATATCATCTATCTGCAATAGCACTTCTCACAGATTAGAAAACAAAAGTTTCTGGGGTGTGTTGTATACTTTGTGATGCATTAAGGGTTTCTCCACCCTCCAGCCACAGGAATGCAGGTGATAAACTTCCAGTGTTTGTGCCCTGCTAAATTAGGGCCTTCCAAAAGGGATTCAACTGACTTCAATACTCAAATAGACACACAGAATCCAATACCATACTATTAGACCTGCCAGCCTTTGAGTGGTCTTCCCCAAAACCTTTTAGCCTGCTTACCTCCTCTTTTTGATGATTTTTTTTGTTGGCCTTTGGACTCTGAGCATTTTACCACTGCTGATTAGTGCCAAAGTGCATGTGCTTCTCCACTAAACATGGTAACATTGGTGTATACACAATTGGCCTTTGTAATTTACTTGTAAGTACCTTGTACAGTGGTATACCATTTAGCCAGGGCCTGTAAATTAAATGCTACTAGTAGGTCTGCAGCACTGCTTGTGCCACCCACACAAGTAGCCCTTTAAACATGTCTCAGTGCAGAGCCTGTGTGTGCAGTTTTACTGCCATGTCGACTTGGTATTAAAAACCTCTTGCCAAGCCTTAAACTTCCCTTTTATTACACATAAGTCACCCCTAAGATAGGCCCTAGGAAGACCATAGGGCAGGGTGCTATGTTACTAAAAGGTAGGACATGTACTTTTAAGTTTTTCATGTCCTTGTAGTGAAAAACCTACATTAGTTTTTCACTATTGTGAGGCCTACTCCTCTCATAGTTTAAGATTGGGAATTCCCTAATACACTCTTTTAAACTGTAATTCCTGGTTAGAAAGGAGTAGCTGTGTCATATTTTATAACTTTGGAATGGCAATGATAAAGCCTCTTTACTGGTAAGGTTGGATTTCACATTACTATTTTAGATATGCCACTTTTAGAAAGTGGACATTTCTCTGTTCTTATAGCTCTGTGTGCCTGCAGCCTGTTTCCAATACACTCCAATATGAGTCCAATTGCATTAAGAGGTTTAGGAATGTCGCGAAGAGCATTCAGTTTATTCCTCCTTTTATTTGTCCCAACTTTGTTTGGTGCATGAAAGTGTAAGATTCAAAAACATGTTTTTTCACATTTGGTCTGATTAATTTGTGAATGTAAATACCAATGAAAGCGTATCTGCAAACTGTGACTACCTGCCTGTCTTAATCAATGTTTCACTACAAAACTATATGATTGTATTTGTTTAACGGAGCGTATGGCTCTCAGACAATGGGCGATTTGTATAGGGTCAGTGGAAAGACCAAAAGGTTGTCCTTACCCCCCCTCCCTTACCCCCCCTCCCCTAGAAATTTAGTGTCTTCTACGCCCCTGGAGCTGGTTGTATACATGTGGGAGGCCTGTTCTCTCAGCCATGGTGCATGGGTGAGGGGTGATGATTATTAGTTCCTGCTCGGTGACCTTTTTATGATCCCCCTAAGCTTCAGTATATTACTCTCTGCAAGCCCCGCCGCCAAGCCCACAACCACTCGGCTAATAGTCCAGACCCTGGGGATCCGGGCCCAGAATTAATAGGTCTGGGGTTTGCAGACTCATTAAATCCGGGCCTGGAAACACAAAGAAAATCATAGCTGCCCAACTCTGAGAAATTCATAATGGAACCCTAGGAAAGGAAAGATAAAGACAACACTTTAAGAGCTGATATGGTTAGTGAGAAGTCTCATGGAGGTTGCAGTGGCGGCCTTTGAGCGACCTTTGTTTGGACTTATTTTCGATCGAACCACAACCAGCCGAGACCATAATGTTATGCTATATATCATCATTATGTTATGTCTATATTCTTTTTGCTCACTTCTTGCCAATACTGGCAGATTATATCTACACTCTTAGTTTAAATTGCACATCTTTCGTAAACATCATTGTAACGTTTTCCTTTTGTGTTTAGACTGATGTATCTTATATGCAATCCGTGTACTCTGAAGTCCTTATGTAATGTAACTGGTTCTATTGTAAAGCGCTTTGACACCTTCGGGTAAAGTTTGCTCTATATAAAAACGCAAAAATAAATTTGAAAGGAGTATATTGCCTACAGGACCCAGCCAGCAGTGAGCCTGTGATTGCAGGAAGCTGCAACTCCCAGCGGAGATCGACTATGAATTCTTAAGCAACATGGCCGACCACATGAAAGAATCCCTTGCCAAATTACACCTTCTGCTAAATTGCAAATTCAAACCACCTTGTGACCTGAAACCGTAGTATTGCCTATGGTCAGAAAACCTCTGTAAAGTGACAGCAAACCAACTCACTAGCAAAAAAATGCTAAATGGACGTTTGGACACATGGTATAATGTCAGCATTGAAAGCAAAAATTCGGAAAAAGCAGATGATGAGAAGTAGAAGTCAATTACATCAGGAGGAGATTTGCAATATCACATTTCCCTCATTGAAGAATCTGTTTATTCCCAGAGAATCGTATAATGGGGGCCTCTGTTTGAGAAAGTCCGCACCAGTAGTATGTGAAATACAGAGAGGCTTCAGAGCGAACACAAAACAAGAGAACGTTTCAAAAGTAAAAAAAAAAAAGAAAAAAAAAAGAAAGAAATGCTTTGTTCAATGGTTTGGTCCAACACTAGATGAAGTAGAGCCAAAGTTGAATTTTGATCAAAATTGACGAGTTGTAAACACCTCAAAAACAGGCGTGAGAATCGGATACCCCCTGTGCTCCTAACATTTTTAGGGGCATTCCTTTGTGATGGACGTGCAGGGTTCTTGGCCTTTTGTCTTTTTCCCAGAATGCCTCACATAGGTATCTTAACCCCGATCCTGTGTTTTATGGAACTGCTGGAAAGGCTGCGCTCTGCTGTCCAGCCCACTTCAGCCAAAGATCACCCGAACAGTCAGCATAAGAAATCTCTCTTGATTTTTCTAAATCACTTTGCAGTCACTTTGTGCGGGAGGATGCAAGCTCCTCAACACCCCCTCCCATGCCCTGCACGCACAGCCCAGTAGTCCTCGGAGATGGGAATTTGTTTAGAAGTGTCTGATGTTTGATGCTTTAGACGTTCATCAAAATAGAGATGCTATTCACAGATCACACTTGCTTGTGTATTGGTTTTACTTTGCTGCAATGACAACATGTTGGATTACAGTTCAGCTTTTTTGTTCACAAAGTATTATATTGCATTGTAATTGCATATAGATAGCGCTTACTATCCCTCATGAGGCACCGAAGCACTTTATGGCGGCTAGCACGCCACACCGCAACACAAGGTTAGTGATAATTCTAGATGTTGTTAGTTTTTGTTGGATATTGGGATTAGTCGTGTAATCACAGGAAAAGTACCTTGCATTCCTCCATTTTCTTCCTGGTAAATTGAGTTAATAGACATTAGGAAAGATCATTAGTGTGAGCTCTTGCAAATGGAAGGTGCAATGAGTAGATAGGCTACAGGGTGATAGATATTGTTAGGTTGCACGGAATCATTACACATAAGGATAGTGTGTGATTTGTGAAGAGAGGTGTGGCCACTTTTCAGAAATATAGTAGAGAGTGAGGCAGTCAGGCATGCAACAGTGTAGGCTACACTCAGAGACAATAAGGAATGCAGAGGATGGAGAGTGATAGAAACGAAGTATAGAGAACAATCAATAGACCTACTTCAAGGTCAATATTCATGCAGAGGTTTAGAAATAAAATGAGAGGATGAGGCTTTTTGAGATAGTATGCAACCCAAGAATGTTGAAAGTGTAGAAAGAAGAGTTAATAGTTGTCACTTGTGGGCAGGTGCTGTATGTTGCTGAGTATTTTGTTGTTCTGTGTGGCTATTGATGGTGTTGAATTGTTTGTTCTTTGATCTTTTAAAGGTTAATAGTGAATATAATACTGATTCTTTTCTACTTGATTCTTGGCTCTTTGTAAATCTCAAAATAGGATTTTCTTTTTGAAAATAAAAAAAAACACAATGACCTCCTTACCATGGAAGTTTTCTCCCATGACATGGGGGTAATTTTACAGTGCTCCCTGTCCCTCATCACTAGGTTTTACCTGGTGGTGAGGAACAGTGAAAACTGTCCATTTGTCTGCCCATTCTAAATTGGGAGGGTGGAAAAATGGCCAACATCCAATGGCCCTCAGAGGTATATGTCAGTGGCGGAGGCGGAGTTGTTTCCCCCATCTATATACTGAAGGTCTGCCCAACTCTAAATTTGGCAGTTTGCATCCATATGAGGATTCCATCTCGTACATTAATACATCATGTTTTCCCATCACAAATTCCAGGAGGAATTTATGTGGGAAAATATCATAAATTCATATTTTGGCATATTGGAACACAATTATTTCCGCTTCTGAGTTGGGGAACTTAGGAATATGTGGTAATACTTAAACTTAACTGCATAAAAAATTAAACCTGTGGTACTTATAGTTCATTGTGTGGTGTTACCACATATGATAACTATGGGAGCTGACTGATCTTCTAAGTGTATATATTCACCTCTGCAGTGCCATTGGCCTACACAGTTACTTTGCCATACTTATTGTGACCAGTAATGTTTTCTCTTTGAACTATGGGGTGTTACTTGGAGAAAGACTGCTTGTCAAAGCAAGTGTTTGGACATTGATAACGCTGACATTATACTGCTGTTAATCTCAGGTGCACAGGATGGCTTTGAAGCCTCTCTGGCTGATCTTCATTCTGTGCAGATTTCTACTCATTGGTCCACCCTATCATCTACCCTATTGTTGAAGAATATCATTATCTATATTATGTTTTAATGTTAAATTAGAGATTCTACTGAAATGAGCCACAAAGGTGCACTGGGTACTCTACCCTGATAGGGCATATCATTTTGAAATCAGTGGCTATTCCAGAGCCTTGCTTAGCAATGTCAATATTGCACAGCCATCTACTACATCATCTCAGCCACTAGGTCTACCTGTGCCTTATTAAAAATGTGGATCTGATGGGTCACAAAGCATTTTCTTTGACTAATTGTGTCTTCCTAGAAGATAAACATAGCTACATCTGATGACAAAAATCAATTCTATGACCGGAAAGGGAAGAGGGAAATTCCAGGATATAGTATACAGTCTCCCTAACCAATATATTCAGCACAAACGGGTATCCGACAAACTATGATCCAAGGATAGTTTAATATGATGTTTAGGTAGAAAACAATGGCAGGCAAATGAAGGGCAACCTAATTTGTTGTTATTGAAGACCCTCATCCATTCTATTAGTGGCATGCTTCATCATCTGCCCTCATCCTGACCCTAATAAACCAGGATGGGCTCAACCATATTCTAAGGAGCACTTATGATATTTTTCTGCCTGGGACTTTTAAGGGATACAAATACCAAAGGAACACCCAGGTATCCCTTTAATAATGGGTGTCCCTGTTATGGATAAAAACAGAGGGGATACAATGGCCCTCACGTTTCGAGTTTCAACATGTTTCAGGCAACTTTTTTTCAGCCACAAAGGGTTTCAGGCTTTCCTCAGGACTAGTATTAATGCCCTGAAATTAGTCTTCTTTTTACATTTTATCTATAATTTATTGCCTATTTTCCTTTCTCTATTAAGTCCAGACTAATGACACTGGAGTAATCAGAGTAATTTTGGTAATTTTGTGTTACTCTCTTGACACAAAATTTACTGAAAGTTACACAATGATACCTGTTTTGTAATTTTGAGTAATTTGACCCATAAGCCCTACCCCAGGAGCAAAGGAGCAACAAATTAAGCAAGTGCGAGTGACTGCTGGCTGCATTTAGCACTATTGTCTTTAGCAAAAAAATGCATACCCGGGTCCATTTAGGGCACATGGGTGATTTTGTGCTAAGAAAAATAGCGCTTAACAATGGTTCATATGCCTCTCGTAATTCCGCTTAATCTTGTGCAATTTTGATGTAATTACAGTACAGCAAATGATGTGAGTTATGCCCACACCTACTAATGACAAATAACATAAAACATGCAGAGGATCTACTCGCTCATTTGTTGTTGCATATGTGTCTTTCCTGAAAAATATATCAAACATGGGTATTTGGCGTTGTTGTCTATTATCACACAATGGCATTGCACTTCTGGTGTAATTACACAGCATAGCACACAAACATGAAGAAATGCAATGTTATATCCAAGAAGGACATACATGTGTTTTGTACGTAGAGTCATGTGTACATCCAACAGGTGAAGTGGGAAACACACCCTGTGTTCTTCACTGCATACTAAAATTCAATATTGTGACTAGTGGGCACATTCAAGTATCCTTTGTATCTTACCCTATTGTGGGAATGCTGTATGTGACATAAAAGAAGAGGGCACGGCATGCCCTGTAGTCTCACACTAGAGAAAAGAAAATTTATAGTTATGTGATTACTGTTAAATATAGCAGAGTGGTACACCCAGTCTGGGAGCACCTGGGAATGGCCATCAACCCTGCTTCCAAATCTCAGTAGGATACAGGAGGTATCACTCCTGCTGACTAACAAGGCTATTAATTCTCACATCGTCAGGGGTGGCATAATTGTGTCTTCCTCCTTCCTTAGTTTTAAATTACTTCTGAATTTCCATGCCTGATTTTCAATTAATATTTTTCTGTGAGAAGTTTTTTCTCATTAAAAAACTTTGTGAATCAATGTCGTGATACACAAACTTTGTTTTAAGTGAGCAAGCATGTCTTACTACTAGAAATGCATGAGGAAGAATGGAGTGAGACACAATTAGTTACAGAAAAAGCTTTGTGAATCAAGCCCAGATTATGACTGTAAAAATACTGATAGAAAGGATGGAACATAAAATGTTCAGTAAAATCAGTCAGGCTTAATTTAGAGGCAAAGAGTAAAGCATTTATGCAGCACACAAACACTAATAAATTGAAAACACAACACAAGAAAAATCCCAACGTAATTTAGATAAATAGAGTAAAGGCTAATAAAGAAAATGAGACTAAAATGACACAAATTCAATCAATAGAATCTGAGATTTGCAATTTCAAATTTTGGGTAAGTATGACACCTTAAAGCACAAAGTGCCAGTCGCGGTCCTCTGGTCATGCTAGATCAGTCGAAAGTCACAAGTTCAGGCCAACCGTGGAGGGGTGTGGGCTGGATATGGAGACCAGGTTAGACCAGCTGAAACAGTTAACTTCTCAAAGTCCGGCGCAGAGTCCATTTCATGGTGGAGGAGGCCACAAGGAGCAGGGAGAGCGTTGCAGATGGTTGTCACTGTAGCACAAAGAGCAGGCCTGGTGTTGAGGATGGTTATCGCAGTAGTGCAAAGATCCGGTCGTGTGTCGTGGACGGTCATTACTGAAGCTTCACGTTGGTGGTCACTGCAGACTGTCATTGCTGTAGCATGAAGTGCAGGTCTTACATTTCTCGTCATCGCTGGTAGTCCCTGTAGAGGGAAGAGTCAAGTTCACCTGAGCTTCGCATTGGCGGTTGTCGTGGGCAGCAGGACATCGGTGTGAATGGGCCCATTTTCCAAGAGCCCAAAAACATCAGGATTTCTCCCTTTCCTAAAAAGGAGTGCACTCGGATGCCAGCCAAGGGTCTATGACCTGAGGAGGCACCTCTTGGGTATCAGGGACTCACTCTGGCAGAGGCCAGCATGGTTCAGGCAGGTCCAGTTGCAGCAGGGCAGCAGGGCAGTTGCAGAGAGGTCACTGGAGCTCGTTATGTCCTGTAGTTCAGAACAGGAGGTCAGACAATTGACCCTTGGAGTAACTCAAGTAGCTGGGATCTTCAGCAGGTCCAGTCTTCCTTCGCAGAGAGCAGGGCAGGCCTCAAGCAGCAGGGCAGTCCTCCGGGGAACAAGGCAGGCCTCAAGCAGCAGGGTTGTCTTCTGAAAAACAAGTCAGGCCTCAAGCTGCAGGGCAGTCCTCTGAAAAACAAGGCAGGCCTCAAGCAGCAGGGCAGTGCTCTAGGGAAGAAGGCAAGCCTCAAGCAGCAGGGCAGTGTTTATTGGGAACAAGACAGTCCTTCCTCTGTGATGTCTACAGGCCCAGGAGTGTACTAAAGAGGTGTTCTGAGTGTCCAACATTTATACCTGGGGCCAGCCTTTGAAGTGGGGGAACACCCTGACCTACTCCCACATCTAGTTCTGGTAAGTTCTTTCCTTGCCCTGCAAGGCTCCAAGAAGTCTAAGGTGACAAAAGGCTAGTGTCAGGCTCCTTTGTGTTTGTGCTGGAGCCAGTCCTTTCAAGTATAAGTGGGGTAAGGAACAGCTCTGCCCCCATCCATAGTGGCAGGATGGCTCATCCTGCCAACACCAAGTCCATTTTTATCTCACTGTCTGGGATGAATACACAAAGCCGAAAAGCTAAGCTCTTCACAGTCATGTGACCTAGGACACTGGCAGCAGGCACCAAATGGTTAGGACAAGAAAATGGCAACTTTCTAAAAGTGGCATTTTCAGAATTGTGACTTAAAATCCGACTTTACAATTAAAGAGGGTTCTAAACTACAATTCATTTGGGTCCAAAAGTTAGCACTAATGAAATGTAATAAGGTAACCCAATATTATCCAGTGGGAGAGATAGATCATACAGTAGTGAAAAACAAAATTAGGATTTTTCCTACCAGGACACGTAAAATTCCAAAACACATGCCCTGCTTTTGAAATACAATTCACATTGCTCTATGGGCTTTTAGGGTCTATCCTAGGTGTGACGTATATGTATTAAAAAGGAGGTTTTTGGTCTACATTGTCAGGTCAAAATGGCAGTTTAAAACTGCACTACAGGCTGCAATGGCAGATCTGAGACATGTTTTAAAGGGCTACTTTATTGGGTGGTACAATAAGTGCTGCAGGCCCACTAGTAGTATTTAATTTACTGGCCCTGGGTACCTGTTGTATAATATACTAGGACATATAAATAAATTAAACATGCCAATCAGGTGTAGGAAATATTAACATGTTTTAGGGAGAGTGCACAAGCACTTTAGCACTGGTTAGCAGTGGTAAGGTGCACAGAGTCCTAATGTCAACAAAAATGAATTCAGAAAACAGGAGGGGTAAAGGCAAAACGTTTGTATATGACCCAGTGGAGAGAGACAACAAGGATCAAGGTTTTCACCAACATTTCAAAGGGGTAACCCATTCACATGCAAACAGAAAATGGTTATATGATGGAACAATGATGTCCTCCACGCAAACATACAGACTTTTTCCAATGGAGGATTGGGCGTGTGTTGGTGTGAGAACTAGGGCACGCTCATAGTAGTGAAGGTGGTTCAGCTGCTGCCTACAACACTTACTGTTCCAGCCGAATGCACGAGGGCCGGGTTTCATGGAATGACGGTTAGGCGGCTGTCTTCTTGGTGTTGCAAAATCGTATGCTTGCCCTTTTAAACAGAGTGCTGTAATGCCCTGATGTGGGTAAGGTTCTGGCTTTGCTGGCTTTGCGGTACCAGATTGAATAGGGCCATCGGCTGCTACAATGCATATTTGTTGTGCACAGTTCATAAAAACCAGCACACAAGGCCAGTCCTCCATTGGAAAAAGCCTGTATGTTTGTGTGGAGGACGTCCTACGGCACACCAACATTAACACCTAAAAACTAGCCCAAAACCCTCCTCCAGCTTTCAGCAGCGCAGCAATGTAAGGAGACACGAGCGCGGCAATGTAAGTAACTGTAGTATGTAAGTAAAACAAGACTGTTACCACAAAACCATTACCATATGCCCTTATCATTCATGCCTTTACAATGAAATTCGTGGTAAAGGCATGCATGCTAAAGGCATGCGTGGTAAAGTCATATGCGTGGTAATGGCTTCGTGGTACCAGTCACATGTGGTTATGACCTCGTTGTAATGGCTGTTTCCCATGTGTTGATCTGCTGGCATCTGAAATTTAGTCTTGGAGGCTCTCAATAGGTTGAAGAAGTGAGCTCACTATACAAATATAACACGTCTGAAGATTGGGCCTACATTACTGTCTACATTCTTGTTTGGATTCGGTGGTAAGAGAATTGCCAGGAATGTCTTGCTCTTATGCTTCAAATATATTCTAAAATAAACTTTCATGGGCTTCACTCTGGATCTATGAAAAAGAAGCAAAGGAAACAAATGATTCAAGCACAACTGTATAAAAGTTAAAGAACTTTCTTTATCTCATCCAACAAGTCATAAGAAAAATTGTATTGAGCTAATAAAATTGAAGAGGCACAAGATTCAGTCAACACTATTTTTGCCTGTAAGCGAAGCAACAAATCCATTTGATCAAAGCGCTAGATGTTCCCCAACACCTTACCTGAAATAGTTGGCTATGTTTGTAGAATTTGTATATTGATTTTCTACCTCTTATAAGGTTCCAGAGCACTGTTGGGGTGCTCAATGAAGCAGCGACTCATTTTGGTATATGTAGTTGTTGGAGCATGTATTTTATAGTGGGGTCTGTGTGGGAAATATTTTGCAATTATGCATGACAATATAGGATTACTCTAGACCTCATGTTGTCTTCTTCAACTCATCATCGCTCTCATTGACTATTTTTCAAATGGGCCTGTGATTAAGTTGTTGAGAAAGACAGAATCCATTCTGGAGTTTTTGGATGGCATTCTTTTAAGTGAAGGATTACTTGTACAATTGCTGAGTGCCAAAGGTGTTCTATTTTCATTTCATAGGGAAAAGGCTTATTTGGATAAATTAGAAGTTAAACATTGTGCCATCTCTCTCTGTAATGGGGATGGTATGATTGAAAGGTTTAACAGAGTTATGAAAGGTAGAATGCAGTTGGCTGTTAAAAGTATGAAGGACTGGGTTGTGTACAATTGCGGAGTGACAATGGTGTTCAATTTTGTTTCCATAGGGCAAAGGCTTGTTTGGATAAATTAGAAGTTAAACATTGTGTCATCTCTCTTTATAATGGGAATGGTATGATTGAAAGGTTTAACAGAGTTATGAAGGGTAGAATACAGTTGGCTGCTAAAAGTAGGAAGTACTGGGTTGTGCAGTTGTTTAAAACTGTTTAGATGAACCAGACTACAGGCAATGAAGCTATTGGTTTCACACGTATAAGAACAAGAGAAGAAGGTGTCCCAGAACCAAAAGCAACCACCACCACTTCAGTACACTTCTGGACCTGCAGATACTCTGCCAGGAAGAAGGACTGCTGTGGTGCTGAAAGGACTACCACACTGCTGTACTTCTTCCCTGCTGGACCATTGCTGCCTTGCTGAGCTGACCTGTTGCCCTCTTGCGTGGATGAGAAGGACTGGACCTGCATCTGTTGCACCCAGGGCCCCAGAGTGACTCCAAGAGCTAGTTGGCTGACCTCTTGATCAGAGCCTCAGGGACAGAAGGCCCCAACGACTTTGAATGCAGCACCTGGACTCGACCATCTGTGAGTCTACCCTGTAAAGTGGTGCCACCTGTAGGAAAGTGCCCCTTTTTGACAAGGCCACCCCCACTTTGTGCCTGGGATCTGATGCAATTTTGACAGAAGTGCACTGGGTTCCTGCTATCCAGGTCCCCAGTGTCAGATCTCTTTCCCTAAAACTGTACAATTGTTACCCCAATTAGCAATACCTTTGGCACTCTAGTAAGTTCCGAGTAAATGTTACCCATGGTACCTAGGGCAAGGAGCCTAAAGAGGGTCCCTAAGTGCTGCAGTTTGTATTGTGCCACCCGAACGGACTCCTCAGCACCATCATGCAAACTGCCATTTCAGGCTGCTTGCCATGGTGAAGAGAAAAGTGAAGACACAACATAGCATACCCTCTGTGTGCCATGTCTGCAAAAACTGCATGCACTATAGGTAAGTCACTCCCTACAGCAGGCCTTACAGCCCTAAGACAGGGTGCACTATACTACATGTGTGGACATATCTGCATGAGCAGATATGCCCCTGTGATGTCTAAGTCAATTGTTAGATATTACAAGTGAGCAGAGAAGCCATTTTAAATACATGTGCTAGACACTGGTAATAACGAGTTTCCCAGCTACATGATGGCTTCACTGGCATATTTTATTAACCCTTGTAGTTCACCAGAAATATAAAACTCTTAATATAAAAATTATATATATAATATTAAAAGACAAATAAACAATTTATATGATTTTTAAACATTTTAATTTTTAATTTTGTATGTAAAACGTTTTTATTCATTTAATATTTAATAAAGTTCCCACACTAACTCCCACAAACCTAGCAGCCCACACTTAAAATATGACTAAAATAAAGAAATATGGCACAATTAATAAATTTAATAATCAATTAAATATTTAGTAATAAATGACAAATAAACTATTAATTTATTAATGCTTAAATAACTTCCCATCCTCTACAAACACAACAGCTGCACCTAATTTATAACATAAAAATATAATTAATAAAGTATTACCATAATTATTAATCAATGAAATACTTTATGATACATTAATAATTATTTATTTATTACTTAAATAACTTACCACTCTATACCCCACATACCCAACAATTCACACCTAAAATATAACTTACAAAATATATTATTTATACAATTTACACAATAAACAATCAATTAAATAATTAATCATAAATGAATACTTAGGGGCCGAATACGATGTCGGTCGGAAAGCCTCCGATCGCTAGTCCGAGGCTTTCCGACCGGCTCGGTCGGTTTGCGGGCTGACCGACCGATTACGATGTCGGCGGTCGGAACTTAAACAGGCTGGTCATTCCGACTCGGTTCCAACCGGCTCTCGGGGTCTTCCATCCGGTCGGAACTGCACCATAATCCCCTATGGACGGCATTTCTGCCATCGGGATTACGATGTCAGTTTCTCACAGCCTTTCCGTGCCGTTTTTCCAACACAGAAAGGCTGTCAGACAGTGACTTTGGGGGCCCCTAGCAGGGCACCCTTGCCTCCGCGGTCTACGGTCGGTGGTCAAGAAGGTACCTAGGGTACCCCCCTGTGAAACTCGGCACTGTGTGGCAGGCACCATGTGGTCCCTGCCACAGGGTGCAGGGTTTTCTACACACACACCCATTTCTCTATAGGAGCCTGTATTATGACCGGTCTACGGCCATAACAGAAGCTCCCATTATAATAAGCCCCTTGGTCATTAATCAATTATTGCTCAATAAACTTCCAACCCTTACAAACCTAACAAACCCACACCTAATATATAACTTACAAAATATAATAATTACACAATTTACATAACTAACAATCAATTAAATAATTAATAATAAATTCATAGCTAAATATTCATCAATTATTACTTAATTAACTTCCCACTCTAGACCCCTACAAACCCAACAATCCGCTCCTAAAAAATAACCTAAAAAATATAATAATTACACAATTTACATAATTAATGAGCAATTAAATAATTAATAATACATTAAAAATAAATTATATTTATTTGTACTTCATTAACTTCCCACCCTGTGCCCCTACAAATCTCACAACCCGCTGCAACACTATAAATTACTATAAATAATTAAATTAAAAATGATAATTTACTTAATATTACAAACTATATTTAAAACTATTGTCAAAAATATTTAACATATATTAATTAATATATGAACTAAAACACATAAAGATAATTAACCCCTTCGCTGCTAGGCCTTTTCCTCCCCTGTGCTAAGCTTTTTTTTGGCTATTTGGGGTAGTTCGCGCTTAGGCCCATGTAACATTTAGACCACATAAGGTGTCCATGCCAAATTTACTTCCTTTTCTTCCAACATCATGGAGATCTTAAAGGTACCCAGGGTTTGTTGATTCCCCTGGAGGGGACCCAGAAATTAGCCAAAATACAGCAAATTTTTGTTTTTTGTTGGAAAAATGGGAAAAAAGTGCTGCAGATGAAAGCATCTGTTTTTTTCCCTGCAAATGGTATCAACAAAGGGTTTGTGTTGCTGAAATTACCATCTTCCCAGCTTTCAGGGACTGATAGACTTTTGTCAGAAAACTACCGTTTTTTACAGTTTTGGCATTTTGCTGGGACATAGCCTATTTTTGCTATTTTTTGTGCTTTCATCCTCCTTCCAGTTATTGGTAAAAATGTGTATGAAAGCAATAATGGATCCTGAAAAGCTATAAATTTCAGAAAAGTAGACAAAATTCTGAATTCAGCAAGGGTCATTTGTGTAGATCCTTCAAGGTTTTTTTATAGAAACTAACAGTTGAAAATAGGAAAAATTGAAAATGAGTTGAAAAAAACAGCCATTTGTGCCAACGTTTTCACCTGTAACTTCTTCTAAGTATGACAGATTTTTGAAAGCAATATACTGTTACATGCGCTGGACCCTTCTGGTTGTGGGGATATATAGGACTTGTAGGATCACCAAGAACCCGAGGAACCCAGAGCCAATAACTGAGCAGCGTCTTGCAATGGTTTTTTATTGTGTACTGGGTTTATAGCAATTCGTTTGGGAAAATATAAACAGTGAAAAATCAGTATGAAAGACACCTATGTATTTCTGAAATGGGAACAAAATATAGAGCTTAGAAACAGTAGCTATTTGCACATCTTCAAAATTGTGGGTACCCATACTAGCGTGTGAATTACAGGACATTCTTTTTTACACATTGTGTTACATTTGGAAGGCAGAAATGCATTGAAAGTCAATAGGTAATAACAGTTGCTCTGCAATTCTGTATTCCCCTACGTCTCCCAATAAAAATGGTACAGCACTTGTGCATGGATCCACAAAATTCCTCTCACCCCGCATTCCCTAAAGTCTTCTGAGACATAAATCATATGTTCTTTGAGGTTTGTCCTTAAGTGAATGAGAAAGATAGTAGTGCGACAAGTGAATGGGATATGTATCTCCCAGAGGTTGGTTATAGCGCCCGGTTAAAAAATGAGCTGTAGTTTTTGAACCCAAGCTCTGCCGGCACCTAGGGAAACCTAGCAAATCTAAACATTTTTGAAAACTAGACACCCAGGGGAATCCAGGATGGGGTGACTTGTCTGGCTCTCACCGGGTTCTGTTACCCAGAATCCCTTGCAAACCTCAAACTTTGTCCAAAAAAACACATTTTCCGCACAATTCTAAGATGGAAAGTTCTGGAATCTGCGTGGATCCACAAAATTCCACACACCCGCATTCCCCAAAGTCTTCCGATAAAAATGGTACCTCACTTGTGTGGGTAAGCCTAGTGCCCGCTACAGGAAATGGCCCAATACGCAATGTGGACACACCACATTTTTACAGTGAAAACTGACCCTTTTTTTGCAAAGTGCCTAGCTGTAGATCTTGAACCCTAGCTCTACTGGCACTTAGGAAAACCTAGCAAACCTATACATTTTTGAAAACTAGACACCCAGTGGAATCCAGGATGGGGTGACTTGTCTGGCTCTCACCAGGTTCTGTTACCCAGAATCCCTTGCAAAACCTCAAACTTTGTAAAAAAAAACACATTTTGCTCAAATTTCTTTGATGGAAAGTTCTGGAATCTGCATAGATCCACACAATTCCTCCCACCCCGCATTCCCCAAAGTCTTCCGATAATAATGGTACCTCAGTTGTGTGGGTAGGCCTAGTGCCCGCAACAGGAAATGGCCCAAAATGCAACGTGGACACACCACATTTTTTCAGTGAAAACTGACCCTTTTTTTGCAAAGTGCCTAGCTGTAGATTTTGAACCCTAGCTCTGCCGGCACCTAGGGAAACCTAGCAAACCTATACATTTTTGAAAACTAGACACCAAAGGGAATCCAGGATGGGGTGACTTGTCTGACTCTCACCAGGGTCTGTTACCCAGAATCCCTTGCAAACCTCAAATTTTGTAAAAAAAACACATTTTCCTCACATTTCTGTGATGGACAGTTCTGGAATCTGCATGGATCCACAAAATTCCACCCACCACTTATTCCACGAATTGTTCCGATAAAAATGGTACCTCACTTGTGTGGGTAGGCCTTGTGCCCGTAACAGGAAATGGCCCAAAACGCAACGTGGACACACCACATTTTTACAGTGAAAACGGACCCTTTTTTTGCAAAATGCCTAGCTGTAGTTTTTGAACCCTAGCTCTGCCGGCACTTAGGGAAACCTAGCAAACCTATACATTTTTGAAAACTAGACACCCAGGGGAATCTAGGTAGGGGTGACTTCTCTGGCTCTCACCAGGTTGTGTTACCCAGAATCCCTTGCAAACCTCAAACTTTGTAAAACAAAAACACATTTTCCTCACATTTCTGTGATGGAAAGTTCTGGAATCTGCGTGGATACATAAAATTCTACCCTCTCAGCATTCCCCAAAGTCTTACGATAAAAATTGTACCTCACTTGTGTGGGTAGGCCTGGTGCCCGCAACAGGAAACGGCCCAAAACGCAACGTGGACACACCACATTTTTTCATTGAAAACGGAACCCTTTTCTGCAAAGTGCCTAGATGTAGATTCTGAACCCTAGCTCTGCCGGCACCTAGGGAAACCTAGCAAACCTATGCATTTTTTAAAACCAGACACCCTGGGTAATCCAGGATGGGGTGACTTGTCTGGCTCTCACCGGGTTCTGTTACCCAGAACCCCTTGCAAAAATCAAACTTTGTAAAAAAAAACATATTTTCCTCACATTTCTGAGATGGAAAGTTCTGAAATCTGCGAGGATCCACAAAATTCCACACACCCCGCATTTCCCTAAGTCTTCCGATAAAAATGGTACCTCACTTGTGTGGGTAGGCCTAGCGCACGCGACAGGAAATGACCCAAAACTCAATGTGGACACACCACATTTTTACAGTGAAAACTGACCCTTTATTTGCAAAGTGCCTAGCTGTAGATATTGAACCCTAGCTCTGCCGGCACCTAGGGAAACCTATACATTTTTGAAAACTAGACACCCAGGGGAATCCAGGATGGGGTGACTTGTCTGGCTCTCACCAGGGTCTGTTACCCAGAATCCCTTGCAAACCTCAAACTTTATAAAATAAAAACACATTTTCCTCACATTTCTGTGATGGAAAGTTCTGGAATCTGCTTGGATCCACAAAATTCCACCCACCCGCATTCCCCAAAATCTCCCGATAAAAATGGCACCTCACTCGTGTGGGTGGGCCAAGTACCAACGGCAGGGAAGGGAAGGGCCCAAAACTTATTATGGAGACATCACAATTACCTATCACAAAACGACCTGGTTTTGCAAGGGGGGTCACCTGGGTTTTTGGCACTGGGATCGGCGGCCATCTAGGGAAACCTACCAAACCCACATATTTCTGAAAACTAGACATCATGGGGATTCCAGGGAGGTATGGCTTTCATAGACCCCAGAATGTTTTCCTACCCAGAATCCCCTGCAAATCTCAAATTTAGCTGAAAAAATCATTTTTTTCCTCAAATTTCTGTGTGGGAAAGTTGTGGGATCACCGGGCTGACACAAATTTCCTACCACCCAGTGCTCCCCCAGGTCTCTAGATAAAAATGGTACCTCACTTGTGTGGGTGGCCCAAGTACCCGCAACAGGCAAGGGCCTAAAACATATATAGGAGACATCAAAATTACCTATCACAAAACAACCTGGTTTTGCAAGGGGGGTCACCTGGGTTTTTGGTCCCGGGCTCGGCGGCCATCTAGGAAAGCCTCCCAATTCCACACATTTCTGAAAACTAGACACCCGGGGGAGTCAAGGGAGGTATGGCTTGCTTGGACCCCCCCAACGTTTTCCTACCCAGAATCCCCTGCAAACCTCAAATTTAGCTGAAAAAAATCACTTTTTCCTCAAATTTCTGTGTGGGAAAGTTGTGGGATCACCGGGCTGACACAAATTTCCTACCACCCAGCGTTCCCCCAGGTCTCCTGATAAAAATAGTCCCTCACTCGCCTGGATGGCCCAAGTACCCGCGACTGGCAAGCGCCCAAAACATATTGAGGAGACTTCAAAATTACCTATCACAAAACAACCTGGTTTGGCAAGGGGGGTCACCTGGGTTTTTGGCCCCGGGCTCGGCAGCCATCTAGGGAAACAACCCAAACCCACACATTTCTGAAAACTAGACATCTGGGGGAGTCCAGTGAGGTATTGCTTGCGTGGACCCCCAATGTTTTCCTACCCAGTATCCCCTGCAAACCTCAAATTTAGCTGAAAAAATCAAATTTTTCTCAAATTTCTGTGTGGGAAAGTTGTGGGATCACCAGGCTGACACAAATTTCCTACCACCCAGCGTTCCCCCAGGTCTTCTGATCAAAATGGTACCTCACTCGCATGGGTGGCCCAAGTACCCGCGACAGGCAAGGGCCCAAAACGTATTGAGGAGACTTCAAAATTACCTTTCACAAAACAGCCTGGTTTTGCAAGGGGGGCACCTGGGTTTTTGGCCTCGGGCTCAGCAGCCATCTAGGGAAACCTACCAAACCCACACTTTTCTGAAAACTAGACACCCGGAAGAGTCCAGGGAGGTATGGCGTGCGTGGATCCCCTAACGTTTTCCTACCCAGAATCCCCTGCAAACCTCAAATTTAGCTGAAAAACCCACATTTTCCACATATTTTTGTGTGGGATCACCGTACCGGCACAATTGTGTCCTACCCCACAGCGTTCCCCTCAGTCTCCCAAGTAAAATGATACCTCACTTGTGTGGGTGTCCAATGCAGCTTAGAATTCGCTGTGCTATACCCTTAATCCCTATGTTTTTGGCTCTTCCCAGTCACAGGCCCTTACCCCACCCACACAAGTGAGGTATCATTTTACTCGGGAGAGTACAACAAGGCTGCCTATCAAAGATTCCTGGAACTGAACAAAAGTCATCTTTGACGCTGGAGAACACTCCTTGAACACAACAAAAGCATTAAAAGTTGCTATATTGAAAAGATGGATGGCCAACTTCTTATACCAAATGTAAGCCTTATGAATTGCAGTGTAAGGTTCCAACCTCTGATCTACTCTATCAACACCACCCATGTACTTATTGTAGTCTGCAATGCACACAGGTTTGCACACTTCAGCAACCTGACCCCAAACAGTCACAGGTGAAGTACTTTCATCATGGATGGTAGTCAGCATGTACACATCCCTCCTGTCCACAAATTTCACAGCTAGCAGTCCATCACTACGCAAGGCACTGCACTTTCCCCTCAGAAGCTTTTTGCAAACAAGCTCTTTTGGGTAACCTTTATGGTTAGAGTGGATTGTGCCACAAGCAAGAGTGTTCACTTTGAACAATTCCTTAAACAATTGCACAGCAGTGTAGAAGTTATCTAGGTACAAATGGTGACCTTTGTTAAAAAGTCCTCCAGCAAGTTCCCACACAATTTTCTCTGAAACTCCTAAAGTTGACTGACAACCAGGGAGGACAACAGTGGAATTCCTACCAGTGTACACCCGGAAATTATAGACATATCATGTCCTACTCTCAAACAACATATACATCTTAATTCCATAACGTGCCCTCTTGCTAGGAATGTACTGTCTAAAAACCAAACAACCCTTGAACAGGACCAAAGACTCATCAATAGCTATTTCTTTTCCTGGAGTATAGATCTCTGAAAATTGATCTACAAAGTGATCAAGAACAGGCCGAATCTTAAAAAGACAGTCACAGTCAGGGTGTTCTCGTGGCAACGCCGAAGCATTATCAACAAAATGCAGCATCCGAAGCACAAGTAAATACCGATCACGACTCATAATTGCAGGAAATATGGCCGTTGCCATCAATGGACTGGTACACCAATATGAAGCCATGGACGGCTTCCTCATCAAGCCCATCAAAAAAGTAAAACCCCAAAACTTCTTCATCTCATCCAGATTTGTGGGAGTCCACCAGGTAGCTCTAGAGTGGGGCCTGAGTCTGTTACTGTTGTCCCTCAAATACTGTTCCGCATACAAATTAGTCTGCTCAACAATCTCAGCCAAAAATACATCATCCATAAATAACTGAAAAAACATTTTCACAATTCACTCTACACCCTGCATCACCACTAAAGGCAGGCAACACCGGCTGCACCATGTTTGGATCAACCCAGAGTCCAGCACTTCCAATGGGAAGCCTTGCAGCCGCAGGCTGCAATCCAGATGCCTCTTGCTGCACCATCGACACATCAGTGTCCTCCTCTAAAACAGGCACATCATCTGCACTGAGATTAGCTTCATCCGCACTGAGAGTAGCTTCATCATCAGATGATTCCTCGTGGACAGAAAACTCACTGCCAGAATCTTGCACTTCCTCCTCTCCCTCAAACGCACTGTCAGTCTCATAATCATGGTCAGAGGAAGATTCAAAAAGCATACCAACCACCTGCTGAACAGTAATTCTGCGGCTAGCCATAATCCTTACTAACAAAGGTAAATTGTCAAACAAGTCAACAACAACAAACACTTTGTAGAATAAGTAATAAACGAAAAGTGGCTTTATCACAAATACCTATATACTCCAAAACTATACCATTCACTTGTCAGAAGCAGATAGACTCACCACCACCTACTCTGCACAGACACAGCAAGGACCAACAATATCCCACTAATAAAGAAAAAGAAAAGAAAATTACACATAAGACAGCGCAAAAGACATCGCAAAGAATTTCATGCTCAAAACACAAACTAAATATGCTGCTGTTATGACACCACTTACAAACAATTCACTCATGCATGACAATAATACTCATTTGGAGTAAACACAACAAATAAACCAAATAAATGCAACTACGCAAAACTGCAGATCAACCACTGCTGCAACAGCAAACAAGAACAAAAAGCTTTGCACAAGAATAAAAAGGAGAAATAAAACATTACAATCACTTATACAAATAAAAAACCAGTCCAAACACAATCTACCAGCCAAGCTGGGGGTAGGTGGGCCTAAAAGCACAAGGTCGATCTGCCCCTAAGGGGGGCAGAAACAGCCAAAATATTCACCCCCGTAAAAGGGGAGCGGCCCTTGCCCAAGGTGCCGCTCCCCAACAACATTTAAAAAACAAAAAACAGTGTCTAGTGGCTTCTGCACCCCTTGGGGACAGATGGGCCTGAAAGCATATGGCCTCTCTGCACCCAAGGGGGGCAGAAATGGCCACAATATTCACCCCCATAAAGGGGAGCGACCCTTGCCCAAGGGGCTGCTCACCACAAACATTTATATAAAAAAATAAATCCCTGGTGACCTAGTGGGCCTTCTAAAATTACTTTGGGCCGATCTGCCCCCCCAGGCGGGCAGAAATGGGCAAACAAAATGTTCCCCAAAGGGGAGCTACCCTTGCCCAAGGGGTCGCTCCCCGCATTCCTTACAAATAAAAATAAAAAAACTAAAATAAAAAAAATCCCTGGTGTCTAGTGAGCATTCCTGCTGCACGATCCTGTGATCGTGCAACAGGAATGCTCAAAGAGGCATCGGAGGAAAGGAAAACCCTTTCCTTTCCTCCGATGCCTCTTTGATTACAAAATCCCCCCTCCCCAAGGAGAAACACACCTTCTCCTCCTGGATGGGCTGGAAGCAAATGGCTTCCAGCACGTCCAGTTTCATCTAATGATGTTGGCGCACGATGCGCGCTGATGTCATTAGATGATGTGGAGGAGGGGGCGGGGGTGGCAGCGGAAGGGCTTCCGCTCTCCTCCCCAATGGGGGCAGCATGAAGGGCGGCCCACTGGGGGAGCTCCAGTGCTTCCCCCATGGGTGGGTGCTAGGATGGCCAGGAGCCGTCCTGAGCACACGCCCACCTTGTCTCAGGACGGCTCACGGCTGTCCTGAGCACGGAAGGGGTTAAAAAACAATCTTTTTTACAACTATATTATTGAAAACAATATTAACAACACAGAAATACTTGAACACTATATTACTTACTTAAAAAATCGATATTCTTGTCAACGATATTTCTGCTTCATGATATTTATGTGTCATGATATTTAAAACTCGATATTCCTACAGCTCAATATTTTGTCCAAATGCCTCTTGAATAAAGTTCTCGATTAGAATGGCTCTGAGAAAATTAAAATGTGTGATGTTACAGGGGCTGGGGTTTCATTAAACCTCCAAATTGGGTCGGATTGCTAGTGTAATCAGTGAGGCGATGTGAGAAATCAGGTAACGTAACCTTTACTTTATACTGTTTAAACTTCCTCTTCTTACCTATGTCTCAATCCCCCGTCCTCCAAGGACTACTTTTTTGCCACCATCTCAGAAAAGTGAAGACTCTGCTCTGTACCACATTTTTGGACTACAGAGGAACAGGGGCTAAATGTGCAAACCTTTTTTACATCGCAAACTCTATGATTCGTAGTGTGCAAGCACAAAAACGTTTTTCATATGTACCAAACCGATTTTAGCTGTCTGTAAAGTTTTATCAACTCTTAAAATGGGATTGCAACTGGATACTAATTCAGTATGTGAAATGGGGGTGTTGTGGGGGTCAATTCTAAATACCAAATCAATATCCACTGTGTGAAAGGTTTGCGGCCCTAAATTTGGGTCACAAATCTTTGCAAAGTTACCAACTCCCAAGTGGAAGTGTAAACTCATTTGCGAATGGGAAGAGGTCTTTTGGATTTTTTCACCGTTGTGAATTTTTGTCAAAGTTTGAGAAGGAGTAGGCAGTGGTCCAGTGGACTACAACCAACTCTCAGTGAAACTTTAAAAAAAATCTTAAAAGCAGTGCCGTTTTCTTTATGGAAAATGGGCTGCTTATAAAAAATATTTATTTGAAACCAGTCAGAGACATAGTGGTCTGCTGAACCTTGCAGATCACAATCTCTGTAATTTTGTCCAATTGGTATGAGTCACTATTTGTGTCATACAGTATGATTAATAATGAGGTAGATCGGACTATGACCCATTCTGATTTGGAATTTGATAAATCGACCTATAAGTACATAAGTACATAAGTCAAAACTCAATACTGGTTGAATAGAGAATGGTCTCAAATTGTGACCACTTTTTTTGACCACTATAAAAGTACATCTGAGCACAAATTCCATAGTCGGCCATGTTGCAGTCTCTAAGAAGTACCTGAAGTTAATGAAGATGCTCTTGCCCGTGTCCACACTTGTAACACGAATCAAACTCTGCATTCTTAGCTGCATGCAGCCTGTTACACGCACATTGCGTTGGTGTATGCAACTCATCAGACAGTGTCAGTGAAAACAAGAGGAAAACACACAAAAAAATACTTAGCTCGACATCCCCAAGATTATGATGCTAGGAGTGAAAGCACAATGTGATACAATCACCCTGGCCAACAAATATGATGTTCACAAAACAACTGGTCCTCAAAGCTTAATTTGGGCCAACGGTTGTCAGTGGGGGCCACAGGTACTTATTTTTGAGGACCGGAACCTATTTTTCCTCTTTAGAAATTTCCTGAGAGCAAGAGAAGTTAAAACACACAAACTGGAAAGAAAGAGAAAGACGGAAAAATCATCACAAAGGGAGAATACAAGAAACTGCAAGAGTGAGAGAAAGGGGCAGGAAGTGTCGGGTAGTGGATTAAAGAAGCCCCATGCGGATTCCGGACTAGCAGTCGTTGTCTGACATTTAATAGCACCAGCCGCTGGCTTCTGGGCACTGGCCCTTTTTCTTTTATAAATGAAACACTGCTGATTCTCGAGGACTATATTATGCATAGCGGTTTCATTTCTTAGTTACATAATGTAATGATATAAGCCCTGCTGCAGGAATTATTAACCCTCTGTTACGGTCCGTGTCTGTGGTCGGTAAGGGGAGCTAAAGATTGGCAGTTCATAAATGGGCAGTCAGGGTGATTCGCCTCAGAAGCCGTAATCAACTGTCAGTATATATTTTTTTCATTCATTAACTAAAATCATAGCTCAACTTTCAATCAGTCATTAATGTTTTATTTAAGGTTCACTATTCATATATTCATATAAATGTCAGATATGATGAACAACACATTGTTACAGTTTACATGACATTCTTTAAAGAATAGAATAAAAGAAATCCATTAAATACGGCAAAAAGAATATATGCTCCATTTTAAAATTCAAAACGCATAGCAATACATTAAATATTATGGAATCCATATACTACTCCAACTATTGTAAAAACCAAAACGCCAACATACTTAATTAGTTCTTTCACCAACTTACCCGAGGGTGCTCTGAAATATTTTGTAAATGTTTTTCATTTTTAAATTAAATTGATGAATTCCAAAGATGAATGGCATTCCCTAAATTTCTAATCTTCTAGAAAGCTGCTGGTTTTAACCAATACAATCTCTGAGAAACTGAACGACAGTTTCTTTAAAGGTGATAGAGGCTGAACAACAATCTCAGCTAGGCTACCTTTCCAGCTGCAACTGCAGCAATTGACAAGATCCCCAGTGTGAACGTCATTTAAGGGGGCTTATAATGCACTTGCCTGATGACATCCACTTGCCTCTTGCCCATCTTTTAATTTTGTCCCCGCAAAGTGGATCATCTGACTAGATCCTGCAGTGGCTGTTAAAGGTGTGATGGAGCAGGGTTTTGCAAAAAGAAACCTGCTTGAATTAACTCCCCCATAATACTTACTAACAGTGTGCAGTGAAAACTAATATGCAAATCACATGAACCACATGGGAAACTGCTTTACGCATGCGTGCACTAATGAGAATTAATGCATGAAAGAACTAGGCCTCATTTTACATTGCGTTTCGAAAGAAACAAAGCTAATGCATGTTTAGGCCGCATTTCACATTTCGCATCTTGCATCTTGCTTTAAAACGATAATAAATAATGCCGCTTTGCATGAAGCTTATGCTAAGAAAATATTAACAGGGGATAGTGCAAAGGTGGGTGGTAAACAGTGAAAAGTGCATTTCCATGTAATTAATGAATGCTTATGTTTATTCGTCATAGTGAGCCAAATGGGCATGCATTTTCTTAAATTGACCGGATGGATGAGGGGCTGAAAAATGAGCATGAATGACCTGACAAAGTAGACAGAAGCGCTGAGCGCTGCGGATGGAGAATAAAAGGCCAAGGTTGTTCAGCTCAGAGAACATTGTTTGCCTGCCAAAAGATGAGACTGGCCTTGGGACTCAAGACTTCTTCCGCGGACATGGTTGAGAAATTTGTGTGAAAATAATGAAATGTAGCAAGTACTGAAATTGAACATACTGGTCAATATTCTGTAATGAGAAAGGATGTAGAACAATGAGCATGTAAAACTTTGAATGAAGACACCACCTCCCAAATCGACCAATAAGCAGCTGAATTCTGTGTAATGTTTCAATTAATGTCGGCTGGACATGTGGATTTTAGAGTATAACTGGGGTTCCTTTGGGGGTGTGGTGGTTGGTCTTAGGTCAGATGCAGAAGAGAGAGAGGGGTGATTTCGTCGCTGTCCTTCGGTTTGCAGAGAGGCCTAGCCGTTCCTCTCCCTGTCCTGTCCAGTTCCTGAAATCGTTGTCTCCTGACTCTATTTCAGGAGGCCCCCACTACTCCCTTGGCCAGGGGGGTGGTATTTCACTGATCTTTTGGGTTTGTATTATCTTTCTGACTCGTACTTTGCATAATTTACTTGCAAATGTATTTTTGTCTCTGAAACTTATGTCTCTTCACTATCCACTCCTTCATTTACATATCGTTTGTTGATGATGAGTATGACACTGTTTGCATTGTTGATTGATTTTCTCTCCCTTATGTGAGATTCTTTGTTTGCATTGTAACCTGTGTGCGATGAGCATTAATCATTTACATTTATTTGAGATAAACTCTATTAATCTTACCGAGAGTCTGTGATTATTTAACTGGTTAGATAGTTAGTTAGTTGTATTATTTATTACCATCAACTTCTCAACTAATTGGTCCGTCGACCGAGAGGAAAGAGAGTTGATATACAGGTCTAGTTATGTATTTAGAAATGTTAAACATGAATCTGTGAAGGAAACAATTTTTCACGTCATTAAAACTTGACCCCAGTGCAACAGGGATTTATGAGTTGGGTGAATGTGTATGGGCCATTTGTATGAAAATATTGATGAGTATCGATCCCTGATAAAGTGTAGCGCTGGATCACTTTTCTGGTAGCAGAGGGCGGTTTAATTATTGATTAGTTTGGTAATAATTGTTGATTATTGATTATATGTTTTTAACAAGAAAAGTTAGTGTCCTGTTCTATGTTGTCTAGAAGTACAGGTACGGAGGTACCTGAGAAATCCGGGGATGGAAATTTAGCCTGAAGTAGGCAGAAGAAGAGTGTGGATACAGAAATCACACTGCAGAAGTACTTTGTCTGTAGTTATAATACTGTACGGCGGAAGGCTGTAGGTGTAAGATTTAGGTAAAATTTCGTATGTGAGTAGAGTGTCCGAAATAGCGAAGGGTCCACTTCCGAAACTCTGGCCTTATCCACAGAGGAGTACCAAGACCTCTTTTTACACCAAAAAGTCCTCTTGCGATACTTTGGCCTTATCCCTAGAGGAATACCAAGTCCACCTGTAGCTTGTTTGGGTGTAAAATAACGCTGGTCGTTGTTTTTCTTGAAGTAAACGAATTTCTAGTTTTGAAGTGAAGAACTATCTCTTTATTTAGAGGAACAGACAAGGTAGCATTGTTTTGTGTTGTTACTAACAAGAATTTTGATAAAGAGAACTTAGAAATACGTCGCCGTATTATTTTGTAAAGGGAGGGTCAGTAGCAGGAGTAATACTGATGTCACAAAAAGGCCGCGCTGGCATTGGTCAGGCAGCGAATGTGAAGTAAGCTCGGATTGGCCGGTTGGTGTGAGCCACACTGGTATTGGTTGTAACAGCAGATACGTAGAGAGCCGTGATTGGACGGTTGGTGTGAGTCGCGCTGGTATTGGACAAGAACTGACAAATAGAATAAGTAGAATTACGGAAAGGTTTCCTTGTTGTTTTACTGAGAGACATTAGCGTAAAGGGTCAGAAAAATGAAGCTGCTTATGAAAATAAAGAATTTCTTTAAAAAGGACAAACCAATAGTGACTAGAGATTGAATTCCTATTCCACCACCGAGAATGCCTGCTTCCTATATGATGTTGGAGCGAGGATACCATAAGTGTACTTGGTTAGAAAATTGGGTGGAATACACAAAGGATGATGGTGTTATACCTTTCCCACAGCATGGTTCGTTTAATATAAGTATTTTGCAGAATTTGATAAATCGAATGAATTCCTTAGAGCCAATTCCCAGACCTACCCAGTATGAAGCGCTAGAGGAATGGGAAGTAGAAGCATTCGAAAGAGAGAAATATCGAGGTGGTAGGAGATACAGAAATTTCTGACTAGATATCCTTTTGAGAGAAGAGAAGATACAATGAAAAGGTGGAGGAGAGCTGTGGTAACTGAGGGTTTGTACTCAGGTTTAGTTGCTGAAGATCAGACAGGAGGCAAATGTAAAGAAAAAAGGAAAAATATAGAAACTTCAAGTTTAAGACAGGACCTGAACGAATCTGATGAAGAGTTGTTAGAAGACATTATGACCAAAAGACCTCCGCCATATCAAGAAAATTCAGTTGAGGTGACTCCGAGTGCACCACTAATGGGAACTCCATTAACTCCACAGATTACGGACATAGCTAGAGTAGTACGAGAAAAATAATTGGACATATTAAATAAGGCAAGAGTAGAGCAGATCCAGAAAATAAATCAGTTAAGTCTAAATGCAGAAGCATTGATGGTACCGGTAATAATTGGTCCTGTAGTTCCATTGTATGGAGAAAAACAGAATATATCAAAAGTACATACATTGGCAGTTCCAAGGAGTAGCGACAGGAGTGGAATGGTGACGGTAGCGGATGAGGATGGACAGGCTGACACAAATACTACATTGTTAGATCTTCCGGTTTGTGAAATGATAACAGAAATCCCTAGAAGAAGTATACAAATCGATCCAAGGAGAATAGGGCAGAGCGTCATTCCAACGACAGGGAGTTCAGCAGGTCCTTCACCAGAGGAATTAAATGATTGGATAAAAGGAATGGAAAAGCAAAAACCTCAACCACAGAGTATAAATGTGAGCCAATTGAAAGTAGATTTGGAAGAGATGATTATTGGTACTATAAGTCCAGACAGACTAGGGACTTACCGAGATGAAGAGCTGTTGTTTTTGTGTAAAAGTATTACTTGGAGAGCAAGAAATCTTCATGAGAAAATAGCAGAGGCTGCTAGTGAATATGGAATAGACATAGAGAAGTCAAAGGTGCTGCAGAAATCTTACAGTTGGCCTTTACTGATAAGGATTTGGAGAGTTTGAATGCGTCTGGAAAAAGATTACATATAAAAGAGTTGATGAATATTCTGAAAAAATGCTGAGATGTAGAACAGTGGAAAGGTAGATGGACGAAAAAGAAAGAAGAGGCAGCTGGCAAAGAAGCATCGATGTTTCCGTTAAGAGAGACAGAACAAGTTGAAAGGGCGTGTCCGATGAGAGAAGTCCCAGGTGGTGGATATGTGCACCTTCCTTGGACAAGAAAGGATATATTGTACTTTACGAATGATTTTCCCAGGTTAAGGGAGAAACCAGTTCAGTGGTACAAACAAGTAGAGAGGTTTGTAAAAGTTTCAAAGATTTTGTTAAAAGATTTAGATGGCTTGTTTGAGATCGTCATTCCAGCTGATTTGTGGGCAGAATGTAAAATTACTGTTGATTGGCCAAAAGAAGAGTATCCTAGAGATCCTAAAACAGGTGCACCATCTGATGAGGTGATGAGAAAGTATAATCAGGTAATCACCTTTTTGAAAGGAAAAATTTCTCCAAAGGAAACAGATTGGGTTAAGATAGACAGGACGACCCGAGAACCAAAAGAGTCAGTACATGCCTATTATGAAAGGTTGTTGCAGGTATTTAAACAGTACAGCGGGTTTGAGAATATTGGAGACAAAGATATGGGACATTTTGTGTATCGTTTTGTGTTTGGATTGAAACCGTAGATTAGTAATATGATTCAGCAGCATTTGATTTGTTGGCAGAGCAAAACAATTGACGAAATTTTGAGGTATGCGAAATATTGTAGTGATGACATTGAATCAATACATAAATAGTTAAAAGAGAAAACGATTACACCTATGGGCTCCTGTCACACACTTTTTAGATGATAGAGCGAAAAAGTCCTTTACTCCCCAGCCTTTGTTCCAAGAAGTTGCTAAGCCTCCTTGACTTCCTTTATTTTGTACTAGAATTGTTTAATATCCTCTCTTAATACTATGTATATGATACCATATTGAGATAACATTACACCTTCCTTTTATTCTTTATTGCTGTTTAAATATGAACCAGACTTCCTCCGCCTTTCAATTTATTTACCTTCCAATATGTTTTCTTTTTTTCTTTCATTCCAATGTAACTATATATTATTATTACCCTTCATTTATCTATTCATTTATTTATCTCTCCTTTAATTGATTATATGTACGAAGTGATGTTGATTAATTGATTTTCTTCAATAAACTTACTTTTGAAACTTAAAAAAAGAGAAAATGATGTCGGCACAATTAAAGGTAGTAGTGATGGAGCAAGGACTTGTAAATGAGACTTGCTCGGAAGCAATCCTTTCGTTTTAATTCATTAACGAATTACTAACAACGTGTTTGTAATTAATATTTCGTATTTTAGAAAAGACACGCAGGAGAATGGAGCTTGCCTATGGGTTTACTAACTGTAACAACATGAACGAAGGACTAAAACGCACTCTAACAAGGGATCTTTACTGCGCATGCGTCTACTGCATCTACGTAGTATGACGTACTAATGCTTGGAGGGATATTCTTGCGCCTGCGCAAAGATATTAAAAATGGCCGCTTGAAAGCTCACATGCATGGCACCTGCTTGGCTGAAATAGAAAATAAGTTTTATGCTAACGCAAATGCAGAAAGAGTAATAATAATTAGAGTGGGTTAGAGTAGAGGTTGGTGGTGTACAGTGAAACCATTTATTTTTGAGAATAACATTTCTTCTTTTGACTTTATTATTAGTGCGCATTTGGACCTTCCACACTTGTCTGACTTGAGCTGACTGAGTTGACCCCACACATGCGCACCAGAGAGAGAATAATGAAAAATGAGTAAGGACTTGTCACGCGTCCAAGGCCAGCGAAGATGTGCCCTGGGAACATGAGGGTGAAGAGTTCATATGAAGAAGTTTTATTCATGATATTGAAACATTTTGTATTAATAAAGTTGGGGGAGATGTATGGGAAAGGAAATGATTTAATAAAGCTTGAGGGGAGGGATTTGAAAACAATGGTTTAATGAAATAAGTGAAATGTAAGCATGGTGTGACGATCATCCCCCCTTGCCTGTACAATCAGAGTTAGTATTTTGTGAAATTGAAACATTAATGGGTGGTACATGGTTATGGAAAGGTATAATTGAGGTAGTTTTAGTTAGTTAGTTTAGCTGACACGGAGTTGACACGGGAGCAGAAGCTCAGAAGCAGAGCTCGGGATGCTGTCAGTGCTGGGGGTGGTGCTGATGCTGTGAGACGCTGATGAAGAAATCGAATGCAGAACCATCTGTTTTGGGGTTAGAAAGAAGATCGCGGAAGAACCATGAGGAGGAAGAGAGTGTCAGAGCGGGGTGCGATGGTATTTAGAGAGGTGAAGTATCCTGTCCTGATTCCTGTCCTGAAGTCTTTGTCTCCTGATCTATCCCGGGGGACCCTTACCAGCCCTTTGGCCAGGGGGTTGGTCTTCACACCATTCTTGGTAAATATAAATTCATCGTATTGATAGATGTTCTTCTCTCTCTGTCCTCTTCTTTCTGAGCATAGTTATTGTGTGAATCTGAATTGCTATTGCTTATTGAAAATTGATTGAATTGACACTCTTGCGAATGAGGGTGTTTGTACTGAAACTTTGAGATGGTTCACACTCAATTAATTTAGATAAAGATTTTAAAACTTCCAGAGTCTGTGATTATTTCATTTTAATCGAGAAATGTTTAATAAGTTATGTTAATTATCACCATCAACTAGTTCCAACTAATGGTCCATTGATCAGTGAAAGGTTTAGTTAGGGAAAAGAAATAACTAGATCTTGAAGTATGAAAATCATAAACTAAGTTCCAGCGGTCTACTTGGTATTTAGTGGAAGGAGTTATATGGGCCCAGGTGAGTATATGGTAGTGGAGTATCTGCTGTTAGTACACCGCTGGATCAGTTTTCTGGTAGCAGAGTTATAGTTATTATTGACTAGTTTGGTGATAAGTATAGATTATTGATTATTTATGTTTTAACAAAAGAGTTAGCGTCCTTGTTTTATGTTGTCTGGAAAATTCCCGGGGAATGAATAGCGGGTGGCGATAGAAACCACACTGCAGTGAGGTTACTCGTCTGTTGGAATAACACTGAGAAGCTAGGTAGGGCTGGCAGTGTTAAAGTAGGGACTATTTTCTGTGGAAAAGTGAGAGTGATTGATAGCAAAGAGTTCGCTAGTGAAACTTTAGGCGTTATATCACCTAGAAAGGGTAACCCTGAAGGAGTAGCAGGTTCTTCCAAGCTAGATTGACAGCAAAAGGAGTTTGCTGGTGAAACTTTGGTCTCAAATTTCCCAAAACGGGTGACACCGGAGGAGTAGCAGGTTCTCTAGAGTTCGAATGAAGGGTAAGCGGAAGGGTTTTACTCGCAGTGGAAAGAAATAAACCATCCTTTGATTTAGTGGAACAGACAGAGTAGCGAATGTTTTTATGTCGTTAATAACAAAGAATTTTAAAGAAAATATTGAGAAATAAGTTTTCGTATTACCTTGTGAAGGGAGGGTCAGCTGCCGGAGTGGTACTGACGTCACAGTGAGCCGCGCTGGGATTGGTAGAAACAGCGGGCGTGTGACAGAAGCAGCCTTGTAAAAGAGGTGTCAGTAGTAAGGAGCAGAACTGACGTCAGAAAAGGCCGCGCTGGCATTGGTCAGATCACGAGCGTGAGCCTGATTTGATTGGATAGCTAGTTAGAAGCCGCGCTAGGATTGGTGGAGAGAAAGATTGTATGCGGGATTTTGATTTGACTGTTAGTGCAAGACGTACAGGTAGAAGATTTCAAGGGTTTGCAGAATACAATTTTCTACATCGTTCCTCAAGGATATATGGAGAGAAAAGAAAGATGTAATTTTTAAAGAAAATTAAGAATTTCTTTGTATAGGATAAGCCTGTGTTGACTAGAGAGGGAATTCCTATTCCGCCACCGAAAACACCAGCATCTTTCATGATGATGGAAAGATGCTGGTGTTTTCGGTGGCGGAATTCATGATGATGGAAAGAGGATATCATACTTGCGTATGGTTGGAAAACTGGATAGAATATACGAAGGATGATGGAGTGTTAGCATTTCCTAAATTTGGTACATTTAATGGGAGGATTCTTCAGAATTTGAGATTGAAAATGAATGATTTGGAACCTAGACCTAGGTTAACTCAATATGAGGCTTTGGAAGAATGGGAGACTGAGTCATATGAACGAGAGAAATGCAGAGGTGGAAGATATAGAGGATTCTTTCCCAGACACTTGCATGAGACACGTGAAGGGCAGATGAAACAATGGAGGAGAGCTAAGGTATCAGAAGGTTTATATCCAGTGTTAATGGCTGAGGAACAGTCTGGAGGAAAGTGTAGGGAGAAAAGGAAACACATGAACACAGCAGGATATGGTGAATCAGATGACGAGTTGTTAGAGGATATTTTAATTAAAAATCCACCGCCGTATCAAGAAGCAACTAGTAAGGTTACCCCAAGTGCACCAGTAATGGGAATGCCATTAACCCCGCAGATTTTACATGATATGTCATATAACAGAGTGTTACAGGATAATGAAATAGATGTTTTAAACAAAACTAGAGAAGAACTAGTTCAAAAGATAAGTCAGTTAAATTTGAATACTGAAGCTTTGACAGTACCAGTGACCATTGGTCCAGTAATACCATTGTATGGAGATAAAAAGATTTGCCAAAAACCACAGTCTGTGACAATGCCACTAAATAGTCCTAGGAAAGAGATAATAATTACAGATGACCAGGTTAGCGAAAGTGAGTCAATTATTTCATTAATGGATCTCCCTAATGTGGAACCTTTGACGGAAACTCCAAAGAAAGTTACGCCCATGAATCTGAGAGAAAGAAGACCTTTAGTTCATACAGGAACTGAAGGCGCAACAGTAGTTACCTCTGAAGATATAGAAAGATGGGCACAGGAAAGAGATAATCAGAACCCAACACCAAGAATTTTAGACATCAGTAGATTGAAAGTGGAATTGGAAGAGATGATGACAGGATGTGTGGGCACAGAAAGATTGAATGCTTACAATGAAGAAGAATTATTATTTTTATGTAAGAGTATAACCAGAAGAGCAAGAGTATTTCATGAGAGATTGACTGAAGTTGCTTCAGAGATTGGAATAGACATAGGGAAATCAAAGTTGTTACAGAAACCATATCGAGTGAACTTTACTGAATTTAGAAAGTGTAAATGCTTCTGGAAAGAGACTACAGATAAAGGAATTAATGAGCGTTTTGCGAAAATGGGGAGACATTGATAAATGGAGAATTAGGTGGATTAGAAAGAAAGAGGAAGTACAAGCGAGAGAAGCAGCAGCTGCATCAAGCAAGAATCAAGCATCAAGCATCAAGAGAATCAAGCAAAGTGGAAAAATTGTGTCCAATGAGAGAGGTTGCTGGAGGTAGATATGTTCATGTTCCTTGGAGTAGAAAAGATATTTTGTCATTTACAAATGATTTTCCAAAGCTGAGAGAAAAACCAGTTGAATGGTACAAACAGGTAGAGAGATTTGTGAAGATTTCAAAGGTTTTATTGAAGGATTTGTATGGTCTATTTGATATAGTGGTACCTGCTGATTTATGGACAGAATGCAAAATTACAATTGATTGGCCTAATGTGGAGTATGCTAGAGATTCAAAGACAGGAGCACCCTCGGAGGAGGTGATGAAAAAGTATCACCAAGTGATTACGTATTTGAAAGGGAAAATTCCTCCTAAAGAAACAGATTGGGTAAAAATAGATAGAACAACTCAAGAACCAAATGAATCTGTACATGCGTACTATGAGAGGTTATTACAGGTGTTTAAGCAGTATAGTGGTTTTGAAAATATCGGTGACAAGGATATGGGACATTTTGTGTATCGGTTTGTATATGGTTTGAAACCAGAGATTAGTCAGATGATACAGCAGCACATGTTGTGTTGGCAAAGCAAGACAGTGGATGAGATTTTAAAGTACGCGAAATATTGCGGAGATGACATTGAGGCCAGGCGTAGGAAGCTAAAAGAGAAAATGATGTGGGCACAAGTTAAATTGGCAGAACAGCAAGAAGAGAAAACAAATGACCAAAATAATAATCAAGTGAAAGAACAGAGTCAGAATAATCAAGGAGTGAATGGTAATAAATATAGGGGACGAATGGACAGAGAAGAAGCAAAAAGAAGTTTCCTTGTCATGCGTGCGGAAAGCTTGGACATTGGAAGAACGAGTGTAAGAGTACTCAGAATAATAAGAGTAATAATGGGCCAAATCAAAATTTAATCCCACAGATGCAGAATGAAGTACTTATGAATCAGCAGCAGCAGGTAGTTACTCCACAATATCAGGTGCCACGAGCTCCTATGCCAAATTTTGTGAATCATCAGAGTTTCAGTGCGAACACCGGATTTCAAGGAGAAAGTGGTAAGAATAATGGAACATTTACACAATATTTTTTGCAGAATGATGAGGAAAATTCAGATCCTACCCAATGACGGTGCCTGAGGGGGGAGGAAGAGGAGTGTGTGCTTGGCGCATCCTTGCCAGTAGATCAGTCAGGTCCATTTGTTGATGGGAAAGTAGAAGGTAAAGACATTACTTTCCTATTGGATGCTGGTGCTACCAGGTCTACTGTGAGAACAGCAGACATCCCAAACCTACCCCTCTCGGGAGAATCAATCCAAGTTGTAGGCGTGTCAAACCAACAGATTAGAACCCCAATCACCAAACCAATGGAGGTGCACATTGGAAATTTTAAAGAAATGCATTGGTTCATAGTTTGCGATTCCAGTCCTGTAAATCTGTTGGGAAGAGATCTTTTGTGCAAGATGAATTGCACAATCTATTGTACACCGGATGGTGTCACTTTCCAAACCCCTGATGAAGACGTTGTATACAAGATGATGTTAGCCAAACAAGGAACGGAAATAGATTAAAGGTTTTCACTAATGACTGAAAATGAATTACCAGAAGAGTTGAGAGCCACAGTTAATCCAGACGTGTGGGATTTTACAGGAAAAGACATTGGGCTAATGACAAATATAGACCCAGTTAAAGTGACAGTGAAAGAAGATGCAGTGTATCCAAACACCCGACAGTACAAGATGAGTCCAGAACTAAAGGCAGGAATTATTCCAGAAATTTAACGAATGGTTAAACAAGGTATTTTAAAAGAAGTGATGGGTAGTCCCTGTAATTCGCCAATAATGGGACTGAAAAAGCCTAGCGGAAAGTACAGAATAGTGCAGGATTTACGGAAAATAAATAAAATTGTAGTGCCATGTTGTCCAATAGTGCCAAATCCAGCAGTGATCCTTTATCAGATACCTTGGAATGCAGGTTGGTTTACAGTAATTGATTTATGCCAAGCGTTCTTTTCTATTTCTTTGCACCCAGACAGCCAGTATCTTTTTACGTTTAAGTTTGAGGATCGTATTTACGCATGGTGTCGAGTTCCTCAAGGGTACACTGAGAGTCCTTTAATTTTTAATCAGATTTTGAAAAAGTGGCTAGAATCATTGATCATGCCTGGAAAATCTGTTCTGGTCCAGTACATTGATGACCTACTGGTGGCATCAAAAACACGAGAAGATTGTGTCACAGACACAATTGCATTGCTAAACCATTTGGCTGAAGGAGGACACAAGGTGTCTCCAGAAAAATTACAATTCTGTCAACAAGAAGTTAGATATTTAGGGCATAAAATAGAAAGAGGAGTTAGAAAAGTGACACCGGAAAGAATAAAAATAATCAAAGAAATGCAATTGCCACAGACTCAGAGAGAAATGAGAATGTTTCTGGGAGTGGTTGGATACTGTAGGCAATGGATTAATGGTTTTTCAATGTTAGCGAAACCATTAATACAGATGATCCGGAAAAGAGCAAAAGATCCAATTGATTGGAATGATGATTGCATAGAGGCGTTTGTGAAATTAAGAAACTGTTTGTGTGAAGCTCCTGCCTTGGGCATGCCTGATTATTCAAAAGACTTTGCATTGTTTTGTTGTGAGAGAGAGAATTGTGCACTCTTAGTCCTAACACAGAGACATGGATTGAGTCGACGTCCAGTGGCATATTTTTCAGCTACATTGGATCCAGTGGCTTCAGCATTGCCTGGCTGCTTAAAAGCAGTAGCTGCTACTTGTATGAGTCTGGAGCAAAGTGAGTCGATAGTGATGGGACATCCGGTAAAGGTTTATGTTCCACACTCAGTTGAGATTCTTTTGACAAGAACAAGAACACAGCATCTCACCCCTAGTCGATTGACTAAGTATGAAAGAGTGATTTTGGGAGCTGAGAACGTGACTGTGATAAGGTGTACGATTATGAACCCAGCTACCCTACTGTCAGACCCTTGCGATGAAGAAGTGAGATATGAGAGTGATCATAATTGTTTGGACGTGACTGAGTTCTATACGAAGCCCCAGCCTGATATAAAAGAGACACCTTTGAAAGAGGCTGACCATGAGTTATTTGTAGATGGTTCCTGCCTCAGAACACAAGAAGGAGAACTAAGTGCTGCATATGCTGTTTGTAAAATATCTGGGGTAATTGAAGCATCCTGTTTACCTGGGATCAAGTCTGCACAAGTAGCTGAATTGGTCGCCTTAACAATGGCATGCAAAAAGGGGAAAAATTGGAGAGTAACCATATTTACGGACAGTCAATATGGGTTCGGAGTTGTGCACGACTTCGGCCAGCTCTGGATGCAGAGGGGATTTCTGACTTCTTCAGGATCTCCTATCAGAAACAGCAAAAATGTGAAGGATTTGTTGGAAGCATTACAATTGCCAAAAGAGATAGCAGTTGCAAAATGCGCTGCACATCAGTCAGGAAATGACTATGTGACTGCTGGCAATAATTATGCTGATCAAGTAGCCAAATACTGTGCCAAAAATACAGTGGCCATAAACAGAAAAATTGAAACGGGTGAAACCAGATGCCAACTTATGTTTTTCTCAGTACCAGAAACATGGGATGAGATTAGACAATTGCAGGAAGAAGTTGAGGAACAGGAAAAGGAAATTTGGATAAAGGCAGCTTGTACAAAAAGACCAGAAGATGAAGTATGGGTATATATGGATGGAAGACCATTCATGCCAGATTGTTTGCTTTCAAAAATGGCAAAAGTGTATCATGGAGCAACACACATAGGGAGAAACTCAATGATCAGGCTATTCAGACAGAGTTGGTACAATCCGAAATTCAGGGTATTCGCAGAGAGCCTTTGCCAAAGATGCTTAACCTGTCAGCAGCAAAATCCAGGTAGGAAGTCAGTGGTAAGCTGGGGAAAGATTGAAAAGGCAGAAGGACCCTTCACCAGATTACAGTTGGATTTTATCGAATTGCCCCCATGCAATGGACTGAAATATATACTTGTCATAGTATGCCTTTTCTCAAGATGGGTGGAAGCCTATCCCACTTGAAGAAATGACAGTCTTACAGTTGCAAAATTGTTGTTGAGGGAGTTGGTTCCACGTTTTGGTTTTCCAGTCACTTTGGAATCAGATAGAGGCCCTCATTTTAATGATGAAATAATTTGTTTAATCTGTGCTGCATTTAATATTGAACAAAAACTGCACTGTGCTTATCGTCCAGAGGCTTCTGGAATTGTTGAGCAAATGAATGGCACAATCAAGTCAAGATTGGGGAAGGTGTGTGCATCCACAAAGCTGAAATGGCCAGATTCATTACCTCTTGTATTGATGGGTCTCAGAAGTATTCCAGACAGAAAAACAGGAATGAGCCCACATGATGTTCTCATGGGAAGAGCCATGAGACAGGCATTTATTCCTGGAAATAAATTAATGAGTATAACTGATGATCTGGTATTGGACTATTGCAAAGGATTGGCTGAAATGGTGCGTTCTGTCTCTCACCAGGTTGGAGAAAACGCAGTTGAAAGACAGCCAGACCAAGCGCATGATTTGAATCCTGGAGATTGGGTGCTAGTGAAGAAACACGCAAGAAAGTCGTGCCTAGCACCAAGGTGGGAAAACCGCGGCAAGTCATACTAGTCACTACCACAGCAGTGAAGTGTGCAGGTTTGCCCAATTGGATTCATGCCAGCCATACCAGAAGAGTTCCGAGCCCATCAGAACAACAAGAGCAACCACTGACTGAACAGGCTGAAGCGTCAGGAGTTGTAAGCTGTGAGATTGAAGAATCTAGAGTAATAGTTTCTGAAAGACAACCATATGACGAACAGCCAAGTACAAGTCAGGAAGAGTGGATACCAGTTATTGAAGTAATTGATGATGTTATTGAAACAAGAAGAATACCAGAACTGAAAAGACAGGAAAGTAGTCAGGAAGAGACAGGGGAAGAAGAACACACTCAGGTGGAAAATAAAAAAGACTTTCATGAACCTGAGGAGGGAAAAATAGAAGAACACGTTCAGGCGGAAGAAGAAAAGTTTGAATTAAGACCTGAACAGGATCAGATAGAGTTAGAAGAACGGGTTCAGGCAGAAGAAGAAAAGTTTGAAGTAAGACCTGATCAGGGTCAGATAGAATTAGAAGAACAAGCTCAGGAAGAAGAAGAACAAAATACGGAAAGACCTGAGCAGGTGGAAGCAAAAGAAGGTACAAGCACAGAAAACAGAGAATCAGAATAGATTGTGCCTAGATTAAATGAAATTAAAAGAACTTTACAAGGAGATAAAGAAGGTGAAAACGCAGTGCAAATCAAAAGAATCAGAAAGGGAGACAATTGGCCAACTGGAGTAAAGAAACTACAATATCACTTGAGAAAATCTGAAAAGAGACCAGAACAAGTAAATGAAGTCACAAGTCAAACACAATCAGAACAAACCTTGGCAAAAATAACTCGAAGAAGTCCAAGATTGAGAAATTTAAACAGGAGATACAAGGCTCCTGAATGGACTTATGTTATACTCGAAGAATTTGAATCCCTAGATCTGACTGATGAAACATAAGAAATTCATATTGTTCAGATTGATAAAAGCAAATTGAGGCCTCCTTAAGAACGAAAAAGAAAGTCAAACTGACAAAGGGAAAGTTAAGAGAAAAGAAATTTTCTCAGAAGTAAAATGGCAGAAATTGAAGTTACCAAAAGATCAAAACGTGATTGAAAAGAAAATGTTTTAGATTTTGTTTTTGTAGTATTTTATTAGTAGCATTGGTAAGGTTATTCCTAACAGTAGGAGTACCTTTGTTAATGAAAATAAGTGACAAGAATAATACAGATACTAATGTTAAGGTAGATAGAACAAAAGGAACTAAAATAGAAATAGGGGTAGAAGATGAAGCAAATTATCATAATGAATCAGACTATAATATGTCCTCAAATGTGTTTATTAAATTGTTATTTCAATATGTTAGTACTATGGAGATTAATAATTGCTATGTGTGTATGAAGTTACCCTCATCAGTATCAGAAGGGGTGACGTATCACCATATACCTTTAACATATGGTGTGTCATGTAGAATTTTATCAAGTTTATTTTATGCTACAGGGAGACTTCAATATTTTTATTCAGACATAGATGTAGTATTTTCAGAATTACCTATTAGAAAGAATATGAATCCAGTAGCTAGTAGTAAAAATGCAGTTTATGGGTGAATTTTTCTTAACAATGAGTTCAATAGATTTAGTTCAGGCACATAAAGATAATCTAACATGTACATTGAGAAAAGAAGAAAATGATTTTTTGGATTTAGTAGAAGAAAGGAGACAGGATTTAATAAAGAAGGCAACTGAACAGAAAACCCATGTACCTCCATGGGCTGGGAAAGAGGGAATCTATGCAAGTGGCAAGGCTCATGCTGCAATGTCCCTGGATTTTGTGAAAAGGGGAAAATTCTGCCTCCATAGATTAAAGGCAGATTATAACAATAATTACATTGGTTCCAGTGAATGTGAACACAACTTCCTAATTTTAGGAGGGTGGGGACTAAAAGGGTGAACTGATCCTGTATTTCCAGGAGTGTATTATGTTTGTGGGAACAACGCCTATTATAGGTTACATGCAAGATGGTACGGGAGCTGTTACTTTGGAATAGTTTTTCCAAAAATCTATCATGTAGACAGAATCAATGGAACCAATGGAAATTCTAATGGACTAACACGTAGAAGAAGAGCTAGTTTTTCTGAAATTGTAGGAGACATTTTTAGTGCATTGATACCCTCAGTTGGAGTCATTCTTAATTCACAGAAAATTTGTAGTTATCAACCATAGTTGATCGTCTTTCTACAGACACTGCAGGAGGATTCTTAATGATTAACACAGAAATGGTTGCAATCAGGTCTATGGTTTTACAGAACCGTCTTGCTCTTGATGTATTGTTAGCAAAAGAAGGTGGAGTCTGTGGTATGTTCGCCTATTATAGGAAATAAAAAGCCCAGTGAAAAATATAGAATAGTGCAGGATTTAAGAAAAATTAATAAAATTGTAGTACCCTGTTGTCCAGTAGTGCCAAATCCAGCAGTAATCCTTTACCAAATCCCATGTGATTCTAAATGGTACACAGTGATTGATTTGTGTCAAGCATTTTTCTCGATTCCTTTACATCCGGAAAGCCAGTATTTGTTTGCATTCCGGTTCGGAGACCGTGTTTTGGCATGGTGCAGAGTTCCTCAAGGGTACACAGAGAGTCCTTCAATTTTTAATCAGATCCTGAAAAGATGTTTGGAGACTTTAGTCATGCCAGGAAATTCAGTTTTGATCAGTATATTGATGACCTACTAGTGGCATCAAAGACACGAGAGGCATGTGTGACAGATACCATTGCCTTACTGAACCATTTAGCAGAAGGAGGACACAAAGTGTCATCAGCAAAATTACAATTTTGTAAACAGGAAGTCCAGTACCTAGGACACAGAATAGAAAAAGGAGTCAGGAAGGTGAGACCAGAAAGAATTAGTGTAATTAAACAAATGAGTTCACCAAAAACTCAGAGAGAAGTTCGAATGTTTTTGGGAATTGTTGGATACTGCAGGCAGTGGATCAGTGGGTTCACACTGAATGCAAAACTTCTACAGAGGTTGACACGAAAAGATGTGAAAGATCCGATTATGTTGGATGATGAAAGTATGGAAGCTTTTACTAAACTGAGAAATAGTCTTTGTCGAGCACCTGCATTGGGAATGCCAGATTATGCAAAGGATTTTGCATTGTACTGTTGTGAAAGAGATGGGTGTGCACTTTCAGTTTTAACTCAAAAACATAGAATGGCACGACGTCCAGTAGCATATTTTTTTGCTACTTTGGATTCAGTGGCCGCAGCGTTGCCAGGCTGTTTAAAAGCAGTAGCTGCTACTTGTGTAAGTCTGGAACAGAGTGAAGCAATTGTGATGGGACATCCAGTTAAGGTGTATGTGCCACATTCAGTTGAGATCCTTTTGACACGTACAAGGACACAGTATATGACCTCTAGTCGGCGGACTAAGTATGAAATGGTGATCTTGGGTGCTGAAAATGTGACCGTGGTAAGGTGCACAACCGTAAATTCGGCAACCCTGTTGCCGAATTCATATTCTGAGGAAGTGAGAGAGGAGGCGGATCATGATTGTTTAGGTGTGACAGAGTTGTGCACAAAACACAGGCCCGATATTGAGGACCTCCCATTAGAAGAATCCGACTGTGAGATGTTTGTTGATGGATCATGTTTAAGAAATGAGAAAGGAGAATTGTGTTCTGCCTATGCTGTTTGCACCATAGCGGGAGTTCTAGAAGCATCCTGTTTAAAGGGGGTGAACTCTGCCCAAATTGCTGAATTGATAGCTCAGATTAGAGCATGCAAAATTGCCAAAAGCCTGAGGGTAACCATATTTACCGACAGTCAATATGGTTTCGGGGTTGTCCACGATTTCGGTCAGCTATGGATGCAAAGGGGATTTCTGACTTCTTCAGGTTCCCCTATAAGGAACATCAAAACGGTAAAAGATTTACTGGATGCTTTACAATTGCCCAAAAGCATTGCAGTGGTCAAATGTTCCGCACATAAGTCAGGAGATGACTATGTGACGAAGGGCAACAGATGCGCGGATCAAGTAGCGCGTTTCTGTGCACGAAATTTAATTGCTCTAAACAGAGGGATGGAAAAAGAAAATACCAATTGCCATCTTATGTTCTCTTCTTCATTTGAAACTTGGGATGAAATTAGACAGCTGCAGGAAGAAGCTAGTGATGAGGAAAAGGGAATTTGGATAAATTCAGGCTGCAGAAAGAGAGCAAAAGACAAAGGGGCCGATTCCGATTCGGGCCGGAAATCTCTCCGACCGAGCCGGACCCGGAGAGATATCTGACCGAATCGGACCCGTGCAGCCCGACCGAACGAGTACGATGCGCACGTATGCCATCGGACTCGGAGTCGGTCGGACTCCCATTGAAGTCAATGGGAGCCTGTCATACAACGCGTACGCGGCTCCCATTGACTCAATGGGTGCGATGCGGACAAGGGCGCCCCACAGCGCGTGTACGCGGCCGAAGCGATCGCGCCGTACACGCACAGGTCAGGGGGACTCATGGGTCCCCCCTATGTGCGACTCGCGCGGCTATGCGTACAGGGGGTCCGACACGGACCCCCAAGTACGGCTCCAACAGCTCTTTCGAGCCGGAGTGCGCGGCTCGGTCGGACTCGCTCGCGGCGCGCATCGTACTTACCCGGCCGGGGAACGTCTCCATTGCGCGGTGCGTAGTCGTGTCCGGTGCGGGTCGGTCGGGTGCGGTTAGACCCGGGATCGAGTCAGTCGGAGCGGTCGGGACACCCGGACGAGTCGGTCGGCGATTTCGCATCGGACTCGCGCCGCCCGGACGCTGACGGTACGAATCGGTCGGAAATAGGGCTCCGAATCGGATCCGGTTAAGCCGAATCCGATTCGGAGCCCTACCGGCCGAGATCGGAATCGGCCCCAAAGTGTGAGTCTATATAGACGAAAGACCAGTCATGCCAGATAGTTTACTATTCCAAATGGCAAGGGTGAACCATGGAATTGCACATGTTGGAAGAGATGCAATGATCAGGTTCTTCAAGCAATCATGGTATAACCCAAAGTTCAGGGTCATTGCAGAAAGTCTTTGCCAGAGGTGCGCCACCTGTCAGCAACAAAATCCAGGCAGAAAGATAGTTGTTAGTTGGGGACGAATTGGAAAGGCTGCAGGACCATTCACCCGACTCCAGTTGGATTTCATTGAGCTCCCCCCGTGCAATGGGCTGAAATATGTGTTGGTTGTCGTCTGCTTATTTTCTCGCTGGGTGGAAGCCTATCCAACGAGAAGGAATGACAGTCTAACAGTCGCAAAGCTGCTTCTAAGAGTATTGATCCCTAGATTCGGATTTCCAGTCACTTTAGAAACAGATAGAGGAACCCATTTTAACAATGAGATAATTCGGATGATTTGTGCAGCATTACAGATTGAGCAGAAGCTGCATTGTGCCTATCGACCCAAAGCATCTGGAGTGGTTGAGCAAATAAATGGCACAATAAAATCTAGGTTAGGAAAGGTGTGTGCATCCACAACACTGAAATGGCCTGACACTTTACCCCTTGTATTGATGAGTTTTAGAAGCATTCCTGACAAAAAGACGGGTTTGAGTCCTCACAAGGTCCTAATGGGAAGAGCAATGAGACAAGCATTTATACCAGCGAACAAACTGATGAATATACCTGATGATCTTGTGCTTGACTATTGCAGAGGATTGGCTGATCTGGTGCGTTCTGTGTCTCACCAGGTTGGAGAAAATGCCACTACGACACAGCCGAATCAAGCTCACGATCTGAATCCTGGAGAGTGGGTTCTCGTGAAGAAACACGTGAGGAAATCGTGTTTAGAACCCAGGTGGAACGGACCTTACCAATTAATTCTGGTGAAGAAGATAGCAGTGAAGTGTGGTGGTTTGCCAAACTGGATTCATGCGAGCCATACCAGATGAGTCCCAAGTCCACTTGAAAGACAAGAAAAGCAGCAACTGGTAAACTAAAGCCAAAGACCAGAGGCTGAAGTGTGTGAAGCTGAAGAATCTAAAGTGACAGATTCTGAAGAACAAACAGATGACGAACAGCCAAGCACAAGTCAAGTAGAGTGGGCGCCAGTTACTGGGTCTCATGACACTGCTGTAGAACCAGAAGAAAGGGAAGTTACTGAAAGTCAAGAAGAAGAACAGATAGAAGAAAGGCCAAATAAAAGAACCTGTGAACCAGATGAAGAAGGTGAAAAAATAGTTCAAACTAAAAGACCGAGAAAAGGTGACAATTGGCCAAGTGGAGTGAAAAGACTGAAATACACTCTTGCGAGGAGAAAGTCAAAAAGAAGACCAGAGCAACTTAATGAGGTCTCAAGTCAAACAGAACAAGAAGAGTCAGGAGAAGATTCAGTACAAAAAACAAGGAGAGTAAGAATTCCAAGCAAGAAATACACAGCACAGGAATGGACGTACGTGATCTTGGAAAAAATTGAAAGCTCAGATCCAAGTGAAGAAAAATATGGTACTGACACTGAGCAAGTGGATGAAAGCAAATTAAAACCACCTTAAAAGAACTGTGAAGAATTAAGGTGAAACCTTGCCAGACGAAATGAATGGAAAGACTCAGAAGACTTAAAGAAAAGAAATAAAAGAAAGGGTAAAAGAAAGAAAGCCTTGAAGTGTAGGATTACACTATTTTTTAGACATTTTTTAATAGAGTTTAGAGTTTTTATAGATTTATATTTTTATATTTTTAGTAAAATACAAAAATGGCCGAAGCAAAAGTGACTGAACATCCAAACTCTAGCCTAAAGCGTAGATGTATTAAAGCTTGCTTCTGTAGTGTCTTTTTACTGACATTTATGTGGATATTATTAACTGTCATTGTACCTATTCTAATAGTAACTAATAATGGAAACAATACTAATGATATAATAAGTGGAAGAATGAGTGATGTTACTAAAGAAACCCCAAACACTAACATAAAACAAATAGATGGAAGCATTCTCCATCATGATAAATCAATTAGTAATTTCTCGTTAAATGTTTTTACTAGATTGTTGTATGAGTACGTTAATACAATGAATGTGAGTGATTGTTATGTGTGCATGCAATTACCTTCGTCTGTCTCAGAGGGGTGACCTATCATCACCTACCTTTAACATATGGTGTGTCTTGCAGTGTTTTAACCAGCCTATTCTACGTGACGGAAAGCTGGAGTACCATTATTCCAATATAGATTTAGTATTTTCAGAAATACCTATTATAAAGGAGCTGAACAAGGTTTTAAGTAGTAAAAATGCACGTTATATGGGAGAATTTTTCCATATTACTAGGACACTAGATATAGGATATGCTTACAAAAACAACCTAACATGTAGTTTACGGGTTGAAGAAAAAGTGTTCATAGATATGGTAGAATATAGAAGAGAAAGTTTTCAAAGAAAAGCTGCTGAACAGAAGTCACAGGTACCACCGTGGGCATTTAGAGAGGGAAATTATGAGAAAGGTGAGACCTACGCTGCAATGTCCCTGGACTGGTATCAAAGAGGGAAAATGTGCTTACTTAGACTAAAGACTAACTATAATTATTATTTCATTGGTACTAGTGAATGTGAGTATACCTTCCAAATTACTGGAGGTTGGGGATTGAAGCGTGGAACTGATCCTGTTTTACCAGGAGTCTATTATGTGTGTGGTAAGAAAGCCTATTATAGGTTGCCAGCACATTGGTATGGTAGTTGTTATTTTGCAATTATTTTTCCAAAGGTCTACCATGTAGATAAAAGTAACAACAGGATCAATGAAATAAAACAAGGACTAACACGTAATAAAAGAGCTAGTTTCTCAGAAATAGTAGGTGATATTTTTGGTGCACTTATACCATCAGTTGGAGTCGTTCTGAATTCGCATAAAATGTGAAAATTGTCCACAGTGGTTGATCGTTTATCGACAGATACTGCTGGTGGGTTCTTGATGATTGATACCCAAATGGTTGCAATCAGATCAATGTTTTGCAAAATCGACTTGCCCTTGATATCTTATTGGCAAAAGAGAGTGGAGTCTGTGGTATGTTGAAAATGTAACACTGCTGTACTTATATCCCTGACAAAAGTAAAGGTATTGAGGGATATATTAAGAATATTACGAAATTACATGAAGACTTGACCCAGCTGGAGGTTGACGGTGTCTGGGAGAGACTTGGTAAGAGTTTCTCCTCTGTAGGTAAATGGTTTTCTACCTTTGGAAGTAGTTTATTAGGAAAAATAATAATGCCAATGATTTCAGTAGCTGGAGTAGCCTTAGTGATAATAACGATATATAAATGTTGTAAGTGTCAGTGTGGAAGAAAAGAGATGACAGAATCAAATAACAAACGAAAAGCAAAAATGTGAAAAAAAGATTAAATAGAACTAGAAGATATGAAAGGAGATTACTATGACGAGATGAAGGAGTTAGATGAGAAGTTGATGAAAAGAGAAAAGAATACTGATCTTTAAATAAATAAAGATGGCACTTGGTATGGTGGGTATTTTATGATGGCTCCAGGAAGCCATCAGAGGGGGGATTGATGGAGTAGGGTTTTGCAAAAAGAAACCTGCTCAAATTAACTCCCCCATAATACTTACTAACAGTGTGCAGTGAAAACTAATATGCAAATCACATGAACCACATGGGAAACCGCTTTACGCATGCGTGCACTAATGAGAATTAATGCATGAAAGAACTAGGCCTCATTTTACATTGCGTTTCGAAAGAAACAAAGCTAATGCATGTTTAGGCCGCATTTCACATTTCGCATCTTGCATCTTGCATTAAAACGATAATAAATAATGCCGCTTTGCATGAAGCTTATGCTAAGAAAATATTAACAGGGGATAGTGCAAAGGTGGGTGGTAAACAGTGAAAAGTGCATTTCCATGTAATTAATGAATGCTTATGTTTATTCGTCATAGTGAGCCAAATGGACCTGCATTTTCTTAAATTGACCGGATGGATGAGGGGCTGAAAAATGAGCATGAATGGCCTGACAAAGTAGACAGAAGCGCTGAGCGCTGTAGATGGAGAATAAAAGGCCAAGGTTGTTCAGCTCAGAGAACATTGTTTGCCTGCCAAAAGATGAGACTGGTCGTGGGACTCAAGACTTCTTCCGCGGACATGGTTGAGAAATTTGTGTGAAAATAATGAAATGTAGCAAGTACTGAAATTGAACAAACTGGTCAATATTATGTAATGAGAAAGGATGTAGAACAATGAGCATGTAAAACTTTGAATGAAATCACGGTGGTGTGATACACCACCTCCCAAATCGACCAATAAGCAGCTGAATGCTGTGTAATGTTTCAATTAATGTGGGCTGGACATGTGGGTTTTAGAGTATAACTGGGGTCCCTTTGGGGGTGTGGTGGTTGGTCTTAGGTCTGATGCAGAAGAGAGAGAGGGGTGATTTCGTCGCTGTCCGTCAGTTTGCAGAGAGGCCTAGCCGTTCCTGTCCCTGTCCTGTCCAGTTCCTGAAATCTTTGTCTCCTGACTCTATTTCAGGAGACCCCCCACTACTCCCTTGGCAAGGGGGGTGGTATTTCACTGATCTTTTGGGTTTCTATTATCTTTCTGACTCGTACTTTGCATAATTTACTTGCAAATGTATTTTTGTCTCTGAAACGTATGTCTCTTCATCTATCCACTCCTTCATTTACATATTGTTTATCGATGATCAGTATGACACTGTTTGCATTTTTGATTGATTTTCTCTCCCTTATGTGAGATTCTTTGTTTACATTGTAACCTGTGTGCGATGAGCATTAATCATTTACATTTATTTGAGATAAACTCTATTAATCTTACCGAGAGTCTGTGATTATTTAACTGGTTAGATAGTTAGTTAGTTCTATTATTACCATCAACTACTCAACTAATTGGTCCGTCGACCGAGAGGAAAGAGAGTTGATATACAGGTCTAGTTATGTATTTAGAAATGTTAAACATGAATCTGTGAAGGAAACAATTTTACACGTCATTAAAACTTGAACCCAGTGCAACAGGGATTTATGAGTTGGGTGAATGTGTATGGGCCATTTCTATGAAAATATTGATGAGTATCGATCCCTGATAAAGTGTAGCACTGGATCAGGTGCATAGCCATGCCCCAGTCCCGTTTGCTTCCTTTCATTTTGACTTCTCATCTCCTATGATGCAAAGGCAACACTAAGCAGCATACTTTTAAGGTAAGGAAATAACAAAATATTGCCATAACCAGAAATCCCTATAAGGTATCTCATGACTTCATGATAAGGCTTTAGTTTCGTACACATTCAAGGGGAACCCAAAAAGCTAAATGACCAGACCAAGATAAGCAATGATATCTTATCAACTCATCTAAAAAAAAGGAAGGTGGAGAGGGTATTGGTGGGCAAATTCGTCATTCTCCTAATAATATTATTTTCTGACACTGCTAAAGCCCAGCATTCTAGATTTCCCCATAACTCTACAAGATAGTTAACAGATGAGGGCCTATGATTACTAAACGTCTTGCCTCCATATTGTTTTGTTAAAATTAATGATTGCCTCACACAATGCCCTAATGACCCCTCTCATCTCACCCTCCACAAACTGTTGGATCAACTTCACCTTATCCAAAATGCATATCCTTAGGTAATCAAACTAACCCATTCTTTCCATTTGGGAAGGCTCAAACTTACCTTCCAGAGAATTAGCTTGCTATTATTAAATACTCATAACCTCGGTTTGCTGGAGATGAATAAAGCAACCTCTAGTCATAGAAAAGTCTCTGAACTAACTTAACCCTTGGAAAGCCTCATTATCAATGTCAGTATCAATGAAGCATTGTCTGAAAATAGCAAAATGATTATGACCTTCCCTCTCAGCACATACTCTAACATACACTGAATAAAAGCAAGGCTAACACACACCATGGGCAATTCTTTCCCAGGTTCCCTCTGTTTACCATACCTGGCAAACATTTTCTGATACACATATCTAATGACTTGTGCCATCCAGGATCAATTGCTGTATCATCCATTTCAACTTTACTTTTCAACTTATTTTCCCTCTGGTATTTAATATCTCTTTCATTGATAGTTAGTTCCAGCAGGTTCTTGCTTGTTTGTTGTTATGATGTCATCGTCCTATTTCCGTGTTATAGTCTACTGTATGATCCTTGGATTGCAGTGGTTTTATTTCTATATCTGTTTAAGTATTTTCCTTTCTGTTCTTCATGATGTTGCTTGCATTTTGAACCCCAGATGCTCTTTCTATGCCAGCAATTTATGGACAAGTGCCGTAGAGTGTATGCTTCGGTACGGCTCTAGTTTATACATATCTGAAGTTATAGATATCTGGTGAAACTTAGTACTGTAATTTAGTGCTGGAGTAGTTTCACCAGAGTGGCCTATCAACTCCACTTACATCACAATCAAGCTGACGTGGACATCCATAAACTGTTACTTAACCTTCCTGTGAATTTGCTTTCCGTTTTAAGACCCTCTAAACCATCCTGCTGAGGTGAACTTCAGATTACACAAGCTGTGAGGTCATGAGTGATCAATGAGACCACAGTTGACTTATGATGACAAAATTATCTTAGCCAGAATCTTTTTACCCCTGGCTCTATCCTGCTAACAGAAGTTGGTATTTCTTCATCCAGCCCGGCACAGCTTGCAGCCTTCTAATATTCTGTTTTATTCCTACCACGCTATCATCATTCTATGCTATTACCTTGTGATGCTCTACTTAGTGAGTCCGGTGTCTAACACCATCAATGATAATTTAATTATGAGATTCTGGTAGGATGGGAAGCAGGTTGTGCTTTAAACATCAATTATGGGAAGCCACATTGTAGTAGCTGCTATCCCTATTATGCCCTTTGCTACTCCCCTGATAAAGTGGAAACATAACGCTGGAAAAATCCCACACTAATTTAGAAAAATAGAGTACATTTTAATAAATTATTTGACACCAAAACAAAAAAAAATTTTGGGTGAGAATAGCGCCAAAAAGCACAAATCATCAACTATGGATTTCTGGTCGCACCGGATAAGGTAAATGTCACACTTTGAGGCCGACCGTGATAGAGCGCAGGTTGGCTACAGTCGCCAGATTAGGCCGGCGGACATTTACCTTCTCTAATCAGTGCCAAGAGTCCTGTTCACGGCGGAGGGTGGCTGCGAGGATCAGGGAGAGCATTGCGGGAGGCTGCCGGAGTAACGGGAAGTACAGGCCAGGTGTTGTGGATGGGCATTGCTGGAGCTTTGCGTTGGTGGCCCACGTGAGCGGTCAATGTGGTAGCGCGAAAAGAGGGCTGCTGAAGCTTCACTTTGAATAGCAGCACTGTCTTGGTGTGAATGAGCCAGTTCGCAGTTGTGAAGAGCCCAAAGAATTTCAATACAGCTCTCTGGAGCCACACCAAGGGTCCAGGACCTGAGGGGCACAAATTGGGGGTCAGGAACTCACTTCAGCTGGGTCCAGGTGATAGTGCAGGATGTTGGGGAGCCTTTTATGTCCCTGAGGCTCAGATCAGGAGGCTAGCAGACTAGCCCTTGGAGTCCCTCTGGTAGCCCTGGGCTCAAGATGAAGTGGCTGGTCCAGTTCTCCTTATACTTTCAAGAGGACAGCAGGGCAGCTGAGCAGCAGGGCAGAAGTTCAGCAGGGTAGCAGTCCAGCAGAGTAACAGTCCTTTCAGCAGTACAGCAGTCCTTCTTCCTGGCAGAGTCCTCAGGTCCAAACGTATACTGAAGAGTTGCTGTCTGAGGTCCCCTTTTTATACCTGGTGCCCTCCTTCTGGAAGGTGGAAGAAGCTTCTAGACAGTGGCTTTGAAGTGCATGGAATTTCCAGACTCCCCTGCCCTTGTCCCAAGCTGGCTGTAGTAACAATGTGGAGGTGATTGGTCATTTTTGTGAGGGCACTCCCAATTCAGTTGCTAATGGGGCTGTGCTCAGCTCCCCCTCCTCATCCTGCCTGTAGCTGGCTCATTCAGGTACACCTAATCCCTCTATTGTGTGACTGCAAGGAATTCACAAAGTCTAACTGGTCAGTTACACCCAGTCATTAGACCCAGGACAGGCTACAGGCACAAAAGGGCTAAAGGAAGAAAAATGTCAACTTTCTAAAAGTGGCATTTTCAAAATTGTAATAAAAAACCTGACTTTAGCATTAAATAGGGGGTTTCATTACAATTCCAAAGACATCAAACATTGCATAGCTAACTTCTCCCAGTTAGAAATTACAGCTTATTGCATTTATTAAGGAAATTCCCAATGTTATCCTATGGAAGGGGTAGGCCTCATAGTAGTGGAAAACAAATTTAGGAGTTTTTCACTACCAGAACATGTAAAACTTAAAACTACATGCCCAGCCTTTTAATTACACAGTGTCTGCCCCATGGGCTACCTAGGCACTACCTTAGGGGTGACCTACGAATAATAAAAGGGGAGTTTAAGTCTTGACAAGGAATTTAATGCCAAGTTGACATGGCAGTTTAAGACTTCATTCAGGCTGAAGTGGCAGGCCTGGGACATGTTTCAAGTGGGTTGGTGAGCAAAAAAACGATGGATTTAGGCCCAGATCTCTGTACTGGGGTGAATGTACGACATTGTTCTGCATTCTGTCCATCAATTGTTGGTTTTGCATTTATCACCCCGAGTGGGACGGGTATGCCCAGACGTGGGTCCCGTGCTCTCCATGCCACTGGAGTCAAGCTATCCTGGCTGATGAGGGCTGAAAGCCCGAAACCGGTCCTAGGATGCTTGTTTCCAGTCCAGGGAGGACCTGGTCTGGCAGTTCGGGCTGGACTGTTCCCATTGGGCGCAGGGTCAAGACTGATTTGCATATGGCTGGGTCCAAACTGGAATGGCATGGTGAGCAAAAAAACAATGGATTTAGGCCCAGATCTCTGTACTGGGGTGAATGTACGACATTGTCCTGCATTCTGTCCATCAATTGCTGGTTTTGCATTTGTCACCCCGAGTGGGACGGGTATGCCCAGACGTGGGTCCCGGGCTCTCCATGCCACTGGAGTCAAGCTATCCTGGCTGATGAGGGCTGAAAGCCCGAAACCGGTCCTAGGATGCTTGTTTCCAGTCCAGGGAGGACCTGGTCTGGCAGTTCGGGCTGGACTGTTCCCATTGGGCGCAGGGTCAAGACTGATTTGCATATGGCTGGGTCCTACCTGGAATGGCATGGTGAGCAAAAAAACGATGGATTTAGGCCCAGATCTCTGTACTGGGGTGAATGTACGACATTGTTCTGCATTCTGTCCATCAATTGTTGGTTTTGCATTTGTCACCCCGAGTGGGACGGGTATGCCCAGACGTGGGTCCCGTGCTCTCCATGCCACTGGAGTTAAGCTATCCTGGCTGATGAGGGCTGAAAGTCCGAAACCGGTCCTAGGATGCTTGTTTCCAGTCCAGGGAGGACCTGGTCTGGCAGTTCGGGCTGGACTGTTCCCATTGGGCGCAGGTTCAAGACTGATTTGCATATGGCTGGGTCCAAACTGGAATGGCATGGTGAGCAAAAAAACGATGGTTTTAGGCCCAGATCTCTGTATTGGGGTGAATGTACGACATTGTTCTGCATTCTGTCCATCAATTGTTGGTTTTGCATTTGTCACCCCGAGTGGGACGGGTATGCCCAGACGTGGGTCCCGTGCTCTCCATGCCACTGGAGTCAAGCTATCCTGGCTGATGAGGGCTGAAAGCCCGAAACCGGTCCTAGGATGCTTGTTTCCAGTCCAGGGAGGACCTGGTCTGGCAGTTCGGGCTGGACTGTTCCCATTGGGCGCAGGGTCAAGACTGATTTGCATATGGCTGGGTCCAAACTGGAATGGCATGGTGAGCAAAAAACCGATGGATTTAGGCCCAGATCTCTGTACTGGGGTGAATGTACGACATTGTTCTGCATTCTGTCCATCAACTGTTGGTTTTGCACTTAAATGGGTGGCACAATAAGTGCTGCAGGCCCACTGGTATCATTTAATTTACAGGCACTGGATATATGGTATACCACTCTACAAGGGATTTATAAGTAAATTAAATATGCCAATTGGTTATAAACCAATCTAACTATATTGTAGGGGAGTGAACACAAGCACCTTTAGCATTGGTTAGCAGTGGTAAAGTGCACAGAGTCCTAAGGCTAACAAAATATGAATTCAGCAAAAAGTGGAGGGTAAAAGGCAAAAAGGTTGGGGTGACCCTGTAGAGAGGGCCAGGTCCAACAGTGATCTAACGACTACTGTTGCTGTCTGTATTTTCCATTCCTTTCTTTCAACATAGCGGCACAGCAGCAAATAGCAGGTTGTTGAGTTGTAAGAGGTGGAGCAAAGGATCAGCCACGTAATATCATTGTGGGTCAAAGAATGTCCGGTTGTCAGTTATGATACTCTGGTGTTTTGGTGAAATAGCACTATAATATTTGTCTGCTCCTGTATTTCCTGGCAAAATATAGGCTTCTTATTTTGACCTGTAACACAACAGTGCTTACTTGACAACAGCTATATGCTATCCAATGCAGGGTTTCTGTCACCTGCTCCAAGAAAGGCGCTTCCTTGATACTCTGCATTACACATTGTAATAACATCTCATCAATACTTCCCTCCAAGGAAGGTCAGAAAGTTTTATATCTTCGGCAAACAGCAGAGCACCCTTTGGAAAGTTGAACTCAGACTCAGACTCAGAAGTTAAAGGTGACCTTTGGTTGTGTATGGATTTGCAATCCTCCAAAACATAGTAGTTTGTCATTTACACCCTTAAACAGCACTGCTGTTCCGTAAATTGACTCTCCCCAATATGGTCTCTTGTTATGGCCTCCAACATCGTCTCTGTTTGATGTTGTTTCACATTACTTGACACCCCCAAGAGGGGGTTTTCGAATATGAGTGACTTTCCAAATGTGTGCTCTTAAGATGTGGGGGTACGCATGGGGGAGCTTTCAGCAAAAGGGGGAGGGTTAAGGGCAAAGCTTAGGTCAAAGGGTGGGACTTAGGTGTTAGACTTCAGGTTTGCCACATGTGTTCACCACTACGAGTTGGACCCCAGCATATCACTCTGTCACAGACAAACCTCTGACCTTGTGAGTACTGTGAATACATCCTCAGAGTTTATTTACGTAATACAATGCCAGAAAAATCTAATGTTCCAGAAATGTATCCAGATAAGCACACGTGCACCTGGCTGACCAGAACATCGTTTTCACAAATGTTGTAATTGTAAAACATGGTTGCTTGCGAGCTGTAACATGTGGTATATTGTAATAATCGTTGAATAATACTATGAAAAAAACACTTTTTTTCACATATCACTTACCATTACTCATGCCTAATAGTTCCTGTCCTATGTTGAACGAAGGACCCAGCACATTTCCATAGGGGATCATATTTGACCTAACTGCATGCAGATGAAAGATAACACTCTTCCGGACATGCCCTAAAAACCCCCACAAAGGAATCCATTGAGAGCTCAGTATTTAAGTGCCAATAGTGCTGCATCATTTTCCTATCAGATAGCAGCGCTTGAAAAAACGATAGTGCCTGAGCTATGCTTTTTATGTGAAAAAATCAATAAAAATAAAACATTTACTAAGGTATGTGATTCGGGAGCCGCTCCATTTCAGTACGAGGTTTTGTGGTTAAGAAGTACAACTTGTTTCGCAATAGGTTTTGTGTTTAAAACAAACTTGCTCTAACCTTTCAGATAAATCACAGCGAATGATGGCAGTGGGACAGTGAGTGACATCAACATTGCGCAAGGAGGCACTTGGAATGGTGGCCGGCCACTCTGTTAAAACTCACACAGATCAGTTGGAAGGTTGTAAGACCTAAGTTCTTGGCTGGAGCAACTCTCCATGGGAAATCCACAACCTAGATATGATCGATGCTGTCCACCCTCACACAGGCCAGGTGGAAGGTTTCAAGAGATATTCCCATCTACACAGTCTTTGAGAGAGGACGTCCCTCAACTCACGTGACCAACTACACACCAAGCCTCCCAAAAGCGCCAAGAGACCAAGGATTTAGTGAGCATTGCTTTATAAAAGAAAATATGCTTAGCATACCAGAAACGCTGAAGTTTCCCCTCACAGGATCCACCATATTTCATACAAAGTATCCGGTAGAACAAAGCCTGTATTGTTTGACAGTGCACTCTAAATAGGGGTCAAGGCAACAGAGGGGCGCTTATGGAAATACCAGAAATAATTATAAAGTTATTTTAGTTTCCCAATGATGTTCTTGGAAGTAAATTACTGTATTTTTGTTAGTTTCTCATTCATTTCATTAGGTAGACCGCTATTCAAGAGCACCACCATGTAAATACAGTTTTGTGGAGCAAAGCGAAGAATGTTGTCAAGCCCAAACCCTATATCGCAATTTTGGAGCTGTAAAAGCCAAGACTTTGGCAATTATGTGTATGTCCTGGCTTCTACTGACAAACTAGGAGCTAGAATTAAATACAGATGTCCAAAATGCAACAGCTAAGCAAAAACACATTATTGAAATTCACAGATTGCATAACAGCAGTCAGTAAACGACAGGCTTTAGCATTTATGTGAAGTGAGGAATGCATGAACGGAAACTATTGAAAAAAGTTTCAAGGTCAAATTGTAGTACCTATGAATTCTAGGAAAATTCACCAAGTTTTACTTGGTAATTAATTGGTGCCCGGGGGTGCCAGTGGGTCGCACCAGCCTTTTTTTAGGGGACCAGCGGTGCTAATAAGCGGGGAGGCTCCAGCCACTGCACCTTTGCAAGCAGTAATTGAAGAAACAGGAATTCAAAGTGGTCCTACCAGGCTCTACATTAATGTCCTTAAATCACGAGTAAAAACACTGAGCCCTTCCTTCACAGTGTGTGCCAGATCAGAGCTCAGACGTTGAGCCTGGAACCAGCGTCAGTTTCTCCGTGTCTGTCCATGTATCATAAAGGTGTTGAGACCACATGCTCATCCATTATTTGGCCTCTTTGCATTGAGGGATGGACAATTAAATGCCGATTGAAAGTATGATTCTATGAGGAAGTGTATGAGGTACACAGCTGTCGAAATATTGGGGAAGCATATGAAAAGGTGCATAAATGTCAAATTATTGGGGAAGGGTGCGAAAATGTCCATAACTGTCGAAATGTTGGTAATGCCAAAGTAAACAAAAATGCAGTGTGCGTGTCATAGGGAGAAAGAGAGAAGGGAAAGAAATTGTAGCATGTGTGTTTGGGAGAAGGGACAGGGAAGTGACAGAGATGAAAGGAGGTACCTGCAGATGCTCAGTGAAAAGAGCACAAAGGGAAGGGAGAAGATTAAGGGGGCGATTCCGATCTCGGCCGGCAGTGCTCCGAATCGGATTCGGATTCACCGGATCCGATTCGGAGCCCTGTTTCCGACCGAATCGTGCGCGGTCCGGCCGACGGCAGTACGATGCAAGCACCAGCGAAATCGCCGACCGGCCAGCGGCTTCAACACGCTCCGACCGGCTCGCATGGACACAACTCGCACCGCGCTATGGAGACGTTTCCCGGCCGAGTAAGTACGATGCGCGCCGCGAGCAGATCCGATCGACTCGCGCCGTCCGGCTCGAAAAAGCTGTCGGAGCCGGACTTTGGGGGTCCGCGTCGGACCCCCTGTATGCGTGAGCGCGCGAGTCGCACACAGGGGGGACCCATGGGTCCCCCCTACCTGTGCATGTACGCCGCGAGTCGCTTCGCCATGTACACGCTGTAGGGGGCGCCCTTGTCCGCCTCGCACCCATTGAGTCAATGGGAGCCCGCGTACGCGTTGTGCGACAGGCTCCCATTGACTTCAATGGGAGTCCGACCGACTCGAGTCCGATAGCATGCGTGCGCATCGTACTCGTTCGGTCGGACTGCTAGGGTCCGATTCGGTCGGAATTCTCTCCGGGTCCGGCTCGGTCGGGGAGATTTCCGGCCGGAATCGGAATCGACCCCTAAGTGTAAGACATGCAGATTGATGGATTTCAGAAATAGAGGTGTAGAGACAAAGGGCGTAAGTGACTAACACAGTGAGATTGCAGAAGAGAATGAAGTGAAGAAGGGAGTGACAACTCATCTGCTGTTGAATAAAATTAGTGCAAACAAGCATTGGTAAAGCCAATAGGTCTGACTTGTTATAGGTGTATTTGCTCATTGTGTAATATATTTCTATGCGCTAACAGAAAACACTGATGAAAGCACCTTCATACTTGTCAGGTGTTACACCACCCTAATAAATGTATTTTCTGGTAAAAAGGTGAGTGCAGGTATTTTGAGTCAGATATGGTGAGGTGTCTGTCGGATTTCACCACAATTTTTTACATACACACAGACAAAAATGCACACACACTCTCCCCCTCTCGGTTGTGAAAGACTTTAAAAATGTTGGTTATTTTACAAAATATTGTGATTTCTCTCACTTTGTATCCCTACCAATCCACATTCTTCTTTATTTTCACTGCCCTTTAATCCCCTCTCATGTGCACTGTTTGTAGTATAGTGTATTTTAACATTTTATTGTTGGAAAATCTGAAGCTCTCCCCCACCATCTTATTGGCCAAGCTACGCCCCTGACTCCATGGTCGGATATTGAGACTGAGTGGACGAAACTGGGGATGTGGTCAGGTCTTTTTGAGGGATATTGTGGCAAAGAGCAGAGGAACAGTTTGTTGAGAGCCCCTGGCTGTGGAGAGCGGATGTGGCAGGATACTGAGGCTGTGGGCAGAGACTTGAAGTGAAATGTAATGAGGAGCGTTTTGTGACACAGGGTTTCCCTTTACTAACTTGTAGTGCTACAGGATGTTTCTCCTTTCTGTAATGCAATAAAGCACCCCTCTCCTTTCCTTTAAAGCAGCAGGATCATCCACTGTTCTGTGAGGCATTAGGCTGTTGGTTGATGGAGGTGTGCTAAGCAACAGCCGCGATGCTTGCCAGGGTGTAAACCATGAACCCTCACTAAATTAACCTCTGCGTAGTCATCTAGTAGCTTGGCACAAAAGCAGTCAGGCTTAACTTAGAGGCAATGTATAAAGTATTCATGCAGCACACAAGCAGTAACAAAGTGAGAGCACAACACAAGAAAAATCTTACACCAATTTAGAAAAATAGAGTAGGATTTACCAAAATAAGAAAAATCCACTCAGAAGAACTGGAGATATGCAATTTCAAAGTTTTAGGATAAATATAGTGCCAGAAGCACGAAGCGCCAACTGTAGTTCTCTGGTCGCACCGGACCGGACAAAGCCAGAACTTCAGGCCAACCATGGTTGAGAGGGGGCTCGATACAGGGACCAGGTTAGTCCCACTAAGAATTGTACCCTATGTCCTTGGTGCAGGGTGTTGCGTTGCGCTGCGTCAGTTCCGATGCGGGGCTGCGATGCAAGGTCCTGCATCAAGTTGCATCGCGCTGCATCGGTTACGATGAGGATGCTGATCAGGGGCTGTGAGGTGCTGCGATGCAAGGTCCTGGATCATGCTGTGTCAAGTTTCATGGCGCTGCGTCAGTTCCAAGAAAAACCCCAGTTGGCCCCTGAAGATGCCTGGTAAAGGTCCAGGACCTGGGGGGCACCACTTGGTGATCAGGATTCAATCCAGCAGACGCCAGCAGCAGGGCACAGGCAGGTACGGTTGAGTCTGGGCAGCTGGACATATGCAGAACAGGTCTCTGGAGCTTGTTATGTCCTTGTGGCTCAGAACAAGAGACCAGACAGCTAGTCCTTGGAGTCACTCTGGTGGTTCTGGGTTCAAGGAGCAGATCTAGTCTTCCTTTCTCAGGCAGTAGGGCAGGAGGGCAGTCCTTCTTGCGGCAGGGCAGCAGGGCAATCCATCCAGCAGCAGGGCAGCAGAGCGGTCCTTATTCTGTCTTCCACAGTTTCAGAAGTGATCTGAAGAGTAGGTCTGAGGGTCATACCTTTATACCTGGTGCTAGCTTTGAAATGGGAGAAGCTTCTGGAGTTTCCCCCCATAGTGGTGTTTGGAATTTCCTGCTTCCCTGCCCTGGCCCCAGTCTGTCTGGAGACATTAAAGGCTAGTGTGAAGTTCATTGTGTGTGAGCTGAGGAAGTGCGTTGAAGAGCACGTGTGACAGGCGAAGGCTGTGCCCCCTCATTAAGTTAGGATGGCCCATCCTGTCAACACTCAGGCCTTCTATTGTGATACTGTCTGGGTGAAATACACAAAGGCCAACTGCAAACTACACATGGTCATGTGAACCAGGAAACAGGCTGCATGCCCCAAATGGTTAGGATAAGAAAATACCAACTTTATAAAAGTGCTATTTTCAGAACTGACTTAAAATCCGACTTTACAATTAAAGAAGGTTTTGAATTACAATTCCTCGGACACCAAACATGGAATTCCTACCTGCTCCCACACAAAGATTTCACTTATTAAATGTAATAGGAGTAACCCAATGTTATCCTATGGGAGTGAGTAGACCTTGCAATTGTGAAAAACGAATTTGAGAGTTTTTCACTACCAGGACATGTAAAACTTAAACGTACATGTCCAGCTTCTTAAATACAATGCACCCTGCCCTATGGGCTGTTTAGGAGCTTACCGTAGGGGTGACCTATGTGTATTAAAAGTAAGGTTTAGGCCTGGCAAAAGGTTTACTTTGCCTGGTCAAAATGGCAGTTTAAAACTGCACACACAGGCGGTGATGGCAGGCCTGAGACATGCTACAGGCCAATTAGTAGTATTTAATTTTCAGGCCCTGGGTACATGCAGTACCACTTTACTAGGGACTTATAGGTAAACTAAATGTGCCAATAGGGTGTAAGCTAATTTTTCCATGTTTAAAGGAGAGGGCACACACACTTTAGCACTGGTTAGAAGTGGTAAAGTGCACAGAGTTCTAAAAGTCACCAAAAATGGATTCAGAAAACAGGAAGGGTGAAGGCCAAATGTTTAGGGGTGACCCTGCAGAGAGGGCCAGGTCCAACAAGGACGTTATCATCAACAGGCTTACATGAGGCCCTCGTTCCTTCTTTCAATGCATCATGTCCTCTGCAAAATCTCCCTTCTGCTGCCTTTACTGAAGCAGCCTGTGTTTTCCATCTTGGCCCTACTTTCCACTTCAGCTTCTCCCTGCTGAGGAAGTATTCTTATCCCAGCCATGGTTGAGACCAGTGTGTTTTTCACTCTGACTTGAACACATTAGGGGCAGGCACAATCTCTCTTAATGTGCCATCATGGCCATGTATCAAGTATCTTGCAACCCGCAGGCCTTCATGGTAAAAAAAAAGAAAAAAAAAATACACCATGAGGACTTGTACTCAAATAAGAAAATGCATGAACAAGAAAAAAACAATCCACTAAAACAAAGGGTAATATGTGTACAATATTGTAGTTGCCATAGTTGTATCTGGCATTGTGGCTCTTTTTCGGTCAAATTAAAGTAACTGCATAAACCTTGCACTATATTATCATAACTTAATATCTTGTCTCATTTCTGATATTTCATCTTCCATCAGGGAAATATGTAGATGTTGAGACAGCAATGTCCTCTACATTGTTTACCATAGTGACGCTTGCCTTTGTGCCTGACAGTGAATACCTGGTATCCTGGTTTTCAGAGTTTTGTCCCAGCCTCATGCTAACCTACCATATGTGGAAGGCCTAGGCCTGTCCTTTACTTACAAGTGTCCTGGGCCTGTCATTGACCTTCAGGGATGCACCAAGCAGACCCTCTGTAGTGGTAAGAGGACTACTGACCCTGCCAACAGGCTCACACTATTAGTGCTGTGGTGGCAGTATACAGTGTTTTATAATGATTATAGTAGTTCCGCTGCTGACTGTGAAACCCAGAATCTTGTTGCTGAGATCCCATGCACCTGGACATGAGCATTGCATGCGAGTGGAGTATGGCATATATACACGCGTGCCTGAGTGAACCACAGTGACAAAGGCCTATGGGTTCCATATGAAGCCCATGGCCTGTTCATATGCACACAAAGGAGGCCATGTTGCTTACCCAGACAGAGGAAGTGTACTGCTGAAACTCCTTAGACTGGAAGGATGGAACTCAGACATCAAAGTGGGGAAAGATTACATTCTTTCTGATGCAGAGGACTTCTGATTTTTCTTCGTGTGGCTGCCATTTGGTGGATGGCAAGGTTGAGGGGTGGGACTGCAGTTTCTTTTGTCAGGATGTGAAAGGACTTCAGATGGGGGGGCAGATATTTGTCTCTATTCCTGATCAGTATCAAGCATAGCTGTTGATAGTCAGGTGCAGACTGCTCACAATTCTTTGTGACTCTGATGTGGGAAGGTCACATCAGAGGCACAAAGTGATGTGATGTGATGTATGGAGCAGCACTCAAGACAAAGGAGGACAACCTGAGAAAGACACATGAAAAGGGAACCAACCCAAACTGGTTCTGGAAAGACAGGCAGAGAATCCACATTGTCATTTGAAGTGATGTGCTGTGAAGAGCATCAATCAAGACAAAGGGTGAGACTGGAAGACACCCTTAGAAGGACCCTTGAAAATGGAACCAACCCAAACCGGCTCTGCAAAGACAAACAGAGATTCCACATCCACTGTCTACCAAACTCTGCATAAAGGTAGGAGCTGCAGACCCACTTATTTCTGCAGTTCCAAATTATATCTGACACAGAGGGAGTGCTCCACAGAGTACGCTGAGGATTAACGTGCAACCAGAGCAGATATCTGCCTGAAGGCCAGCTTCCTAGAGGTGAGGGGACATCACCTGCAGTCCGCTCTGTAGGAAGAACTGCCTGATTTGTCCTAGCAACCTAAGGAGTCCTGCCTTAGCAAGAGTGAGGGAGCCCATTCTGCAAGTAGTGCTGACCGTTTGAAGGGGCTAGAAGCAGTTGACCATGGTACAGGGGAGCAAGTCCATGTGCCAGCTCCCCCGTGCTACCAACGGATGTCACACTGCCGCCTGTGTACCGCCGACCTCCCTGCTTGCTGACGCTCACTGCTCCTGCCTTGTGTTGAGCCATACTCGGCCCAGTCCAGATGTTTCCTTCCTGTTAGTGAGCCTATATCAACTGTTCTGATAGTTTGTTGTTAGTTTATTGTCAGCTTTGTGCCAGTCTAGTCTTTATTTCTGTATCTTCCTTGTAGCGTTTTTCCATTTTCTTCTGTGCCACTTGCCTTGCTGCTCGATTTCCACCCTCCCGATTCCCACCACCCACCACCCAGCACCCCGCCCCCCTCCCTGGACCTACTTCACGGAGGCCGCATTGCGACCCCATTGAGCAGGTCCTTGTGCCAGCTCCTCAGCGCTACCAGCAGGTCTCCCACTGCCACCTGTATACTGCCGACCTCCCCTCTTGCGGGGGCTCCCACCTTGTGTTGGGCCATACTCAGCCAAGTCCAGCCATTCCTTCCTGTTAGTGAGCCCATACCACTCTGTTCTGTTAGATTGTTGTCAGTTTATTGTCAGCTTTGTGTCAGTCTAGTCTTTATTTCTGTATCTGCCTTGTAATGTTTTCTATTTTTCTCTGTGCCGCTTGCCTCACCGTTTGATTCCCGCCCTCCCGCTTCCTGCCACCCAGCAACCCATCCCCCTCCAAGGACACACTTAATGGAGGTCGCAGTGTGCCCATGCAGCAGCCGCGATCAGCAGGCGTGCCGCTGGCATGCCAAAGGCAATCAGGTCTGCGCCCATACGTGCCTGGACCATGCCCAGTGCCAGGGACCCTTGCTCACCAGCCATCCACCAATACTCTGCCACCGAGCTTCTAGCCTTGGCCCACAGACACTGCAACGACAACTGCTGCACCTCTTCCCCCGACCAACAGAAGGACCCTTCACCTGCTGCAGCTTCACATGCAATGCAGGACCGCCCACCAGCTCAGGAAGCCTCGCCACACCCACCCAGCAGACCTCGGACACCCTAGAACAGCTCCAGTGCATGCTGCTCAATGCCCGGTCCCTCTGCAAACACAAATCTGGGATACCAACACTACCTTCTACCCCGATGCGATCTTCATCAGCGAGACCTGGCTCAGCCCCTCTTCAACCCCCCCACATCACCACAGCAATGCACGACTACAAGATGATACACCAAGACTGCACCAACAAGCATGTAAGAGGCATCACAATCATTCACAAGGAAACTCTCCAATGCACCACGACTGAAGACAACACCACATCATTCATGGAACACTTCAACTTCAAACTGATGCCATGGCAAGCATCAGGGAAACCCTATACTACAGACCCCCGGTCCCTGCCCCAGCTTCAAAGATGCCATCTCACCCATCTAGCCATCAACTTCAAGCACTGCATCTTCCTCAGCAACCTCAACTTTCACCTCAATGGCCCCAAAGACCCTAACTCCACCAAGCGCCTAGAACGCATAAGCAGCATAGGCCTCTCCTAGCTGGTCACCAGTCCCACTGACAGAGCAGGACACATGTTGGACTCTATCTTCACAGCCAGCGACAGAGTCAAGTTCAGTCATGTCACTGAGCTCACCTGGACTGACCACAGCATCGTCCACTTTGCCATCGCAGGTTCCCAGGACTCCACCACCAAACCCCCAAGCTCCCCCCACCACAGCTGGAGCAAAGTAACAGAGACCCAATGGACATCCTCCCTCAACACCACCTGGCCTGACACCTCTATAACCATGAACAGGCTGTTCAGAAATTCTCTGCCTGGATCTCCAACTATGCCGACAATTTTACCCCCATGAAGTCAGCCAATACCAGAAGATCCACCATGCACGCCAGCTGGTACACACCCAAACTCCAGACCACCAAATGCGAATGCAAGCAACTAGAAAGATGATGGCTCTCCAACAGGAACCCCTCAGGTCTCATTGCCTTCAAGTCATCCCTCAGCAATTACCACCACTGCCTCAAGGAAATTAAGAGAGATGCCCTGACAGACCTCATCGAGGCAAATGCCAAACACACCAATGAACTCGTCAGCATCGTCAGAGTTCTCCTGCCCTTCAGCCACCAAGAACATAGTCCTTCCTTACCAAGGACTCTTGTGACACTCTAGCAAACTACTTCCACAACAAGATATCTTCCATTAACTGCAACTTTGACTCACAACCCACCAACATCGACAACTTCCTGACACCAATGAACGCCACCCACAACCACCTGCTCTCCACATGGAAGCTACTCACCATGCAGATCACCATAGCTATCATGGCCTCCATTCACTCCGGACCACCTACGGACCCCTGCCCCATCACGTCTTCAACCTCAGACAGAAAGAAATCAGCAGTGCACTCACCGTTATTCTCAATGCATCCATCTCAATGCATCCACCTTCCCCGATGCATGGAAACATGCACAGGTCAGACCCCTCCTGAAGAAACCCCCACCAACCCCAGCAAACTAAGAAATTACCACCTCATCTTGCTGTTCCTGTCCCCCACCAAATTCCTGGAGAAAGCCATCATCTACCAGCTCACCGAGTACCTATAAAGAAACAACCTGTTCGACGCCTCCCAATCCAGTTTCAACACCAACCACAGCATCGAGACTGCCCTGATCGCTGCAACTGATGACATCAGAACCCTCCTCGACCACGGTGAAACAGCTGCCCTGATCCTCCTTGACCTCTCAGCAGCGTTTGACACCGTATCCACCACACCCTCATCAGAAGACTCTACAACATCGGTGTCCAAGGAGACGGCCTTAAATGGATTGCATCCTTCCTCACAGCATACACCCAAAGAATCTGCCTACCGCCCTTCACCAGTGAGCCCAAGAGCATCATCTGTGGCATCTCCCAAGGATACTCCCTCAGTCCCACTTTGTCCAACACCTACATGTCACCTCTGGCCGACATTGTTTGAACCCACGGACTCAACATAACCTCCTACGCAGTTGACGCTCAACTCATCCTCTCTCTCACAGAAGACCCTGCCACCACCAGAACAAATTTCCGAAATGAGGGCCAACTGTATAAAGCATAATACGGACAATTAGGAAGTGCTGTTCTTCAGGATGAACACCTCCTTGTATGAAGACACCTGGTGGCCCTCAGAACTCGGTCCCACACCTGTCCCCACTGGCCACGCCCACAACCTTGGAATCATCATGGACATCAATTTCACCATGAAACGCCAACCAGTAGCACCACCCAACTTCTCAAGAGACTTCAGACCATACAGAATGCAGCGGTGAGACTCATCCTCGACCTCCCCAAGCGGACCCACATTACCCCCCACCTCAAGAACCTCCATTGGTTCCCCGTCGAGAAGAGATTTCAGTTCAAGATGCTAACCCACGCCTACAGAGCCCTCCACAACCAGGGGCCACCCTACATCAACCCCTGCCTGAACTTCCACCAGCCTGCCAGAGAACTGCGCTCCACCTACCTCACCCTCACTCACATTCCCTGCATTCGCCGAAGCCACAGCGGAGGACGTTCTTACTCCTACCTCGCCGCTAGATCCTGGAACGACCTCCCCCTCCACGTGCAGATTTCTCCCTCACTCATGGACTTCAGATAGGGACTCATTACCTGGCTCTTCGACTAGGCTCCCACAAGACCTCAGTGCCTGGATACCCCAAGGGGTGAATAGCCACGCTCTATAAATGCTGCCTGATTGATTGCCTGATTGTCCACCAGAGACTCACTGACTATGACTGGCGTGATTGACATTGCAGACCTGTCTCAGAGATCCTCGGAGGAACTGCAGCACTTCTGAAGAGTGCACAAGCGGCCTCCCAAGACATTCACAATCGTTGCCACAGTGGCCCTTGTGAAAGTATGCCCGATTGGTTGGTCCGACTGAAGCTGGGGTTGACATTTTGACCTACGGCAGCTGCTGCATATCTGCAACCCAGGATGGCATGACCACAGCACTGCCAGATCTATGCCTTGTATGCCTTGCAGTTCCAGACACTCTGAAACTGAAGACTGCAAACCTTTGGTACCTGCCCAGGGTACCCCTTAGTGAGTGGCTAGGCGACAATGCCCTCCTTAGGGAGGCAAGTGGAGTACGCTGCTCCGAAGACCAAGGTGGTTGCCTTGAGGCACTATGAGCTGAATTAGCACCTGGCAATCAAGGTGCTGAGGGCCCCAGTGCCTGTTCAGATTGCTAACATTGTACTGTAAACAGTGCCTAGAAGTACCTCATCAATGCCAGACCCCAAGTCTAGAGAAGAAGATTGCAGATCCACCTCCATCCAGGGAAGACCCAGCACGACTGACAACATACTCACTGAAGGATTCAAGCACGTTGAGCCTGCAAGGCCCATCTGTGCTGAACGACTACCATAGTCCGGAAGAAGGCTAACACCAGAGGCTGTCACTCCTGCTGCTACCCTCCAAAGAATCCCCGCTTGGCCTGCAGCTCCCCTACCTGAACTGACATTAATCATGACCTTCTCCTGTACATCACTAGTGAGCCCTCATAGAGGCCCGACCTTGAAGCACATGAGACTCACTCCCAATTATAGGGTGTCTAACACATTGTTGTAGTATGTAGTGTTATGTAGTATTGGGCAATTGTGTAAAATAACATACTTCTATTTTTCAAAAGAAATGCACTGGAATGGTCATTATTATTATTGAGCTAGTGGGTATTGTATTAAGTGCTGAGCCTAGGTACCCCCACACTAACCTCCGTGTGAAGCCTGTTACTGCTCACCACCACTACCACAGACAGTCAAGTGGGGAATAGGTTGTATGTGGCCCAGTTTGCACAGCCATTGTGGGATGAACTCCATGTCAGTAAAAGCAAACAGCCCCAACACCTACGGTTGTGGCCCAGTAGCTCCTACATACCCCATGCCCCGAGTAAAATCTGACGGTAGATGATATAATTTGGGCAACCCTTGCTCAACAGAGGGTCCGTAACTGAGAAGGTGAGGTGGTATCCCTAAGCAATCTTAATTAAATAGGGAGAAACATAGGATCTCTCTGTCTGTGTTAGGTTTCAGTCACGTACAGTACCTCACTGAACTTTAATACCAAAAATGTGAGAATCATCCTTAACAGGATTCTAAATACTATCTCTCTGTCTCCTTTAGGTTTCTTGTTGGTTAGAATAAGAATTACTTACAGTAGATTGCATTGCATTAATATCCGAGTAGGTGAGAGGCACCATTAAACACTCCTGAACATAGATTCTGTATTTAACTTCATGTTTCAATTAGACTATCAGTCAGTCTAAAGTTTCTGATTAGTTGCATTAGATTATATTACATTAATAACCTAATAGATGAGAAATATCACTAAACAATCATACTTATAGACTCCCTGAAGTGCTTTTAAGCTTCTTGTTATTTTCTACAGATTTTATTACATTAATATCCACACAGGTGAAAAACATGCAGTCTGAAAAAAGAGGGTATTGATTTGGGGAGGTAGGACCCCTACCAACCTATTAAACACACTAGTTTAGTCTCCACACCAGTCTCAAAGAAACTCTGCTCAACCCCTGGAAGATATGGTACAAGCAGCAGGCAATTCCTCAAGGAAATACATGTTAAGGTGAAGCAGTACCAACAATTTAAAGACACAACATGAAAAGAGGTGTACTATGCAGAGTCCGGGCATTCCCTTATAAGTGGACAGGGGCTTGCTCTATTAATTCCAAGGTGCTCTTCTAGGGGATATTGTGGTTGAGCAGTAGTAGGCTTATCGGACAGGAGTGTTAGACACCTGCAATGCACACACAATCAATAAATGATGCCCACGACTCATTAAAGAAATCTACACCAATTTATAAAAATAACTTTTGTCTTTATTTAACTTTTGGCACCAAAATCATCAAAATCAGGTAACTACGTTTCGATTTGTGAATACTTTTAGGTTTCAAAAGTCAACAGTGCAATTTTCAATGGCAGCAATGGTATCCTATGGAGGAAAAACATATACTGCAGACAAGTACTACGGGACCGATCTCCTGGATTTAACTATGGGGCAAGGTCCAAGGCGGCACCAACAGGTCACCTCGGGCGGCACTGGGGCGGTCGGGTGCAGAGGTGCTTTTCAGCGTCAGGTACCCAATGTTATCCTATGGGGCAAAAGCATGTACTGCATTCGGGCACTTCACAGTGACTTACAGCACCAATCTCCTGGACTTAAGGTAAATATGGGCAAGGTCCAAGGCCACACCAACAGGCCAACTCGGGAGATTCTGGGGCATCCGGGTGGAGAGGTGTGTTTCAGCATTGGGTGCCCAACGTTATCCTATAGGGGAAAAACATGTACTGCATTCGGGCACTTCACAGCTACTTACGGGACCAATCTCCTGGACTTAAGGTGAGTAGTGGCAAGGTCCAAGACCACACCAATAGGTCACCTCGCGAGGCTCTCGGGCGTCGTGGTGCAGAGGTGTGCTATGGCATTGAGTGCACAATGTTAGTCAATTGCGATTCGTCTGGTCGGAAAGAGAGCTTGCAGGTTTGGACTGGGAAACCAGTCAGGCTGAACCAACAAGGGGGCTCAGATCTCATGATGCTCAGGGATATGGGGACACCTTTGTTTCACCTCCACTCGGGCTAGGGGCGACGAGTGCAGAGGTGTCTTGAGGCATGGTGTTTTTCACAGCCGAGTCAGTGGCAGTAGGGGGGCTGCACAAAGAGGCAGCAGGCGACATAGAGGAGTCCCCTCCTGAAAAAACCAAGGTGGGCTTCTGCTCTGGAGGGTTGGGGAACCATGCTGGCACCATTGGCGCACTTCTATTTGGGCTTGGAGTGACAGCTGCAGTTGTGCTGGCCGATGTTGGATTTACGCAGTCCAGAGCCCTCACAGTTCTTTCTTTGGTACCTGCAGGGTGCAGTGAAGCAGCTTCCCTGCTCGAAAGGAGTTCCTGAGTCTTGGCAGAAGTGCTGGCGGTCCTCCCAGGCTTTTGGAGGCACAGCACCTTACAGGGTGAGTCAACGTTGGTGCAGTCATCGGGAACAGCGACCAGGACGGCAGGGTTGGCGCCAAGTCAGTTGCTCCTTCCACAGTTCTTACTTTTCGCGGCTCTTCAGTCCTTCTTCTTCTTTTAGGTCAGCAGGATCGGATTTCCTGGTCCTAGGGGCTCCCCTAAAAACTAGGTTTAGGGGCATTAGGGGAGTGTAGGGTGTTAGCCAATGGGCTACTTACCCCTGGGTCACTATGCCCCCTATATGACCACTTCCTGTGGGAAGTGGGCATAACCCTGTCTCATAGTTCCTAAGTTTGCCATCACAAAAATGGTAGACTAATGATTTTCATATTCACTTCAGGTAGCCCACCGTAGGGGTGGTACTAGCCTGAAGCTGAACATGCCTTTCTGACTACAAATTGTCTTGCCTGTCTAGGTGTCAAAAGAGCCCTGGACGGGGGCGGGTCGGGATCCTTTCCTGTGAGGAAAGCCAGATTTGCATACCATAGGTGGTGGTCTCTTTGAAGCTTCCTGCCTTGGAATGCTAATTTGCAGGTCATCCTACGGGAGGGGGTGTAAACACCCTCTGCCTGAGCAGAGATGCCTAAATGCATCCTGTTTTCCTTTAAGGAAAATGGGCTGCATTTAAAAAAAACATCTGCTTTATTGAAAAGCAGTCCCAGACATGGTGGTCTGCTGAGCCCAGCAGGCCACCATCCCTGGGAGGGCCTGTCATTCCCAATGGGCTCGCAAATTGCGAGAGGCTCATTAATATTAATGAGCCTGGCAATTTGCGACACCATTGGGAATCGCAAACAGTGTTAAACACACTGTTGTACATTTCATTTTGCGCCTCGCAATTCGCAACTCGCAATTAGTCGCAAATTGCGAGGCGCAAAATAAAATGGTCGTACATCTGGCCCGTTGTGTTTTCACTTTTTAGAGCACCTTGTCATGCAGTCTGCAGTGGCAGTCTGGATGGGTTTGGTGCTGGGTCCCTTAGAGTGGCACAAGATATGCTGCAGCTCTTAGGGACCCTCTTTAGTACCTATGCATTAGGTACCAGAGGTACCACTTACTAGGGTCTTACAGACGTGCTAGAGGCCTGATCGCTTGGGGACCAAATGTCCAGTTGTCTTGTTTTGGGGAAAGACACTGGCACTGGGGACCTGTTTAGCAGGAACCCAGGGCACTTTGGTCAAAGTTGCATCAAATACCAGGCAAAAAGTGGGGAGACTACTGCAACAACAACCCAGTTTCCTACAAACACATATAAATTTCCAAACCAACTCACAAAAAGTGAAAAATGTAATGAACAAAAAACAGGGATATTTAAAATCAGATAAGGGAACTGGAGATATACATTTTTAAATGTTAATACAAAACGCACCTAGAAAATGTAAATCACCATTGAAAAATAACAGTTCACGATTGATTGGGATCTAGGTGAGATTGCAAGCCAACTGATATGAAGTTGTGGTCCGATAATCCAAGCGAGTCATCCCAATCAAAGTTTTTACCTGAGGACTTGGTCTCTGTAATAGAAGTCAAAGACTTCCAGTAAGGTCCAAGGTTAAGGCTGGCAGGAGACCAACAAAGTTGAATACGTCATTGTCGAGCTCCCCCTGAAGCCATTGGTTTTTGCACCAAAAGCTCCAAACGGGACAAACATGGATATCAAAGCCGCCAAGGTCCCTTCAATGCTAGTATGGATTTGCTACCTTGCTGTGGTCTAAGGGTTTATCTTCGACATTGTTACTTTTTCAGTTTTCAAAGTCTGCAAAGCAGGACGCTGTCACTTGGGAGGGAGGCCCAATGCTGGAAATTTTCACCACGTGGTCCCGCTGAACCTATGATCACTGCTGCAAAAAGTCCTAAGACAGATGGAGCTGTCCTTCTTGCCTGCTTAGGGTGTGATATACTGGGTGCAAAAACAACAATTGATGGACAGAATGCAGAACAATGTCATACATTCACCCCAGTACAGAGATCTGGGCCTAAATCCATCGTTTTTTGCTCCCCATGCCATTCCAGTTTGAACCCAGCCATATGCAAATCAGTCTTGACCCTGTGCCCAATGGGAACAGTCCAGCCCGAACTGCCAGCCCAGGTCCTCCCCGGACTGGAAACAAGCATCCTAGGACCGGTTTCAGGGTTTCACCCCTCATCAGCCAGGATAGCTTGACTCCAGTGGCATGGAGAGCACGGGACCCACGTCTGGGCATATGCGTCCCACTCGGGGTGACAAATGCAAAAACAACAATTGATAGACAGAATGCAGAACAATGTCATACCTCCACCCCAGCAGTTCGGGCTGGACTGTTCCCATTAGGCGCAGGGTCAAGACTGTTTGCATATGGCTGGGTTCAAACTGGAATGGCATGGGGAGCAGAACAACGATGGATTTAGGCCCAGATCTTTGTACCAGGGTGAATGTATGACATTGTTCTGCATTCTGTCCATCAATTGTTGTTTTTGCATACTGGGACATTGCACAGTTTCTGTTCCTATCCTTCTGAGGTCAAAAATTTGAAAGTCCTACTTTTCTCCAACTGATGTGAAATTTCCTTCTGGTCCTTCCAGGAACCCCGGACCCTCAAGGCAGGCTTCTAGGCAGCAGGTCTATCTCTTTTCAGGGCTTTTCTTCTGTGATCAGATTGGTCCTGTTAGAGGTATGAGACATTCCTTTTTGTGTACTGGAGCAGGCAGACATGAGGTCTGCACCTGACACTTGGAGAGCATGTCCGTTCCCTGCAATAGTTAGGAGTCAGGAGTTTTCTTTCTTCTAGCAGGGCCTTCTTCTTCAGAAGTGTTCTTCCCCTGTACTCTAAATGCTCTGAGGAGTTGGTGGTGAGATAACAGTCTTATCTTGTGTAGGGGTGGGCGGAACTCATGGAGTTTAACTCTGTGGAATTCCTTGGAGTTACATAAAAACTCAGCGAGATTCCGCGGAGTTCCGCCCACTGAAATGCATGTGATCTGTAAAATATTTACTTGTGCAATATGCGGTTATTATGGTTTCTCGCAGCAATTTGATATTAAATGTATAATAAAAAATAGAACTTGCCCAATTCCTCATTAAATTCTGCATAGAATAAACCAATTTATGTGCCCATGCAGTGCAGGGTGCACTTTATACAGAATGCAAGATGCGTTGCATGAAGAGTGCATGTGGAAGGGATGCAATGTGCATTTAGAGAGTAAAATGTGCATACACAGAGTGAAAGAAACATACGAAGAACTGAAACGGACCTCTTAATGGATCGTAAGATGAGCCTACATTTGAATCCACTTCTGAAAACTAGAATATTACTGAAAGAAAATAGAATGCCGGATACTAACAAATGCGAGGGTGGGGATCTCATAATTCTCTGCGTAGTAAAGAGGAGGTAGAGGGTTGTAAGAACCAACCTGCAGCAATATTGGGAGTTTGGTGACAGGCAAACTGGCTCCTGCCTTTTGTGATTGTAAATTGCAGCACTGCGCGTGCGCCGTAGCGCAGCAAGCTCTTCAACCCCAATGTGAGATCGCAGGACTAGTTGGGGGGGTGCCCTAATATAGGGGCATTTTTGAGATACGAGTGGTCCCAGACAGTGTGGACTGAAAGTACACTTGTCTGTGAGCCTAGGCCTTGTGGTGTGCCTCCCTGAGGTGGATCAGTTGGTCTGGACTGGTAAGTGGGACGCTGGAACAGGCTGAGGGTCTGACCAGCACCGAGACGACTCAGGGTATTTGTTCACGCTTTATAAAACTCAACTCAAATCAAATTAAAACAGGGCTACCTGGGTTGGCACATGTGGCAAGTGGGAGCTGGTAAGTCTGGACCTGTTGTTTCAAGGTGTGAGGGGGCAGAGTGGGAGCGAGGTGTGCTGCGTTCCTTTTCGGTAGAGCATACCTGCATTAGCTCTACTGTTCACACAGCACAGCTCACAGGCATGGCCCGTTCCATCTTGCTCTAGCCAGATTGGTGCAGTGTGGGCTGCTTGCTGTGGGTTTGCCATTAATACACCTGTTGTGTAATGTTTAGACAGGACTGAATGGCTCCAAGCCTTGGGGGACATTCTGATGGAGGATCAACTGGAGTACAGTGCAAAAATTCTTTATGGCACTGCAAGCAATGCCAAATTAAGTACACATGATATCCCACGGTAGGCGCATTGGAGCAGGAGGCAAGTTTAAAGATTTGTAGAAAAACATAATGGTCTATGCACCACAGTGGAGAGTGAGAACGTGCGCTAAATGTTGGCAAAATTCACGTAAGTACCTATACTCAAATAAAGGGTGCTTTGGGTGCCGTTAATGTACACAAATAAGAATTTATACATTATTTCCAGTATGTATTAATCTACCTGGATCTGTCTTTGGAGGGCATGATTTCAGACGAAATCTTAATTGCTGCTCCCATTTGTGACATGTTTCAATGTGTTTGGTGCTTCCTGCTTGTGCTCTTGCACGTATCTAGCTATTATGAGCCTGTACCTAAGTGCTCATGAATGTGTGTCTGGTGGCCTCTGCAATAGGCGTGATGCAATTTTAATGTGATGCTGACAGTATTGTGTGTATTTTTAACTGCATGGGTGGCTGTGCTCCCTGCACGTATCTTAGAACGGTGCATGTATGTGTAAGTGTCTTTGAATATTCGTTATGCTTTTTTCGGTATGCATCTGATACGGCATGATCATTTCTACAATATACAGCATTTTATCTATGGCTGAGTGCAAATCTGGTAGAGTAGATGGGTTAATTGGTTAATGAGTCTATGCTCATTTTTCAGTGATTGATTGCTGGAAACAGGTTGGAATTCTAGCAAAACAGATGCATAAAACTTGTATGTACTGCGGTGGAATATTTTGCTTTTTATGGCAGCTTAAAGAAACTATTCTGCATGTCAAACAAATGGTTAATAATTCAAATGCATTGTATGCCCTCCTACTTTTGATGCATTGTACGATAAGTTGCCAAGACTTTTACGTTCACCCCTTTATGTGACACCACATATGAGCATTCTGATCTGCAGCTGCCTCTGTGCCAGGCATATAGTATCACTTTCAGTGGCATCAGTTTGCCAGGAAATTTCCACTTCTTTCCTTGACGACAGCTCGCCTCTGCCTCAACGATTCTCTATTTGACTGCAGCGCTAATAAGTCAGCAAAAGGAGGAGGGGTTGACACTGGTTGTCAAAAGTTCCCCAGCTCTCCAAGTTTGAGATGTCGCAGCAGCCCCAGGGAGGACTTCCGAAATAACGACAAACAGAGGGGGTTCTGTATTTTATTAGTTTTTGCAATAGAGCACCACTCATTTTACCACTAGTTGGCATCAGTCCATTACTTGCTTTAACAAAAACGCTCTTTATGCCTGGGTGCCGGTAAACTCTGCCAGGCGGCGGTATGTGGAGTATTTGCCGAATTCCACCGCCCACCCCTAACTGTGTGCACAAGCCAGTGATTGGAAAAGTTTCCCTACCAAATCCTGTCTACATTCGTGCCCTTTGCCTGTCTCCTTTTGCAGCTTTTCCTCTTTGTCTTACAGTAAAAGTTCCCAGAAGTCCTCAATCTAAGATGGTCAAACCCTTCTTCCACCAGGAGTGTCGCTTGCTCTCTCTAAAACCATTCCTCTATTTAAATGAGGTCACCTCGCCTCTGTCAGGTTTTAGCCTGGTCAACCCTTCTGCCAGGGTTGGTGCCTCTCATTCAAAAAAGAGCTCTAGAAATGAAAAGATGCAGCCCCATATTGCATCTCCAAGTCAAAAGTGAAAGGTCAGGACTGTCCTTTATTCTGCCACCTGTTCCTGCCTACTCCAAGATAGCTATTCCTGCTAAGTGGTCAGTGGCTCTCATATACCTGCCTTCTTAGGTTGAGAGGCTAGGCTATTGACCTGAGGCAGGCAGGTTTGTTAACTCTAGCCAGGAATGCGTATTGGCCTCTGGATGTGTGATGAGTTGAAGAACTAGCTTTATGCAAGTTTTATGCCTTTAGTGAGAAAGTAACTTTATTATTGTAATAAAGTTACTTTCCCACTAAGGTTATCAAAATATTAAACCTAAATGGAAAGGAACTTTAAGTAATTTTTCTAGCATTTTTCCATACAGAGATGTGAAATACATTTTAATCACATACAGGCCAGTTTATGGAAAATGTAGCCTAAATTCCCACAGTGAAAATAGCTTTTAGACCTTCATTCCCTTTGAGGGCATCTATTTCAAATATATAGTGTGCCACTTTTCTACGTCTTAGGCATCCTACACTGTGGTATTTCAAGGCACACTTATATATATGCTGCAGCTCATATAAGACATTTAAGCACGCCACTGGTGCCATTTCTGTGTCATCTACCATGGCCTTACAGGAAAGTTAGGTAGCCCAATTGAGTAAAATCAATTTTCTCAATATCATTTTACAGCCAGAGCACATGCACAGTGGCAATGATAGCAAGTCCTAATACAGCAAATAATAGGGTCGAGAAAAAGGCAAAAGATCAGAGTTAACAAGGCAGAAAAGGCAGATTTCCTCCACCTTGCTTTACATACAAAATGCTACTAACCATGCAAAAGACATTGAGTTCTGATCAGTTTAGGCCTCTCCCTAGATTTTTTTGCTTCTGGACCATGTGATTTTTGGATCTCTGCCATGAGTGAGTCTCACTAGTTGAGCCTCAATCACTGTAAGCACTGCTAAAATGGCTTTGAGTGTTAACTGCCAGTGCCTGCCTTTTGAAATAAGGTCTGCTGTTGTGAAACTAGGGTAAGAGGCTTTCCAATGGTTACGCATGAACACGTTGCGCATATGTGTGCACACGTGTGGGCTCAATGAGTGGGGCTACTGTCTAACTCAGTCTGGTATCTGCAGGCATGTAGCCTATTGCAAATGGGACCTTGAATACATTGTTTGTAGCCGGCACAATCCTTATAATTTAATTGGGCATTTAAAGCAGGCTATCATGAGCTGAAGAGACAGGAGGGATGGTCCCTGAACTGACCCCCATTGGAGGGTGCACAGTTTTAAAATCAGATCCAAGAAAAACTAAAACTTGCTAAGGAGGCTCTAAATAAAAAGCCATGGTGCCTAGATGCCACCTCCGGGAGCTCACCACACTAAACCCTTTTTAGTGTTTCATGTGATGTAAAAGGATTGTGTTGGGACCTTCCAGGAGCTATGGTGGGCCCCCAGACCCTGGAGGAGGCTGTTTTGCTGGGCACTCTAAGTCTCCTGGGTACAGTAAACCAGGACCCAGGGAGATGTATATATATATATATTTATATGGAATTTCTGTAGTGAAACCCTAGCCAAAAGGCAGCAGAGAGCTGCAGAGTTTCAAATACAACATAAATGACAGGAATCTCTGGGCTGGGTTGGGTTGTTGAATCTCTGGGCTGGGCTGGGTTGTGGACGGTTAGGGGGAAATTTACTAAGCTTTTGTGCGCCGTGTTTGCGTCACAAAAGTGATGCAAAACGACGCAAAATCTTTTTTTTGTAATTTACTTTCCAGCGCTAAACTTGTTTAGTGCTGGAAATAACGTAAAAGTAATGCGAAGCAGCGCATTGCGCTGCTTCGCGTTACTTTGCGCCATGGGGGCGTACCAAGGGTGGTGCATGGGCGTTCCCATGCAACCACCCAAGGTTTCTCACACTAAACCAAATTTACTGACAACAGTAGACTGGGTTTAGCATGAGAAAACTGCGCCCTTTTCAACTAGGCACAAGGAAGGAGAAATGCTTTCATTTCTCCTTCCTTTTCCGACTTTCCATGTGTGCTGCACTGTGCAGCACGCATATAAAGTGGGAAAAGCTTTCCCTTGTTTCGAGCTTAGTATTTTGTACAGGAAGGGTACGCTGGACTCATGCACACACCATAGCGGCGCTAAGGTGTGTGCATGGCGCATGGCAGCTGTAATCAGCGCCGGCGCAAGGGAAAGGGGAGGAGAGAGCCATGTCTTTAAAGATATGGCGCTCCCCTGCTCCCTACCTGTCGCGCAACACAGCGCAGCCTCGCGGGGGGCTGCGCGGGGTTGCACGACTTTTTTGTAAATCTCCTCTCAAGTGCGTTGTGATGTAGTGTTCCTTAAAGAGGTGAGTGGTCAATTCTTTCCTAATTTGGAGCAGCATTGAGGCTGTCCTGGTGGACACCAGGGTGTTGTTCCAGATCCTGGGTGCATAGATGGATAAGGCCTGCTGCTTTGATGTTTGTTTTTGCAGGTGTGCTGAGAACCATCAGAAATGGTGAGCTTGTCTGAAAAATAAGCAAAGGTCCTGGTCGTGAATGCTTTGTAAATGATGCAGCTGGTTATGAAGATGGTGACCCTAATTTTCATTAGGATGGGGGTGATATGTTCATATTTCTTCAGAACCTTGATGAGATGCATTGCAACTCATAGAATGCCCTTACGGGGTGGTAGTGTGGAGTCTGGGAGTGTCATATTCCCCCTGCTTTTATGAACCCTGTCTCACCTTGTCACGGGCAGAACGCTCTTTTCCACTTTTTCTTCAAAGAACAATAACGTTCGCCTAGACGCGGCGAACTACAATACCCATGAGCCTCTGCAAAGGCACGTCGCCGTCGGGGAGAGCGGAAATGGTCAAAAGCACATCCGCGCCCCGCAGTGCTGCTGATTATTCTGGGAGCTTCCTGGAAGGATTTACGGACACCTCGAGTGTCGCTCGGGATTGCTTCTTGGGGGTCTGGTAAGGGTGCCGTGGCACCACCATTTCTTTCTTTGGCCACAGTCAGCCGAGTGTGGATTTAGTTCTGCCGAATGCGGAACTATCCGAAGAGTCAGTTGTTCTCACATACATCCATAGCGCGGTGTCCCTCCCTGTTGGTGAGACACACGTTTGTTGTCTCACGCAGGTGGAAGGGATACCGGCGTTTTTGTGTATTAAATTACAATCCCTGACTACTAGTTGTCTTTTCGAGTTACCCGGGCCAGGAGGAGGCTCAAACCGGGCAAACCTCTGTGACTCAATTTTTCCTATTCCCTTCGTTGGCGAATTCACGGGTTGTGGATTCATGCGAGGGGAGTGTTGGGCTCTTATTGTTTCCTTGAACCAAAAGACATTATAAATCAAACTGAGCACAGTACTTTGGGTATCATTCTGTGCAGATACTGTGAGTGCACTTTTATTTTCAGACCCATGTTATGTATTTGTGTGTTAGTCGTGTTGTCCTTGTCGTATTGTGAAGTTTACTTCACCTTGGCATGTTATGTATAATGCTGAGGGAATATAGTGATTATAAATTCTACGGAAGTCTCACTGAGAAATAAGTGAGAAAGTGAATTGTGTTCTTTTTATATTCAGTATCCTTAAGTGATATCGATATAAATGTATTCTTCTTTATGCTCAGGCCTCACATAATAACAGGTGATTGTGGAAGAGCCATTCGCAGCAACCTCTTACAACCCTGTGACGTGAGGCACTTGTTCTATATGGGTAGGTTCAGACCATACAAGAAACCAGTATTTAGAGTAAAACATACTGCCTCGTTAGAAGTGTTTGCTGGTACTAATTGTGGTAATCTGTTTGTTGTGTTTCATAGTGGGCCCATGTAAGAAGGTTCCTGGTTACTATACCGTGCTGGTTAAATAGGAACACAATCTTCCTTGTGGGCTCATCCGAATTGTTAACTTTTCTTTCCTTTAAGGGTAGTTATTGAATACATAAGCCTCTATATGTATTGTAGGAAGAATATAATCTGTTACTCATAGGTTCTCTGTTTCCTATCATTTCAGGTCTCCTTCCCTGCTGTCCCCACCCTTTCCTTCCCTCGCTTGATCGCTTCACTGATCTGTGCTATAATAGCATGCAGACTTGAAGCTATCGAGAGGTGGACCATTTTTGAGCATTGTTCCGATCCCGGGGAGTTGGTGACACGACAGAATAATCGGCCCATGAATATACTCCTCCTGATCGGATTCCTTGCTCTAACATGGCTACTTTGGAGGAATTGCTGGCCACGTTACAAGTGGTTCAGCAAGAACTCGCAGCATCTAGAGTAGAAACCATGGCCTTGCAGGCCAAGGTGGACCGAATACAGAGAAACCCTTTCGATGTAGGAGGGGCTTCACCTTTCTATCAACATCCTATCACGGTGGAGATGCCTATCCCTATACCATTAGCACCCCCTGAAAGATATTACGGAGAGGCCAATAAAATCCAGATCTTCCTTACCCAGGTATTGTTACACTTTAATTGTAAGGCAAAGGTGTTTGCTACTAACCAAGCCCGGGTAGCGTTCCTAATATCATATCCCGCAGGAGACGCAGCCTTATGGGTGGTTCCCTTAGTGCAGAAAGATGACCCGCTCCTGTACGATTGGGACGCCTTCAGGGCAGAATTTGAAAACATATTTGATCGGAAAACACACAGGCTATCAGCTGATAGAGAATTACTAGAATTCCGGCAAGGAAACAAGGAATTGCCTGTGTATATAACCACTTTTAGGAGACTGGTGGCAGAAGCAAACTGGCCTGAAGAAAAGCAGTTTGCTATTTATTATCAAGGATTACGAGACGAGCTCAAAGACATCATCGCTCAGATAGATCCTCAACCCAGAACATGTACCGATTTAATCAACCTTACGCTGAGACTAGAACACCAGTTGAGCAACAGAAAAGGGGATACGAAAAGGAAAGATAGGCCATATCTTAAGTATGATCGTCCTCGAACAGGGGAGCTGACCTCAGGGACCGCTCCGGAACCTATGGAGATTGGCACTGTAAGAGCCGCCCTGATTTCGGAAGAAAGAGACATGCGCAGGAAAAACGGTCTTTGCTTGTACTGCGGTAAAAAGGGCCATTTCGTTCGAGAATGTCTCTTGAAACCTCAAAACAGTCGAGGGGGATTTTGAAGAAGCGACATACCATCCACGAAAAAGGCGTTGGAAAACTAAAAGGCTCGAGACACAGAAGAGGGGAACCCTCGAGCATTAGTATCATTCCCTCGTTGAACAATAATATTAAGGCATCTTTGAAACGATTCTTTTTTATCTCCATAAAACTAAAGCCTCAGGAACGCTGGGAAGACAGTCTAGCCCTAATAGACTCAGGAGCCACAGACATCTTCATGGATGAAGATGTAGCCAAGAAGATGGGAATAAAGTTGATGAAGAAACCACACCCGGAAATCGTGATGGCTGTTGATGGAAGAATCTTGGATTCTGGACCCATAAACTTTGTATCAGACCCAGTCGAGGTGTTATATGAACCAGGTCACTTGGAGCCTATGATATTTCAGATAATCAAAGCCCCCCAATATGGCATCATCCTGGGCCTACCCTGGCTACAGAAGCACAATCCTACTATAGATTGCGTTAACAGAACGCTCTCTTTGGATTCCAGCTATTGTCTTCAGAATTGTGTATGTCCTTCTGTCTCACCTTCTCGGGCTTTATCCTCTCGTCAGTGGATCGCCACTGCCGCGGAAAAAGATACTGTGTTGCCTGATCAATACTTTGATTATGAGGATGTCTTCAATGAAACACAAGCAGAGACGTTACCCCCCCATAGGCAATATATGATTGTCAAATAGACCTCACACCTGGGGCAGTGGTACCTTGTGGGCGAGTATATGCTTTAATAGAAAAGGAGAACGAACACCTGAGGCTATACTTGAATAAGTATTTGGATTTGGGGTTTATACGTCCCTCTACAGCGTCGCCGTTGTTCTTCATTCCAAAGGCTAATGAGGAGTTACGCATGTGCATTTACTTTAGGGCATTGAATGATATCACTGTGAAAAACCGTTACCCGCTGCCCTTAATACCAGCGCTATTAGAGCAAGTAAAAAAGGCCGTAATCTTTACAAACTCAATCTCAAAGGGGCATATCCTTTAGTACGAATGAGAACCGGAGACGAGTGGAAGACCACTTTTAAAACTCATTACGGGTGATAACCATATGCATTATAGTAAGGGGTGGTATGTGTAGAACAGTGTCTTGAACTATTGTACACTACTTCAGCTAACCACAAACAATCTACCCATGCATCTGTGTTGGTGTCTACGTAACAACGTAGATATTGTCCACCAATACAGCCTATACGAGTACTTGGTGATGCCTTTCGGGCTATGATACGCCCCAGCAGCCTTTCAGTACTTCCTCAATGAAGAACTAAGGGAATTTTTGGACAGATACGTGGTCGTATACATCGATGATATTCTGACATTATTTTTTTTAAGTACTTTATTAGTTTTTACAAAACAACCAAGAGACTTAGTTCCTTCCATATAGCAATTGCAATTACATATGTTAATCATACAGCATACTTCACATTACCACAGATTAGCAGGCAGTTTATATCCGATGACATCTTGTTGTTGATCTACACCCCCTACCGGCCCCCTTCCAACACCACATTTCTGCACTCACTTGCAGTTAGGTTCTGAAGTTGCTTAACAAATTCTCCCCCGCTATATCAGTAAGCAGCCCTCGTGGCATGCTAAAAAGGCCAAGCCAGACCCCGTGCAACTACTCAGAAGGACTGTTCGCCCTCGCCTCTCGATCAACAACTTCAACTGGTGTAGTATCCCTGTCCCTTGCTGCCATATATGTTTTGTACAGCGCCCAGAAGTTCTTAGGTCTACTACGTGGTGGGAGAAGTTCACTGAAGTTCTCAGTTTGTGTGCTACAATACATCATGTCTCTCGACCACTGCGCTATCGTAGGGATCGGGCCACGTGACCAACCCATCGCTACCCTGCGCCTAGCTAGTAGCAAGCCCATGTCAACCAACCTACGGGCTCCTTTTGGTATCGGCTTAGAATAACCCAACAGGGCCAGCGCGGGCTCTGGGGAAAGCGTAACATTTGTTACTTGTCCCAATTCCCTAAAGACTAGGTCCCACAATTTGGATATTCCCGGACAGAGCCAGGCCAAGTGGAAAAAATCAGCCTGCTGAGCACTACAGCGCTCACAATCTGCCCCATCCCTCAGTCCATACCTACATAATCTCACTGGGGTGTAGTAGACCCTGTTTAGATACTTAAAGTGAATCAATCTGTGTCTACCATTTAAAGATATGCGCTTCGTGCTTTCGCAGCAGTATTTCCACATAGTTTCATCAATGTCCCTGCCCAAGTCCCTCTGCCAAGCCAGGCGGGCTTTAGTGTAATGGTTTTCCCTTTGGCTCATGGTCAGCTTGTATATTTTAGACACTGTCCGGGTCGGCGAGTCAGTTTTTATGACATAGGATAGGGGGGTCAGTTCCGGTGGTTCTGACTAGTCGCTGCCCAGTATATTCAGCAATGCTTGCCGTGTTCTGTGGAACTGAAATCTAGTGAGGAGAGTTACTTCCGAATCTACGATCTCCATCTCTTCCCAGCTCTTTGCTGTGTTTCCCTCAAACAGGCTCCCTATCGTCTGCACTCCTATCAAGTTAAGAGCACGTGTAACTCCCTTGTCTCTACACGGGGGTAGCCATTGACACCACTCCAGTGGTGTGAGCGGGGAGTACAATATGGCACCTGCCTGTAACTTTAGAAGATGGTGCCAGGCATGCTTTGTAGTATTAACTGAGTCAAGAATCCCCGTTCTACGGTCCGCAGGCGTAAACAACAGCGCTGGCAACGGGAAAGGTGCCACTACTTTCTCTATGCGTAGATGGGGCGTGTCTGGGGGGGCCGTGCATCCAATGGTAAGCATGTGCGCTTTGTGCTGCCCTGTAATATAGGTCCAGGTCAGGCGCGCCCAGACCCCCCATGTGGTATGGCAATGTAAGTACGTTCCATCTGACCCGTGCCTGCTTGCCGGCCCAAGCCAACTTAATCATCAACGCTGTGAGCTGATGAAAAAAGGAGCAAGGGAGAACCAAAGGTATGTTAGTGAAGAGAAACAAAAACGGGGCAGTATTACCATTTTCATGATGGAAACTCTACCCAGCAGGGACAGTGGCAACCGGATCCAGCTGTCCACCTCGTCTTCTAATCTGCTGATCGCCACCCCATAGTTTTCCCTGAACAGCACCTCAGAGTCCGTATGGATCTTGATTCCTAGGTACCTCACTGGTTCTGCTGACCACCTCAACGGGTAGTCGGGCTCGAATGGGGTCGTAGCTGGTGTGAGGGGGAATATTATAGACTTTGGCCAATTAACGTGGAGCCCAGACACCGCTCCAAATCTCACTACCTCCCGCAGTACAGGGGGCAGATTACGTTCAGGGTCCCGTACATATAGCAGCGTGTCGTCCGCGTAAGTTGATACAATCAGCTCATAACCCGGGAATCGTATACCCCTATATCTGTGGTATTAGCGTAGCGCACAAGCTAAAGGTTCCGCCACCAATGCATACAATATCGGTGACAGAGGGCAACCCTGCCGTGTGCCTCTAGAAACATGTATAATATCCGTCACTAGGTTGCCAATTTTAACTCTGGCCGTGGGTGAGTTATATAGTACCCCTATCAGCTGTAGGAAGACACTCCCCAGCCCGATCCGCGTCAAGACCTGCCGCATAAAGGGCCATTCAACAGAGTCGAAGGCTTTCTCCATGTCGAGGAAAACAGCCACCGCCTGCACCTCCAGTCGAGTGTGTTGTACCGTTCCAAACACCGTTCTCAAATTGTAAGTTAGGTTTCTGCTTGGAACGAATCCCGCTTGCTCCGGTGCAACCAGCAACGGAACCAGTGGGACTAGCCGGTTCACCAGAATTTTTGCAAACATTTTCGTGTCAACATTAATCAACGAGAGTGGGCGATAGGATGCGCACTCGTCCGGAGGCTTGTCCGGCTTCAGGATAGCGACTATGATCGCTTCTCTCATCGAGGGAGGTATAGCACCTGTCACGCACATTTCATCAAAGAGGGTGGCTAAATGCGGCACTAGTAACTCCTTGAACGCCTTGTAAAAAGCAAATGTGAGGCCATCTACTCCTGGCGCGCTACTTGATTTCATGTTTGCCAGCGCCGTGGTGATTTCCTCTACTTCCAGAGGCCGCATAAGATATTCGCGATGCTTGTCCGACCACGCACGCAACCTAGGGGTCATCCTCGACCCCACCCTCTCCATGACTAAGCAGGTCAACGCCGTTTCCTCATCCTGCTTCAACACCCTCCGAATGCTCCGCAGGATCTTCAAGTGGATCCCCACCGAAACAAGAAAAACAGTCACCCAGGCCCTCGTCACCAGCAGGCTGGACTACGGAAACGCCCTCTACGCAGGAACGACGGCTAAGCTCCTGAGACGGCTGCAACGCATCCAGAACACCTCTGCACATCTTATCCTCAACATCCCCCGACGCAGCCACATCACACCCCACCTGAGAGACCTGCACTGGCTCCCTGTCAACAAGAGGATAACCTTCAAGCTCCTCACCCACGCACACAAAGCACTCCACAACTCCGGACCAGCCTACCTCAACAGACGACTCAGCTTCTACACCCCCACCCGCCAGCTCTGCTCCACCAGCCTCGCCCTCGCCACAGTCCCCCGCATCCGGAAAACGACCGCCGGCGGCAGATCCTTCTCCCACCTCGCCGCCAAGACCTGGAACACCCTCCCCACCAACCTTCGGCAGACCCAAGACCTACTGGCCTTCAGAAGACTCCTCAAGACCTGGCTCTTCGATCAGTAGCAGCACCACCCCCCTCTTCCCCCAGCGCCTTGAGACCCTCGCGGGTATGTAGTGCGCTTTATAAGTGACATGATTGATTGATTGATTGATTGTCCGTAAGCCAAGGTAGCTTTATGTGCGTTAAGTAGTCTAAGATTTCCGCCTCAGAGCCACTACTACGGGAGGCGTATAGCTCGGAATAATATTGCCGGAACCTGTGTGCTATGGCAGTTTCTTCTGTCAGTGTGTCTCCCTCTGCGGTTTTGATCTCAGCTACTTTTGTTTTTTCTCTGCGCTTTTTTAGAAGTTGAGCCAAGACCGTGCCCGGTCGTTCTCCCTCTCCATACGTGCGAGCTGTAGCGTATTTACCTAGGTGTTTTATTTCAGCGTCAGCCATTTCATGATATTCTCCTAATTGTGTTTTGAACTCCTGCGCGACATTATCGTCAGCCCCTGCCAAGAGCCGTACCTCTAGATTAGCAAGCGAACGTTCCAGGTCTGCAAGTCATTTACTTAGCGCTCTGAGTACCCCGGAGTGCTTGGTCATTGTGATACCTCGGATATATACATTGAACGCCTCCCAGACCACGTGGAAGTTGTCCACCGACCCTATGTTACAGGCAAAGAACGTTTCAATCGCTTCCGCCAGTTCTGCCTTAAAGACAGAATCTAGCAGAGAGTAGGGTGGGAATCTCCATGTAAAAGGGGGGGATAATTTTCTGTGGGGTGTCTAGTACTAGTAGTATCGGGGAATGGTCCAAAAGCGTGTGAGGGAGTACCTCACAGGCTCAAGTCCGTTCTGGTAACGGCCTGGCAGCTAGCCAATAATCTATACGGGTATGTAAGTCATGATACGCCGAGTAGTGTGTATACCCCACTTTTTCCGGGTATCTCTGACGCCACACATCACACAGGTCTAACTGTACCATTGCATCTGCTACTGTGCACGCTGCTGCCGTGATATGCCTCTCCGGTCCTCCCGATCTGTCCTTCCGTGGATTCATTACTAAATTGAGGTCTTCTCCACAAAGCTGTTGCACTTCCCCACGTTCGCAAACCTTTTCTAACAGTGCTGCGTAAAACTTGGGATTGTCGAAATTCGGGCCATATATGTTAACTATTAGTATTTCCATGCCTTTCCCCCTGCATCTGGAGATCGCATAGCGCCCTTCCTGGTCTGTGTCTAGTGGTTCGAGTTTAAGAGTAGACTTGGGATTTACCCAAGTAAGCACACCTTGTGCATGTGTGGTGAAACCCGCTGCGTGTGTGTTTCCCTGCAGTCCCCTGCTGCGCAAAATAGGGCTGTTGAGGGGGAGGTGTGTCTCCTGCAGCAATGCAACATCAATTTCGTGTCTAGTCAAGTAGGCCAGAACTTTCCTGAGCTTCCTGTGGTCATTGAGGCCTCGCACGTTCCAAGTGAGGGCTCGAACCGTACAACGTGCTACTATAACACTGGACCTGCTGTGCTCCGTCATGGGGGCGTGTAGTATCTGCATAGTGTTGCCTGCCGCATATGTAAATAGACTGTGTGTTTTCCATTAAAAAGAGTGGATACAGTTTGGAAATCACTATACATCTTCAGTCTCAATCCCCTCCCTCCCCCCACCCACGCCAGGCTTACCGCAACTTTGCCATGACGGAATACCTCAAAACGATCCCCATTCGCCATCTGAATAATCATCTACCCAAAACAGAAACTCTGAACAAAAAACAATACTACTCCCAAGGTGTGTGGCACACTCGTGGGCGGATGTTGCCCATCCAGCAGGGTAGTTAGACCTAACCCGACTGGGTTCCCCCCTCCGCTCGCCATCAATCAAATTTAGTGCGTCTGCAATGTAATGCCCCCGCCTCCCCACATTGCTATGCCTTTTCTGACAAAAAGAAACATGTTGTAACTCTCACTAAGTGCAAACTTCGCTGTGTATGACACTCTAGTACAACTGTCTATGTGGTACTCTATAATTGCACGTATCACATTCCATTCAGCCTCCGCTACTGATTCCCCAAGGCACCCTAGTCCTGCCCCCTGAACACCCCTGTAAGTGGCTCTCTTATCTGTGAAACATGCAGTCCAAAGATCAGTCCTGGTCATCCATTCCACCTCCAGTTGCACCTTCCGAGGAGTTCCGCTCAGGGCTGCAGCGCTTTTCTTTGGACCACTCCTTTAGGGCTTTCTGCAGAACTTTAGGATCAGTAAAAATTCGTGACTTGCCCTGCCGATTGACACAGAGTCTCGCCGGATACAGCATGGCGTAGTCCAAGTTTTGTTCCCTTAGCTGACGCTTCAGTGGTGCAAACTGTCTGCGCGCCTCCTGCACTTGAATCGTGAAGTCCAGGTATAAAGAGATATTGGAGCCCTCATACTGCAGTGACTGTTTTTCCCTTCCCACCTTCAGCGCTGAATCTCTGTCCCGGTAATTCAGCAGCTTCGCTATTATCGGCCTCGGGGGAGCACCAGGAGCGGGGCGAGGACCTAGTGAGCCATGTGCTCTCTCAACCACGAATATGGGAGAGAACGTTTCACTTCCCAACAGAGATACCAACAGTTTCTCGACTAATATTTCCATGTTACCGGTCTGGGTCGACTCTGGAAGGCCCGTGATTCTTAAGTTGTTCCGTCGGGACCTCGCTTCGAGGTCTTCAGTCTTGTCCTGCAGGACTTGTAGTACCTTTCCCATTTGTTTGTGTTCTGTGTCTATTTCCGTCTGTGCTTCTTCCACCTCCGTGACCCGGCGTTCAGCCATATCTAGCCTTTCTGCCTGTTTGTCCATTCGTTTGGACATTCTGTCCATCCGATATGAGAGGGAGTCTAATTTAGTCCCCAGAATAGATAGGCTGTTCTGCAAGCCTTTCTCCATTGCAGCAAGCATGCTGCGGATATCGCCATCTGCCTCCTCTAGTGCCTGTTCCTGTGCGTTATCTCCTTCTTCCGAGGCATTCTCCCTCACTTTAGATTTCCTTTGGTCGAATGTAAGTTTAGGCTGCGTCTTGTCCACTCTACCCATAGCGGCTGGTCCATAACGGCCACAAGCTATCTGCGTCTGTCAATTAGCAAGCCGGGTGTCCACAGGCTGGCGGCTTACTCCAAGTTCTTCCCTCCGCGTCCGCCTGCCTCCACAGGCCAATGAGTTGACCAGAGAGTGCTGGGAGCGCAGCAGCAACCTGGATGGGCCCCACCGTAGAACGACCACCGGTGGCAACTACAACTATTACTCCAACCAGGCGACACAACTTCCTCGTCCTCACAGGCAAATGGACTGTCCGGAAAGTGCCAGGGGTTTAACTACAACACGGAGGGGCAGCGCAGGTGAGCGACCGCTGCCAACGTTACCCTCTTCTACGCTGACCAGGAGACGCCGCCTCCCCGGATAGTTTCCAATGCTAAACCACTCAGCGGGTCGTGAATCTGTGGGGGCCTGAAGCCGGCCTCTCCCGGTGCGCACAACAGGCAGATCTCCCTCTTCAGGGCTCTCCGTGGGCCCGCTCAGTCAGTCTCAGTCTCTCACCGCTCCCCGCAAGTTAGCGCTACTGTCCCTGGGACTCACCCACAAGCGCTCCTCCGGTCACAGATCAAATCAGGTTGCTAATCCACGTCGGCCCGCCACCCATGTCAGCAGGCGCGAGGGTGTATGCAGTGCGCCGTGACCCTTCAGGGCCGACTCTGCCGCAAAACAGCCACACCCCAAAGCAGCAGCTATCTCCACAACGCTCAGCAGATGGTCTCAGGTATCTCCAGGCTTCAAAATGGCCGTCTACATCAGCCGAGCTCCCACCTAAGCAGCGGGCACACCCCCATACACGCTGTGGTCTGAGTGTCTCTGCAGTCTTTAAGACCCCGCCACGGGTCTCTCCAGGTCTCCGCAGTGGACCGGAATAGCCTCCGCGCTCTCGCTCTGCACAAGGCGCGAGCCTCCACTGGACATGGTGCTGGGAGTCACACCGTTGCAGCCTCGCCCGTCAGGTTTCCTGGGCGTCTTGTAGTCGCTCCCCGCTGCAGGCCGCAGCACACCACAGGTCCTCCGCTCTCCCAGCTGTAGTGCGTCCCGCAGCCGCTTCCTGCTCTGCTGGAGCGCGCTGAGTTTTTACCCCTCCGCCGGGGGTGCCCGGGAACAAAGCAGCTTCTGGTCTCCGGTCCGCCGCCCGCTCTCTACGTTAGTCCGGGGATCGCGGCCCAGGGCAGAGGCTCCGCAGGCAGAGCTGGCCAGTACGATCACTAGTGAAAATTGAGGGCTCAAATTGACACACAACGCTCTCGATATCCTCCGGAGCAGACGGCAGCCCAATTCAGGTCAAATGGTCCGCACATATGCCGGATACTTGCAGGATTGTGTGATGGCGATGCGGAGCTTACAGATTAAGCAGCCATCTTTGGTTCGAGCAAGCTCCGCCCCCCGATATTCTGATATATTTAGCAACAGAAGACAAACACGTACAACACGTCCGTGCTGTATTACAAGCATTGAGAGAGAATAAGCTTTACTGTAAATTAAGTAAGTGTGAATTCCACGTCGACACCGTTGAATTCCTGGGAGTGATGCTTTCGCCCAAAGGACAAGAGATGGCAGAAAGAAAGGTGTTAGCTGTCAAGGAATGGCCAGAACCTCAGAACGTTAAAGACGTGCAATGCTTCTTGGGATTCGCTAACTTTTACCGGAGGTTTATCAACCAATTCTCCAAGATGACGACACCCATCACTAAGCTGCTTCGAAAGAAAACCAAGTTCTTGTGGACAGAAGAAGCCCAAGCCGCATTCGACGACTTAAAACACGCTTTCATATCTGCACCAGTACTCGTGCATCCCAATCCAGACAAACCCTTCATCGTTGAGGCAGATGCTTCGGAAATGGCTATTGGAGCAGTGTTGTCTCAGCGCCGTGAGTCCACAGGACAGATGCATCCCATTGCCTTTATGTCTCACAAGCTCAACGAGGCAGAGAATAACTATACCATAGCAGAGAAGGAGCTACTAGCAATAAAGACAGCTTTTACCGAATGGCGTCATTTCCTATTGGGGGCCAAGGAAAAAGTGACCGTTTACACAGACCACCGCAACCTCCAATTCATGCGCTCTGCGAGACATCTCACGCCTAGACAACTACGTTGGATGCTGTTTTTTGAAGAGTACGATTTTGTTGTTACTTTCAGACCTGGATAAGAGAATAGAAAGGCTGATGCTTTGACCAGACAGGAATCCGACCAAGAAGAAGAAGAACATTTAGAACACGCTATCATACATCCAAAAAAGGTGATTTGTGCAGTACAAACCAGCGATTTCTTACAGAAAGTGGCATGTGGTATCCAGACCTTCAAATGGAAAACATGGCTTAGAAGCCACTCAGAGTGGAGAGTAAAGCAAGGCATCCCTATAAAAAAGAATTAAATACTGGTCCCCAGAAAACAACTACAAAAACAGGTATATCAGTGGTGTCACGAGATACCTAGTGCTGGTCATACCGGATTGGAAAAAACATTGGAAAAAGTTTATAGACAGTTCTGGTGGCCTGCCATGAGAAGAGACATCTCCACCTGGATTAAAGCATGCGAAGTCTGTGCACAAATGAAGGCAGATCATACTAAATCACAAGGGTTGTTACGCCCATTACCTACTCATGACACACCTTGGGAGAATATTTCAGTTGATTTATAGTTGGTCTTCCACAAGATCAAGGATATACCACAATTCTGGTGGTAGTAGACTATCTCACCAAGATGGGGCACTTTATAGCTTGCAAAAAGTACCCTCAGAAGGACAATTAGCCAAGTTACTGCTGCTTCACGTTGTCAGATTACATGGACTCCGAAAAGAAAATAGTATTGGACAGAGATTCTCAATTTACAGCTCGATTTTGGAAAGTGTGGTGCTCTGCGTTGCACATCCAAGTGGCCCTCTCCATGAGTTTTCACCCACAGACTGATGGCCAGACAGAAAGGCTAAATCAAACAATAAAACAATATCTACGTTGTTACGTAGACACCAACACAGATGCATGGGTAGATTGTTTGTGGTTAGCTGAAGTAGTATACAATAGTTCAAGACACTGTTCTACACATACCACCCCTTACTATAATGCGTATGGTTATCACCCAAGATTTCTCCCTTTTGTCCATCCTCGCCCAGCGTTTACCCTTCCAGAAGTACAACACAGAGTAGCGCATATACAAGAAACCCTAAAGAAGACACAGAGGCATTTACAAATAGCGAAAGCACAATACAAAAAAGGGGCAGATAAACATCGAAGGCCGGGCCCTGTATATAAAAAGGGAGACTTGGTGTGGTTATCAACCAAGAACACCTTCAACCCAAATATATAGATCCGTACAAGATTGTGAGATGTGTTAATCCTGTGGCAGTGAAACTGGCCTTGCCTGCTACTTTAAAAATTCACCCGGTGTTTCATGTCTCCCTGCTTAAGCCCTCTGTTAAACCCATTAAGAAAAAGCCTAATCCCATATGGGTGGATGGGGAGAAAGAATACGAAGTATCCAGAATCCTTGATACAAAGATGAGAGGGAGATAAAGATGGTATCTAGTGGCCTGGAGGGGTATGGGCCAGAAGAGCATTCATGGGAACCTGTAACAAAGATACATGCCCCCAAGCTGATAGATGCCTTTCATAGAAACAACCCAGGAAAGAAGTAGTTCTCAACAGGGTTCTCTGGAAGAAGGATGTACTGTCATATTCCTCCCGCTTTTATGAACACTGTCTCACCTTGTCACGGGCAGAACGCTCTTTTCCCCTTTTTCTTCAAAGAACAATAACGTTTGCCGAGACGCGGTGAACTACAATACCCATGAGCCTCTGCAAAGGCACGTCGCTGTCGGGGAGAGCGGAAATGGTCAAAAGCACATCTGCTCCCCGCAGCGCTGCCGATTATTCTGGGAGCTTCCTGGAAGGATTTACGGACACCTCAAGTGTCGCTCGGGATTGCTTCTTGGGGGGGTCTGGTAAGGGTGCCGTGGCACCACCATTTCTTTCTTTGGCCGCAGTCAGCCAAGCATGGATTTAGCTCTGCTGAATGCGGAACTATCCGAAGAGTCAGTTGTTCTCACATACATCCATAGCGCAGTGTCCCTCCCTGTTGGTGAGACACACATTTGTTGTCTCGTGCAGGTGGAAGGGATACCAGCATTTTTGTGTATTAAATTACAATCCCTAACTACTAGTTGTCTATTCGAGTTACCCGGGCCAGGAGGAGGCTCAAACCGGGCAAACCTCTGTGACTCAATTTTTCCTATTCCCTTCATTGGCGAATTCACGGGTTGTGGATTCATGCGAGGGGAGTGTTGGGCTCTTATTGTTTCCTTGAACCAAAAGACATTATAAATCAAACTGAGCGCAGTACTTTGGGTATCATTCTGTGCAGATACCGCGAGTGCGCTTTTATTTTCAGACCCATGTTATGTATTTGTGTGTTAGTCGTGTTGTCCTTATCGTATTGTGAAGGATACTTCACCTTGGCATGCTATGTATAATGCTGAGGGAATATAGTGATTATAATTTCTACGGAAGTCTCACTGAGAAATAAGTGAGAAAGTGAATTGTGTTCTTTTTATATTCAGTATCCTTAGGTGATATAGATATAAATGTATTCTTCTCTATGCTCAGGCCTCACATAATAACAGGTGATTGTGGAAGAGCCATTCGCAGCAACCTCTTACAACCTGGTGATGCGAGGCACTTTTTCTATATGGGTAGGTTCGGACCATACAAGAAACCAGTATTTAGAGTAAAACATACTGCCTCGTTAGAAGTGTTTGCTGGTACTAATTGTGGTAATCTGTTCGTTGTGTTTCCTTGCACTGTCATCATAGTGGGCCCATGTAAGAAGGTTCCTGGTTACTATACCGTGCTGGTTAAATAAGAACACGATCTTCCTTGTGGGCTCATCTGAACTGTTAACTTTTCCTTCCTTTACAGGTAGTTATTGAATACATAAGCCTCTATATGTATTGTAGGAAGAATATAATCTGTTACTCATAGGTTCTCTGTTTCCTATCATTTCAGGTCTCCTTCCCCGCTGTCCCCACCCTTTCCTTCCCTCGCTTGATCGCTTCACTGATCTGTGCTATAATAGCATGCAGACTTGAAGCTATCGAGAGGTGGACCATTTTTGAGCATCTTTCCGATCCCGGGGAGTTGGTGACACGACAGGGAGGCCATGGAGCAAAGTGTTATCACCATCCAGATGGAAGGGTATGAGGACTTGAACAGCAGTTTGGAACTCGCTTTCCAGAAGTAACAGTTTCACTTTCTTTAGTAGAGAGAGCTGGTACTCGGCCAGCCTTGTTTTTGGCACAGTGTTCCTTGAGGGTGTGGATGGTTCCCGGGGGAATCCAAGTGAAAGTTGACGTTCAAAGTCATCAATGTTTATGTCATTGAGCCAGGTTTGTACTGTTTCTTGGCAAATAACAGGAATTCCATCTTGGCTGGTTTGAGCTACAGATAGGCAGTGGATATCCAGTTTTGGATGATGTGCTGACAGTGCCTGAGGTGTTGAATGTCTGAAGCAGAGGAAACTTTCAAGTAGAGTTGGGTATCTTCAGCATATTAATGAATCTTAATGCTGATATATGTAAGTAGAGCATCAAGCGTCACCTTGTAAAGGTTGAAGATGACAGGAGACTGTATGGAGACATAGGAGACTCCACAGGGATAGGGATCTTTTTTGACCTGGAGGTGCCCATGTGAGTAAAGTGGTGTTGGTTGGAAGGGTGGGAGGAAAACCAGTGAATGACATTGCCGGTGAAAGCCATTCAAGACTCCAGGGTCGGATGGTCGACTCTGTCGATGGCAGCAGAGAGGCCTGGAATTATCAGGAGGCAGGATTCATCTTCATCTGTGGTCAAGAGGGCATTGTCTACAATGTGTCAGATTGCAGTCTCTGTGCTACAGCATGATCTGAAACCAGACTGGCAGTTGTGTAGGAGATTGATAGCATTGATGTGATGGAGTTGAACATAGACTGCTTTTGCAATGATCTTGCGATGAATGGTAGGTGAGCGATAGGCCAGTATCAGTCAAGGTCATCAAGGTCTAATGTAGGTTTCTTTAGTGGTAGGAGGCTCTGAATTGTATATGTCTTTTCATCTGGACTGCTCCAGATTAACAATTAGGATTGTTCTGCCAATACCAGCTGTGAGTTTTTTAACATCTGTATTAATAAATATATTAATTTTGGAAATTGTTTCATGTCTTTCAATTAATTTTCAAAAACAAATTCTGAACTTGCACTTACTGTTGGTTTCCTCCCAACAAACCTAGCCCAAACAGGTAACACCTTTGTTTGTATATTCTTTTTGCTGAGTCTTTACTGAGATCGACCGGGAAATGAGATTCCCTGAAGAGTTGATTGAAGTAGGCAAAAGGCAGGATGTGATGTCACTTCCTTTGCAGATGGATGCTGTGAAATGCAGTGATGTCACTCACTTCCTGTGCTGATGTATGATGGGAAATTAAGTTCTCTTGTGTGGCTCCTTTTAAAGACAGTTTTGACTGGAATTCAATGATGTTACTTCCTGTGCAGTTGGGTGATGGGAAATGCAATAATGTCACAGATGGATGATGTGCTCAAATTAAATACTTTTGAAGCTAGAATTTTTGTGTGTCTGGGCCTTTGGTGCTGGAACCTATATTTGTTTTGTAGATATGTTGAAGGTAGACGGAAGACTGCTACATTAGGTTGAACATTGAAAATGTTATATACATGTAAATTGTTGGTAGTAAATTACTTTATATATTGTTTTAATTCATGGAAAGCTTGTACATTCTTAAGTGTTTCAATATTGGTTTGCACTGTTGACTCCAGACTTTGTTTTTTTATTCTTGTGGTGACACACTGACAAAGCTAGCAGGTCTGAGTTTTTATTAAAGCACTCTTCATATTGTGTAAGGATCATTTGGGATATTGGGTTTTTAGGGTTCAGGACGTGCAAGTGTATGGACTGCTAAAGGTGCCTCTAGTTTAGGGAGTGCAGAGTTCATTTAGGTGGTTACCATGGATGTGCAAAATTTGCATGATTTGCTTTCGCGTAGTGACTTGAAATTTCAGCAGGATTACACAAACTTACGAATAATTACCTGAAATGCAAATCAATGATTTAGTGATAGTTTTTAGTACAAACTGCATCTTTGCATCATTTTTGGATAACAGAAAGCATTTTGTGCTAAAATAAATAGGGCAGATGAAACAAAAATACTGCCAACAACAGCCACTTGAGTTCTATTGTTTTTCTTTGTTCCTGATAAATTTTATCTTAATAACACGTGGTGGCATAATGGAGTGATTTCAGAAATTTTATGTTACAAGCATAATGTGAAATTCCTGATATTACTCGAACTACAGAGGCATAACTTAAATTTCGCCCAGGTCTAGTGATTAACTGGTTTGTGGGATATTTGTTTACAGCCTCCTGTTGGTTGTGAGTCACTTTAGAGGGTGTTACGCTTGGCAGTTTTATCTGCCACCTGGATATAATTGTTCACTTGTGGCTAGCTTTTACCCCATAGCAACTTCCCTGAGAAAGCTTTGAACTGCTTTCACACCTGAGAATTATGAGAGAATACTGGTCTACTCTTCACACTTCTCCCACATAATCAATCCACTTCACACTGGTGCAAATATGCTACATAAGTCAGCCCTCTGTTTTAGGCCCAACTAAGCTTCCTACATGGATTTCTCTTAGATATTAGAGGAGACACTCACGCTTGTACTAAAGGAGTGTGTCTAATCAGGAGGCATAAGGCTCTCCTACCTGTCACCGCAATTCTCTAGAACCCTAATGAGTTCTTAATCCAACTTCCTTGGCTTAAGCAGAAGGGGGCATTTCCCTGTAGTTCAGTGTGGCAGCGGAAGGTACATGTAGGTGTAGATGGTGGTTTTTAACCCTTGACAAGTGTGTTACTACAGGTCCTGATTAGATACTCCATTAGTACAAGGGGTAGGCAAGCAGGGAATTTCTAACCCTGGAGAAATCTGAGTGACCCGTATGGGTAGAGTATTTTCGGCTAACACATGTAGGCAAGAGAGTTGAGTGGTTGCAAAACCTATTATGTTTTCATAATACTACAAAATAATTTTTGATCATGGCACAGGTAACCATTGAATAATGGGAAATCCTGGTTTTACCCTAAGTCATTTTTAACTGGAACCCTGTACTTGCCCAGAGTACTATCTTATCTTGTGCTACCAAAGTTAGTTTTCTCTGGTTGAGTCCACTTGGTGAGGGGAGACACCTATGATGAAGCATGCCGCCATATGACAGGTGAAGTATCTCCTCTAATATCTCAGAGATATCCCTGTAGGAAGTTTAGTTGGGCCTAAAACAGAGGACTAAGTTACGTAGGATCTTTGCACTTGTGTGTAGTGGAAAGCCTTGGACTGCTCTGACTTGCTACCTTAAAAGTCAAGTGCTTAAAAGGTTTACCTGGTGGCGAATGAAACAAGTTTTTACAATTGAGGCCCAGTCCCCTTTATCTGCCCTGGGATCCTCCGACCCAGATTACTCACATCAGGGATTGCCTTTTCAACTATGGATTTGCAGCCAGTTAATATAGAATACCTTATATTAATACTGATATGGGTAGGAGTTATGGAACTATCCACAACATAATCTCTCAATGTCACCTTTATGTTTCCAGTCAATAATAAACATAGATTTCCAAACCGGTTAGATATCACTAAATAATCCTAATCAAAGGTGGGAAATGTAGAAATTTGTCTGACTCTACTGGATTCCAGTCAGTTAACTTAGTGTACATTACATTAGTATTAATGTAATAATGTCCGAATCCTGTTTTTCATGTATTACCACTAATTGTATTGTTGGATATAGGGTAGTGAGAGACCAGGGACCTTTGAGTTTCCTCTAGACAGAAGTCCTTTCTATGCACACACTGCTACATGACACTGCTTGTGTTGTTGGAGTATTGATATAGGGTCTGCAGACTTTGGCCTGAATTAATTATGCTGAAAGACATTGTGCTGCCTGCACTGCAGCGCTTAATTAAACAGCCCTGCAGTGGTAGATGGTGAACTGTCTGTGGGCGGACTGGGGAGGTCAGAAACAGCAGTGGGGTCACACGCCACAAAAAAATAAACGGCGATAACCGTGGGGTAAACACGGCATTGATGTTTGTCCCATAGTAAAATGTCTGCATATATTTACATAGTAGGCAACAAACCTCATGGGGTAAAGTGACAGCTCCCTGCCCCAATTAATTTGGGATGAAGGTGGCACTTGACTGGCTTCGAAATAGCTGTGCCTGCCTTCCTCTCTGCATTCTGGATGCTGTGTGCCTAGATGAGGGTATAGGATGTCCTACTCTTTATGAGTTGCAAGAGAGAGAAGAAGTGCGGTACTGGGAAGGCAAACCAGACCCTAGAGGCTACTACAGCTAATGCACTCCTACGGCGGCAAGCTGCAAGGGGTGGGCAGTTGAAAGCCTGCAAATTCCCCCGCATGGCATTGGCTGGAGGGGGTTCTGAAGTTCTGTCATTTCTCAACTCAGGGATCTTATTAATATAAAGAACTTTACAGAAGCTGAAATATGAAAAGACATCTTTATTAAACTTACATAAGTGAGGCCACGTCACACAGAAGCCGTAGCAACTGTATGAGGCAGTCTCGCGGAATACAAAGAACAGAGGCCTTTTATATGCTCTCAGGGTTACAAACTTCAGCATACAAGTAAGGGGCAGTCCTAGCTTGTGCAAGCATGCAAAATACCTAACATTCCTTCTTTACAGTTTACCATTCAGATATTTACAACATTGAAAAAGCAGAGTCATGATGACAAGCCCATTTTCAGTTTGTCCATCCCAAGACCAATTTCCCGGCAAGGCCCGACATTCTCATCAGATATCAGATGGACCCCTAATAAAATCGGGCACCTCCTCCTCGTAAAGCAAGTCATAAAGAAAGAAACATAGACAGGTGTGTGAGAGATTAGGAGTGGTTTGAATGTGATGAAAGGTTTATGGTTTGCTGTGCCTTGATACTAATCTTGATCGGTCACTGGGAAAGGAACTGGTCGAACAGGTTTGGCTTCAGGCAGTGGAGTCAGCTTGCCCAGGTCACACAAAAGTCAACAAAGGTGTACGTGTCCTTCAGACTCGTTTTGGCCTTAGTTATCAGCCTATGTGAGGGCAACCACTTAAAATGGCTGCCATGCACAAAATGGAACCCGAGGGTTCAGGACGAAATCCCTGATTTGAAGGTGATCCAGCCATTCGAACACGCCGAAATTGCCTGGATATAGTATGTTCGTTATTGTTGTTCTGCTGATACCAAAATCGTCATGATTCGACGATGCTTATGACACGAAGCCAAAATTTCAAGTACTACAGACCCTCCTTTTGCCCTTACATAGGCAATTAATATATATACTCACGCTAATCTGAGTCCAGGTCTATATTCACAAATTCATTGAGATGTTGCTGTAGCATCATCCTATTGCTTAGCTCGTACCTTGATACAGGCTTCCTTACACACGATGTAGCACAGAGGTCACACATAGCAGGACCAAATAGGGAATACCTCTATCTGTAGTATGTGGCATAAGACCACACACCCAACAATTAGTGATGTTCACTACTAACTGGTGTTGATGCAGAAGCGGTACAAAGGAATTATTAATAAACTCTGACCTCCTAACCAGTTCGTGTTCAGGTAAAGTATTGAAAGAATGCAAAGAAGTAGTAGTAGGAAGAGACATAGGTTGGGAGGTGGGTACAGATGTCAATTGGGTAGAAAAAAACAATCCCACCCATAAAAGACAATGTCATGTTTAAAAACAGTAGAAAACACGTTGTTAAGAACATATAGACAACAGGAGAAAGTAGTGACCACTATTACAAACGAATTCATAATTTTTCACCACCCTAAGCAAAAAGTAAATCCTAAAATTATCTAGTAACATTTTTAGGGCTTCTATGTATTTCAGTAATTTATTACATGTTCAGGTGAAACAGTGGTGATCCTCATCAATGCTCTGAGGTGAAAAGGGAATACTCTTCCACAGAGAATGGACTTTATTCTGCTTTTACTAAACAGAATACTACTTTAAGACAATGCCAGCAAAACAATAAGAAACAGTCTCATAACACCTATTTTATGCAATCACACGGAAACCACTTTATGCATCAATTATGTCCAAAGTCCGTTCAAGCCTCTCTGGCAAGCTTCCATCGTCCATCAAATCTTCTCCCATTGTTGCATGGGCCTCTTGATTCAGGCCTTATATGAAAAATAGTGTTTTTCAGTATCCGTTGGAGTGCCCTCCTGGCAAACACTCACAGCTCATTTGAAAGTCTCAATGTCTCAAGGCAGTGCACCGATATCTCTCCTCTGCGGCAGGCACTACAGATAGTGAGCTCTTCATTGATCAAGGGCACAGATCATCTTATGCAGATCCGGGTCTACATTCTCAGGCTCCGACACTCATTACTCAGTGTCAGAGGACGCTCAGGCTGCTCTTTCATGGGCACCATAATGTAGTGCCTTTTTCCACTCTTGCATCTTCCGGTGCACTGCACTTCCGTTGGAGCAAAGGAAAAGGGTTGTGTGGCCAAAACTCAGGCCGAGGGGCTCAAGGGACTGCACACTGTCAGAGGTTACCAGCACATGACAGGTGAAAAACTCAGGCCTCAATCCTTTCGCTCTTTTGCACTGAAACTCTCCTGCTTCTTTTTGATGTTCAACGCCTTCTGATGAAGCAAGCATAATACTTCAGAGATACCAGACGTCCGCCTCTCATTTGTGAAGTAGGAAATGTGACGCAGTTGTTTTCTTAAAATTAATGCGAATACAATTCATTTGTGTTTTAACAAGGGGACTGCAAGCAGGTGGCCTGCAATCTGCGAGGGAATGGCCATATGCCATGAGACAGTTCTGGTCTAGAACCCACTGTCATTTCTCAAAGGCAATACAAAGACAAAGGCAGTAGGCACAACAGTGCCTCTAGGCTCTTCAATTGGGTTTCCGTGTGAGAGCATATTCTCCATCATCTAATGGTAGATAGCGACATGATTAAGTCTAGGTGTTCCTAAATTCCTTGTCTTAAAAACATCTCAAAAGAAGAATCGCATAATACAGATTATCAGGGGCATGTAGATACCTCCCTTTAAAAGTTGTGCATCAGGTGCACTATGCAATACACAGGCTAATGATCAAAATGTGGAAACAAAAGACAAGAACTAGAGAGTCCTGGTATTTCCATAATTTAGAACACATCTGATCCCACCAAAAATTAAAGCAGTATGAACAAAAGGGTAAAAATAACCACATTAAAAAGAGTCATTGAAAATTTGTCATGTTCAAAAAAAAAAAATGTAAGGTATCTCCTATTGAGATGGAAAACTTGTTTTGTTATAGTATTGAGTCAGTTAACCAGTCCATCACTATCCTAACAATCAGACTGGAAAACATTGCAGTGGGCCTAAAGAGAATTCTTGAAAACCAGTCTGGTGATACAAAAGGAATTATACATAATATGGGGGTTTCTGATATATTACTGCGGTCTGGAAGTGTGAACTTGAACAATACATCAATAAAAAGGCAAACTGGTGAAAAGAATATGGAAAAAGGGAAATGGAACTAGGACACAGCTAAAATCCCCAATAACTAGGCATGATGTGACATCAGGGGGGTGACAAAAAGGTTGGCTCTACCGCTGGCCGCTAAACCATATACGGTAACCTCCGCTAATGTTCCAGTTCCTTCTTCAGGGAAAAAAATATGAAACCTTGTTTCCTTGATATCTTTTTATTTTTCCTTCAAATACCATTAAAGCCAAATTTGACATACACTGGTGAAGTGTTGTCTGTCTTTCTGTGAAATTTAGTGTCAAAGCAAATCTACCCAACTGTTTGCAGGATACACATCGTCATGTATATCCCTTCACAACACAGGTAAACTTGTAATAGTATCATAAGCAGCAACATAAAATTAAAAAAAAACAAAAAAAAACGCACGTCAAGCCATCAGATATACGCGCTGTATATCAAGCACAAAAAGCATAGACAAGACAATAGTGTCAGGTTTAAAATCCTTACCCTCCCTTTTTTGACAGTAGATCACCAATTAGTGGATATCTGCTGTCAAATACAACTTCAGACACACAGAACCAGCAAGAACAATTCATGATAGAACCAAATACACAAACATGAAAAACGCATGGACATTTGTTTCCAAAGGAGTTACGCAAAAACACATCTCATTTCAACCAACCAAACTCACGTGTCTTGTCAGCCTTAAAATCATCCAGAGCAAAAAAAAAAATACACAACACACAAAAGAGAAAACATTTCTCATAACAAACAAATATTCTGTATAACTTGTAATCAGAAGACCAAACATTATATTTTCCCTTTGGAATTAAGTTGTTTAATTTTGTGGAAAAACCAGAAACCCTTCCTTTTAGAGGCCTGTTTAGCAATGTCATTCTGCATTTCACAGAGACAAGTCCTAATTTAAAAGGGCACAAATGTGAACATGGCAGCCAATGTCTCCTTTTTAGGCGCTAAAAAATTATCTCTGTTTCCAGATTATTAAACAACATTTACTGTGAATAATTTACAGAACCTAATAACACACGTACCAGTTTTTAGAACAAATGCTTGTTTGCAATTGTACTCATTTCATCAACCTAAAATAGATGAACGTCTAAGTAGGTGCAGCTAAAGTTAAAACCTTCCACCCTAATATTAAACTTAAACCTCTGCACCAGGCACATTGGCTCACTGACCCATTTAAAAGTGAACCCAAAATGGGAATAACCTGCAAATTTGTGTTTTATACCTAAATGTATTCATTTACTGAAGCCTAAAGCACTTTAAAGCTATTTTAAATGGCAAAAATACCCAAATTCGACTTTGATGTTTGGGGCACTTAAAAATAAATATCCCATAAGTATGTTACATATTAATCATCCTCAGGATGTTCTTTACACATTACAGATATTAGATATTAGACATATCTCATGTAAATCTTTAGAAAAATGAGTTTTTCACACCTGCGCCAAGTGAAAATCCATATGCTAATGTCGTCATTATTTGGTATAGCACAACTTAAATTAAATTTTAATTCTAGGATGTCATAGTATGAGCTTTAAGCTTCATGAATAGTAAAAAACGAATTTTGTAGCACTTATTTTTAATAATTATTTTTCATAATTAATAATAAATAAAAAAATAAAAAAAATAAACCCTTTTATTTTTGATAATTCCACATATAAGAGCAAGCTGCATCCCTTGCCTACCATTTTAGATGCATTTATTTATAAGCCTAAACACAGAAGCCTAACTTAAAACATGACAAAATTTGGCGCCACATTTTTCTTTCTAAAAAGGACAATTTTATTTAGCAACAGACCCAAGAATATACTTACAAAATGTTGCTTAATAGACTGAAAACATCAAGAAAAACCACGAACAGACATTGAGCTCATTCGAGACATAAACAGAAAGGGGTGAAACACTCAGGACACACAATACGGCGCGCTTTTAGCCATGCATTTCATGAATAGCGCCAACGCTATTCTCTTACAGAAGTTGCACTAATAGGAAAACCACAGACATTTAAACACACACATTTTAACCCACCTATCAATACTCAGGACAGCCCACAGACTGTACTAGAACCAAACCATTTGTAAATACTAGTCGTAAGTTATATTTACAAGAAACGCTTCTGAATTGTGTTTTTTTTTTTTTTTTTTTTAAAAGGACTACGAAAATACACTCAATTCACTAGCTTTGGTTAGCAGAACACCAAACAAAATCGTTCTGCATATCTTCATTCATAAAAACTGCGCAGAACAAAGGATCCTTGTTTTGTATTATGTCATATTTTAATTCCCTGGGGATACAAAATCACCAAGGAAGAAATATGTTTGTAAATCTAAATCTATTTAGATTTTCCCTTTAGGGAAGCCGGCTAATCCAAACGTATACAAAGTTGGCCAACATAAAGCTCCAAATTTGCTAAGATCAGGCATCTTATAGCTCACTAATCTAGCTTCAAACTTCAAGGGGCTATCTCTTTGGATACACTCGTAAATATACAAGACCCTCGGTTTTTGAAAATTGCAATCTTCAAATAAACTAAGGACCAAACAAACTAAGAACCAATCAAACTAAGACTCAAAGGAACCAAGGAACCAAAGAACAAACGACTGGGAGCGACCCACTTATACTTAACTCTTACTTTTACTAATCAAAAGGTTATCCAAATTCTATCTGTCAAGTTCTACATGACCTAACGGTCTTTTAGAATACTCACGCCAAAAAAAAAAAAGGTTCTCAGTCAGGGGTGACGTCATGTGGAGGATCAAATATCAGGAAGATCAGAAATGTACTGGGCTGCAGAAACAAAGAATCTCCAGAATCCTTGTGCACAGAGTACCTCCTTAGTAGAATCTTGTTCTGTCCTCCTCAGTAGATTTCAGTCTCCTGACAAGATCTCCCACAGAAAGCCACTTCTCTGATGAGGCCCCACGTTGGGCGCCATTTGAAGTTCTGTCATTTCTCAACTCAGGGATCTTATTAATATAAAGAACTTTACAGAAGCTGAAATATGAAAAGACATCTTTATTAAACTTACATAAGTGAGGCCACGTCACACAGAAGCCGTAGCAACTGTATGAGGCAGTCTGCGGAATACAAAGAACAGAGGCCTTTTATATGCTCTCAGGGTTACAAACTTCAGCATACAAGTAAGGGGCAGTCCTAGCTTGTGCAAGCATGCAAAATACCTAACATTCCTTCTTTACAGTTTACCATTCAGATATTTACAACATTGAAAAAGCAGAGTCATGATGACAAGCCCATTTTCAGTTTGTCCATCCCAAGACCAATTTCCCGGCAAGGCCCGACATTCTCATCAGATATCAGATGGACCCCTAATAAAATCGGGCACCTCCTCCTCGTAAAGCAAGTCATAAAGAAAGAAACATAGACAGGTGTGTGAGAGATTAGGAGTGGTTTGAATGTGATGAAAGGTTTATGGTTTGCTGTGCCTTGATACTAATCTTGATCGGTCACTGGGAAAGGAACTGGTCGAACAGGTTTGGCTTCAGGCAGTGGAGTCAGCTTGCCCAGGTCACACAAAAGTCAACAAAGGTGTACGTGTCCTTCAGACTCGTTTTGGCCTTAGTTATCAGCCTATGTGAGGGCAACCACTTAAAATGGCTGCCATGCACAAAATGGAACCCGAGGGTTCAGGACGAAATCCCTGATTTGAAGGTGATCCAGCCATTCGAACACGCCGAAATTGCCTGGATATAGTATGTTCGTTATTGTTGTTCTGCTGATACCAAAATCGTCATGATTCGACGATGCTTATGACACGAAGCCAAAATTTCAAGTACTACAGTTCAAAGCGCTCAATCAGGAGGGCAGGGGGCGTGGCTGTTTTACTGCTAAAAAGGAGGGGAAGGCAGCAGCGTGGCATTATTGCCACGATCATCATTGGATTTCTGCTGCCATCATCACCACGAGAGTTGCCGAATTCTTGGACGCTTTTATCACTAAATCCTGATTGCTGCCAGCAAAGTGGCAAGTGGTGTGGACATCCTGTATTTGAGATCCTGGTTTGCCCTGACAGCCAGTGGCCCAGAGCAGCTGCTTCGAGTCGGGCAACACGGCAATCAGTAATAGGGAATGGCGGCGGGTGTAGGTACTGGTGGGACAGGGACGATGAGACCACACCACAAGCCTATCCACTAGTGGAGGATGTCTAGGCAGAACTGGAACAGGGAGTGGCCCCCCTGATATCCTGGGTCTGCAAGGCAGGGTAAAAAAGAAGAGTGTGCCCTCAACAGCCTGCACCAGGATTACCGAGCAAAGAACTAAGTTGTCTGATCGTGCAGATAAAAGAGGTTGCAGGGCAGCTCGGCTGTAATTGGCTCATCGAGTAGATGCTAGGAGTGACTCTTGAGGCCAGCAATGAAGGAAGCCCAAACAACAAGGAGCATGTGTAGAGAAAACTATCCCGCAAGAAGTCCACAGGAGCAATAGCAGCAGAGGCAGTCAGGAAGATGCCGGCAATCTCCCAAGGGGGCAAAGGAGGATGAGGTGGCACAGACATGGGGACTCGAGGACTCAGCAGTGGCTGAAACTCCAGTGGGAGAACAGCCAGGAAAGAGCAAGGGAGCAGGAGTGGTGCAGACCGGAGGCCAGCTTGAGGTCCAGCAGCAGTTCGTCAGGGTGGTCTGCATCAGCCCATGGGCATGTAGCCCACTGTAAAAAGGAGCGGGCGCTCACTATTTCTCTGGCCAGTAAAAGCAATGCCTATGAGAGCAGCTAGGGGCTTAAAGTCGCTAACCTCCTTGAGACACATGGAGCCAGCACAGCTGTGTCGACCACGAGCAAGGCGCTTGGAGTAGATCATTGTACTGTGGATTTAGGACTATGGGCACTTCGCCTCTGCCAACCAGTGCTAAAGTGCATGTGCTCTCTGCTTTATAACATTGGCTTATCCACAATTGCCATATTTAATTTACTTATAAGTCCCTAGTAAAGTGCACTATAGGTGCCCAGGGCCTGTCAATTAAATGGTACTAGTGAGCCTGCAGCACTGATTGTGCTACCCACTTAAGCAGCCCTTTAAACATGTCTCAGGCCTGCCATTGCACAGCCTATGTGTGCAGTTTTAAACTTCCAAGTCTACCTGGTAAGTTAACCCTCTTACCAGGCCCAAACCTTCCTTTATAATACATATAAGTCACCCCTAATGTAGGCCTCAGACAGCCCCAAGGGTAGAAGGGTAGGGTGCAGTGTATTTAAAAAGTTGGACATGTACTTTTAAGTTTTACATGTCCAGGTAGTGAAAACTCCTGTTTTTTCACTACTGCAAGGCCTATCTCTCCCATAGGTTAACATTGGGATTACCTTACTACATTTTATAAGTGTAATTCCCAATTGGGAAAAGATAGACTTTTCCAGTTTGGTGTCTCTGAACTCGCAGTTTAAAATCACAACTTATGGTGAAGTTAGATTTTAAATTGTAATTCTGAAAATACCACTTTTAGAAAGTTGACATTTTCTTACTTTAGCCTTTTGGTGCCTTCTGCCTGTCTATGAATACACGTCTTTGGTGGGTGACAGCTGGGCTTTGTGCATTCCCTATAGACAGACACCCACAATGGGAGCTTAGGTGTGACTTGATGCCCCTTAATGGGCCATTAACTGGCTTGATGGGGGGGCGGAGCTAAGCATTGCCTCACATCTGAATAGGCTGTGCCCTATCCACACAAAATAGGGCTTAACGACCCTGCATTGTCACTCCAGCCGGCTTGGAGCCAGAACAGGAGAGGCAGGGCATCTGTGTACCGCAAAGACATGCCTCTAGAAGCTTATCCCCACTTCAAAGGCGCAATTGCGTATAAAAGAAGGACCTCAGAAGACCCCACTTCAGACAGTTCTGGACCTACAGTTGGACTCTGTCAGAAGAACTGCTGTGCTGCATCAAGGACTGACACTCTGCTGAACTGCTAACCGGAAGGCTTGCTTTTCTGCTGTGCTGCCCTGCTGCCTGCTGCTCTCTGATCCTGCTGAGGGAGAGGTGGACTCTGCCTTTCACCCCAAATTGTTCTCCAAGGGCTTGTTGGTTTGCCTCCTGTTGCTTGAGACCTAGGGCTATCAAAGTCTCTACCCCTGCTCCTGTGCCTGGTTCACTGGAAGTGGATCCAGATACTTGCACCAGAGAAATTGACGCATCTCCAGCCTGCATGTAGCAGAACCAATGCATCGACTTTGTTGAGGAGCAGAACCACCGCATCGCACTCTGAACTGCCGCATCATGTCCAGAACCACCACTTTAGAACCAACGCATCGTTGCGACTGCGACGAGAAGATTGAATCGCTCCTCCAGTGTGGATTGACCTGGCGCATCATCTCCGGACCCACCACACTTGGAAATAGCACTTTGCTCAACAGACCGACGCATCACCACCGCTGCATGAAGAAAATCGACACATCTTCTCTACTGCAGGCTCAACTTCAGCACATCGCTTGTCTGCACCCCACATCTCGCTGTTATGACCAGGATCAAGGTACTTTGTCCCCCGGGCCTGCGTGGCTCATGTATCTGGCCAGCTCTCTATCGCTGTTGGACTGAACTGTTGACTTTGTTCCGGTCCAGTGCAATCAGATAACCCCCATCAGCGCTTATTGCTTCTAAGCGCTAGAACTCTTTTTATTCTTTAAAAATTCACATCTTAACTTCTAGTTATTGGATTTTTGTTGTTTTGGTCTTGATTTAGTTATAAAATTATTGTCTATATTTCTAAACCTGTGTGGTGATTTCATTGTGTTACTGTGTGTGTGTGTGTGTGTGTGTGTTTTGCATAAATACTTTACTCATTGCCTCTTTAAATAAGCCTGACTGCTCTGTGCCGAGCTACCAGGCTGAGCACAGGTTATCTTTTAGTGTGTATCTAGCTTACCCTGATTAGAGTGGTGGTTCTTGCTTGGACAGGGTGCATACCTCTGCCAACCTCTAACAAAGAGGAATGACTCATTTAGTGATATATGATCTTCTGTACTGAAATGTTTTTGTCATCTGTCAGTAAAAATGTTGATAGAAATATATACTTCAATAATTGATAGAAACAGAGGAAGGGTTGTTAAAGCCATTGTTCAAACATGATAGACACTGATGCTGGTTTGTTATATTGCAACGACAACAACAATTTTTGCCAGTGCTTAATTTGTAAAAGAATAAGCCCCTTGGCACAAAGCTTTGCTCAAAAGCCCATGGCTTGCAGTATCGAAGGGAGGGTTACCGAATATCAAGGTTACATTGTCTTAATTCCACCTCAGGCCTCTTTAATCCACCACTAGACACTCCCTCCCTCTTTATTTCATGCTCGTGGGTTCTTTTTAATTGCGCGTTCTCCCTTTGTTACTGTTTATCCATCTATGTTTTCCTTCTTCTTTAGTGTTTTTCTGTCTCTTACTACGTATCAAAGTCTGTTAAGAAACAATAAGTGCCAGTCCCCAAAAATGAGTACTGGTTGGCCCCACCAGCAACCAGCGGCTCAAATTAACCACTGATTTTGCATGTGTGGTTTGCGTCCTAGGGAAGGGAGATGTCTCAATGCAGCACAGGCATTGGTTGAGCAGATAGTGACGCCTTATGCTGTATGATTATTTAAATTTTAAATCGGCATTGCTATGCTCCTCTGATGAGCAACAAACAGAGCTAAATTCGTGTTAGGATTTGCTTTAAAGCAAAACGTGCAGCCATATTTACCATATAAACAGCTACAATGACTAACGTGCTGTGGCACAAGCAGCCCAAGCTGCATGAGGCAGCAAAATCAACTATAAAATATACAAAATTCAGACCTGAACTGACACTTCTGCCTGAGTTTCATGTGACATGCAATATGTGTCGATTGAGTTCTCAGTGGCTGCTTTTCATGCCCCATAAAAATAAATTCCTCGAGGAATTTCATTTTGGCAATTATTTTAGATGAACTACCCAGTATGTCGGGTTGAGCTTCCTAATGTGCCACACGGCTCGGCAAGGAGCTTGGGGCCCTACATTTAATTATGGGTGACTTTAAAACTTCTCTGCAAGTCACCGTTTGCAAAGATAGCCAGTTTTCCCAAGTTCACCTGAGAAAAGTTTTCTTTACCAAGCCCCATTCGATGCTGAAGATGATTGTTGCTTCACTCTTCAGCGAACTGCTCTCACTGTCCTGAGAGGCAATGGGGAAACATACCAGCCGTCGTATCATCCCAATTCCTGCTACCTAAGTGCCACTCTGGAACCTCTGGTACATGGAATGATATAAACTGTTCTGAAAGTAGGAAGTGTCTAATGAGCTGCAGGTTCACGCGCTGAGCAACTGCAGGAACACTCCCACCATCATGCAGCATTATTTTTCGCTCTACTCCAAAATACTCCATTCCACTGCCCTAGGCACAGCCTGTGAATTTTAAAAACAAATTATGCAAATTTGCGAACATTTTAGCTTCGCACCTTCACACCTCCCTACCTATGTTGCACCCCCTGAGCATATCTTGCTATTGTGGCCCTCCGCAGAAGTTATCTACCAATTATCAGCCACCCAAAATTTTATATCCAAGCAACTCAGAAGAGAAAATGACAACATATTCCAATTCTTTGGCATTTTAGACATTACATTTTCTCTGAAGCACCTAACCATGTATGTGTCTAATTGTGCACTGCTATACAGAGATTTCCAATCAACTGTCCATCAATCAATCCAGTGCTGTAAGAACCCCCAGCCTTCTCAGTGGACTGAATGGCTAGTCTAGTCCTGATGTGACGCCATCAAGATTTGTATTCTGCATTTCGAGCTTTTGTGTCGTCCTGTGGCAAGTTGGGCATCAGGGGGCACGATTAATGATTCTGCTAACATGGCAACACTTACACAAGTATGTATCTTTAGTGTGGTGGTGTTGTAAGAGGAATTCCACACGGAATCCAGGTAGGTTTTCCACTGTATGTTTATTGCAGCAACACGTAGTAATATAAACAGAGCCCACTGTCAGCTCAGCCTCCGCATCGGCTGCTCAGCAGTAACTGCGCTAACCAACAGCAAGGGTAGCACGGGCCATCACATCCACATTCAAACCTAAGCACAATATATATATATATCACACTGAGCGCACGAGGAGGCTCACGCCATAACAAAGATGCACAACACATTCAAGGAAAAGTACTCCATGAGAGAACACAGAGCTCCATGAGAGAACACAGAGCTCCATTAGAGAACACAGAGCTCCATGAGAGAACACAGAGCTCCATGAGAGAACACAGAGCTCCATTAGAGAACACAGAGCTCCATGAGAGAACACAGAGGGCGCAGAAAACTCTCTGAGCAGAAGGCTAAGCCTGAGGGAGAACTCGCTGTGCACAGAGATACATACCTACAACAGGTGGTGTACACATGATCATACCTTAGGGCGTGTGCATAATGTGTTCTGTCAGTGTAAAGTATAAATAAATATATCTAGGTATGAATGGGCAGTAGAGGGGGCAACAGTTAGCTAACTATACAGCTATGGTGCCAAGCTGTGCTTACAAAGGTGGTCTGCTGCTGTTGATGTGTTTAGCTTGAGTCTCTGGCATGTAGGAAGTTGACATGAAAGAGTTTACCCTGAACTTCCTGAACTGAGCATGGCAATGCACTTCCTCCACTCACGTTGAAATAATACTGTTGAGTGTACAGTTTAAAAAAATATATATATTATTTCCCAGTGTAATACTAACGGGTCTGAATTTTTTTGTTAGCATATCAGCTTTGATTCCGCTGGCAGTGGTTGCCTGTCCACCAACAACAACTCGCAAGTTAAAGTTAGGAGTCAGGGTAAAAGCTAGGAGTGCGCAAAATAAACATGTAATTGCTAGTTTTGCAAAAATTACAAAATTCACAGATAATGAAGTTTGCGACTTGTAAAAAGTATTTTGTGGTTGTAAATTCCTTACAAATATTCATTTTTTCTAAAGAATTTCTCACAATAATTTTTGTAAAACAATTCTCCCAATATAAGTATTCTTTTGCTGTTGTTTTTTTCCTGGGAAAAGTTATATTAGCAGAGGTGTTTTCCCACTGTTTATTAAACCTCACAAACGCTGTGAAGCTCGCAGAGTGTGTGAAGTATCAAAAATATTTCGTGAACTTGCACAGACAAAATCTATACAACTTTGCACGCTCCTAACAAGTGCGACACCATTGGACAGACTGTTGTGTGTGCCGGTGCATACATTTATGGGAAACAGAATTGTTTCAACGTATATTATTTACATTATTGGTTTTGGCAAGAAATTATTTTTCCATACTGTGGAGAATATTTTACAAGAAGCTTGGCTCCATGAGCAAACAAAAACAGACAGAAATCTTTAAAAAAACAAACCACTGGTCAGATTTTCTCAAGACGCGAGAATCGGATTAAGATGGGGCTCATCGCCAAGACCACCCAGTTTATTGCGATTTTGGCAATAATCAGAAAAAAATATCCTAAGATCGCTCTTTTGTAAAAATGAAGCGCATTTTGCTAAAGCCCGTGCACCTGTGGCGCCCACGCCTGCTTTATCTCCTTCCTCCTGCACCACTCTGTACTGCAGCTCCCGGGCTGGCACAGAGACGCCAAGGGGCTGGCACAGAGACGCCAAGGGGCTGCTCCACGCGGCAGCATCATGAAGAAGAAAACACAGAGGGATGGAGAGCGCAGTCAGAGTCTGTGATGTTCGGGTGGGGAAATGCGGGGCAGTAGGACGGTTCAGGGGTGTCAGGACACCACATTTTTTGGTCTTTCTTGAGATGTGGTGTGACAAGATGACTGGTATGAGATCCTGGTATGGGATCTATTTTGAGGGTAGGGAATGACGGTATGCCGAAAATGGGGGTCTCTCAGAGGGGCGTGAATGGCAGAATGACAGGAATGTGGTCGGTTTTCGGGGCATTACAGATCGTCAGGCATGATTGTCTATTTTGAGGGCAGTCATGACAGGATGCAAGGAACTGAGGTTGGTTTTAGAGGTGGAGGGATGTCAGAAGTGGCAGTTGCATTTTTATCAGGTATGGGGATTTTTGTGAAGGTTGCAGGCTCTAGGTACGCAGGCCTGATTTGGAGGGAATTAGGGTGGCAGTAGGGTCTGTTTTTAGGATTCGCCTGCACAGCGCTTACACTGTGCTTGCAAAATCTCTTGTAAATAAAAAAATGGGCTTAGAGCCTGCCCATTACTTACCTTTACTTACCATTGGTTGGCTCCGTCATCACTCTCGTTTCCTTGCTTCTCATTGGGCAACACCTCCTTCTCCCACTGTCTCTTCAGTTCTTAAGGTTTTCTATGGAGCTTGGACTAAGTACAGTTTCCTGTGTGTGGCCAGTGTCGTTCCACTGGCTGCCCACTTGTAGAGGTACTATTTTTTCTTTTTTACACCAGCACTCGATAGGAGTGCATGTGTTTGCAAGCCGTCTCTGTCACTAGTACCCCCTCCCACCCTTGTTGCTTGACTCGTCCTTCCCACTCATTCCTGCTTCATCGTTGCTCCCCCTCACTTTGCCATTGTTTCCCCCTCCCTACCACCCACTCCTGCTTCGCAGTTGCTTGCCCCTTGCAGCTTTTGGAGTGGGTGTCTTGTTAGTTTGAAAGGTAATACGGCCTGTTTACTCACTGAAGTCCCTGAGCAGATCTCTGAGGCTGCAGGACTCTGCAAAATTGAGATACTTTGCATTTCATTTTATTGAGTTTATTTCTGATGTCGAAGTAGAGTTTGTCATTTCTCTTGGGTACTCTGTAATGCCCAACAACTCCCCCCAACCCGCCCTGCTTCTAATGAGAACAAGCCCTGTTTCAAGATGGGCATTGTATTCTCCACTAGAGGGGGGGGGGGCCATATCAATCAGTATTTGTAGAGCGCCGCTAATCACCCATGAGGGTATCCAGGTGCTAGATTGCTGGGCTCAATTGAAAAGCCAGGTCTTGAGTCTCTTCCCGAAGTCCGCCAGTAAGGGTGATGTTCAAAAATGGAGTGGGAGGCTGTTCCAGCACTTGGCAGCGATGCATGAGAAGGAATGGCCTCCGCTATGGCTTCGGAGTAGGCAAGGTCGAGGGGGGCAAAGCTTTTACATGTTTGTCTATCCTCTTCCCGCTCCCCGTGATTTCATCCAACCCCCCTCTTTCCTCCGATGTTTTTCCCACCTTCCTCTCTTGTGTTGTTTGAAAGTAGAAAACTTACCCCTTTTCCCTCCACACATTATCAATGGTGCGAAGATAAAAATGCAGTTAATGAGATTGTGCTGGCTGAGCAAAGAGGAATTTAAAGGACATGGGAAGAGAGAGGAAGGCTCTGTAGACAATGCGGCTGATTGATAATGTTTCGTGGACGGTTTCTTGTGGCTCTGCCTTCAGTTTATCCACAGTGCTTGGGTTTTCCTTTCCTTTTAAAAGGACTGCGTGGTGCAGTGTGAGAGCTGAGAATGTTCCAGCTGTATTGTATTTCAGCCAAAGGATTTGTATCCACTCCCCTTTCCTGCAAAGTCGGGGCCATGCACTCTTTGCCTGAGGTTCTTCTAAATAGAGCCGCCCCTCCCGCGCCACCATACATCACTTGGCATTCCTGACTGATAATTCATAACCATGGTGCATTTTAATGTTGGATGTGAGCCTCTTAAAGTACCATTGAGGATCACATTGGATGGGTGAGATCGGGGACAGATCTCATTCACTGGGTGCATGGTTTCTTGTTTTAGTCAACCTTGTGCGTTCTTTGTGCATAAGAATATTAACCCCTGTGTTACAAGGAAGATGCCTTTACTTGACGACTGTTACTTTATGACTAGGTTCTATATTTGTCATAGTTTGAAAACACAGAGTTCTAAAGCAAAAACCATGCACAGAGGCCACAAGTGCATCTACGCTGCAAAAGTAACGCATCTAGTCAGTAAGCATTCCATTCAGCGAAACTCCCCTTACTGCGACCACTTCGGACATCCCTTAAAGCCAAAATACCGATAGGCACACCAAAGCACAGGTGCAAGAATGATTATACTACCAAGCACCTAGAGGCTACGGATTAGTAAATGTTACATTTTGTAAATACTAATTATTAATAGTGAGACTACAAGTAATGCACAAACATGTCGTACATCCACGAACCACAGCTAGAACTGGAGAGTCAACCAGTTAAGTGCTCGCTGCTGGCATCTGGTGAGATCAGCACATCACAAGTTCACAACGCAACCTTTCATCCTACCGAGGTTGGTAAATGGTTTGTCATACATCTTGGTAAATATGACACATACAGCTCTTACATACTCTAGTAAATGGTGCTATATAAAAAGAAGTTATTGTTTTCTGAAGTCATGAACTCACTGCTTGGAGCCCAGAAGTACATTCAGCGTGACTCGTGGTGCATTACATAGCATGATATATTCTGCGTAAGGCCTTCTGGAACAAGAATTCAACAGTTCTATAGAAATTGGACCTCACTATGTATCATACAGCAACCTCCACTGCATAAAATACCAACATACAGCCGCCAATCAAAAATCAGGAATTAAAAACCAGGCCGGAAAGCAAAGCCTGGGGCTTTGCGGGTCCACGTAACACAACCTTGTTAGAAATGGGGTTTCTGGTTAGCTAGGGTATGCACCTAAGCCAGGCAGAACCCACCACTATAGTCAGGATAAGGTAGTTACACACCGAGGATAACCCCTGCTAACCCCCTTAGTGCCTTATACCAGAGGCAATGTGTAAAGTGTTTGCCCAACACACACACACACACACCAGTGACACACTAGGCACACCACAAAAAAGACTCCACACAAGGTTATATAAAAATATCTCATATATTGTATAGAAAACGCATAGACCACAATCAAATTAATCACTTCGCTAACTAGGCGATTGTCATAACCTCACATAGATCAAAAATCACTTTGCCAACAAGATAATTGTCATAACAATACAGGTAGTGCGCTACAGTAAATACTTATAAATTGCACCTGTCATAGAAACATTAGGCATAACATCACAGTTAGCACAAGGAAGTAACTACTCATAGATTGCACATGTTAGAAAACATCATTTATGCCTAACATCACCTTACACCATCACTGGGCACAGTATGCAGTTTCTGAACAGGATGCTTGTCATCCTATCATCACCGGGTGTAAATGACATTGATGGAGTGAGGTTTGTAAAAATACATCCTCATGAAATTAAGAAACCCCATAATAATGTATTGACTGCATGAACTAACCAACCCTGAATGCATACATTCACACAAGGGGCAAACACATTTTACATAATATACTAAATCATGTTGGCATGAGTACGTATTAACTGTTTGGCTTTCAAAAACCGTACTTGAGAGCAAGATGGCGCTCGTGTAACTTTCAGCCGCTCTGCCGTCCATGCCGTAAGAGAATTCGACCCTCGATTATGCTGCCTGGAGGACGTGTGCAGCATTACACGCCCGCGAAATTGACCGGAGGACACTGACGCTGCTGTGGTATCGGGGTTACTTGCAGCATTACGGGCTGGCCACGGATGACCTCACTGATCCAAGGATCCTTTGACCTAGGTGGGCTGCTGATTGCGGACGTTTTTGTTAGAAACCTGTCACCGCCAATTAGAACGAAAAACGCTCCAGATTGTGCGGGGGCTCGGCGTTCTCGCAAGTTGACTATGACCTCCAGCGGAGCCCGAGGAACTAAACCAAAACACGGAGTTGGCAGCACCGGTGCTCCCCTTAATGCCGGACATGGAGACTTGGAAGGGCCATCACAGGAGCCGGCTCAAAAAGGTAAAAGGGAGACTGGTACTGCTAAAAAAAATATGGGGAAAACGGGAGGAAACGGAGTCCCCAAGGAGGGACTGACCTCACAGCCATCTATCGCTAAAATGTTTGCTGCCACCAGACCCCCGGCCCCTAACTTAGAAACTTCTATTGTGGAAACATGCTGTACCAAAAGTGCTGACAATCTGGCCCAAATTTTAGTCCAAGGGACACAAGGAACCGCACCTATTGAACTGCAACTAGGAGCTGGGGGACCAGCCTGCCCGATTGACCCTAGGCAACATGAAGTCACCCTACAAACCACCACGCAGGGCAACAACATTGACTCAATGCTTACTATGTCTACGTCCACCATAATGGGAGACCTAGCCCTGGAGAATCTGGAGGGGGGGGCAACCGGTTCTACAACCTTTGCCCCGGATCTTAGGGGCACTCCAGTGACTCTACCCCCCCTTTCCCCAGAGTCGATTGGGGACCCCTTCTTTTCGGTCTCAGACGGGTCTGAATCAGCTGAGGAAGAATGCTCCTCCTGCTCTAATGACGGCGCTCTTTCAGACACTAGTAGTAAAGGCCTTGCTAAAGAAACCGGGACTGTGCGGCGGCTGAAAAGTAGGCGTAGCAAAGCTAAACAGCACAGTCAACTTAAATGGGATTACTCGGACTCCCAAATCGCGCTCTCCTTTGGTGAAGGGTCCACTTTAAACTTAGACCAACCAGGAATTTCTGTGACCCCCACTGCTGGAACCACCGAAGAGCCCTCTTTGCATGCTATTCTAGCCTCAATCAAACAATTTCAGGAGGAGGTTAGATCTGACAGCCGTATTGCTAAGGGGGCCGCTAAAAAACTACAGGGTGGTTTGAGGAAATTGAACAAATTCTGCGCTGATATAGGGGACTGGGTTACCCAGATCGAAAGCCATACAGAAAGCTTGGAAGCAGAGGTCACTACCCTAAAAGATCTTGGGTCATCTCAAAATACCCTTATGTATGTGATGTGGAAGCTGGAGGATCAGGAGAATCATCAGCGCCGGAATAATCTCCGCCTCCTAGGAATTCCCGAAGGAGTGGAAGGGGATGACCCTAGGCACTACATTGTGAAACTCCTTCGGGGGGCCTTTCCAGATCACCCTGAATGGAACTGGGATCATGAAATACAGTGGGCCCATCGCTTTCCTCTCAATATGAAAAAGCGCTTTGAGGGTAGCAACAACAGCGAAGAGAAACCCAGGGCTTTCTGGTGTTTTTCGGAAACTTTCTACTAAGACAACTAGTGTATGATCAGGCCCGACCTAACTCTCTTAAGTGCTTTGATGGGGTGTCCTTTTTTGCGAAACCTGACTTTTGCCACTCCACAGTGGAGCGGAGGTGGCGTCTTCGTCAACTGTTTGTACCCTTTCAACAGCTGGGGGCTCAAGTGTATTTGATGAACCTGGCCAGACTTAAGATCATTTTTAAAGGTTTCACTCGCACTTTCACCTCTGAAATCAAAGCCCAAGAGTATCTTGAAGAAATAAAATCTAGAAAAGGCCAACAAACAATCTAAAAGCAGCACTGAGGGGTGTGCATATCCCTGGGGACATGCCAGATTCCTTGCCAGAAATGCTGCTTTCTAAAGTCAAATTCTTACTCCGGGGTTGAGGGTAACGACCATTAGGAGCTGAATTATGCTGTGCTGTGCTGACGTTGTTCTCTTTGGACTATATGTTGGCCATTTCGGCCTAAGATCTGCTTTGGTTTTTGAACACGGCGGGGTGGGCGGCTGGAATCCATCACGGGCAGCCATCACTCAGGCCTTTCCTGATTGCTCTAAAGCAGGGGGGGGTGGAGGGGCTGAGGGAGGGGGGTCATCGTGGGGGTGAGGTGGTACTGGTATCTGTTTAGCCACTTATACTTTTCAACTATGTTTTGGAACAAGGAAACGAGGGGGAAAAAAGGGGAAAAAAAGAAACAAAGCAAATAATGAGCAAGGAAATCATAAAAAATGGAAAAAACAAACAATATATATATATATATATATATATATATATATATATATATATATATATATATATATATACCTATAATTTGTTTGAAGGCCGTTTATGCAGACAAAGTTATGACCAGTCTTGAACTGCGGCATACCTTTTACAGAAATTTTGGCTGTTGGAGGAATCTGTTTTTTTCTTGTTCCCCTCTTATGTGTAAAATTCTTTTCAGCTTATGGCAATACATTTTAGACTCGTTAGTGTCAACATCTGTGGCTTAAATGATCTTCGGAAAAGACAAAGGGTGGCCCAGGGATTGCGTCTACTGGGGGCTGACGTTGTCTGCCTCCAGGAGACGCACATAGAGGACTCCCAGCTACACCTCTTAGACACACTTGGTTATAAATTAATCGGGGGGACATCTCAAGGGGCATGAACGAGAGGAGTGGGGATTTTAGCTCAGAATCGATCTTCACTACAGCCCATACGTGTCAAGGGGGATCCCCGCGGGCGTTGGGTTTTGGCTGAATGCCGACTATCATCAGGCTCTTCATTTACACCATGTTCCATTTATGGGAGCACAGCTGATGATCCTGATGCAATCAACTGGGTCAATGGTGAATTAGCTCACTGGCCTCTTCCGGTGATCCTAAGTGGAGATCTTAACATCAACCTGCCTAGTGACTGGGGGGGGGAGTAATCCTTGGAAATAAACAGGCCGAAAACCTAAGGTATTTCAAGCATTAGGAGCCTAATGGATACACATGGACTCATTGATGTATGGGCCTGTTTGAAATCGAGTCAGCCAGGATTTACTTACTATTCTGCCCCCCATTGTTCTCTAGCAAGGCTCGATTACTTTTTTGTTTCATCCTCTCTGATAGGGGAATGTGATATAGATATTGCTCCTCATTTTTTATCAGATCATAACCCACTTATTTTAAATATAACAGGGCTAGCTTCCGGCAAGGAGGCCTCGTCATGGAGCTTTGAACGAGCGCTTCTTTATGATAATGGGTATCAAATTTATATGAGGAGATGGATTGAGGAGTTTTTAGCTGCAAATATTGGGTCTGCCCCCGTAATGATTGTTTGGGACACTTTGAAAGCATGTGTCAGAGTGGAAACTCTACAATACTCCTTAAGGAAAAACAAACAAGAAATGACACAAATCCTGGAGCTTCAAGGTAAGCTCGCAAAGGCTGAAGAAAAACTAACTGAAGCAGTTCAAGAGGGTACGGAAGTTGAGGAGGCGCGGCTGGGAGCTTTCGCCATAAAAGCAAATGGGATGGGTATGCCCAGACGTGGGTCCCTTGCTCACTGTGCCACTGGATTCAAGCTAGCCTGGCTGAAGAAGGGTGACATACCCTGAAACCGGTCCCAGGATGCTTGTTTCCGGTCCAGGGAGGACCTGGCCTGGCAGTTCGGTCTGGACTGTTCCCATGGGGCACAGGGTCAAGACTGATTTGCATATGGCTGGGTCCAAACTGGGGTGGCGTAGTGGGCAAAAGAACGATGGATTTAACCCAGATCTTTTGACTGGGAGAGAATGTTTGCATTGTCAGCATTCCGTCCATCATTGTTTGCTGTAACACTTTTCGCCCTAAGTGGGATGGGTATGCCCAGACGTGGGTCCCTTGCTCACTGTGCCACTGGATTCAAGCTAGCCTGGCTGAAGAAGGGTGACATACCCTGAAACCGGTCCCAGGATGCTTGTTTCCGGTCCAGGGAGGACCTGGCCTGGCAGTTCGGTCTGGACTGTTCCCATGGGGCACAGGGTCAAGACTGATTTGCATATGGCTGGGTCCAAACTGGGGTGGCGTAGTGGGCAAAAGAACGATGGATTTAACCCAGATCTTTTGACTACGAGAGAATGTTTGCATTGTCAGCATTCCGTCCATCATTGTTTGCTGTAACACTTTTCGCCCTAAGTGGGATGGGTATGCCCAGACGTGGGTCCCTTGCTCACTGTGCCACAGGATTCAAGCTAGCCTGGCTGAAGAAGGGTGACATACCCTGAAACCGGTCCCAGGATGCTTGTTTCCGGTCCAGGGAGGACCTGGCCTGGCAGTTCGGTCTGGACTGTTCCCATGGGGCACAGGGTCAAGACTGATTTGCATATGGCTGGGTCCAAACTGGGGTGGCGTAGTGGGCAAAAGAACGATGGATTTAACCCAGATCTTTTGACTGGGAGAGAATGTTTGCATTGTCAGCATTCCGTCCATCATTGTTTGCTGTAACACTTTTTGCCCTAAGTGGGATGGGTATGCCCAGACGTGGGTCCCTTGCTCACTGTGCCACTGGATTCAAGCTAGCCTGGCTGAAGAAGGGTGACATACCCTGAAACCGGTCCCAGGATGCTTGTTTCCGGTCCAGGGAGGACCTGGCCTGGCAGTTCGGTCTGGACTGTTCCCATGGGGCACAGGGTCAAGACTGATTTGCATATGGCTGGGTCCAAACTGGGGTGGCGTAGTGGGCAAAAGAACGATGGATTTAACCCAGATCTTTTGACTGGGAGAGAATGTTTGCATTGTCAGCATTCCGTCCATCATTGTTTGCTGTAACACTTTTCGCCCTAAGTGGGATGGGTATGCCCAGACGTGGATCCCTTGCTCACTGTGCCACTGGATTCAAGCTAGCCTGGCTGAAGAAGGGTGACATACCCTGAAACCGGTCCCAGGATGCTTGTTTCCGGTCCAGGGAGGACCTGGCCTGGCAGTTCGGTCTGGACTGTTCCCATGGGGCACAGGGTCAAGACTGATTTGCATATGGCTGGGTCCAAACTGGGGTGGCGTAGTGGGCAAAAGAACGATGGATTTAACCCAGATCTTTTGACTGGGAGAGAATGTTTGCATTGTCAGCATTCCGTCCATCATTGTTTGCTGTAACACTTTTCGCCCTAAGTGGGATGGGTATGCCCAGACGTGGGTCCCTTGCTCACTGTGCCACTGTATTCAAGCTAGCCTGGCTGAAGAAGGGTGACATACCCTGAAACCGGTCCCAGGATGCTTGTTTCCAGTCCAGGGAGGACCTGGCCTGGCAGTTCGGTCTGGACTGTTCCCATGGGGCACAGGGTCAAGACTGATTTGCATATGGCTGGGTCCAAACTGGGGTGGCGTAGTGGGCAAAAGAACAATGGATTTAACCCAGATCTTTTGACTGGGAGAGAATGTTTGCATTGTCAGCATTCCATCCATCATTGTTTGCTGTAACACTTTTCGCCCTAAGTGGGATGGGTATGCCCAGACGTGGGTCCCTTGCTCACTGTGCCACTGGATTCAAGCTAGCCTGGCTGAAGAAGGGTGACATACCCTGAAACCGGTCCCAGGATGCTTGTTTCCGGTCCAGGGAGGACCTGGCCTGGCAGTTCGGTCTGGACTGTTCCCATGGGGCACAGGGTCAAGACTGATTTGCATATGGCTGGGTCCAAACTGGGGTGGCGTAGTGGGCAAAAGAACGATGGATTTAACCCAGATCTTTTGACTGGGAGAGAATGTTTGCATTGTCAGCATTCCGTCCATCATTGTTTGCTGTAACACTTTTCGCCCTAAGTGGGATGGGTATGCCCAGACGTGGGTCCCTTGCTCACTGTGCCACTGGATTCAAGCTAGCCTGGCTGAAGAAGGGTGACATACCCTGAAACCGGTCCCAGGATGCTTGTTTCCGGTCCAGGGAGGACCTGGCCTGGCAGTTCGGTCTGGACTGTTCCCATGGGGCACAGGGTCAAGACTGATTTGCGTATGGCTGGGTCCAAACTGGGGTGGCGTAGTGGGCAAAAGAACGATGGATTTAACCCAGATCTTTTGACTGGGAGAGAATGTTTGCATTGTCAGCATTCCGTCCATCATTGTTTGCTGTAACACTTTTCGCCCTAAGTGGGATGGGTATGCCCAGACGTGGGTCCCTTGCTCACTGTGCCACTGGATTCAAGCTAGCCTGGCTGAAGAATGGTGACATACCCTGAAACCGGTCCCAGGATGCTTGTTTCCGGTCCAGGGAGGACCTGGCCTGGCAGTTCGGTCTGGACTGTTCCCATGGGGCACAGGGTCAAGACTGATTTGCGTATGGCTGGGTCCAAACTGGGGTGGCGTAGTGGGCAAAAGAACGATGGATTTAACCCAGATCTTTTGACTGGGAGAGAATGTTTGCATTGTCAGCATTCCGTCCATCATTGTTTGCTGTAACACTTTTTGCCCTAAGTGGGATGGGTATGCCCAGACGTGGGTCCCTTGCTCACTGTGCCACTGGATTCAAGCTAGCCTGGCTGAAGAAGGGTGACATACCCTGAAACCGGTCCCAGGATGCTTGTTTCCGGTCCAGGGAGGACCTGGCCTGGCAGTTCGGTCTGGACTGTTCCCATGGGGCACAGGGTCAAGACTGATTTGCATATGGCTGGGTCCAAACTGGGGTGGCGTAGTGGGCAAAAGAACGATGGATTTAACCCAGATCTTTTGACTGGGAGAGAATGTTTGCATTGTCAGCATTCCGTCCATCATTGTTTGCTGTAACACTTTTTTCGCCCTAAGTGGGATGGGTATGCCCAGACGTGGGTCCCTTGCTCACTGTGCTACTGGATTCAAGCTAGCCTGGCTGAAGAAGGGTGACATACCCTGAAACCGGTCCCAGGATGCTTGTTTCCAGTCCAGGGAGGACCTGGCCTGGCAGTTCGGTCTGGACTGTTCCCATGGGGCACAGGGTCAAGACTGATTTGCATATGGCTGGGTCCAAACTGGGGTGGCGTAGTGGGCAAAAGAACAATGGATTTAACCCAGATCTTTTGACTGGGAGAGAATGTTTGCATTGTCAGCATTCCGTCCATCATTGTTTGCTGTAACACTTTTCGCCCTAAGTGGGATGGGTATGCCCAGACGTGGGTCCCTTGCTCACTGTGCCACTGGATTCAAGCTAGCCTGGCTGAAGAAGGGTGACATACCCTGAAACCGGTCCCAGGATGCTTGTTTCCGGTCCAGGGAGGACCTGGCCTGGCAGTTCGGTCTGGACTGTTCCCATGGGGCACAGGGTCAAGACTGATTTGCATATGGCTGGGTCCAAACTGGGGTGGCGTAGTGGGCAAAAGAACGATGGATTTAACCCAGATCTTTTGACTGGGAGAGAATGTTTGCATTGTCAGCATTCCGTCCATCATTGTTTGCTGTAACACTTTTCGCCCTAAGTGGGATGGGTATGCCCAGACGTGGGTCCCTTGCTCACTGTGCCACTGGATTCAAGCTAGCCTGGCTGAAGAAGGGTGACATACCCTGAAACCGGTCCCAGGATGCTTGTTTCCGGTCCAGGGAGGACCTGGCCTGGCAGTTCGGTCTGGACTGTTCCCATGGGGCACAGGGTCAAGACTGATTTGCGTATGGCTGGGTCCAAACTGGGGTGGCGTAGTGGGCAAAAGAACGATGGATTTAACCCAGATCTTTTGACTGGGAGAGAATGTTTGCATTGACAGCATTCCGTCCATCATTGTTTGCTGTAACACTTTTCGCCCTAAGTGGGATGGGTATGCCCAGACGTGGGTCACTTGCTCACTGTGCCACTGGATTCAAGCTAGCCTGGCTGAAGAATGGTGACATACCCTGAAACCGGTCCCAGGATGCTTGTTTCCGGTCCAGGGAGGACCTGGCCTGGCAGTTCGGTCTGGACTGTTCCCATGGGGCACAGGGTCAAGACTGATTTGCGTATGGCTGGGTCAAACTGGGGTGGCGTAGTGGGCAAAAGAACAATGGATTTAACCCAGATCTTTTGACTGGGAGAGAATGTTTGCATTGTCAGCATTCCGTCCATCATTGTTTGCTGTAACACTTTTCGCCCTAAGTGGGATGGGTATGCCCAGACGTGGGTCCCTTGCTCACTGTGCCACTGGATTCAAGCTAGCCTGGCTGAAGAAGGGTGACATACCCTGAAACCGGTCCCAGGATGCTTGTTTCCGGTCCAGGGAGGACCTGGCCTGGCAGTTCGGTCTGGACTGTTCCCATGGGGCACAGGGTCAAGACTGATTTGCATATGGCTGGGTCCAAACTGGGGTGGCGTAGTGGGCAAAAGAACGATGGATTTAACCCAGATCTTTTGACTGGGAGAGAATGTTTGCATTATCAGCATTCCGTCCATCATTGTTTGCTGTAACACTTTTCGCCCTAAGTGGGATGGGTATGCCCAGACGTGGGTCCCTTGCTCACTGTGCCACTGGATTCAAGCTAGCCTGGCTGAAGAAGGGTGACATACCCTGAAACCGGTCCCAGGATGCTTGTTTCCGGTCCAGGGAGGACCTGGCCTGGCAGTTCGGTCTGGACTGTTCCCATGGGGCACAGGGTCAAGACTGATTTGCATATGGCTGGGTCCAAACTGGGGTGGCGTAGTGGGCAAAAGAACGATGGATTTAACCCAGATCTTTTGACTGGGAGAGAATGTTTGCATTGTCAGCATTCCGTCCAACATTGTTTGCTGTAACATAAAAGCAAAAATCGGCACGATATTGGCTGAGAAAGCCGCGGCTAAATGGGCTGCCTCAAGGGAAAAATTTATGAACTTAGCGAGCTGATCGGCCACCAACTTGCCGTCAGAACAAGACAAAAGGTAACCCTTAATGAAATTCGGTTAATACAGACTCCCTCAGGGGAAACTACAAGTGATTCCAATAAAATACGATCCGCCCTTCACGGATTCTATCAGAAATTATATACCGAAGAAGAAGCCGGACCTCATGCATTGAGCCTTGAGGAGACGGATAAGTTCCTAGATACGGTCCTTTTAGAACAGCTTACTACCGAGGACCAGGAAGTTTTGGAAGATCCTCCTTCTCTGGAAGAAATCACCATGGCTTTGTTCAACTTGCCTGATGGCAAAGCGGCTGGCCCTGACTGTATTCCAGTGGAATTTTATAAAATCTTTTTTCCACAAGTTAAAGACCTCTTTGCGAACCTAATTAAGTTAATTTTTAATGGTGCTTCTCCACCTGCGTCTTGGGCAACAGCGAAGATTGTTATTTTTCCTAAAAAGGATAAATCACCCCTACATATGGGTTCCTATCGCCCTATTACCCTCATAAATGGGGACTCCAAGATCTATGCTAAGATTTTTTCGACCAGACTCTCTTCCATCATCGAGCACTTGGTTTCAAAATGGCAGCACAGGTTTATCCCAGGAAAAGGCACCATAGACCATATACGTCGAACCATTACTTTGTTTGATGCCACTCAAACTACAGGGGACCCGATCGCGTTAATACTGCTCGACGCTGAAAAAGCATTTGATCGGGTCTCCTGGCAGTTTCTGTGGAAGGTAATGGAGAAGATGAGCTTTGGGCCCAAGGCTATTCAAGCCATAAAAGTCCTATATCGTAGCCCTATAGCGAGTGTGTCGATAAACGGGCAGCCACACGCGGGACACGGCAGGGTTGTCCCTGCTCCCCGTTGCTCTTCGCTTTATACATAGACCCCTTAATAAAAAGGCTTCAGAACAATCCTGACATTAGGGCTATCAATCGATTTGGCTTAGAAACAAAGATTATGGCTTATGCCGATGATTTAGCCCTGGTGATGTCTGACCCGGAAAAAGCCATCGCTGCTATTGAATTAGAAACACAAGTTTTTGGAAAGATTTCTGGATATGCTCTAAATAGAGACAAAACTCAGATCATAATCAATGAGAAAGTCAAATGGACTGATAGCAGAATTGTACCTAGGGCAAAATATCTAGGTGTTAATATAGTCGCTGACACTGAATCAATAGTCTCAGAAAACTTGGTACCTTTGGCAGCTGAGACAAGAAGAGCATTAACCAGATTAAACAATTTGCACCTAACTATAGTTGGACGATGCAACGTGCTAAAAATGCTATTCTTTCCTAAGTTACTTAATTTTTTTAGAGCCATTCCTTTGGAGCTCCCAAACATACTACTGCAGGATTTTGAACGCCTATATTCACAATTTGTTTGGGCATACTCCCAGCCGAGGAGAGCGTTTAAGATTTTATCCCTTCCTCGAGAAAGAGGGGGCTGGGCACTCCCCAACATAAAACTATATTATTGGGCTACGGTCCTGCAGAATTGTTCAATATTACTACAAGAACAATATCTGACCATAAAACTTCACTTCCATCCCCGTTCGAATTATTACTTGGACCAGAGACCTGGGGCTGCCTGTGGCGTCAGGTGGAATATGGCTACTATAAAAGGGTCAGATTTAAGTCTTTGATGGGCACTTTTAAAGTCTTTACCGCTGTTCGGAAACTTTTAGGACTAGGTAGGATGAATCATTATACCCCTATTAATCATAACCCTAACCTGCCTGCTATATTTGGGAGATCTTATTTTCAAAGCTGGCTGAACTCGGGCATTCTTAAGCTGGGGACTCTGTTTTCAACAGAAGGTATTTTGCCTTTTGAAGCCCTTAAAACCTGTTACAACTTGAGCCACAATGAGGCTTATAAATATCTAGCAGTTAGGGATTTTTTGGCTCGCAAGGCCGGTGGGCCCTCCGGGTTTGCTCCAAATGATTTAATTAACAAACTAATTGGATTCCCTATGCCTCGCATTGGACATATTTATTCAACTCTGAATGACCTTATGCCCGACGACTTGGACAGAGTCTCCGGTAAATGGCAGCAAAAACTAGACACTACGGATAATGTTTTTAGCCTTGCACTACGCTTTGCTCAGAGCGACTTACTCTCAGCCAAACTCCAGGCACAGTTTTTTAAAACTGGATTTTTTCTTTACATTACGCCTAGTAGAATTGCGAAATGGGGGACAGGTCGGGGAACGCTATGCCCCAGATGTGGGGAACCAGGAGCAGACTCTATTCACATGTTTGCCTCTTGCGCTGCACTGGGTGCCTTGCTTAATCAAATCCAGGATTAAAAAAGGTTCTAAAACAAGACATTCTGCTCTCTCCCGCAACTATTCTGTTGGGCATTCAAGATACTGTGGATAGGAAGAATGGTGGAACTTTGATATTTGTTGCCATGACAATTTACCGGCTATGTATTACATCTGCTTGGATAGACCCTAACCCTCCCTCTTTTTCTCAATGGCTAGCTAGACTTATTGCCACTTGCAATCTTGAGAAAGCCATTTATTCCAAAAAAGGCAGACAGGCCAAAAAGAAAGGTCTCATAATATGGGAGCCCATATCCAGGTGGCTCAGTCAGTGTAATGATCAATGAACTTTTGGCCTGAATAGGAACCACACATGAATGCTTACCCGAGATTTTTATCAAGCTTCTTGTATTGTGTCCCCTTTCAATCTGAATCTAGGATTAATCTCTTATAATTGAACTATGGTTTTACGAATTGAACTGTTTGAATAATAATTATAACGTGTGTAGAATATAACTAGTGTAGACCAGTTGCAATTGTTTAAAATCTCTTGCCAATATGATACTATATTGCTGTGTTATGCAGTTAGTAGCTAAGAATGATGTGCCCCAGCTTTGTGTAAATCATACTGTTTGACTGAAGTTAGGATATGCTGGTCCGGTCGATGTTCCAGCAAGCTACTTAATATTCTCCTCTTTTCTTTTTGTTGCAGTTGACACTTTTGCACATGACACTTTAATATGGATATAAACTTTGAGATGAGGACTGTTCTAACTCCTCCAAGGTTTTGGCATTTCATGGTTAACTCGTGATGACCGGGATAAACTGCTTCTTTGCACATTGTGATGGTATGCACTAGGATTATGGTTTTGCAATAGTTACACTGGCACTTTATGGATCTTTTCCACCTCAGGTCCAAACTATGTTTACATACTGCAGGCCTTCAATTGAGTGGCAGGCTAAACACTATAACTGTGCTCATAATATGAATTTATTTATGGATTATGGCTTATTCTTTTAATGCTTTATCCTTCTTTGATTTTTTCTCTTCCTTTTTCTCTGGTCATCTTGTTCATAAGGGGCAAATTTATTTATTCATTGCTTGATTGAAGTGGAGGGTGGGGGGGCGCTGAGCTATTTGGAATTGTAACACTTTGGTTGTTTGTACTGCAAAAAAAAATTAAATAAATTTTTTTTTTTAAAAAGAAAAAGAAAAATCGTTCTAATGCATGTTTATGCTATGTTGTACATTGCACATTTTGCATGTCGTGCACAAATAACAAGAAGTTGCTTTAAATTAATAAGCTTTTGCTAGGAATTAATTAATACAGGGTATTAGTATGGTGGGAGGTAACCATAATGGGATTTATTTCATGAATTAATACTCTTTTGTGTTTATTTGCTTTAGTACGAGATTGGGCCTGCATGAAAATGGCCTCTTGTCCGAGCCAGCATGTGGTTGTCTTGGTTGATACGAAGAACGCATGCACGAAATTGCTTGCCTGTCTATGAGCAGCAGAGTGTACCAGCTGATGTAATCCGTGTGAAGGCCATGTTGACCTGTGTCCTATTGTTTATGTGCCAAGACGCGACAGCGACTGTGGGAACAGCCATCACTATGTGCAATTTGAATGTGAAGCGGATATCATAATGTATAATTGTAGCAAAATGTATAACTATGAATGTTAGTGGTATACGAATGTATTGGTCTTAAATCCTTCCTTTGTTAAAACCGGTATAGGATGGATTTGTGAGGAGAACTAGATGAGGCGACCCTAGTATGATTTACGACAACCAATCACAGACTGAGTTTCTACTGATACTGCAACATTGTAAGATAGTGAGCTAGACAGTAGGGTATAATTGATATCCCAATTGGGGTGTGGCAAGCCAGCAAGTCAGATAGACAGTCCGTCAGTCTGTCAGTCGGTGCAGTCCGGTGTGGCCAATCAGAGAGAAGAGACGATTAGAACGCAGATGATCTGAGCTCACAGAACATAGAGAGAGAAGCGCGCCAAGACAGAGAGAGCAGACCAACACTGAGCCAGAGAAACCTTAGGTACGAGAACGTTGCGGGAGTGCTTGGGAGGAGACTGCGTCCGAGGAGAACTAGATTAAGGTAGATTGAATTGGGAGATTATTTTGTTTGTCAGTCTATGGCAAACTTTAGCTGCATCTGTCCTGTTAACTTTGCCCTCTGAGCCTATCTCTGAGGACCCTTGACACAACCTCGGCCAAGGAAGTGGTTTTCCTGATTCTTTGGTGGGTATCACCCTCCTTAAAAGCTTTTATTTGCAATATTTCTGCAAGTATTTATGCTGTACCTTCTCTTCCCCATTCCTATGCACGCTTTGATGTTGATTCAAATGATTCATTTTGATTACATTGCTTGATAATTTGTTCTCTTATATGTAATCTTGTGTGTGCACTGACAATCTAAAAATACGAGCATTTAATAGTTAATAAGATAGAATTTTAACCGAATAAATGACTCTGTGGTTATTTAGTTAAGTATTAAAATGTTTAGTTAAACATAGTCACCTTCAACTAATGGTCCATCGACCAGAAGAAGAAGACAGTTGAAATTACGAATAGTTAGGGATTTATATAAATGTTCTTAATGTGAAGTATAGTACTGTATGTAATAAAACTGACAAATTAAACCCCCCAAATCCAGCGCCCGTCTTCAGGGATCATTTATGGGTAATGTGTGATGGGCCCCGTTGTTTTATGAACAATTTATGTGTGAAGAGATTTCCCTGGTCCCTGGTTTTATGAATTAGGGGTTGCGCTGGATCAGTTTTTCTGGTAGCAGAATGATGGTTATTATTGATTAGTTTGGTGATTTATTGATTATTGACTATATGTTTAACATACTATATAAAGTGAGTTAGTGTTGCGTTTTATGTAGTCTTTGGAACACAGATGCAGAAGGTTGTCTGGGAAGCCGGCAGAGGAAAATTAGCCTGAAATAAGGCAGAAGAAAAGTGTGAGAAGTGAAATCACAAGGGAACAGGTGCATTGTCTGTTTAATCAGTAATAACACTTATGTGTTATTATAGGGACTATTTAGTGTGTATGTAGAAAAAGATTGACATAGCGAAGGATCCACCTGTGAAACTTTGGCCTTATCCCCAGAAGAGTAGCAAGACCTCCTCTCGAATAAAAGGTCCTCTTGTGAAATTTTGGCCTTATCCCTAGAGAAGTAACAGGTCCACCCCTAGCTTGAATGAAGGGAAGGATAGCGGAATTATTATACTTGCCCGTATTGAAAGGAATATTCTTTGAAGTGAAAATCTATCTCTTTATTTAGTAAACAGGCAATGTGGTATTGTTTTATGTTGCAACTAATAAGTTAATGTAAAGAAAAAGAACTTAGAAAAGTGCCGATAATTTTTGTAAAGGGAGGGTCAGCAGTAAGAGGAGAGGCTGACGTCACGAAAAGTCGCACTGGCATTGGTCAGACTGCGGAGGCAAGGAAAGCTCAGATTGGTTGGTTGGTGTGAGTCGCGCTGGTATTGGACAGGATAGCAGAGACTTAGACAGCTTCGATTGGAAGAGTTAGAGTGTGTCGCGCTGACATTGGTCAGGTGCCTAGGGAAGCAAAGGAAGTTGATTGGTGAATTATCGTGGATTGTATTGACAAGGATTTGGATTGCGTGAATTATTGACAATTGGCAAAAATGTATTTCGAGCAATAGAGACAAGAGAAATTGACTTTGTTTGGAAAAATTAAAAGATTCTTTAAAAAGGACAAACCCATAATGATGAGAGAGGGAGTCCCTATTCCTCCACCGAAGACACCAGCGTCATACATGATGTTAAAATATGGTTATCACACATGTATTTGGCTAGAAAATTTGATAGGATATACGAAGAATGATGGTGCGCTAGCTTTTCCAGAGCATGGTTCCTTTTATTTGGCAGTATTGCGTAATTTGAGAGAAAAGATGATGGCACTAGACCCAAGACCTAGACCTACACAGTTTGAAGCATTAGTAGAATGGGAAGATGAAATGTATAAAAGGGAAAGACATAGAAATGGTAGAATTAATAGATTTATGTTTGGAAGATTTCATGATGAAAGGCATGAGGACAGGATGAAGAGATGGAGAAATGGAGAGATAACAGGGATTATATCCAGTTTTAATGGTAGGAGAGACTGCAGGAAGCAAATGTAAGGAGAAAAGGAGACATTCAGAGCAACTTGGTTATGGATATAACCCGAATGAATCTGATGATGAGCTATTGGATGATATATTAGTTAAACGACCACCTCCTTATCAGGAAAATTCAGTCATGGTGACACCAAATGCACCGTCAATGGAAACTCCAATGACACCTCAAACGACACCAGTTTTAACTGTAAGTGATGTAGTGCAGGAAGAAGAAGCAGAATTGACAATAAAAACCAAAGAGTTAGTTGAAAAATTAAAACAGATGAATATGAAAATAGATGCAATAACTGTGCCAGTAACTATAAGTCCGGCAATACCTGTATTTGAAAATAGACTTATACACAAACCTTCCTTGACTGTCCCACTAAATTCTGTTGTAACATCAGCTAATAGTAGAATTAATACTGTAAGTGCTCAAAGTGAACAGCCCACTATCATTGCTAGGACAACACCTCCGACTAATTTAACAATAAATGAAACCCCTAGGGAAATAATGCATTTACAGCCAAAAAGAATAGAATTGGAAGAAATTCGCAGAAGTGAAGCTTCAATAGATCCGACAACTGAAGAGTTGGATGATTGGGTGAAAGGGTTACAAAGGAGAACAACACAGCCACAACCCATAGATGTATGTAAGCTGAAAGTAGATCTGGAGGAAATGATCCTTGGGACCATAAGTCCAGATAGGCTAAAGACTTATCAAGATGATGAATTGATGTATCTGTGTAAAAGTGTTACTTGGAAAGTGAGAAATCTACATGAAAGGTTAGTGGAAGCTGCAGATGAATTAGGAGTAGACATGAGTAGATCGAAAGTGTTGCAGAAGACATATAGAGTGGATTTTACTGAAAAAGATATAGAAAATATGAATACATCTGGTAGACGATTGCAGATAAAAGAGTTAATGGTTGTTTTGAGAAAATGGGGAGACGTGGAGAGATGGAAGGGTAGATGGATGAGGAAGAAAGAAGAAGCAGCTGGTAAAGAAGTATATTTACATCCAGTAAGAGAAGTAGAAAATGTAACTCTTGAATGTCCCATGAGAGAAGTTCCAGGAGGAGGTTATGTGCATGTTCCATGGTCTAGACAGGATATATTGTCTTTTACAAATGAGTTTCCTAGGTTGAGAGAAAAGCCAGTGGAATGGTACAAACAAGTTGAGAGGTTTGTGAAAGTCTCGAAAGTGTTGTTAAAAGATTTAGATGAACTATTTGAAATTGTTGTCCCTGCAGCTTTGTGGACTGAATGTAAGATTACAGTTGATTGGCCAAAAGATGAATATCCTAGGGATTCCAAAACGGGAGCACCTTCTGATGAGGTGATGAAAAAGTACCATCATGTGATTACTTTTTTGAAAAGCAAAATTTCCCCTAAGGAAACTGATTGGGTACAAATAGATAGAACAACTCAAGAGCCGAAAGAGTCTGTGCATGCATATTACGAGAGACTGTTATAGGTTTTTAATAAGCCTGGGCGTAGTTCGCGTAGTTGCGCTACGCGAAGCTACGCGAAAACGTCGGAGCGCTACGCGAGCTACGTGTAGCTTCGCGAGCGCGCGTAGCTGCTTGCCGCGCCTGTTCGCGATGCGTTTTCTTGCTCGGGAACGCGTTGTGGTTGCTCGGGACGCTGTTTGCGTGCTCGGGGCGCAAACTTACCCATGCGGTCACCTATGGGCGCGGCCATTTTGTTTTTCACTTGTCCCGCCCGTTCGCGATCCCTTATTTCCTGTTCCGGGTCGCGTATAGCGTGCTCGCGCTGCGCATTCCTTGTTCGGGAACGCGTTGTACGTGTTCGCGACGTTTTTGCGTGCTCGGGGACAAATATCGCGCGAACTTACCCACGCGGTCGCGATGGGCGCGGCCATCTTGTTTTACCACTCTATGCTATGGTTCTGGGCCTGCTTTTCTATCCTCCCTCAATCTTTGCAATCCTTAGTTTTTTACACTGTTTTTCAATTTTTCTTTATTTCTTATCTATCTCACTCTCTGCTTAAGTCTATATTTTGCATTTTTTTATACTTTTTACTGTGTTTTTTAACTTTTCGACTGTTTTATATAACTTTCTTCTTTAAGCTCCTACTTCTTCCCCTAACTTTATTTTTCCCTTCTAACTTTTCTTTTTCACCTCCTCCCACCCCAGAACCATGGCGAAGGGTAGCAGCAGCGGCTCAAAGGGCAAGGCGCGTGCGCCCAATCGCCGCCTGCCTTGCGGCAGACTGCGCCCTGCAGGGGTGCAAGCCCGCCAGCTGTTTAATGAGGCGGAGGTGGCCGCCCTTGTTTTTTTATTCAGCGCCACCTCCCCTTGACCTTGGCAGCAGGCGGCAGGCCAGGCTCCGGGTACCCGACCCAGGAGCGTCACCGCCGGTGGGCGAAGGTGCGTCGGGCAGTGTTTCGCTGCTCCGAGGACTGGCGCACCCATAACCAGCTGGCCCACCGGTGGTCAGACATCCTTGACCGGGAGCAGGACCTGTTGGACCTGCTAGGTGTCGAGGTCGTGGGGCTTGGTGAGTAGCCAATATATATATAGTAGTATAAGTATTGTGATTTGTGTATATATTTTTTACAAATAACAAGAATACTGCTGCTTACATTGCAGGTAAATTCCGTTTCAAAATCCTCTGTGATTGTAGGACACAGGTGCTGGGCGGTACTCTTACTTTTTGCAACTTTGCGCTCGCTTGTCATTATGTAAGAGTTTACTTTAGAGAACTTCAGTTAGGTAATGTGTTGGGATCTGAGGAACGCTGTCTCAGGCTTGTGAGGAGCTTGTGTAGCTGGGGGGATTCTATTCTGGAATGTGGAGTTCTAAGGCAGGCAGTTGCTGCCGGGACCCGGAGGGCGTCAGATGGATTAAACTAGACACCTACCTTATTCCCGTGTAGTGTCTTCATTTCAGTGGCGACGAGGATGCAGAAATTCCTCAAGGACATAGGTGTTAGTCACATTCTTACTTCTCTTTATCACCCCCGCAGCAATGGCCTGGTTGAGCGCTTCAACCGCGTAATCAAGGAACATCTGCAATTGGCTTTGGTGAATGTGTTGCATTGGCGGCAAGCGGTCAGCAACATGCTTTGGGCTGTGAGGACCACTCCCCATGTTAGTACCGGCATTGCCCCGTTTACCTTACTTAGGGGAAGGGTTGCTGGTTCTAAATTAAACAAGGAATGGATGTCCAGGAGGGAGGTGGACACTAAGAAATTGTCTGTTGTAACTGACGTCAGGGCTGCTGTTCAGGCTAAGTACGACACCAGGCCTGGAGTTCGTTATCCTTTGTCTGTTAAGGTGGGGGATTGGGTGAGGGTCAAGAGACCGGGTTTTCTTCGCAAGGGGAGTCTCGGTTCTCCGCTCCCAAAAGAGTGTCAGCTCAGTTGTAAGAAATCACGTGGTGGTGTTGGAGAGTGGGAAAGTTTGGAACAAGTCTGCTATTTCCATTGTGCCTGAGTCAATGCTGGTCTATGTCAACAAGAGACTTGGTGTTGTTTCTTCCCCAACATTGGTGCCCACCAATACCCACGGGAGGGAACCTGTGCATTCCGATCATGTTTCTTCCAGAGCTGTTTCCACCAGATTGAAATTTGTTCCTGCAAGATTTCAAGATTACAAAATGTAGTGATGTTGTTCTTCTGTATACCCTGTTTCCTGTTATCTTCTTCTTATTGTTTTTTATCTTTGTCAAACCTTACTTTTCTGTTTTCATTGTGAAGGAAGGGGGTGTGTTGGGATCTGAGGAACGCTGTCTCAGGCTCGTGAGGAGCTTGTGTCGCTGGGGGATTCTATTCTGGAATGTGGAGTTCTAAGGCAGGCAGTTGCTGCCGGGACCCGGAGGACGTCAGATGGATTAAACTAGACACCTACCTTATTTTCGTGTAGTGTCTTCATTTCATAATGCTATTGCTAGAGAGACTGTAGTCCTTCCTTTGTCCTCCTGTCAAATAGTGGTGGATGCATTTGATACTAGGTTTAGTTACTATTAGTTGATAATTTTGAGCGGTCTGCGTGACGCATCCTCTGTCACTGAGTGCTGCTTACCCCAGTCCTTAGAACCTTTTGTAGTTTGTTTAGTGAGTGGTACTGGTAAGCTTAGCTTAGCAGTGTCAGTCAGCTGCAGAACATCAGACGCAACCAACCAACAATTTGGTGTATGCACTATGCACTTTATGCATGTGTCCTCCTTCTCATCTATGCATTTTTGATGTCAATAAAAAATGGAAATGCAGGCTTAATGAACAATTGGCCCGCCTGGAATAGGTGGGCTAGGTCAGGTGGTACTTAGGCTTAGTTAGTGTTCTGGATTTTATTTGAATCAATCTGAATGGAACACTGAATTAGTGTTCCCAAATAAGTAGACTGTCCGTGAATCCCGCAAGGCAGTAGTCGATCGGATTAGATAGGTCAATTTTATTGCAATTTTTGTTTCCTAAAACGTTTTTTGAGCGTTTTTTTAGATAATTTATTTGTTTCACAGCAATCATTAATGTTTGTGTCTTTCTTTTTCTTTATTATATCTTACATGATCACTGATGTGCAGCACCCAGGGGCAAGAAGACGGGGTCAGATTCGGCGGGACAACCACCAGAGGACCGCTCCTCTACCGAGGGCCCTGCTGCTGGTCCCAGTAAGTCCTCCAGTGGTTAATATTAACAATTATATTGCCCTAACTTTTACTGCACCTTATTTTTTCAGAACTATTAATTCTGGCTCCACTCCCTAATTCTATTTTTTACAAAAGATTCTTTGATCTTGACTTGACTATCTGTTTCTAAATTCTGGTTATCCCTGCCTCTAAGTTCTAACTGCCTCTGCTATGAATGTCTGTACTCTGTACTACTAATATTAGTCTGTCGCTAAGCTTGCCCAGTTTGCATTGCCACTCTTTATTGTACGGTTTTGTATAAAACTCAGATTGACCAATACTAATAGCTCTAGCCACTGAGTCCAGTCCTTTCGGTTGTCCTCTTCTAGGCTTCTTAATCTTGAGGCTTTGACAATTACCACAAACAAAATGCCCAACCAGATATTAGACTATTTTTGATAGGATATAGTACATACTACTTGGATTATGCACAGCCCCATGCAGAACTATGCACAATGAAATAGGATGTTGGTGATGCGAGTTTGGAACTTGGACGTTCCTCACACCTCAGTCAGAAGTGAACCCACAATCCCCTGAACGACTAGCTATAGTGTCTCATTAGGTCCCCGAACCCCCACCCGAAGATACCCAATGATTATGATTACACAACCCAGAACATAACACCCTTTCGCTCACTCACTCGTGTAAGTCCACCACCACCACACAAAATAACACAGAGTCTATGTGTAAGTTCAAAAGGTTTATTTTTCAACTAACAAGCTCTGTATGTATGTTCTATAAAATTCAGTGTACTCCAGCCAGCTCCAACAGCAAAATGCATAAGATTAAAACAATAAACAGTGTTGCACTTGCAACAAGTGCATGATCATTGATGATATATAAGACAAAAGATCTGTGCGAATTCTGAGCGACTCCTCACCGTAGAACGTAGAATTACTGGTTACATGCATCATTCATAAGCTCTGCAAATCTCTGGTTCGTAGAAGGGAATCCTCTGCCTGAGAAAAATGGTGCGTGTTATTATAGTATAATGCAAGCATTTCTCAGTCCTGCCCAAAAAGTGTAACATGTTACCTATGGCTAAGCAATACGGACTAACCGAACTCCATAACAAAGTGGCTTGTTTTTCGACCTCTTGTACGCAACGCTCAGACAGTAGCTGTATGTGCTCATGTGGGCTCAAAGGCGTCTTACTGTTACTGCGCAACAAGCTGCGAGGTAACATGCGCAAAAGACATGAAGCGGAAAATGGTTGCATGGCTCAGGCTAACTTTGCAAAGAGTAGAGTATAGTATAATAATGACCCTAGGGACCATAACACTACTAGTGTCTACTGACTGTACTCTAGTACCCGATTTGGACTATTGAATGTGATTTATAATAATATGTATGTATTAACTTTTTTTTCAATCTTGCTAATGAAAAAGAATAAATAGGGGGAGGTGTACAGGCATCTAAAAATGTGTCATGTTTTTATCTAGGCGGACTAGCAACCACCAGTGGCGGCGGGGCCACCGGCGATTCGAGCCTTCCGGAGGGGGCAGGAGAAGATGCGGCACCTGCAGGAGCTACAGGGGTGGAGCCAACAGCGGTGGCGGGCGGTGGTAAGTTATATTCATGACTTATTGACATTGCACTAGCTGGAAGGGTGTGTGGACTTCACTCACTGTACTGTTGTTGAGACTTATTATTAGGTATGAAGTTGTAGTGAACATTATACAACGGTTGAAGAAGAGAAGACACCCTTTACTTAGCATTAGCAATGCAGTAGCAATAGCATTACCAGCGTGACTTGATTAACCAATGGTCTCTTCTATCTGACTCCAACTCAGCTGTGAAAGTTTTATGGAGGAAACTAAAAGTCAGATCAGATGACCTTGATGGATGTGTTGAATAAAAAGGGAAAGAAGGGTGGAAGGAGGAAGGACGGGCCAGATTTAATATGATTGATGACTGGCAGAGAAGGATACGTTGGAAGCATGGATATAGGTGGCTGATAGGAATCAGATGCATATGTTGTTGAAGGATGGGTGGAAGGTGAAAGAAGAATGGATACCTGCCTGGGTGGGCGACACAGTATGGGTGGATACTGTGGATAGCAAGAATCATCAGCGGTGTTTGGGTGAAACTCTAAGCCAAGGCAAGCAACGGAGTGAGTGGACGCATGGGTTGTTGTTGGCGAAACAAAGTAAGGTTTGTTGAGAGATTAAGAAGAATGATTGACATTTACTTAGAATGGATGGATGCCTGTATGTATTCATCATAGACAGCATAGGTGGAGACTGTCACGGGATGCACAGTTTTAGTTTTAAGGGTATGTAAAAGAAACCGCGCCACAGTAGCAAAGCCGATGTGGGTAGGGGCAGGGTGGGGGTAGCAGTAAACAATGTATTACACGGCCAAATACAGGTAAGTTTACTGTAAACATAAAAATAAATAAAGCTAATTTCATTGTGCGCACTGCACCGCCAAAAGCGATGCAGTGGGCGCAACAAAATTACTTTTATTTCTTTATATGTTTACTTACCTGTAATTGGCCGTAATCCATAGTTTACTACCCCCACCCTGCCCCTCCCTACGTCACCGCCCGGCAGCACTCCCCGAGTCCCACCACCGACCGCTACTGACCTTATGTCGTCGTCCCATAAAAGCAATGATCATTGGATCAGATATATAATCTGCCTTTTTGTAGTAGCCAGGGCACTGTTAAAGTGAAATTGACCAATTGCCCTGCTTCATGTAACAGAGAGAGTATGGCCAGTGCCACCCGTAATAGAAAAATAAATACGAGCTTCCCCACCTGCATACAGTAGTAAATCAAACTAACGTGAGTCTGCGTCATGATGACTCGTATGTTTGTCTTGGGTGCAAGCATAGATGACCGAGCTGGCATGCCGGCTACAACCAGGTTATGTCATTTCGCTAAACTAGTAGAGATAAAAAGAAGACTGGTGTACTGGAGTCCATAGTGCTAGTATAATGCCTGAAACTCCCACAAATGTTACAGGCCGAGGAAGTGGGAGGATAGATAGATTATTATACCAGGAATGTTATGTACTGTGCTTCTTGCTAGTGCTACTGTGCCATTATGTTTATGTGTTGAATTAATTTTGTGTTACTGTTTTGCTAAGAGTACTGGTTACAACAATATTCTTTTTCTTTCTTGATATAGATACTCCTTCCCAAGGCAAACCATCCCGGAAGGAGTTGGCAGCCAGGGCCCGGCACCGGAAACTGGAGGCCATCTGTGCCGAGTACCGGCGGCTGGTGGCTCAGGCGGAGGAGGAGGAGGCGGCAGCAGCAGCAGCCTCGTCCGATGCCCCGGGCCCCAGCCAGGCCAGACCTCCAGTGGTACGGCGCCGCAGTCTGGCAGCCGCCTGCCGCAAATCGATTGCAACCAGCACTGCTGTCCCCCACCCTGGATGCCACTGCAGGGCATTTCGACGAAAGATTCTCCTCCGGGTGGCACGGCTAGAGGAGCAACTCGAGGAGCGGGTTAAAATTCTGGTGGACAAACACCTTAAAGCCCGCCGAATATAATAGGACCCTGTTGCATTGCCCCTTTTTTATTCCTTTTGTTGGTGGGTGGGAATTGGGCGTTGGGGTTTGGACATTCTTTGGACTTTTTTCGTTTTGGACATTGGTTGGGGTTAGGGAGAGGGGTGGGTCAGGTGTGGGATAGTTTATTTTTGTTAGGGTAATAAATTATATTTATACTTCAACATACAATGTTAATGTTTTGTGGGGGTTACTGTTTTACAAATTAACGTCACATGGTTTCTTTCATTGCTGCTGCAGGGCCGCAGCCAGTGTTTGATTTAAATAATCTGCTGATGATGTAACACAAACAGATAGATGCGGTACCCCTCACTGAGTGATTTGTCCTACTAGTACTGTCAGTCTCTCCTCCTAGTCCATTATACCTCCCACCAAACTTATCTTACCTGTGATTGATGATGATTACGTTCGGCACAGCGATGGTTGCATGGTTTCCCAAGAGAATGGAGAAGATGCCATGGTTGTGGTGGTAGTAGTAGAGTAGACACTGCCAGCAGCATTTGCTAAAAAAATAAAAAAGAGACAGTGACTTGCCTGAAAGCGACTGTGGGAGGAGTAGTAGAACGAAGTCAAATACAGTACAGAAGAAGACTGCCAATATTGCATTTGCAACTGCTAAAGTCAAATAAAACATAATGTTGGCGGGGACAGCCTAGTACAAGAAGTTACAAACTGTAGTTGTGTCGAGTGAGTCACTTAACTTAACACAATCGTAATTCGTAACCTTTACTGCTGTGTGGTAGGAGTTTGATGATGAATCCAATCAATGCTGGCAATTAATTATGATGTACTATTAGCCGGTGACGGCATGCACATAGACTGAGCATGGGTGGGCAAGCAGAAGAAGCTCCTCGCCCTGCCTTGAAATTTAATTAGTGTTGCTTTTACCACATCTGCCCCAGCAAGCGTGTGATCAATTGGTGTACATTTTAGGTAGTCACATCACACCTCAATATAAATCACAGCCCGGGGGAAGAGGGTTAGGGTTTGATGAATGGATGGGAAGGGGAGTTTGGGGAAAGGTTTGAGAAAGAAAAACAGTACGCATGGACAACAAAAGCAAAGCGCAATCTTGGCAGACGACCATGATCTTATCCAAAAAATCTATAAAGGGAGAAAAAGGCAATGCATGCATGATGAAGATAACTTGATGGTTAATGAGTAGTACTTACTAACTCCTACTAGACAAGACAGTACAGGGCAGCAGTATATTCTATGCAATTTGCCTTGCCTGTAATATATGCCCTCAGACAGAGACCCAAATTCCATGTTGTACTGGGCTTACTTTTAAAGATAGCAAAGAAAAGTAAAAAATAGTTGTAGGGATCAATTAGCAAACAAACAACAACACACAACACACAGTCGTAATGATTGAAGAGAAAAAAGGATTCCAATTAATTAAAAGATGAATGATACTAAAGTTACTGTATTATCCTGGTCAAATTGTGGAGTTGAATCTCGTCCTTCCTCTTGGTCCTATCTTCCATGGACGCTCCGCACATCAATCTTGGTTGCCTTCCTGATGCGGATTGGTAAGGTAAATGTGAGTTGAGTCTCCCAGTATAGCACAGGGTAAAGGCCGGCCTGTAACGTCTAGATGGAAAAACAAAAGGGGTATTGAAAAATCAATGAATATAAAAAAGCATCAATTACGGTGGAGTCCAAGAAGAGAAGAGAGAACACTTTCAGACTGAGGCGGCTTGGATATATCGTGTATATTCCGTTTACAGCATTAAGCTACAACAACAACAGGACAGAACAGGCCCACCACAGCACCAGCCTGTGACCCAACCTCCATTTACCTTAATTTTTGACAGAGCCAGACAAAAGGCATATATACAGCAACTTAGCATTTTCAAAATTAAGTGACAAAATCATTGCGCCGCTGTCAGTCATAACTACACTGACTCGACTCCACCACTACATGGACATGTAGGTCTGCTGTGTTTACTTTCTTGTTGAATTGTTGTGTTTATGTTTACCTTATGCCACTTCATGAAACGCAGTTATTCCTTGAATCATCTCCGATCAAACTGACTGACTGCGTGCAAAGATAGTATGGTCATCATCATGTTGTGGTACGTGTTGTCCAACTCCAACTCAGTCTGTAGTGACTCCGATTAAGTCCATATTCCATATTAAAAAATTGCAACAGATATTGGCCGGCACCTGCAGTAGTAGGAGTACAATTTGGTTATTAAACAACAAGAAGGGAAACATTGACTGTCACTGACTTGACTTGAGTCACTTTGTAGATTAACTAGTAGAGTAGAGTTCGACTTCATGCACAACATCAACAACAAACAACAGCAATCGCTCAGACTCTGCAAGCATCCAATGCATTCCATCATTACCTGTCTTGCTCTTCTCTTTGGCTGTCAGATCATCAGATGCCTAGTTCTGACAGTTGTTATTTTTTTACGGGGCAGTGGCCTCATCATTACTCCAGTCCACATTCATTTTGAGTGTTAGTCGCTGTTTTGGTTTTCGTCTTATTCTTCTGTGGCACTTTGTCACAGTTTAAGTTGCTTCCCATGGTCAGCACTGTGATGATGGGCCGCGGCCTGGGTAGCGCTCATTGATGGTCATTTGAGTTTGCACAAATGTCAGCAAGTTTCTTCGAAGAGTCTCTTGTCTTTCTCTGCCAAGTACCTTCTGTCCTGACAGTGAGGACCTTTGGATGCCTGCTGAGGCTGTAGCCTTCGGACGCTGATGAGTTTCGGCTCCAAAACAAAACGGAGGATAGCTATAGTCACGTTTCACTTCTTATGGAGGCGGGACTGGTAAAGGCAACATTTCTTGTACTAATGTCTGGCTTGATGGAAATGTACTTGTGCGAGACAGGAAGATGAAGCAGGACTTTGAAGAGTGGACAGTTAAATGCACAGACATCCAACTCCAATAGGGAAATAAAAGAGAAGACGGTGGTGATGGATTTGTTGTGATTTGAACCAGAAAGACAGATACACAGACCCATAAAGGAAGGAAGAAAGTAACAATTTGAAAGCCTAGTTGTCAGGGAAGAGGAGCTCGTCCTCAAACTCTGGTGGTTCGGACAGAAGTAGGTCCTGTAACGCACTATTTACGTCATCCAAGTTGCTCTCCTCTTCCTGCTGTGATTCACGTATTTTGTAATCCGGTGGTATAAAGTGCTGATTCATTTTGATCATGGTTAACCTCTCCACGCTTTGGGCCGAGAGACTGGTCCTTTTCGAAGTTACAATGGCACCAGCAGCACTGAAAACACGCTCAGAAGAGACACTTGCGACAAGGGAAGCCAGATACTTTATCGCCAGCCTGCTGAGCACTGTCCATTGGCTTCTTTTCCCATACCAATACACCAATGGGTTTCGATCCATGAAGACCTCTGTTGGGTCATCCAGATAGGCCTGGACCATCCACTCAATGTTCAGGGGTGCTCCGATGTGCTCGGCCTGTTTTGCCTTTGCATCAGCACTGGACTTACCATACCCCTGCTGTAGAAACCAATCAGTTGCACATTGTGCGGTGGATGATCCTGTTCTTGATGTTATTGTTGGTGTAGGTGACTGCTGGGAGGCAAATGCACTGCCCTCAGGCTCCGAAGTAGAACTTGACTCTGGATGCCCTGTAGTACTGGTTATGGTGGCCTGGGGTGGGGGCCTGTAATTAACAGCCGTTCTCTTTCGAAAATAGTGGCTTCCTTAGCTATCAAAGTTTTGTAGTTGGCAACATCCACTTCCGAAAAAGGAATTACTGCCTTGCTGTTCAGAAATACTTTGTACCGTGGATCCAAAATTGTGGCACTAATGTAATGTGGTTGTGACAAAATTTGATTTTTAATCCTTGTATTTTCCGATAAACGAGCGGCTAAGGTCTCCGCCAAATGATATGCGTCTTGTTTGTCATCCACACCTGCGTACGTTTCAGACACATCCTTCAGCTGTTGCTCTAGCATGTGCAACAATGGGATAGCTTGGCCCATAGTACAGTCCTCCCTGCTGACTTCACGTGTGAAGATCTCAAAAGGAAGTAGCATCTCAGTCAGGCATTTAATGAGGTTCCATTGAGCCATCTCAACGGTCATGCCTTTCACAGTAGGTTCCCCTAATCTTTGCATGACATAAGCATTGAGTGGTATGTACAGTTCAAACAGACGATCAAGCATGTAATAAGTTGAGTTCCAACGTGTTGGCACCTCCTGGATGAGCGCTTTGACTGGCATTTTATGCTCACGTTGAATGACCCTCAGCTGCTTCCGGGCTTTAAAAGAATGGTTGAAATGTGTGCATATTCTTCTGCAGGTGACCAGTAAGTTGCTGACTTTGGATTCATTTTTCAAAAAGTCTTGAACAACAATGTTAATGCAGTGTGCCAAACACGGGACCCTGAAATAGCCACCATTGCGCATGGCCAAAACTACATTACTGCCGTTGTCCGTGGCAACAAAACCAATCGTAAGCCCTCTTGGGCGCAGCCACTCAAAGACCTTGGTGTTAAACTCTTCCAAAATGTTTGCAGCAGTATGAGATTTCTCCATGGCAAACATGGCTACAGTTTCATGTTTGCGAGTGGCATGAAAAATCTCTGCAGTATCAACACCAGCAGATACCTGTTCTCTAACCCCCGCAAAACTGATCCAGTGTGCAGTGATGCACATGTAATCTGTGGCTTGGCAACTGGTCCACATGTCTGTAGTCAGGTGGATACTGTGAACAGCACTCTGCTTCAAGGCCTTTCCTAGCAATTCCAGCACGTCGTGATGTAGTGCTGGAACTGCAACTCTGGCAAAATAGTAGCGGCTGGGAACATGCCATTTTGGGCAGATGGTTGACACAAATTCCACAAAACCCAACCCTTCAACAAAAGAAAAAGGGAGAAGGTCCAGTGCTAACATTTTAGCCAGCTTCGCATTGTACAAACGTGCTATTGGGTGGTTGCGTTCGTACTGCCCCTCACCCCCAAACATGCTGATAATGGTAGGCTGCATGGTTTTCCTTTCTCTTAGGCTCAACGCACTTTTTGGTAGTGCGGACCTGGTACTTCTTGGTGTCTCCGGCTGACTCTTACTCTTGTGCCACTGAGATGTTGCTGAAGATGTGTGCAATGTTAAGACTGCACTGCTGGGGTCAGGGACACCTTGTGTACCACTACCAGAGAGAATGTCTCCCTGTCCTTCCTCTTCCACCGTGATCGGATCTTCTTCTTCTACTCCTTTATCTCCACCAACACCAATGGTTGCAGTTTTTTTCTGGCGCGAAGGTGGTCCTCCCAGCTGATCAAGTGGTGTTTTTTCAGATGGGTCATTTGGCCTCCGGTACCATAGTTTGTACCAAGCTTACCACGACTAACAGAGGTATTACAAATGGAGCATATAGCAATGTTCTCCTCCTTTTCGCTAACCGTAAAGAAGTCCCAAACTGGGGAGCTTAACTTTGGCCTCCTGCTGGAGGTGCCACTTCCAATGCCGGATGATCTGTAGGGTGTGTGTTGAATTTGACTCTGTGCTGCTGTACCACAACCTACTCCTACAGAGGTGGTGGTTGTGCTGGATGTAGGTCGCTGCCGGGCCTTTGCTAATGCAAATATGGAAGCTGTAGGTCGTGTTGGTGTTACCTGTGGAGGTATGCGTGCTACATCCCTCGCAGCAATTTTGGATAGGGTAAGAATGTTGGTCTCCATCTCCTCGGGGCCGGGAGTGATGTTCGTGATGACTGGCTCGTCGTCATCATCATCATCATCTTGCTGTTCTACATCGACCTCCATAAGTGTAAGGCTTTCCGGAACCTTCCTTTTCCCTAGCTTGGTCTTGGAACGTGGCTCCCTCTCAGACTCAGTTTGTGGCTTCCAAGTGGCATCTAGATCATCAGAAGGGGGCTTGGCGAAGAACTTGATGGACTACCCCTCCTTTTCCTTGCTGGGGATTTGGAAGACAATGGATCTTCTGAATGAGTGGCTTCTTCTTCTACCTCTGCATGAGGCTCAATTTCCTGAACTGCCCCTACTTCAGGAGGAACAACAACTACTATTGCGGGCGGTGGTTGCGGCTGTTGTTGTTGACCACTTATCTGCTGTGTTTCCTCCTGCGTTGATTGGGTACTACTTTGAGATAGCGATAAGTTTATCTCCGGCTCAGCATCACTGCTTTCCACCATTAGGCTGGCTACCTCTTCCCCACTCATGTGCTTGGGCCTGGGTTGGTGGGTTGGGTCCACTGATGCGGAGGTGCTGCCCCCAGCTTGCCCCCGGACACCGCTGCTGCAGGCGCAATTTTTTTTCCCCAAAAAGGTATTGGCCGGCACACCAGACTTCAGTGTCACTTGCTTCTTCTGTTCCTTCTTCTTCTCAATAGCAACTTTCTTGGTACTGGAGGACCTGGTACCTGCTTTCTTTGGGCCCATCTTCTTCAGATGTCAGCAGCACTCAGTTGCAGAGATGTCTGGTCAGGTCACACGTCACGTTGTGTTGTGTGTACAGCAGCAGGATGTCTGTCTGGAAGTGCAACAGGCAATGATGAGAGACACACCTCCTCCTCAGTCTTTGTGCACCTAAAAGCAAAAAAGCCAGAACATCAGTCAAACATAGCACAAATCAAACAAATAGAATATAGAACTTAGTGTGTGGTGGCCTCAATTATTAAATTTCAGAAACTCTGTGAACAACAACACACAGTGTAGCCATTTATGAGACGTTGACAACAAGGCCAGGGCTTTCCTGGCTACTGTGTAGTGCTAGTGTACACTCTGGAAGAATAAGAATAGTAAAGAACAAAAACTAAAATGTACTGGAGCATGTTTGGCCTAAATTTGTGCATCACGTGGGATGTATTATATAGCAGCATCAGGGAGCTGCAGCTGGCAATGGGGATGGATTTGGAAGCAGTAAGACAAGAGGAACAATGGAAAGACACGCAGGCCTATGTGGCAAAAATAGCACACTAATAACTACCACAACAAAATGGCCCCCAGAAACATGGTGACTCACAGGCACAAGGCACGGCAAACAATGAACTCAAGCAGGCCTATATATGGGCAGACAAAGGATGCCTTATAAAACACACACAGCTTTAATGCAAAAACTAAAATCCACATGGCTAAAAACACTTTGGAAAGTTAGACAACCACTACAACAACACAATTATAATTACACAGTACACACGCAAAAAAGGCATTTATTTAACACACCCAAAAAGTGAAATAGTCAGACCCTCCAAAAAAAACACATTTCGCAATTCAATTGAATCAATTCAATGCCATCCATGGCCTAAATGATGTCAAAATTCCACAGACTACACAGAAACAGTTTTATGCACCCATGGTGACTACCTCTGGGCCTACTGGCATACTGGGCCGCAAGCTTGGAGGCCTATGGCAAAAGCACAGTGGCTGGTTTAACAAAATGGCCGCCGCCCACATGGCCAGGCCACCAAAAATAACAAAAAAGTGAAGACAAAGGACAGGACCAGGCAGTTGGAGACTCTGGGCAACTTGCTACCTCTTGGAAAAAATTGTAAAACAAAAACAAAATGACTCCTTGCTCACCAAACTACATCTAAATGACAACCTGAGGAGTTTTTTGTGCAAAATGAACTAAATCAACATTTTCGAGAAGGTTTAATGATGCTCGAGAGATATTGTTCGCCAGATTGTAAATTCTGCGTGTTCGGCATCGCGATCGTCACAAAAAGTCGTTATCGCGCGCGCGAAACGTACATTGAGCGCGCGAAAAGATAAAAAGTGTAAATCCGCGTTGTCGCGCAGTGCGGACTTGCCCAAAGTCCGCGAGCTGAACGCCCAGGGTTACCTACTGGCTGAAAAGGCCTATTTATTTAACAAACACCCCAAAAAATAAAATACGCCCCAAAAGCCACATTTTGCAAATCAATCCAATGCCATCCATGGCCTAAATTATGTTACAATTCAACAGACAACACAGAAACAGTTTTTATGCACCCATGAGGATGACTACCTCCGGGCCTACTGGCACACTAGGCCGCAAGCTTGGAGGCCTATGGCAAAAGCACAGTGGCTGTTCACACAAAATGGCCGCCAACACATGGCCAGGCCACCCAGAACAACAAGAAAAGGAACACAAGACAGACAATGCAGGCCTATGGCAAAAGCACAATGCCTGGCTTTACAAAATGGCCGCCACCCACATGGCCAGGCCACCCAAAATAACAAAAAAGTGAAGACAAAGGACAGGACCAGGCAGTTGGAGACTCTGGGCAACTTGCTACCTCTTGGAAAAAATTGTAAAACAAAAAAAAAATGACTCCTTGCTCACCAAACTACATCTAAATGACAACCTGAGGAGTTTTTTGTGCAAAATGAACTAAATCAACATTTTCGAGAAGGTTTAATGATGCTCGAGAGATATTGTTCGCCAGATTGTAAATTCTGCGTGTTCGGCATCGCGATCGTCACAAAAAGTCGTTATCGCGCGCGCGAAAACGTACATTGAGCGCGCGAAAAAGATAAAAAGTGTAAATCCGCGTTGTCGCGCAGTGCGGACTTGCCCAAAGTCCGCGAGCTGAACGCCCAGGGTTACCTACTGGCTGAAAAGGCCTATTTATTTAACAAACACCCAAAAAAATAAAATACGCCCCAAAAGCCACATTTTGCAAATCAATCCAATGCCATCCATGGCCTAAATTATGTTACAATTCAACAGACAACACAGAAACAGTTTTTATGCACCCATGAGGATGACTACCTCCGGGCCTACTGGCACACTAGGCCGCAAGCTTGGAGGCCTATGGCAAAAGCACAGTGGCTGTTCACACAAAATGGCCGCCAACACATGGCCAGGCCACCCAGAACAACAAGAAAAGGAACACAAGACAGACAATGCAGGCCTATGGCAAAAGCACAATGCCTGGCTTTACAAAATGGCCGCCACCCACATGGCCAGGCCACCCAAAATAACAAAAAAGTGAAGACAAAGGACAGGACCAGGCAGTTGGAGACTCTGGGCAACTTGCTACCTCTTGGAAAAAATTGTAAAACAAAAAAAAATGACTCCTTGCTCACCAAACTACATCTAAATGACAACCTGAGGAGTTTTTTGTGCAAAATGAACTAAATCAACATTTTCGAGAAGGTTTAATGATGCTCGAGAGATATTGTTCGCCAGATTGTAAATTCTGCGTGTTCGGCATCGCGATCGTCACAAAATGTCGTTATCGCGCGAGCGAAAACGTACATTGAGCGCGCGAAGAAGATAAAAGTGTAAGTCCGCGTTGTCGCGCAGTGCGGACTTGCCCAAAGTCCGCGAGCTGAACACCCAGGGTTACCTACTGGCTGAAAAGGCCTATTTATTTAACAAACACCCAAAAAAATAAAATACGCCCCAAAAGCCACATTTTGCAAATCAATCCAATGCCATCCATGGCCTAAATTATGTTACAATTCTACAGACAACACAGAAACAGTTTTTATGCACCCATGAGGATGACTACCTCCGGGCCTACTGGCACACTAGGCCGCAAGCTTGGAGGCCTATGGCAAAAGCACAGTGGCTGTTCACACAAAATGGCCGCCAACACATGGCCAGGCCACCCAGAACAACAAGAAAAGGAACACAAGACAGACAATGCAGGCCTATGGCAAAAGCACAATGCCTGGCTTTACAAAATGGCCGCCACCCACATGGCCAGACCACCCAAAATAACAAAAAAGTGAAGACAAAGGACAGGACCAGGCAGTTGGAGACTCTGGGCAACTTGCTACCTCTTGGAAAAAATTGTAAAACAAAAAAAAAATGACTCCTTGATCACCAAACTACATCTAAATGACAACCTGAGGAGTTTTTTGTGCAAAATGAACTAAATCAACATTTTCGAGAAGGTTTAATGATGCTCGAGAGATATTGTTCGCCAGATTGTAAATTCTGCGTGTTCGGCATCGCGATCGTCACAAAATGTCGTTATCGCGGCGCGAAAACGTACATTGAGCGCGCGAAGAAGATAAAAAGTGTAAGTCCGCGTTGTCGCGCAGTGCGGACTTGCCCAAAGTCCGCGAGCTGAACGCCCAGGGTTACCTACTGGCTGAAAAGGCCTATTTATTTAACAAACACCCAAAAATATAAAATACCACCCCAAAACCCACATTTTGCAAATCAATCCAATGCCATCCATGGATGCCCGGCCTACATGATGTTTAAACTTTAAATTCAACAGACACCACAGAAACATGCACCCATGGGTACCTCTGGCTCTAGTCCGGGCCTACTGGCTGAAATTCCAATCAAAGAAAAACAACTAGGCCCCTGCCGAAACTACAGGCCACAACAATACATTTTAAAAACTATGGAAATCCCACAAAAAAATGTAGGTACAAACAAGCCCCAATCAAACAAACAAGTACACCAATTCTCCAACTTACTTGTAAAATCTCAAATCCAAGAGGCCTCAAATCCAATCCAATGATATGATGCAGCAGACAGACACAAAAAGTGATCCTTCCAGCTCCAAATCCAAATGAAAGTGAACAGCACATGGACAAAGCACTGGGAGGAGCCTGCTGGACAGGAACAGGAAGTTTGAGAATCAGGGGCACTTCCTTCCTCTTGGAAAAAAAGAAAAAGGACTCCTTGCTCACCAAACTACATCTCTAAATGACAACCTGAGGAGTTTTTTGTGCAAAATGAACTAATTCATCATTTTCGAGAAGGTTTTATGATGCTCGAGATATATTCTTCGCCAGATTGTAGTTTCTTCGTGTTCGGGATCGCGATCTTACCAACACTGCCGCCGGAAGTCAGATCGCGCGTCCGAATGACGTGTTCGCGTTCGCACACTCTCGCGGGATCGTGCGGCCGGATTCCAAATCTCGTGGCGCCCGCGAACGGATAGGAAGTCGCGTCGGCGAATGCAGAATCACGGTAGGTCGTTACCGCGCGCGCGAGAACGTATATTGAGCGCGCGAAGAAGAAAAACAGCTACGCTACGCCGCAAATTGCATAGTGCACGGTAACTTCGCGTTCTACGCGAATCGCGAAGTTACCGAAACTTCGCAAATTCCGCGAGCGTAGCGTAGTTCACCGCCCAGGGTTAGTTTTTAAGCAATATAGTGGTTTTGAGAATATTGGAGACAAAGGTATGGGTCATTTTGTGTATAGATTTGTGTATGGATTGAGACCTGAGATTAGCCAGATGATACAGCAACACATGTTGTGTTGGCAGGCTAAAACGATAGATGAGATTTTGAGATATGTGAAGTATTGCAGTGATGACATTGAGTCGCGCCATCGCAAATTAAAAGAAAAGATGCTGTGGGCGCAAATATTGATTGATTGGTTGATTGAGAGCAGCAGGAAACCCAGTTGAATTCACAATCTATAAACCAAATGGGAGGAGTTAGTCAGAATGCTCAAAGACCTAGTGGAGGTAGAGGTAGGGGGCAAATGAGCAGGGAAGAAGCAAAAAATAAATTTCCTTGTCATGCTTGCGGAAAGTATGGACACTGGAAGAATGAGTGTAGATCAGTGCAGAGTACTAATGGAGGAAATCAAATTTTAATCACACAGGTGCAGAGTGAGGTAGGTGTGCAACAACCACCTCAGCAGCAGGCAGTTACTGCCCAGTATCAGGTCCCTCAACCACCTTTGCCACACAATGTAAATGCTCAAAGATACAGTGCGGATACAGGGTTCCACGGAGGAGACCAGGTTGGTAAAAATACTAACACAAATGTGATTCCCCAATTTTGGATGCAATGTGATGGAAGTGATGTTGAGTCGAATCAATGACGGTGTCTGAGGGGGGAGGAAGAGTGCGTGCTTGGTGCTACTCTAGAGGTAGATCAGACAGATCCATTTGTTGATGGAAAAGTGGAAGGTAATGATATCACCTTTCTTGTGGACACTGGTGCTACCCGTTCTACTGTGAGAGCAGCAAAAATTTCAAACCTACCCCTCTCGGGAGAAACTATCCAAGTAGTAGGAGTCTCTAATAAACAGATTAGTACCCCAGTTACTAAACCAATTGAAGTGCATATTGGTCCATTTAAAGATATGCATCGGTTCGTAGTGTGTGACTCAAGTCCAGTGAACTTGTTAGGAAGAAATTTGTTGTGCAAGATGAATTGCACTATTTACTGCACACCGGATGGTATTGCATTCCAGACACCTGATGAGGATGTCGCTTTTAAAATGGTGCTAGCAAAGCAAGGAACAGAAGTGAATGAGTTATTTTCGCTTCTTACAGATAAAAGTGTGCCGGAAGAATTGATGAAGGTGGTGAATTCAGATGTATGGGATTTCACAGGACAGGAGATTGGATTAATGAAAAAAGTAGACCCGATTAGAATTACAGTGAAAGATGGTGTTGACTATCCAAATACACCACAGTATAAAATGAAGCCAGAAGTAATAGCAGGAATAGCTCCTGTAATTGATCAAATGATTGAACAAGGAATTTTAAAGGAGATAATGAGCAGTCCTTGTAATTCACCTATTATGGGATTGAAAAAGCCAAATGGAACCTATAGAATAGTGCAAGATTTGAGAAAGGTGAACAAAATCGTTGTGCCTTGTTGCCCAGTTGTGCCAAACCCAGCAGTGATTCTTTATCAAATTCCACATGATGCGGAATGGTATACAGTGATTGACTTGTGTCATGCATTCTTTTCGATTCCCTTGCATCCAGATAGCCAGTATTTGTTTGCTTTTTGGTTTGGAGACTGTGTTTTGGCATGGTGCCGAGTTCCTCAAGGGTATACTGAGAGTCATTCAATTTTTAACCAGATTTTGAAAAAGTGAATAGAAGATTTGAAAATGTCTAAAGGGTCAGTTCTGGTTCAGTACATTGATGACCTACTGGTGGCATCAAAGACTCGAGAAGCCTGTGTTGCAGACACTGTTGCTTTACTGAACCATTTGGCAGAAGGTGGACATAAAGTGTCCCCTACAAAATTACAGTTCTGTCAGAGAGAAGTCCAATACTTAGGTCACAAGATTGAGAAGGGAGTTAGAAAGGTGACATCAGAGCGTATTCGAGTGATCAAGGACATGAAACCACCGACCACACAAAGAGAAGTGCGAATGTTTTTGGGAGTGGTTGGATATTGTAGACAGTGGATCAGTGGGTTTTCACTGATGGCAAAACCTCTACAGAGGTTGACAAGAAATGATGTGAAAGACCCAATTAAATTGGATGAAGAAAGCATGGAAGCGTTTGTTAAATTGAAAAACAGCTTGTGCCAGGCACTGGCTTTGGGAATGCCTGATATTCAAAAGATTTTGCATTGTATTGCAGTGAAAGGGATGGGTGTGCGCTTGCAGTGTTGGCTCAGAGACATGGAATGGCGAGACGACCTGTGGCATATTTTTCTGCTACATTAGATTCAGTGCAAATCCAAAGGGGATGATGGACGGAGTGTTGAACATTGCAAGCACTCACCCCCAGTCAACTGATCTGGGTTTAATCCATCATCATTCTTTAGCTCACTCCGCCACCCCAGTTCAGACATGGCCATATGCAAATCAGTCTGACCCTGTGCCTCATGGGAACAGTCCAGCCCGAACTGCCAAGCCATGTCTTCCCTGGACCGGAAACAAGCATCCTGGGACCGGTTTCTGGCTAACAGCCGTCATCAGCCAGGCTAGCTTGAATCCAGTGGCAAAGTGAGCAAGGGACCCACGTCTGGGCATACCCTGCCAACTTAGGGCGAACAAAGCAAATCCAAAAGGGATGATGGACGGAGTGTTGAACATTGCAAGCACTCACCCCCAGTCAACTGATCTGGGTTTAATCCATCATCATTCTTTAGCTCACTCCGCCACCCCAGTTCAGACATGGCCATATGCAAATCAGTCTGACCCTGTGCCTCATGGGAACAGTCCAGCCCGAACTGCCAAGCCATGTCTTCCCTGGACCGGAAACAAGCATCCTGGGACCGGTTTCTGGCTAACAGCCGTCATCAGCCAGGCTAGCTTGAATCCAGTGGCAAAGTGAGCAAGGGACCCACGTCTGGGCATACCCTGCCAACTTAGGGCGAACAAAGCAAATCCAAAGGGGATGATGGACGGAGTGTTGAACATTGCAAGCACTCACCCCCAGTCAACTGATCTGGGTTTAATCCATCATCATTCTTTAGCTCACTCCGCCACCCCAGTTCAGACATGGCCATATGCAAATCAGTCTGTCCCTGTGCCTCATGGGAACAGTCCAGCCCGAACTGCCAAGCCATGTCTTCCCTGGACCGGAAACAAGCATCCTGGGACCGGTTTCTGGCTAACAGCCGTCATCAGCCAGGCTAGCTTGAATCCAGTGGCAAAGTGAGCAAGGGACCCACGTCTGGGCATACCCTCAGTTGACTGGGGGTGAGTGCTTGCAATGTTCAACACTCTGTCCATCATCCCCTTTGGTTTTGCTATGTTCGCCCTAAGTTGGCAGGGTATGCCCAGACGTGGGTCCCTTGCTCACTTTGCCACTGGATTCAAGATAGCCTGGCTGATGACGGCTGTAAGCCAGAAACCGGTCCCAGGATGCTTGTTTCCGGTCCAGGGAAGACATGGCTTGGCAGTTCGGGCTGGACTGTTCCCATGAGGCACAGGGTCAGACTGATTTGCATATGGCCATGTCTGAACCGGGGTGGCGGAGTGAGCTAAAGAATGATGATGGATTAAACCCAGATCAGTTGACTGGGGGTGAGTGCTTGCAATGTTCAACACTCCGTCCATCATCCCCTTTGGTTTTGCTACATTAGATTCAGTAGCTGCCGCATTACCTGGATGTGTGAAAGCAGTAGCTGCTACTTGTGTGAGTCTGGAGCAGAGTGAAGGAATCATAATGGGACATCCTGTGAGAGTGTATGTGCCACATTCAGTTGAAATCCTTTTAACAAGAACAAGAACACAGCATCTTACCTATAGTCGCCTGACTAGGTATGAGAGAGTGATTTTGGGTGCAGAAAATGTGACAATAGTGAGATGTACAAATGTGAATCCTTCTACTTTATTGCCAAATGCATGGGATGAAGAAGTGAGGGATGAAGCAGAACATGATTGTTTGAATGTGACTGAATTTTGCACCAAGCCCCGTCCCGATATTAAAGATGTTCCTCTTGAAGAATCTGATTGTGTGATGCTTGTTGATGGTTCCTATTTACAAACTGAAACAGGTGTGTTGAGTTTTGCCTATGCTGTCTGTACTGTAGCAGCAATCCTGGAAGCATCCTGCCTAAAAGGGGTAAAATCTGCACAAGTGGTCGAATTGGTAGCTCTGATTCGAGCCTGTAAATTGGGAAAAAGTCAGAAAGTGACTAAAATCACTGATAGTCAATATGGTTTTGGCATTGTGCATGATTTCGGAGAACTATGGATGCAGAGGGGATTCCTGACCTCTTCAGGGTCCCCCATCAGGAATAGTCAATTTGTAAAAGAGTTGCTTGAAGCATTACAATTGCCAAAATGAATTGCAGTGGTTAAATGTGCCGCACATAAGTCAGGAGATGATTATGTGACTCAAGGCAACAGATTTGCTGACCAAGTAGCACAATATTGTGCAAAGAATCAGGCTTCCATAAATCGGGGAAAGCAAAGAGAAAATACAGTTTGTCAACTTATGTTTACTAACACTATTGAAACTTGGGATGAAGTGAGACAATTGCAGGAAGAGGCAGGTGAAGAAGAAAGACAGGAATGGGAAAAAGCAGGGTGTAGGAGACGGGAAGACGATGATGTTTGGGTATACATTGATGGGAGACCAGTCATGCCAGATAGTTTACTTTCTCATATGGCAAGGATGTATCATGGAATGACACATATTGGCCGAGATGCCATGGTCAGATCATTCAAACAAACGTGGTTTAATACAAAATTGAGGACTATTGCAGAGAGTCTTTGTCAAAGATGCCTGACGTGCCAACAGCAAAACCCAGGAAGAAAGACAGTGGTGAGGCTGGGAACGATAGGGAGGGCAGGAGGTCCTTTTACCAGACTACAGCTTGATTTTATCGAGTTGCCCCGTGTAATAAGCTCAAGTATGTATTAGTAATTGTGTGTTTGTTTTCTCGTTGGGTAGAAGCTTATCCCACAAGGAGGAATGACAGCCTAAATGTGGCAAAACGTTTGTTGAGGGAATACATTCCTAGATATGGTTTTCCAGTCACTATGGAGACAGATAGAGGAACACACTTCACTAGTGAAACAATCAAAATGATATGTGAGGCATTGAACATTCAACCAAAACTTCATTGTGCCTATCGTCAAGAGGCTTCTGGAATAGTAGAGCAGATAAATGGCACAATCAAAAACAGGTTAGGTAAAGTGTGTAAATCCACAGCACTGAATTCGCCTGATGCTTTACCCCTAGTTTTGATGAGTCTCAGAAGCATTCCTGACAAAAAGACAGGATTGAGTCCGCATGAGATCTTGATGGGAAGAGCAATGAGGCAAGCATTTATACCTGCCAACAAATTGATAAATATATCTGATGATCTCATCCTTGACTATTGCAAAGGATTGGCTGATGTAGTACGTTCTGTGTTTCATCAGGTTGGAGCAGACGCAACCACAACACAGCAGACTCAAGCCCATGACCTAAGCCCTGGTGAGTGGGTTCACGTGAAAAGGCATAGAAGAAAAACTTGCCTGGAGCCCCGCTGGGAAGGACCATATTAGGTCATATTGGTGATGACTACAGCAGTAAAGTATGCTGGTTTACCAAATTGGATCCATGCCATTCACACTCAGCGAGTCCCAAGTCCACTTGAACCATGAGTAGAGCGGCATCTGGAGATCTCAAGCCTGAGTTCGGAATCAGAAACTGAAGTACAAGAAATTGGTGAGTTTAAAGCAATAGACTCTGAAACTGGTGAGCTTAAAGAAAAGAACTCTGAAGAGCGGCTTGATGATGAATTGCTTAGCACAAGTCAAGTAAAGTGGGCACCAGCTACTGGGACTGAAGAAACTGTTGTTGAACAAGAAGAAAGACAAATCTTAGGTGAAGAGGGAAAGTGTAGAGAGGAAGTAGGTGAAAGAAATACAGAAGAAGAAAAAGAAAAAGGAGAAGAAAGCAAACTTAGAGTAGGTACAAAGAAACGAAGGTACGAATTGAACAAAGAGGAAGAAGTAGTTCAACCAAAGAGAGCAGAGTGGAGTTAAAAGACTGAAATATAGGGTGGTGAAAGGAAGACCAGGAAATAGGTCAGAACAAATAAGCGAAATTTCAGATCAGTTAGAACAGGGAGAGTCAGATGACGAATCAGTGCTGCGACCAAAGAGAGTGAGAAAACCAAACAAAAAGTTCAAGTCACCTAACTGGATTTATATAGTGTTGGAAGAAATTGAAGAAGAAGATTTAAACAAAAAAGGAAACAGCACTGACAACGAGCAAGAAGAAAAAAGTGACCTAAATCCACCTTAAGAGACTGTAAACAAACTAAGGGGTCATGTTAGCAACTGAAGACATTTTCTGAAGATTCAGAAGACGTCCTGCAAAATTGGATTAAGTTAAAATAAAAGAAGGGGTAAAGAAGAAAGCTTTTGAAGTGTGGGATCACACTACGTTTTTATTTTTAATTTTTGTAGAATATATTTGAAATAGATTTAGAAAATCCATTTAGAACTTTATAAGGATTAATATTACTATGGCAGATCAAGTAACAAGACCTAGGTGTAGTTTTATGCGTAGGTGTTATAAAGCTTGCTTGTGTCTATTTTGTATATTGATAGTATTCTGGATAATATTAACAATTATAATACCTTTACATGTGATTAAAGAAGATACACCTCGTCCTAACAATTTAACAGGTCCAAAGGTAGACACTGATATTAAGCAAATTCCTATTACTCACTTGAATCAAATAGATGCTAGTAGTTTACATCACAATAGATCAGTTACTAATTTTTCCCTGAATGTTTTCACTAAATTACTCTACGAATATGTGGAAACAATGGATGTGAGTGACCGTTATGTCTGTATAAAGTTAAATTTGTCTGTTTCAGAAGGTGTTACTTACCATCACCTTCTTTTGACTTATGGTGTAACATGTAGTGTTTTATCAAGTCTGTTGTATAGAACAGGTAAACTAGATTATTATTATTCCAATGTAGATACAATATTTTTAAAAGCCCCTGTAGTACCTGAGCTGAATAAGATAGCCCCTGCACATGTCATGGGAGATTTTTTCTTGACAACCAAGCCTATAGATATAGAATACGCTAGTAAGAATAATTTAACATGCAAATTAAGGAAGCAAGAGAAGATCTTTTTGGAGATGGTAGAAGAAAGAAGGGCTAAGTTTCAGAAACAAGCTGTTGGAGAGAAATTACAGACACCACCTTGGGATTTCAGAGAAGGCAACTATGACAAAGGAGAGACTTATGCTGCAATGGCTTTGGATTGGTCACAGAAGGGAAAATTATGCTTACGTAGGTAAAGGACTAATTATAACAATTACTTCATAGGTTCCAGTGAATGTGAAGATACCTACAAAATTATTGGAGGTTGGGGATTAAAGGGAGGAACTGATCCTGTTTTGCCAGGCATATATTATGTCTGTGGGAGGAAAGCCTATTATCGGCTACCAGATCACTGGTATGGAACTTATTACCTTGGGATTGTCTTTCCAAAGGTCTACCATGTAGACAAAAGCACAAATGGAATCCATGAAGTAAAGCAAGGCCTAAAACGTGTAAAAAGAGAAAGTTTTTCAGAAATTGTAGGTGATATATTAGGAGCATTGATATCTGGAGTTGGAGTTACACTGAATGCATATAAAATTCGACAATTGTCCACAGTGGTTGATCGTTTATCAACGGATACTGCTGGAGGATTTCTGATGATTAATACTGAAATGATTGCTATGAGATATATGGTTATGCAAAATCGACTTGCCCTTGATATATTATTGGCAAAAGAGGGAGGAGTCTGTGGAATGCTGAACGTTCAACATTGTTGCACCTACATTCCAGACAAAAGCAGGAATCTGGAAGGATACATTCTGAATATCACTGATTTGCATAAGAAAGTAACACAACTAGAGGTTGACGGTGTCTGGGAGAGACTAAGTAAGAGTTTTTCTACTATAAGCAATTGGTTTTCTTCTATAGGTAGTTCTTTGTTAGGGAAAATAATAGTACCAATAGTTTCTGTAGCTGTTATGATATTAATAATACGAATTACTTATATTTGTGTAAAGAGAAGACGCAAAGAAAAGAAAGAAAGGAAATTAATTAAAGAAAGTAAAGAAAGGAAAAGAGAGATAGACGAGATGGAATTGGAGGATTTTAAAGCAAGATTGTATGTAAAATGTAAGGAGCAGGGGCCAGAAGACAAAATAACAGCTATATAACTTGGTAAACCGTATGTTTAGGATTTTTATGATGGTAAACCATCAAAGGGGGGATTGATGGAGTGAGGTTTCTAAAAATACATCCTCATGAAATTAAGAAACCCCATAATAATGTATTGACTGCATGAACTAACCAACCCTGAATGCATACATTCACACAAGTGGCAAAAGCATTTTACATAATATACTAAATCATGTTGGCATGAGTACGTATTAACTGTTTGCGCTTTGAAAAATCATACTAATGCATGTTTATGCTATGTTGCACAATGCACATTTTGCATGTCGTGCACAAATAACAAGAAGTTGCTTTAAATTAATAAGCTTTTGCTAGGAATTAATTAATACAGGGTATTAGTATGGTGGGAGGCACTGTTCCCAATAAGGTGCGCGCGCGCGTGCGCGCGCACCTCTCTTCCCGTGAGCGCGCACTCCCGTGTGTGGAGCGCGCACACACGCAGGACATCTAGCGAGAGAGTTCGTGCCGCCGCTTTAAAAAGCGAGCGGCGCGAAAAACAGGCACTTCCTGCGGTTTTGCCAGCGTGAGTCAGGAGTGCAGGTAAGGCTGGCTTGGGGCTTGAGGCACTTGCTGTATTTTGCGGTGCGGGGCAGATTGTGGGCTTTGTTTAAGTATTCATGTTAATCACAGCTCGTGAAGGAGCTGTGATTAACATGAATACTTAAACAAAAGCCCACAATCTCTCTCGCAGCCGCGCTTTACTAACAAAGAGTAGAGCAAGTTTAAAACACAGCGTGTACTTTCAGAAAGTACACGCTGTGTTTTTAAACTTGCTCTACTCTTTGTTAGTAAAGCCATAGCTGCCAAGGTTTCAGGTTGCCTATGTGACATTTTCATAATTTCAGTGAAATTATGAGTGACATTCAATGACTATGAGTGACACATTCTCAGGAGCAAAATCGAGCAATGAAGACGAAGGAAACATCAGAAATTGCACCCATTTGAATGGTAGATTGTGAATTTTTAAACCTAGCTTTGAGGGGACAGCATGTTTTTTCATAGTTGCCAAGGTTTCAGAGAGCTAGGTGTGACATTTTCATAATTTCAGTGCAATTATGAGTGACATTTCAAGGACTATGAGTGACACTTTCTCGTGCGCAAAATCAAGTATCAAAGACTAGGGAAACATGTAAATATATGAAATTACACGTATTTGAGCAATAAGAAGCTCTAAGATCTTGCCCCAAGAATAAATTGTCCTACACAGAATCTGGAAACCTCCGTGAGTCATGGTCTGTCTCTCCATTTATCAATATTGTGTGATCCTTGTCAAATCACCCGATCTTCATGTACTCAGCTCCGTTACCTACAAAATAGGATTGCTTGGAAACAGGTGCCTGCCCGTATTAGATGCTGTGTAAAAAGCAAACACCCACCCTCGCTTAGGGATTATTATTTCTGAAACGCTTCTTTCTAGAGCCGCTTCTGGGGTACCGTATGCTTGAAATTGTTTCAAAGGGGCTACAGGGGAAACATGTTTTCTAAGAGTGACTATCTCACCAGATACCAAGATGTATTTTCCGTGAGCTATTTCAGGACTGACCAGTGTTTTACCTCAGTCCAAAAGAGTATAAAAAATAGCACAGGGTAGAAGAACTTCAGCTATTAATACGACTGGCACTGCAGCAGCTGATCGCGTGCTGCCACTAAAAAGCAAATTTAATTAACACACTCGGCCGCACTCAGTTGTGAGGCTGCAAGCCACAGCAATTGGTCCAGTCCAGGCCGCTGCAAAGTCACTCCCTCCCTCAGCAATTCGCGGCGGGGTGACGGTCACGGAGTGCAGTGTACCTTCCATTGCCAGTGAGAGAGGCCCCAACACAACATCATCCATGACAGTAAGTTACAACACTCACAAATGACAGTCAGGTCTCGTGAGCACTGCAGCCTCCCACTCCAACTGCAGGCAGCGCTGCCAAATTTAACACATCTCTGACGCACTGTGTACTGTCACATGGGGAGGGTGGTCTACTTACTTGTTGTTCACTCTACTGTCTACTTGACTCGGACCCCAGGCTTGTTCCGTTGATCGGCTCGGCAATTTCAGCCGGAAGCGTGATTGGCACGTCGCCGGACGGTGACTTGCACTGCAACAAGGCTGCTGGGTGCTCATGCCACGAGTGAGCTACCCCCACGGCAATCTGCCTTATTCTTCGGTCCAGGCTGCTGCTGTCCTCACAGAGACCTGGACACCTGACAGTGACGGTCAGTCATGGCTCCGTACCCGTCACTGCACAATTCTCTCTGCGGCCGGCTCAGAAATTTTAAGTGAATGCTGCGGCGGCCTTTATTATAATGGCCTACAACACAGTGTGGCCGGGCCATCATGTGCGAGCAACAGCGCTGCCTGCCCCTTAATTATTTACGGCTGACTTGGTGCCTTTCTGAACAATAAACTCCCCGCTCTCGGAGCCAGCAGGATGTGACATTCCCCTGCGGAGCCCTAGCTATTCATTGGGCAACGGACTTGACGTCAGGCAGGCTGACTCAGAGACGCGCGGCACCGCGGCCGCGGGTGATACATTGTAGCAGAGAGCCTGGGACTGGCAGGCCATAGCTTAGATGGGATCACTGCCTCAAGAACACGGAAGCAGCGCACCGGCGCAGGCAGACCACAGGCAGTGCCTGCAGCCAGCTGCCACACTCACGTTTGCAGCCATCATGTACACCTGAGACTGCCATTATGCATTATGCGTGACAATGCATTTCAGTGCGGTGATGCGGAGCACCACACTGAAATGCGTTAGTGTCACGTCTGATGCGTGATACTTGGCAGGACTGCTTTTTTATTTCAGAGCAGGGTCAGGATTTTCTACATCTGTTTCAATGTCTAGTGCATTCACAGTTAAGCATTACTCTACCTGTTTGGACCAGATTAATTAGGGAGATTGGTACACTACCTCACAGCTTATTTTGCCCCATGCATGCTGTATTTCTTCTAGTGTTCAACTTTTTTATATCTGCATACCGGAACAACCTCGGATCTCAGTCGACCAGATCTCACTTTCTAATAACTATAAGTAGGTAATTACAGCTCCTTTAGGCCCTGTAACGGAAAGCGATGGTGCTAACTGGGAATACATGTTCTGATCCTTTAGGAGAATCTCCATCATCGACTGCTTTGTTTAAACCAGAATCCCATTTTAGCACTAGCTGTAATAAAACAATGCAGGATCGACAATTTTAATCTCGAATGTCTCTTTATTTAGGCAGAATTTACAAGTGATGTTGCGCACTGCATTATAGCGCTAAATTTTGGCACTTAATCTAAAAAAGTGATCAGAAATCAAACATGGAATACGTACCTCCTCTCACCGTGACTGGACACAGCCCCCAGCGAACACCACCCCACACACAAGCATGGGAAGGCAGCACGTGCCGAGGAGGACACTCCTTTTCCTTTAATTTAATTCCGGCAGCAGCAATTCTAGGTGGCCCAGGCTGGCTGCAGTAGGAATTTGAAATTGAAAACATCCTGCCTGCGCCGACTGGAGCCTTTCAGTCCCTGTCTGTCCACACGACGCACCTGCTGAACTTCTTCCTTTAGCTGCACTGACACTGACTGACTGCCTGGCAATAGTAAACTTCGTTGTGTTTGCAGGCCACATCGCTGCACGCACGTGTGCACTATTACTGACCTTTTGGTGCCGGGGGAGGTAGCCAGGTCAGCCTGCGCAACGCAACACAAACAAAAGACAGTCCAATAACCAGCCCGGTCCCAGCAAAGCATAACAGCACTCGCATTGACTGCTCTGCGCCGCCTACAACCTCACAAAATATTCGACTCTACAAAGCATTAAAACAGGTAATACACTCAGCTTTTTAGTAAGCTGATTTGCTTGACAATCTTTTTACATGCGGTAATGTGACTTAAAATGTGTTAGTGTAACGCGAGATGTGTGACACTTGGCAGGGTTGTAAAGCGTGGCTGCGAGAGCAATTGTGGCCTTTTGTTTAAGTATTCATGTTAATCACAGCCCCTTCACGAGCTGTGATTAACATGAATACTTAAACAAAAGCCCACATGCCTTTGTAAATCTTTACTACTCACCTTTTTAATTTTGCGATATTCTTGTAAAATTTGATCATGGATAGTCTGGAAAAAAAATGTAAAAGCTTTTTTCAGCATAAACATGATAGGGCCACATTCTTTGACATCAATGTTTATGGAAAATGCGCCACGTTGGTGCAAATCTGCCTTTAGCCCCTTAACGTGGGTTGTATGTGTGGAAATGCACCGTCTTTTCAGTTTTTTTAAGCAAAAGTTTGGAGTGATATTTGGCGCTGCGCACAAGCGCAGTCTGGTTCCTGGCGCACATAGCCATGGCTGCAGCGCACAGAGACCCTACACTGCCGCACACAGAGGAAAAAAATTAGAGGGAACATTGGTGGGAGGTAACCATAATGGGATTTATTTCATGAATTAATACTCTTTTGTGTTTATTTGCTTTAGTACGAGATTGGGCCTGCATGAAAATGGTCTCTTGTCCGAGCGAGCATGTGGTTGTCTTGGTTGATACAATGAACGCATGCGGGAGATTGTACGAGCAGCAGAGTGTACCAGCTGATGTAATCCATGTGAAGGCCATGTTGACCTGTGTCCTATTGTTTATGTGCCAAGACGCGACAGCGACTGTGGGAACAGCCATCACTACGTGCAATTTGAATGTGAAGCGGATATCATAATGTACAATTGTAGATAAATGTATAACTATGAATGTTAGTGGTATACGAATGTAATGGTCTTAAATCCTTCCTTTGTTAAAACCGGTATAGGATGGATTTGTGAGGAGAACTAGATGAGGCGACCCTAGTATGATTTACGACAACCAATCACAGACCGAGTTTCTACTGATACTGCAACATTGTAAGATACGGAGCTAGACAGTAGGGTATAATTGATATCCCAATTGGGGTGTAGCAAGCCAGCAAGTCAGATAGACAGGCCGTCAGTCTGTCAGTCGGTGCAGTCCGGTGTGGCCGATCAGAGAGAAGAGACGATTAGAACGCAGATGATCTGAATGCACAGAACATAGAGAGAGAAGCGCGCCAAGAGAGAGAGAGCAGACCAACACTGAGCCAGAGAAACCTTAGGTACGAGAACGTTGCGGGAGTGCTTGGGAGGAGACTGCGTCTGAGGAGAACTAGATTAAGGTAGATTGAATTGGGAGATTATTTTGTTTGTCATTCTATGGCAAACTTTAGCTGCATCTGTCCTGTTAACTTTGCCCTCTGAGCCTATCTCTGAGGACCCTTGCCACAACCTCGGCCAAGGAAGTGGTTTTCCTGATTCTTTGGTGGATATCACCCTCCTTAAATGCTTTTATTTGCAATATTTCTGCAAGTGTTTATGCCGTACCTTCTCTTCCGTATTCCTATGCACGCTTTGATGTTGATTCAAATGATTCATTTTGATTGCATTGCTTGATAATTTGTTCTTTTATATGTAATCTTGTGTGTACACTGACAATCTAAAAATACGAGCATTTAATAGTTAATAAGATAGAATTTTAACCAAATAAATGACTCTGTGGTTATTTAGTTAAGTATTAAAATGTTTAGTTAAACATAGTCACCATCAACTCTTCAACTAATGGTCCATCGACCAGAAGAAGAAGACAGTTGAAATTACGAATAGGTAGGGATTTATATAAATGTGTATATTTTTAGAAACCTGTGCTGTATACTTTTTAGGATCTGTGTGATCGTAATAAAGTTGTTGTTGATGATGATGATAAATGTTCTTAATGTGAAGTATAGTACTGTACGTAATAAACTGACAAATTAAACCCCCCAAATCCAGCACCCGCCTTCAGGGATCATTTATGAGTAATGTGTGATGGGCCCCGTTGTTTGATGAACAATTTATGCGTGAAGAGATTTCCCTGGTCCCTGGTTTTATGAATTAGGGGTTGCGCTGGATCAACATCAATCATAACTTTAGGATATAAATCTGTAGTAAGAAGGTCAGACAAAAATCACTAACCAGCATTGCACAGAATTCCCAAAATACTGCTGTATAGGCCTCCCCAGAAATCACTGTACATGCCTCATCAGAGATACAGTGCACCTGCGCTTCTCTCTCCTGTCATGTGGTCAATTACTTCAGCCTGCAGGGCACAGGCTTTGTGGTAACTGCAGGGGGAGCTGCAGTGACGGGACCTCCAGCGAGGGTTTCCCTCCTGTCCTGCGGCGTGTTTCCAATCCCTCAAGGCCCCTGCGGTGTGTGCACTACAAAAGAGACAAAGAAAGGAGGGGTGAGACCTCACCCGGTCCTTCCCCCCGCTACCTCGGAATCCCGGCAGCTGCCCACGTTTAGGCGGTGCTGCTGTCCCTCAAGCCCCCAAGGACATGCGCACAAGGAGAGTAGGCACCCGCACTGCCCACGTGGATGGGGACACCTCCCTTAGCCAAAGGACTGGCTGCCCGCGACCTTGCGGTGCAGCGACTGCACCGGGATCTCTTTCCGGCGGTCAGAGCCCTGATGTCGGCGACTTCCTCTTCCCGGCCAGGAAGGGTGGGCGTGGGCTTCCTTGACGGCCCCACCTCACAGTAAGTTCCTCTGCTTTTCCTGCAAGTTCTGTCTTGGCTCCCTTTGCCGCCGCGCAGCCTTCCTGGATGACGCCGGGCCAGTGCTCCTCTCTGCCGGAGTGCTCCTCGAGCCGGGTACCGCACAGCACGAGGCCACTTCAGCAGAGCCCCTGCTGCATACTTCCTTAGGCCCACGTAGTGCAGCACTGCACGCGCTGTGAGGACAAGCACTGAGGTTTTTAGAACAGCGCTCAACACACGTTGATCCGGGAGCAGAGCCAGACACACTTCTCCCACATTTTGAAATGAAGTGCTCGCCATGCACTTCCTTCTTCCTGCAAACAGAAATCTACAAGGACAGTCCAGTCCTTTTCCTGCTCCAGGCAGGAGCAGTCACTGCAGGCCATCTTACCCCACACAAGTCAGGGGCAGCGCTCATCACACAGCTTCTCCAGCTCTCCTCCCAAGCAGGTTACTAGAGATCCAGCAAGTATCTTTTCTTTGAAGTCTTTGGTGTCCCTGAGACTTCTAGCAGGAGGCAAGCACCCACAAGCACTTGGGGATTCTTAACAAGCAGGATACCACAGCAGGGCAAAAAGAGTCAATCCTTTTCCTCCAACACAGACAGAAGCAGCAACTACAGCCCAACCCACTCCTTACACAGTAAAGGTAGCACTCCTCACACAGCTCTTCAGCTGTTCTTCTTGGCAGGGTCCTCTTGTTTCCTGAAGTAAACTAAAGTCCTGATGTTTAAGGTCCAATACTTATACCCCATTTTGTCATTGGTCTCTTTGTGGCAGAGTCTCTGAGCTCAGTCCAAACCAGTTCTGTCCTCCCTGGTCCAGCATGACCACAGGGGGTGGAGACAACATTGTTCAAAGGAGACACAGCCTATTCAGGTGCTAGCGAAACTCCTCCCACCACTCTAAATGCAGACCTGGTCTATTCAGCCCAGCGATGAGTTACCCAGGCAAGGCAGGACAAACCTCAACCCCCCTTGTGACTGTCTAGAGTGAATGCAAATCCCCAGCTCCTGTCACTCCAAAACCAGACGCTGAATACACAACAAGCAGAGGCACACAGAATGGTCAAGTGAGAAAATGCCCACTTTCTAAAACACAAGTTAAAAACCACCTTTACTAAAAGGTGTGTTAATAAATTCTGATTTCAGAGAGCCTAAACTTCTTTTCTCCATCTTGTCCCAATTGAAAGTTACACATGTAAAATCCTACAGTGCAGCTCCAATGATAGCCTATGGGGCAGACAGCCTTTCAATAGTGAAAAACGAAATACACAGTATTTTACTATCAGGACATGTCATACACACCAGTACATGTCCTACCTTTCACATACACTGCACCCTGCCCATGGGGGTATGTTGGGTCTACCTTAGGGGTGCCTTACATGTAAGAAAAGGGAAGGTTAGGGCCTGGCAAGTGGGTGCACTTGCCAGGTCAACATGGCAGTTTACAACTGTTCGTGCAGACACTGCAGTGGCAGGTGTGAGATACATTTACAGGGCTACTCATATGGGTGTCTCAACCAGTGCAGCACGCCCACTAGTAGCATTTGGTTTACAGGCCCTGGCACACTCAGTGCACTTTACTAGGGACTTACCAGTAAATCAAATATACCAATCATGGATAACCAATCATATTCACAATTTCAACAGTGAGCATGTGCACTTTAGCACTGATCAGAAGTGGTAAAGTGCCCAGAACCCTATAGCCAACAAAAACAGGGTCAGAAAAATAGGAGGCAAAAGGCAAAAGGTTTTGGGGATAAACCTTCCAAAAGGGCCAGGTCTAACAAACCCTGAGAGTGAAATCAAACCACCTCAGCGAAAGCAACCTTCAGAGCGTTAATCTTCAGAAAAGTCTTGGAAAACAAGCACTTGCAAAGCCAATAGGTTTTGCCTATGCAACATCAATTGGCTTTGTCGCTGTTTTTTGTAACCATGTTGTACAGCAATGAGGGCTGTTGTGCAACATGGCTTAAAGTAACAAGCATTGGCATAGCCAATAGGTCTCGCCTTTGGGACCTTATAAGTGTCTAGCCATGCAACAGTTGATGTTGGGATATTGTGCTGCATAACTAAATACTAATAAGGTCCCAAAAGCGAGACCTATTAAGTGAGATGAAAAAACTGGGGTGGGGGGTGTCTCTCAAAGGGGTGTGGCCAATGTAATTAAGGGCATGGCTTAAAAACACGTAAGCAAAAAATGTGTGCTTGGCATAGTGTGCCACGGGACTTGTATTTTGCTGTATCTGTCATTGCATCCTGATATGAATGGGGGCAGGGGGCACACTGTGTCAGCTGCAATCCTCGCTCTCATTGGTGGACACAGGCTGCCCATCTGATTGGTCTGCCTGCGGGAAGAAGATGTCATGCTTCAAATCAAAAGGAAACAAAGACCCTTCTTATCTTTTCATCGCCCATCGCACAGTGAGGATACTGCCTTGTCAACGTTAAACGTGCTGATTGTTACATTTACCGCAGGTTTACAAGCAAAGCTACATTTGTAGAGCAACGATTAATGACAGTGCCACGGAAATCAAAAGACAAACAACATTATACGTAGCATGTTGTCTGGATAAATGCTCTATCAAAAGATAGCGGCCATCTTTGTATGGGAACGCGATTCTTAAAGGTCTTTGTAGTCTCAATGTTGGGTGACCAGATTGCTGTCCTCCTTCCTTCTGATGTAGCAAGTCAACCCCGCCATATAATTTTGTCCTTTGCCGCATAATTCAAGTGGATTTAGCTAAAAAACAAATCAATAAAGCAGCATTGAACAGAATTGAGAAAAGCGATGGAAAGATTAAAAGAGACATAAAGACATCCAGAGGTAGGGTGGGGGGCAAGAAAGAGGGGGAGGACGATAAACAGAGGGAGAGAGAAAGGAGAGAGTGAGAGAGAGAGGGAGGAGAAATAGAGAGTGAGGGAGAGAGAAAAAGGGGAAGAGAGAGAGGAGAGGTAAGAGAGAGAGAGGGAGAGAAAGAGGGAGGGAAAGAGAGAAAGAAAGAGTGGAGAGATAAAAAGAGAGGGAGGGAGAGAAAGAGAGCGAGAGAGCGAGAGAAAGAGAGCAGGAGAGACAGAAAGAGAGAGGGAGGGAGAGAAAGAAAGAGAGAGAGGGGAGAGAGAAAGAAAGAGAGAGGGAGAGAGAAAGAAAGAGAGAGAGCGGGAGAGGTTGTCACGAGGCGTGTTTGAACTACTGGCACCCGAGTGAGGCGGGCGTGCACCGCCGCTTCAGCTGTCACTGGTGAGCGCTTTCAATCAATCATTCTAGGTATAAACAGGTCTGCTGACAGCATGCTACTTAGGAGGCAGACTTCATGCGAGGGAGTTTATCTCAAGGAAGTTCTCAGAACGGGGACGTTTTTAGGTGTGGGAGATTCCTAATTGCTATTGAGGATGTGCAGTTTATACGCAAAATATAACAAGAATACAACTGGCAATACACAGGCAATAAGTAATGCTAGAACGAACAATGAAATAGATTATCATGGTAGTTACTGCGGTTTGTGAAGCCCATTTCCGCCTGGAGCTATAAGGGCTGTCCGGAATGCCCACTTCCGCTTGGATCGCGCACACCCTTCAGGTGAAAGGAATGGCGTGTGCGGTATAATGGCCGGCGGAACTATCTGTGGCTCGGCAGTGCGTGCATGATGGGAGAACAGTCACAACATAGTTGGAATTTCAAAGGCAGGCCTTTTAAGAGAAGTAATGTTCAACGCGGATCATTTTTAAAGAAGGGAATGCTCTTGCTTTTTTTTTTAGATTCGGAATGCTCTTACACAGGGTCCGGTCTTAGGGAGGAAGTGTTTGTAAAATCTTAATATTTTGGGTGGGGAAACGCTTTAAGAACAGCTCTTTTTAAATTAGCATTGTTCTTAAAATTGGCAATTTTTGATGGGAAATGTTCAGCCGAAGGTATAGGAGCATTTAAAATCAGCCCGCGTTAAGTCATTTAGGCTGCCTAAGGCTCGACCTAAACAAGCAGGGGCATGCGGAAAGCAAGCGCGGCCGTGAAAGAGCGATGCCCTTAATGAGCCATGACGAGAGAGGAAAGCCAGATGGCGCCTCTGCTCGTAACTGTGCGTGTAAACGCACGCTCTATGCCACCCAAAAAGCTGTGGTCAGCTTTTTAAAGCCCACTCACTAAATGTCTCGCCAGAGCAGCGCATGCGCTGGCTCAGGAGAGACCTGAAAAGGGAAAAGAAAAAAGGCTCTTTAAAAGTGAGCAGTGGAGGGAAAGAGACCAGCCAAGAGAGGTGGCAGAGAGACTGCTCCACGGCAGGGGCAAACAATGTGGGCGAGTTGGGACAAAGAAAGCCATCAAACAAAAAGCTAGCAAATGAGAGTGACATCAAGGCCAAACAATAGGCTGTAAGCCCACAATAGGTCTGTTTGGAACCAGACGACTTGCACTGCCTAGTGAGCTCGATCTAAAAAGCGTGTTACTCTATCTACTGAGTTGCACGTATTATGATGGACTATTAATAGCACTGGATACGTAGACGTATCGGAATCCATTCTATTCAACTCTAAAAAGGAAGGCACCAACTTTAAAGACTAATGCTTAATAACCCTACCGAATGTGATTTGGTCATGAATACAGTTTGACGGCTCTGCGAGACGATGGACACACAGGAGATGCCGATGGAGTGTGGGCCTGGAGACATCTTCAACAGTGATTGCTGCTACAGCATACCACACTTGAACTAGTTATGACCCTTTCCACCAGATATCATTTGAGTCTATGGCAGAGGGACCAAGTTTTAGTAGGTTCTTGCCCCCATCAGAAACTAAACTTAAGATCACAAGAGAAAACTGATTTTTTGCTCCATACTATACGGGACTAAGGTGGCAGGCAAGTCGAGAATCGGAGAGAGCCTGCACTTCCAGGCTCTGGCTCCAAGTGACAATGATTGGTTGATGGAAATTGGTCCACAATAGGGAGCATTGACCGTAAAGTCACAGATATCGAGGCAACTGCCAGGATGACAATACAGCTTTGTCAATTTAAAAAAAGATAACGCGATTTCTGCCATGAACAGACTGGAATGAGAAGCATTGGTAACTCTACACGTGCCTCAAACAGTCTTGGGGGTTTCCTCGCCTGAAGCAAGAGAACACCTCAAGGAAGTTGTGGGGCATTTCTTAAGATCAGGGAGTGGGGGAACAGACAGTACAGCTATGCTAGAGGTTCGTATGGTCTGGGACTGTTCTATCCGACGCGGGGACACCGCAACAGGAGGCAATAAGCAAAACATCCACAGTCCGACGTCTTTCCTAGACAGGGAGTAGAATATTAATCTTTTAGGAACTGAACAAAGCGACTCAAATTGCGCTGCACAGCATCACTTTGGTATTCAGCAAAACTACAGGTGCAATACGTAGGGAAGACCTACGCTTTTCCAGATCCCTAAGACCGAGGAACTTAATAAAGGCCAGAGTTTGCAGGTTTGGAGGGAGATAGTATATATGGCTGCTGGGTGATTCAGCCGGACCCATGGAATAAAGCTAGAATTACTGCGTGAATCCCAATGGTCAATGTTTCTAACTTCATTTTCCGTTAACTTTTGTTTGCATTTTAGGTTTCCTTTTGTAAGGAATAGCCATTAACGTCTTCGTATATACCGTTGCCTGCTATCAGACAATACAAAACAAAATTAAAATGCAAAACTAAAGTTCCATTTGATTTCTTCTACTGACCTCGACTTTCATAAAATGCTTTAAATAAATACCCAAACCTAACTGCCATGAGACCATACATGTGAGAGAAAAGGTGCGTCGAGCTACATTTGTTCCAGTTAGGCAATCTAAAACAATCGATTACGCAAATTTTTTATCGGGACATATCAAACTATAACTGGGAGCTCGAAAGGAAAATTTCACAATACAAGGAAATAAAGCCATGTTCTGATCTGGATTGAAGTCTTCGACTGCTGCCAGCCTGTGCACCTTTTAGGCCCTTTTCTAGTCATTGAAAAGGCACGTGATCAAAGCCTATTGGACCAAAGGGGCGACTGCGACAGAGCCGAATGTTATTTACTGCCGCTTTACTTCTCCGTTCTTTTACCCCCATATATTTGGGAGTTTACGTTCTTCCCCAAGATGAAAAATGTCACACGGCAAAGGGGTATATTTTAGGATGGAACGGGTACGTCTAGGGCCTTACTCAACCCCTCGAATGGACTAAATATGTTTAGGGCCGAACCCAACCCCTTCAGACTGGACTTGTTTTTAAAAATGTATTTAGTATTACACTGCATTTGTCTTCACACTGTTACGGCTCAGTAGAGCCGAAAAAAGTATTTTGAGGGTGTGGATGGTCCGTTACGTTTTAAGATTTAGGGGCCGATTCCGATTCGGGCCGGAAATCTCTCCGACCGAGCCGGACCCGGAGAGATATCCGACCGAATCGGACCCGTGCAGCCCGACCGAACGAGTACGATGCGCACGTATGCCATCGGACTCGAGTCGGTCAGACTCCCATTGAAGTCAATGGGAGCCTGTCGTACAACGCGTACGCGGGCTCCCATTGACTCAATGGGTGCGATGCGGACAAGGGCGCCCCCAACAGCGTGTACGCGGCGAAGCGATTCGCGCCGTACACGCACAGTAGGGGGGACCCATGGGTCCCCCCTGTGTGCGACTCGCGTGGCTACGCATACAGGGGGGTCCGACACGGACCCCCAAAGTACGGCTCCGATAGCTCTTTCGAGCCGGAGTGCGCGGCTCGGTCGGACTGCTCGCGGCGCGCATCGTACTTACCCGGCCGGGGAACGTCTCCAGTGCGCGGTGCGAGTCGTGTCCGTGCGAGTCGGTCGGTGCGGTTAGACCCGGGATCGAGTCGGTCGGAGCGGTCGGGACGCCCGGACGAGTCGGTCGGCGAATTTGCATCGTACTCGCTCGCCCGGATGCACATACGAATCGGTCGGGAAATAGGGCTCCGAATCGGATCCGGTTAAGCCGAATCCGATTCGGAGCCCTACCGGCCAAGATCGGCGCAACGTGGGTGGGGGGTAATTCCAAGACCTGGTATAAACCAGCACAAGCGCGCGCGGGAGCGTGCAGCAAGGCGCGATGATTGTGACCATATGGTGCCACCATATGGCGCTGCGCGCTCCCGCAAGGGAATCGCCAGACGTGCCCGCGTTGCCATTGCAAGCAATGCAACGCGTGCACGTTTTTGCCCCCAAAGCTGTGCCGATGGCTAAAGGTCTCTCCTACGCAGCGCATGCGCGCTGCGTAGGCGAGACCTAAAAAAGAAAAAAGCGCTGGGATGCGGTCAATGCTGGCTGCGTCATAGCGCTTTTGTGTTTTACTTGCCATGTTGGTCAGCAGCCCACGCTGCTGTGTAACATGTGTAAAAAAATATATATAAAGGCAAAGCCAAGAGATGTTACATAGGTGAAAATTATTGGCTTTGCCAATACTTGTTTGTGTAGGGGTTTGATAGGATGCCTATTATGGGGCCTGAATAAGGCCAGAGGGATGTGGCACAACACCAGGCATGGGAATCTCCTTTGCAGTGTAGGATAGTAGTGTAGCAGATATAAGGGTTTATTTTGGTGGTAAATAGTTGCAGGACAACAATCTGTTCTTTGAAAACAGTGACAGGTTACCAGGGATGGTGTCTGTTTTAGGATGGAGGGGGCAGGAGCAGGATAAAATTTATAATGCTCTGTCTTGGGGGTGGCAGGGCACAAGATATAAGGGCTGTTCTGAGGTCCCACGATGTGAAGTCAGGGGTTTGTTTTAGGGGAATGTGGTGGAGTAAATCCATAAAGGTAAGTATAGATTTACTATTCTTAACTCCACATCTATGTACCTTGAAGATATATTGGCAAGGCATAAATATACATATGGAGTTAAGTATAGCAAATGTAAGCTTACCAATATAAACTTACCTTCACAATGTTGTGGTCCACACTATTTTGCCATAATATTTTGGCCCCAAAATATTCTGTAGTTGATATTCTGGTGGAATATCGTTATTTGGAGGGTAGACAGTGTCAGGATAACTAGTACGGGTCAATATGAGGGTGCCAGACTCTGCTTTGGAGTAGGCCAATATGAACTATATTTGGTGGTATAGTGTACAGGATGCTAGGTGTGGACGTTTTGAGGAACTTTTGATGCAGAAGGGTGGCAGGTCATCAGCTATGGGTTACTTCATGGATGTGTTTTGGGTTTCGTGGGCAGGGAAACAGATATGAGGGTTGTTTCGAGAGGTGGAGTCGTTATGTTGCTAGATATGCGTGTGTTTGAGTGTGGCGCAGGACATATGAGATGTGTGTGTTTTGGGGGCTACGAGAATGGTAGGAGGGTAGCTACTGAGCCTGGCTGACAGGATTCGCTAACGTTGCCATATTATTTTATAGGCTGAAAAGTTAGCTTAATGCAACCTCGCAAAATGTTATCTAAAAGAAGTGAAGAAATATGCCCAGAGAGATTAAATACTTAAGGGCTCATCGCATTGCATTCAGAGGGAGGAACATTTTTTAAAAGGGTTGAAGTGGATGGAATCTATTGGGAACGACGTTCCCACTCTTTTTTAACTGTGCACTAACAGTTCCCATACCTTTAAGCATGTACTTCAACATCTGCTTACAATCTGCGGTATGAAAGAAAGCACGGAGCAAGGGGACAAATGCACTGCAATTTAAGTGATGCATGAAGGTCAATAAATCAATGATTAACAAGGTTAATCGTTCAACAGTAGATAGAAACGAAACAACGCTGGCCTCAAGAAAGCTAGTGAGTACACGCAGTTTACCTTAGGTTCCGGAAAGTACTTGCCTTAGATTTCATCCACGTTTTCTGTATCTGAAGATATAAGGTGTGTGCAATTATTACAAATACTGGAGTCATGCTACAAATTACAGTCAGGAAAGTATTTGTCAAATTGTGTACTTCCTGGAAATCAGAAAATAAACATGAAAATAACAAATGAAGGGGAGAGATTTACTATCATTTTGTACTGGGTTTGCGTCATTAAAGTGACTCAAACCAGCACAAAATGTTTTTTTTAAATAATTTACTTTCTAGTGCAAAACTTCTTTTGCACTGAAAATTGCCAAAAAGTAACGCAAAATAGCGCAAAGTGCTGCTTTGCTTTACTCAGCGTCAAGGAGGCGTTCCCATGCAATCACCCACATTTTTTAACGCAAAACCCTAACTACCAAAAATGTGAGACGGGGTTTTGCGTAAAATAAAAATGCCTTTTGAAACCAGGCGTTAAAAGAAGAAATGTTTACATTTCTCTTTTCTTTTCCGACTTTGCATGTGTGCTGCACAGTACAGCTCACATACAAAATGCAAAATACACCCTTGCACTATGTCGCAAAGGTGTGTATGTGGCACATGGTATCAAAATTCTGCCCTGGCACTAGGTAGAGGGGAGGAGAGAGGCATATCTCTGTAGATAGAGCACTCTCCTGCTCCCTCCCTGTCACGCAATGAGGCGCAGCATTTTTGGCTGCTGCGCTGCGTCTGGTGACAATTTAGTAAATCTGCCCCGAAGTCTACTCTGTAGAGAAAATCGCATCAACTAAAATCTTTGGACTAAACAAAACACTCCAAAACGCCGCCAAGTCCTTCAGGAGCTGATATAACTGTGCTTTAACATGATGTCATTTAAACTCACTGGAATACCGCAGTCACTCTTGTATTGCTGTATTCTGCACATTTTAATTTTGAGAAAGACATTACGCAATCGATAAGGAAGCCATAAACATAATTAGTCGAGATTACTGTCATGACACCCGTTAGCAGAAAATCTGCAAAAAAAATTACTTAAACTAGTTTGAAAAATTAGACGCCCTATATCCATAAGCGTAGATAGACGGGTGTTTTGGGATTAGTACTCAGCGTATTTGCTTGTCCCTATTGTCTCTCAGTTTATATTTAATGACCAATATAATAATATTTCTGACACATGCAGCCTCTCTAATATATAAATTTAAGGCAATAAATTGTGGAAAACCGCATTGGTTAGGAGAGTCACTAGAATCAATAACTTAACCACACATAGGGGTCGATTCCGATCTCGGCCGGTAGGGCTCCGAATCGGATTCGGCTTAACCGGATCCGATTCGGAGCCCTATTTCCCGACCGAATCGTACGCGCGTCCGGGCGAGCGAGTACGATGCGTATTCGCCGACCGACTCGTCCGGGCATCCCGACCGCTCCGACCGACTCGTTCCCGGGTCTAACCGCACCGACCGACTCGCTCGGACTCGACTCGCACCGCGCAATGGAGACGTTCCCCGGCCGGGTAAGTACGATGTGCGCCGCGAGCAGTCCGACCGAGCCGCGCACTCCGGCTCGAAAGAGCTGTCGGAGCCGTACTTTGGGGTCCGTGTCGGACCCCCTGTACGCGTAGCCGCGCGAGTCTCACACAGGGGGACCCATGGGTCCCCCTACCTGTGCGTGTACGGCGCGAATCGCTTCGCCGCGTACACGCTGTAGGGGCGCCCTTGTCCGCCTCGCACCCATTGAGTCAATGGGAGCCAGCGTACGCGTTGTACGACAGGCTCCCATTGACTTCAATGGGAGTCCGACCGACTCGAGTCCGATGGCATACGTGCGCATCGTACTCGTTCGGTCGGACTGCACGGGTCCGATTCGGTCGGAAATCTCTCCGGGTCCGGCTCGGTCGGAGAGATTTCCGGCCCGAATCGGAATCGGCCCCATAGTGATGGGTACTAAAATTGCAAACTTTCTAATATTTAACATTACGTAGCAGGTAAAAGACAATATATCACTTTACCTATATTGACCATTCCCATATTACCATGTAGCATATATACACTAACGGATAATCCTTACTTATAATGGTTGAAGTTCTGATATTCTGACATTGCACAATCCCTTTTTCCATTTGATTAAGGGTTCGAAAACTATGAAGTATCAAAAATAATGACTTTGCTTCTTCTGGTAATATTGCCTTGGCTACCTCATCAATGGATACACATAGATCTATGTTTTATGAACCCAGAGGGTAATACAAGGCTACTGCATAGATTATCTATCAGTAAACCTCCACCCTTAGCTGTTTTTCTTTTTTTCTAGCAGTTTTACATTGCGCAAACTCAGCCTGAAGGTATTGGAGCGCTTTACATGAGCACCAGTTACATTACGCATGGTCAGATTTTTGTTTTTGTTTAGGCATGGGGAGATTAGGGTTATTACAAGTGCTATAGAATATAATGCTATATAAAGGGATATCCGTCATTTTTGTGATGGAGCAGCCCTTCTGCCGATCTCTAAATCAGCCGCTATGTGATTTGCCAAGAATCACAGGATGTTGAACCGACAAGCAACATCCTGTGTTTCACTATCACATGGTCACCCCTCCAACACAGTTGGCAAAGGGCGCAATTGTTAAAGATATTTTTTGCATTTAACAGAGTAATGTCTCTCCCTCAACCCGCAAATGCCCAGGGGAATCACTGACTAAATATCGAAGGTCACAATATCGACCTACAAAAATATCGCAGCAAAAATATAGAAGACAAGAATATCGACATCCTATCTACTTTAAGGTAAGTACAAAAATATCGAGAAAAAAAATATCGATGTCAAAAATATCGTTGTTAAAAATATCGTTTTTAATTTAAGTTAAAAAAATATTGTAAAATAAAGTAAATAATACATATAATTAAAAGAAACATAGTTAAAAATATTTTAAAATGCTTAAAAATTATAAGTAATATATATAATTTGAAAATACATTAAACATATACATATAATATATAATATATATATACTTAGGGGCCCATTACGATGGTGGGCGGACTTTGTCCGCCCGCCACCGCAACGGAGCCAGGGACCGCCCGCTGACGTCACGGTGGCGATCCGCCCTCCATCGTAATGACCCCCTTACTTATTAATATGTTTTAATATTTATTTTAATAACTTATAAATTGTTTAATTTATTTTTTATAAATTATAAATACATCTATACACATAAAACAATAATATAAATAAAAATTAAATAAATATATGTAGCAAATTAAAAAAAATTAAAATTATTTTAAATCTTTTTTAAAATAATTATACAGTACAGTAGCTAACAAAATACAAAATATTAGATAGCGGAGGAAATCAAATTACTATTCCCCCTCCAGTGAGTGCTACAGTAGGGAAAGTGTTGGATAGCGTAGGGGGTTAAAATTACTATTCCCACTCCAGTGAGTGCAACAGTAGGGAAAGTGTTGGATAGCGTAGGGGTAAAAATTACTATTCCCACTCCAGTGAGTACAACAGTAGGGAAAGTGTTGGATAGCGGGGGGTAAAAATTACTATTCCCACTCCAGTGAGTGCAACAGTAGGGAAAGTGTTGGATAGCGGAGGGGTAAAAATTACTATTCCCACTCCAGTGAGTGCAACAGTAGGGAAAGTGTTGGATAGCGTAGGGGTTAAAATTACTATTCCCACTCCAGTGAGTGCAACAGTCGGGAAAGTGTTGGATAGCGTAGGGGTAAAAATTACTATTCCCACTCCAGTGAGTGCAACAGTAGGGAAAGTGTTGGATAGCGTAGGGGGTTAAAATTACTATTCCCACTCCAGTGAGTGCAACAGTAGGGAAAGTGTTGGATAGCGTAGGGGTAAAAATTACTATTCCCACTCCAGTGAGTACAACAGTAGGGAAAGTGTTGGATAGCATAGGGGTAAAAATTACTATTCCCACTCCAGTGAGTGCAACAATAGGGAAAGTGTTGGATAGCGTAGGGGTAAAAATAACTATTCCCACTCCAGTGAGTGCAACAGTAGGGAAAGTGTTGGATAGAGGGGGGGTAAAAATTACTATTCCCACTCCAGTGAGTGCAACAGTAGGGAAAGTGTTGGATAGCGGAGGGGTAAAAATTACTATTCCCCCTCCAGTGAGTGCAACAGTAGGGAAAGTGTTGGATAGCGGAGGGGTAAAAATTACTATTCCCACTCCAGTGAGTGCAACAGTAGGGAAAGTGTTGGATAGCGTAGGGGTAAAAATTACTATTCCCACTCCAGTGAGTGCAACAGTAGGGAAAATGTAGGATCGCGTAGGGGTTAAATTAACATACTTATAAAAAAATTTTTTTTAAAAATAAATAACATATTAATAATTATTTAACCAAATAATTATTAATAAATACCTATTAAATTAAATTCATATTTACCTAAATAACATTAAATTACTTCCCACCCTATTCCCCTATAAACACACAACGCGCTACACATAAAAAAATAACACAATTCATTTAATTATCAATTAATCAGTTAATAAAAATTAATTACCAATTAATAATTAATTAACAATAAATTAATTAACAATAACAATAAATAAAAAATAAAAAATTAATTATCATCAATATAATTTTTAATTAACCAATTAATAAAAATTAATTACCAATTAATAATTATTTAACAATAAATTAATAATCAATAACAATAAATATACACATATTAACTAATTAATTATATTTAAAATACTTCCCACCCTATTCCCCTATAAACCCACAACCCGCTACACATTAAAAATAACATAATTAATGTAATTACCAATTAATCAATTAATTAAAATTAATTACCAATTAATAATTAATTTACAATAAATTAATTAACAATAACAATAAATAAAAATTAGTAATAAATTAATTATAATTAATATAATTATAAATTAACCAATTAATATAAATTAATTACCAATTAATAATTAATTACCAATAAATTAACAATGAATAACAATAAATAAAAACATATTAATTAATTAATTATAATTAAATTACTTCCCACCCTATTCCCCTATAAACCCACAACCCGCTCTGATACTAAAACCCAAAATTTCCTTTAAAAAAAATTACTATTTTCTAAACATTTAATACATATATTTAAAAATAATGAAAAAACTTTAAAAAAAATGTTAAACATACATATAAAATACATTACACAAAAACTAAAAAATAAATCGATATTATTAACAACTATATTTTTGCTAACGATATTAATGACTTCGATATTACTTACTTAGGGGCCCATTACGATGGCGGGCGGAAGCACTACCGCCGTGCTGGCGGATGCAAAAACCACCAGTTACCGCCAGCACGCAGCAGTCCACACGCCCGCCCAATTACGATGCGAAAAGCAGGCCAAACACCGCCGGCAAGCCAGCAACACCGTCCGCCATCAAAGTGCGCCCGCACACGTAGCGGCGCAGCACAACTGACACACACCGTCCGACGAAACACGTCCCGCCCGGCGCATAAATTACGATGCCGCAAACAAACGGCTCCCACGGCAAAGAGACACCGCACGTGAAAGAGAGGCGGAAACACGGACGCAGAGCACGGACAACGAAGAAGCGGCACCCGGGCATGAATCCAGCACTGCAGGCCCTTCCCATGCTTCTGCTGATGCACCACCAAGGACGCAACGTACCGCGGAGACGCAGGTAGGCACACACACAACAAGTGCACGCAAACAGCGCACACAGTGCAAGGGCGGAAAAGCGGACAACCCCCACCAGCGCGTGTACACTACACATCCACCATCGCATCCACATATGACACACAGGCCAAATCGTAACATCGCAGAACACATGTGTACACACCACCTGGGACTAGGAACCAACCACCCCGTCACGGCCCCAAAGCGCCGATGACGCCGCCACACATGCGCACAACGCAGAGGCCAACCGCAGCGCCATGCATGCGTCGCACACAGACACAGGGACACAACCAAGCAGCACACACATCAGCCCCACCCGAACGCACATGACACGTGACAGGCCGGCCACAGACATGTCCCCAACGCCCAATTCACGGACAACACCCAACGCCACACAAACGACGCACACATGTCAGTGAAGACACGCAACAGCAGGACACACCCCAGTGTAACAAACATGGCGTAGCACACAGCGGCGGCAACACCAACTAGGAGAAGCAGGGCCCCTTCGGGAAGAGGAACGCCAGTACCACACTGAAAAACCCATACCACCCTGCACATGTGAACAAGACACATGAAACGGAACACCAAAGAACCCGGGGACCGACAACAGGTGGCCCAAGAATTACATCCACACACAAGGCCCAACGCAGAGCGGAAAGGCAGCCTGCCGCCCACACAAGGGAGAGCAGACAGCACTGAATGACCTTCCATTCCAACACCGAAACCACAGCCCTACGACAGAAGCCGGTGAATACAGCCATTGTCCAAGAATAGACCAACACAGGCATGCCGAGGAGACCGACCACACGGCAGATAGCGCATATCACAGAAGCACACAACGGACGGGGAAGAAAGAAGAAAACACTCCCCCATGTCGGCCACATGCAAGTTAATTGGAAGGAGTCACACAGCACTGACCTTGAACTGTCTGAGAAGCATGTGGGAAGAGGGCCCGTGTCCTCCAAACAAGCCAACAGAACACAAGTCCTGTCTCCCCACGACTACACAGAGCTCACAGCAACCCCGGAGCGTGCACATTGCAGACTGCACACACAGCCGGAGCACGCCACCTCTACGAACCGCTGCGAAATGGCAACCGCAACACACCTACCCAACTACGCCGAAGAGCTCAAGCTGTACCAAACCAGCACGATACATACATTGGGATGCGATCTCCTGTCCCTGCTGAACGTAAGTTACCGACTGACTTACCGCATCACATTGTTCAGCTGCGTCATGCCCGTCTTCTACTGTCGGAGGTGTCCCTACCAGCATCCCGTCGAGATATGCCTCTCCAACCCGGCATGTCTGAAGGCGGACCTGCTACCACTACTCCTCCCTCTGGACGCACACGACAGGGCCTGCTCTGCCTATGGGGGCATGGCGTATGTGGCCAACATCGCACGCGCACTGAAATGGAACCACTGTGCCTCCACACGACGGATCATCGAGAACAGCTACATCGAATGTCACCCAGCATGCCCCATCATGGTCCTCCAAGGGACAACCTACGAACAACACCTTGACAGCCACCATCCGCTTCATTGGCTGGCAAACATGGACACCACCAATGACATGGAAGCCCTGCTGGACGGCATCGCATACCTGACAACCTGTAAATACGTCGGACCACAACGCAGGTTCCCGAGTGACCTATGATGTCCAACCCCGCACCCATGCTTAGCTTCCGCACGGACTGGCCAGTCACCACCACAACAGCCATACCAAACGACCGGCAACTGTAACCACACCATCAACGACATCGCCATGACATCAGATATGACCGGGACATGCACACTGTTCCCCATCACATCCAGGAACACCGCATGCATCGTGGGAGGCAGTGGCATGGGCTCTGTGTATCGCACCCACATGGACGGAACTGCACGAACAACCAGGACACGACATGGATCCAGCGCACATGGACACACACACCGCTCAGTGGACATGAATAGGTCGCCTGGAGTCTGTGGGTGCTGCACCCCTCCCACCCCCGCCCCGGGAATCCCATACCAGGACCTTTGCATGGACGACAAGTGCATACAACAACAACACGACCCCAGTGACTGTGACATGTCCAGTAACCACCACAGTGCAACAACAAGTGGCACGCCGCTGCATGCACGCAAGCACATGCCCTGATGTCATCTCACATGCACGCGTGCATGAGGAACAACCGCAGCAAACCTGTCACATGGAACTGAGATGGACTGTGCCCATGATGCCGAGCGGTCTGGTAGGCTACATGTATACCGTCTGTGTCAAAGTCCGCAGCTCCGCAGCTATACGTAAATGTACATTAGCACAGCCTTGGCCAAGCAGATGTAACCCCACACCCTATCCCATTTGTAATCATGCTCAGTATATCCTCAACATGTATTCCGCTGCCAGTAGTGTCCACTATACTGCATCACAGAGGACAGAAGACTCAATATAATGTTTGAAACCAAAACTGCCTCCGCTGACTCATTTCACAAGTACGAATGAGAGAGGATGAGAGTATGTGAAGTACACGGCAGTCGTGACATGACCATGTAGTCCACTGGCATTGGATGTCAACGCAAATGAGTAGCACTACTGTGGAAGACACACATGTGTCGTGTGAAGTCGTATGGACGCAGTGCTCAGGTGGGTGGGTGCGACGGGTAGATGCGCACATGCCAAGTTGGAGCACGCCGTGTTGGGAGGGCTCATGAACAGTACACCACCGCTTCCCTGGGCATTGTGAGAGGACACCTGTCGGGGGAGTGAACACGTGTGTGCACAGCAGCCGGGCACACGTACAAAGCGGTACCAGGCGCACCTCAGCCCACCCTCTGTGGACAAGCTGGATCCTGTTGTGCGCCCGCCATGCCCCTTGACAAGGCACACACAGCCCCAGTCGACCAGGTGTAACCCCAACATAGTCAATCCGCACAGGCGATACAGGGCACGGGATGGCAGTGGAGCATGGTGTGTGAGAGGTCTCCTCGCGCTCCTCCTGGTCATATCACGCAGGCAATAGAACCTCAACGTCTAGCATGGCACAAGTCAGATGGAAGTGTAGGGGGACGCACCACAGCACGAGCAGCACTGACGTCACGGGAGGTGGCTCGCACCATCCCATCCATTGCCCATCATACCAACCACGCCACATGCCATTGCGACTAAGTGCAAGCGCGTGCGCCACCACCCCTGAGCCCTCCCCAGAGAGGCCAAAGAGTGAATGTGTGGGCCATCAGCCACAGACGGACGCGGCATGGCCGCAAGGGCAGCCACAGCCACTGGGTGTCGCAGGTGGCGGATCCGGAAGGCGAAGACTGTGATGCATAGTCCATGCAGGCCGGGTCTCCATTTGGGGCACCACGCAGGTGGACGGCGTCCCGCCACACATCATACCCTGAGACAGCCCACTCGTGCAACTGGACCCACACATACACTCCTTGCCCTCTCTGGTGCGAGCTTGGGGCTGCCTGTGCAAGCGCTAGCCTCGCAGGTGAGCATGCATATTGGGGGGCGAGGGGAGGACATGAGGGCTGGGGCGAAGATGACTGTATCACTGTCAGTTAGTACAAGGGATGACCCAGATGTGGAAAGGAAGAGACGTGTCCCGTGTGTACTGCAACTAGTCGCCAATCCAACTACCCCCCATGTCCGGAATGTAAGCCCGCACCTAGGCCCGCCCATCCGCCACATCGAACATACCACCAGCACGACTACCTTCCCATTCGAAACACTGACTGGGGGTGGCGACCAGTGAACAATCATGTGTAGCCTACCCACGCGTACATGTGGGCCCTCCATGATCCATGTCACCTGCGGCAAAGACATGACATGCGCAATGAGGGAAGTGAGGAGAGCTGTCCGCCCCACGCGCAGAAGGTGCATCAGCTCCACAGACCCAGCAGCGAGTCCAGCAGGGGTCACATGTGCAGGGGCAGCTGTGCCTGGTGTGAAGGCACATGCATATAGACAGCACATCGACCAATGTGTAGTCTGCCCACATCCACAGTCCATCATCATGCGGACATAGGAATTTAACACAGGGCAACACATCTTAGCTGGTGCACCCACCGTGACCAACAATGCGCAATCATCGACGTACCCGCCCTGTGCATGGCCCCCCACCCAACGGAGGCACATCCAGTGCCACCATCCCACACACACAAGCCTTCCACGGAACATGCTGTGTCCAATGCTCAGTACAGAGTCAGCGCCCATCTGGTGGATCCTGAACAGGAGACACATGCACACACATGCCAGCTCCCACTATGTACGACTGCCACCTGGCACGTGCAATGTAACCTCTCACCTGTGACGTGTGACTGCAAGCACACAGCCGTCTTGGCATGGGGCTGTCAATGTGGACACCAGTCAATGTTTCGGGAGCTGTGATCCGTACAGTGCTGTACATAGGGTGCAGTGCTGACACCTACTACTGTCTCATATCCCCTCGTGCCACAGGTCCCACTTGTATTGGCCGCTCAGCCCGTGCCCACATCGTCGTCGTCGTGTGCCATACTCATCCAGCCTCGGAAGCAGTACCATGCTCAGCAGACACTCATGTTGCCGTGGCGTTGCCGCTTGACGAATATGCAGTCAGTCCCCATCAGCACGCCCCGCAAGTCATTGGGGCCTAGATCCCCATGTGCATGCACATGGCAGTGGTATGTCTCACTTGCCATTGCCATTGTTGGGAGACCTGTGTAAGTGTATTGTGGCCGTGCCGTCCCAGCTTGACAGCTGGGCTGTGGCTCATGTGCTTGCTCAGTCATGTCAGTGATGTGTATGCGAAATTGCTATGTGCCGTGTTGCTTTGACATGTGTCCTCTGCCATTTAACCCAGGCGGAGACCGAACATTGACCGCCCATACCAATTGCTGGCGGACATGGACGATACAGAGGTAATCAGGAAGTTTCGGCTGGACAGGCCAACTCTGCATCGACTGTGTGCCATGTTAGAGCCCCATCTCCGTCCCCGCAGGGTGTATCCGACTGCTGTCACCCCCACGGCTAAGGTGATGGCCGCCATGCATTTCTTCGCCACTGGGTCATTCCAGCACACAGTGGGCAGTGGAGGAGGGATGTCCCAGCCCATGTTCAGCAAGGTGCTGAGGGATGTACTGGCAGCCATGATGCTGTACCGGAACAGGTACATCCGCTTCCCCAGGGCTCGTGAATTGGCGGCAGTGAAGGGTGCATTCTATGCCCTTGGCAGAATCCCACACGTCGTGGGAGCCATTGACTGCACACATGTTGGCCTTGTTCCACCACAGGCCACTGAGCACCTGTACCGCAACAGGAAGCACACGCACTCCCTGAATGTGCAAGTGGTGTGCCTTGCGGACATGGTGATCACCCACGTGTGTGCCAAGTTTCCAGGCTCGGCCCATGACGCACACATAATGCGCAACAGCATCTTGCCACGACTGATGGCCAATCTGCAACAGGATCGTGGCTGTATTGTCGGTGAGTATGTGGAGTGGTGTAGCGTGCTGGTTGTGCGATGCTGTCCCCTGTCCAGTTGGAATAGCAACGGTTCTCTGTGTCCCTCACACCCAGGTGACTCTGCGTATCCGAATGGGGCATGGCTGCTCAGTCCATTGAGGAATCCTCGCACCCCAGCAGACGATCGCTACAATGAGGCACATGGGAGGACCAGACGTGTGGTCGAGCGTACCTTTGGCCTCCTCAAGTCCAGGTTCAGGTGCCTGGACCGCACCGAGGGTGCACTGGCGTACTCCCCACAGAAGGTGTGCCAGATAGTGGTGGCGTGCTGCATGCTGCACAATCTGGCCATTCGGAAGCAGATCCCCCTCATTGTGGATGACGGAGATCAACCAGGGCCCCAGCCCGCAGACCAGGACAGCTCGAGTGAGGTGGACAGCGGAGAGGAGGAAGCTGGGAATGTGCGCCAGCAGCTCATCGCCCGCTACTTCACTTGACGGTGAGTGTCCATGTACGACGGATGATGTGTCTGTATCTATGCAGGTGTGTGTGTGCTGTGTCAGGGTGGCCGTATGTTCACTGCGTGCAGTGTGTCAACGCTCCATGGCCAGGGTAGTATGCCACTGTTGGTGACTGTGGCATTGTGCCCTATTGCTCTGTGCGATGTGTGTACATTGCTTGTAGTTGTTGACATGTACTGTGTGATGGGTGTGTGACACACTCATTGAATGTGCTCCTGTTCTGTCTCCCACCCCTAGGTCCCTACAGGCCCTCCGGATTCCATTTCCATGCCACGCATCAGGTGCCTTTCCGCCCAAGGTGGCCGTTGTATTCCGTACAATAAAGACACAGGGCACAAACAGCAGTTAGTGAAAAAGGTGCATTTATTCCAAACTGTGACATGTGATTGTGTGTAAGGTGATGACAAAAGTGGTGCGTGCAGTGACAATGAGCTGTCGGTCATGGCTGCGTGATGATCAGGGTGTACCCACTGGTTCTATGTCCATAGTCCAACACACACATGCCATCCAGCTGGCTGTGTGGAGTGGGATCGTAGAGCAAGTCAATGCAGTGGCTGGTCAAGGAAGGCTGGCGGAAGGCTGGCTGGCTGCCTCACTTGCGACTGGAGCGTGCGAAGTCCTCCCGGGAGATCTGTTTCCTCTTCGGACGGCCCCTTCCACGTTTGGGAGGGGGTGTGTGGTGGCGACCTGCTGGTGGTGGGTGAGGTGTGCTCACTGGCTGTGGACGCAGGGGAAGTGGACACTGCTGGCCGACCCTGCGCCCTAGCAGGTGGTGGCGGAGGTGGTGTTGCTGGCCTTGCCTGTGACCCCACCGCCACCACCAGCTGGCCCATGAGGTCCACGAGTTGGTCCATACGGGACACGAATTGGCCCATATGGGCGTCCATGGACCTCAGCACCCCCAGCACCTCCCGCGTGTCAGTAGCAGACCTGGCCCATTGTCCTTGGGCCTCTTCATAGGCCCCAAGGACTCTGTCCATTTGAGGCAGGGCATGGCTCCCAGGGGAGACTGGCGTTTCCCTGACCCTGCTCCTCCTACCAGTCCTGCTGCCACCGGCCTGCCCACTAGCCACATTGCTCACCACGGTCCTCGCTGTGGCTCCCAGGGTGGATCCAGTCGGCCGGGCCACCACCTGCGCTGGGGCTGGTGCCAGCGAAGACGTGGTGGTGGTGGAGGCGGTGGTGGTCGGTGCGGCGATGGTGGCGGTTGCGGCAGTGGTAGTGGCCGCAATGACCGTGGGTGTGGCCGCAACGACAGTGGCAGCAGGGGACTGGGACTGTTCAGCATCCCTGGATGATGGGTTGGTGGGTAGGAGGGGTCCTGGGGAGCGGCTGGGCCCTGCCACGCCAGATGGGCCAGCTTGGTAGTCCGTGTCCGAAGAGGTGGACAGATCCTCCAGATCCGTGTGTCCTCGTTGGGGGCTTGTAGGCTGGCTGTGCTGGCTGCTGTCTCCATCCCCAGCATCCAGCAGTTCGTCACCTGTGGAGAGAATGAGATTTGTTATTGTGTTGCACCTGGCGAAGTATGTATTAGTCGTCTGACATTGGCAGTTCGTGCAATCTCGTACATGGGTTTCCCGGAGGCGAGTGTGTGGCTGTGGCATCTGTAGGTGTGTGTGCTAGGCAATGGGACTGTGTGCTGTGCACATGTGGCATGGGACGGATTGGCTATGCCGATGGGTGTGTTGCTGTGCTCCTACTTATTGTGACTCTGGTGTATGCGGGCTCCAGGCCCATCCTGGGTCTGGTTTGTACTTTGCTTTTGGAGTTCATATGGAACGCTTAGGAACGCATATGGCAACATGGGGGCCATGCCCCAGATTCGCATTTGGGAGGGGATATGCTTTTGGGGTACATGCTGTGAGCCATGGGTGCCGAACGTGACATGTGTTGTGGCAGCATGACAGTGCATGGTCTGAGGTGTGTGCATGCCTGACATGCCCTGCATATTTGCTGTCTGTTGTGGTTACTGGACATGGCATTGGACGCATCGTTATGAGTGAGTGATAGTTGTGTGCCAGCCAACGTATTGCAGTTGTCCCATCTCCTTGGTGTGCGTGCTGCCCTGTGCCATGTGCATCACTGCAGTGCTCGGGGGGTGTGGCCCATGTTGTGTGTTGTTGCTCACAGTGTGTCGTGCGCTTAATTGACTTCTGGCACATGGTTGGTCATGGGCATGTGTCTTAGCGTGACTGCTGTATGTGTGGCAGCTGTGCGGATGACATGCCTTTCATGAGACTGGGGCTGACGGATGGGATGGATGGTATGTTGTATGTGCATGGTGTGTCTGTGTGTTTGATGGGTTCAGTGGTGTTCGTGTGCATTTCTGTTGTTCCGCTCTGTTGCGTCTAGTGTTGTTTGTCTTACATAGGCGTAGTTGTGGGGTGTGTGGTTGACAGGCAGTAGGGGCTACATGGACAGGACTTCAATGGTGTTTCGGTTGTGTGTGATGAGTTGCACAGTGGCTGCCGTGTGGGACTATGTTCAGTGTGGCTTGTGCATGCAGACGTGGCTCCTTGGGTGTTGCTATGTCTGTGATGGGTCATGTGGGGTGTGAGTCTGCTGTTCATGTCCGTGTGCACATTGTTCACTTGTTCGTGACGGTGGGCGGTGCTGCGTGTTCGTGTGCTACGTGACATGTCCCATGTGTTGGTGGTGTTATGGTCCTCATGCCTCCAGTAATCCAGCCCTGTCCAGTTTCCCACCTGCAAGTTGTTCGTGCGTGCACTGTACTGGATGCCACATGGCTCTAAGCGGGGGTGCTCCATGTTGCAGGTCTGTGGGGGTGGGGGGTGTAGTGGGTCGTGGGGTGGCTGTACACCCACTGACACCGATTGCTGTGGACCGTGATGTCTGCCTTTCGGCTGTCGTTGTGCACTGCGGTGGCTGACACGTGGGTGTGGGGTGTGGGGGATGCTCCTCCTTGCTGTGCTGTGGGACTGGGGGCCTGGTGGGTGTTGTACTTCAGCTGTCCCCCTCCGACCCACTGCACTTTGTGTTCCTGCCACTTACCTGTTACTTGTCAGTTGGTGCAGCTGTGGCGGACACATGGGTGTGGTGGGTGCTCGTTGTGGCGCTTCTGGCATATTTGGGGACCTGTTGGTGGTTACGTGGCTGGCTTAGTGTACACATGTCCCCACGCATCTTACAGTTGTTCGGTTTGGCCTGTGTGTGGTAGTGTCTGTTGCATGTGCGTGTGATGTGTTGTGTATTGTGTGCTGGACATGGGGGTGTTTGTCCCTGGGAGCTGTGGCATGGTGGTTGCGCATGTGTGTACATAGCGGTGTGCTGGTATACATTAGTTTGTACTTACCAGCCTCCACTCCCCCTGCTAATCCGGCGAGGATCTCCGGATGGATTACGACTCGCACCTTCTCCTCCCACGCTTTGAAGGTCTTAAAGAGCGCGGGATTCCCTCCGCCAGTGACGGCAGCCAGCTCTCTGTTTTTGCCCTCCTTCTTCTTGACCAGGCTCTTTACGTCATTCCAACGTTTGTTTATCTCGGTTCTGTTCCTGGGCAGGGTCCCGACTGCATTGACCTGGTCTACGATCCGGGTCCACATTCTGTTTCTGGTGGCTAGTGGTGTGTGCTGGACCATGTTCCCATAGATTTGTGGGTACACCTTGATGATCTCGCCGACCATGACCGTCAGCTCCATGGGCGTGAACTTGGGCATCCTTTGTGGTGCCATGGTGTTTGTGGTGCTGGTGCGGTGTGTGTTGTGTAATGTGCAGGGGGTTTGTGGTGCCGGTGTTTGGTGGTGGTGGTGGTGGTGTTGTGGTGGTGGTGGTGGTGGTAGTGATGTGTGCGTTTCTGTGGTGTGCTGCTGTCCTTGCTGTGTCACTGTGTCCTCTCCTCTCCTCTCTGGTTTGCAATGTAGCAAGGGGTTGTGGTCTGTGGGAGTGCTGCTTTTGTACTCACCTATGTGGGTGTGTCCTCATGGTCTGTTGTTTTCAGGTGTGTTGTGTCTGGGGTTCTGGCCTTTGTATTTTTTGTTTGTCCGGGGGGTGTTTTCGGGATGTGTACTGTGCTTGTGTATTTGTGCGTGCCTTGCTGTGTGGACTTGTTGGCCATGTTGTGTGCGGATGGTTTCTGTGCAGGTACGTGGGCGCCATGGCTTCTGCCGTGTCGATTCTCATCGGCGTTGTTTGCGCTAGCGGGCGGTATATTTGTTGTTTTTCCGCGCTCATGGCGGTGCGATCGAAATTTCACGTGCGGTGTGTTGGCCGTGTGGGCGGGCGGTTTTGTGTTGTCGTGCGTGTTTCCGTCCGTGGCGGGCGGTTTGACTCCGACTCGGACGATGGCGGGCGGTATTTTGTATGATTTTTCCGCCGATGGCGGTTTTCAGTTTGTGTACTCATAATGGCGTGGTCGGTGTTCAGGCGGTGTGTGCGGGCGGATTTTTGCCGCTTCCATGCCTGGCGGATTTTTTTACGCCGGGTATCGTAATGGGCCCCTTAGATATTAAAAAAATCCATATTACTTACCTTAAAGTCGATATTCTGGTCAACGATATTCTTGACTTCGATATTCTGTCCCTACGATATTAAAAACTCGATATTACTGTAGGTCGATATTTAAAATTCGATATTTTGACTGCCCACCTGCCCAGGGACCACGCTCTCAAATGTGATTATTAGCTTTTTTCGCAATAAACAATTCACAAGAGTGTCTCACATGGTATAGCATTGCAATAAGTTACAGAGAATGCATAAATACAATTGACATGAGAGTGACTTTTTATAATCCTCTCTGCTCATTCAAATTTCATATAAAGTGTCTCTTATGCCCTTCGGGTTATAGTACATCACTAATGAAGCATAAGATTTCTTCATCATCATCTCCATAAATAAGTCTTGTTTATTATTGTTTTCAATGCTACCTAATATCTTGTTTAAGCCAGAGTGTGCAGGAATTATTTAATAAGTCAATGAATGTTAGCATTTTTGTTGAGATCTGTTACAGTTACAGGAAAAATGATTTCACAGTTGTGTTTCAAGGAATTGGCACAGCGCTTATTAGACCATAGAAATAAAGAGCTTTCTTAATATATCAACTAGCCAAAATGCTGTTCCCAAAAACTGTGGTATGAGATATCTTTAATGGTATAGTTATCCTCAGTATATTACATACCCAGATGGATCAGCAGCCCTCCTCCAGCGCCTTGAGACCCTCACGGGTGAGTAGCCGCGCTACACAAACTCCTGATTGATTGATTGATTGAGGATATTACATTAGAGTGGAAAGTTTACACTAATACTTTGCCCAGTCAACTGGCAAGTCAGAGTCCTGTGTCCTGAGCAAATATTGGAGAATGAGAAACTTTTATGCCAAATGACGTTGCGCCAGGGACTCAAGTTCGCCAATATATACCACTGGTCTAAGATGTTGACAACTTGAAATGTAACAATTTTTCTTAAAACGTTGTTCTTCTTTCTTGGGGTGTTTCAAGTTTCAAGTTTCATTTGCATTTGGCAGCACTCAGCCTTTGCAAGACCATCGAAGTGATGATTGAAAAATTCTTTGAAAAGGGAATCATCTTTAAGGAAATAAAAACTGTGTCTGGTGGGGGCTTGGAGGGTTAACCATACATGCAAGACTATGCTTTGCAACAAAGTTTGCAAAGAGGAAGGGGACCACCAATAACAATGCAGGATTTTTCAAAGGCATCGTCCTTCTATCCTATCACACATACCTTTTGCCAATTATTAGCTGTAATACATGAGAGCCTGCAATCCCTGTGTAAAAGCCTGTCTCCAATTTCCTTATTACAGTCGAGTTGTGATGTCTCAAGCCACTGGTAAAAGGATGTTTAGCTGCTCAGCTGTGATGAGTTATTACAGTTGAGTTCTGATGTGACAATCCCTATTTACAGAGCCAGCAGTCATTGTGAAAGGCAGGTCATAGGGCATAATTACAGCTGCAGTGTAAGCAAGGAAAACAGGAACAGTTTCTTTCTTTTTCTGATATACATTTTTCAAAAAAAGAAAAGGTGATCAGCAGAAAGGAGATGTTAATGTCAAAATTTTTCTTTTTTCCATGCTCTAGGTCATTACAGAAAAATAGAATCTCTGCATGTTTCTGCACAATCTGAGCCATAATACCTTTTAACCTGATTTACAATAAACACATTCTTATATCTTTTTGCAAAAATAGCTAACTGCTCTTTTGGTGAGTTTAATTCTGCAGTACATGCTCTGCTGTTATTCTTCTCACCTACAGTGAACATGAAAAAGCAAGACACCAAGGATTTAATAATTTTTTAGGAAGGATGATGGTGTGGCCTTGTATTATTAGGAATACAGAACCTTCTGGCATACACTAAGGAGCTATGCCACTCACCTCAGAGTTCCATTACCTTATAAAGAAACTCAGACTTCAGCCTCGTTCATCTGTATGGTCACAGATCTCCTCAGAAACTTGTATTAAATAATCTTTATCCCATATATCATAAATTCCAGTATAGAGCCTAACATGTTGGTGATCAATTTTGTTGTCTACTTCTGTGTCAGAGCTTTTTACATGATAAAATGAGATCACTTTCAAGCCACACCTAGCCCTCTGACCATAGCATCCATCATAGCGTACTGGCAGTAGAAGTCTGTCATATGATAATCAGAATAAGGTACAGAAGCTGGGTGATTCATGGACTATATTCAAGAGTTAGAATATTCAAATTATTAAAGCACTAAAACTGGATGGGTGCTATTAAGGACTGGTTACAAAGGCCCACATTTCCATTTAAAAGTTGTTTGTAATCCTTTTTTCCAAATTCCTGGGAGGCATAAAGGAGAGGCTAACAAAACTGGAAGGAACAATCAAAAATAGAAAAATCCAAAAGTTCTTGCACGATAAAATTGACTAAGAAAAGGTTCAAATTTATACATTTTCAAGGAAATTTGAAAATATCCGGAGGCAGCATGTATCAGAATCAAGCAAAATGGGGCAGGAAATCCGTTCTGAGCTGAGCAGTGTGGTGAGCTCAGAAGTAGAAACGGATGCTGAAGATGCAGGTGACATAGTACAACAGAAAGGGGTCATTCCTACAGTCATTGATGAGCTGGGTTTTTTACGGATAGACAGACAGTTCAATCTTCACTTAAGGCAAACCCAACAAAATTACAAGCTACCAAGAGGATGAGGCAGAGGCGGAAGAGGTGGAGGGGACTTCGGAGTAAACAGTCAACCAAAGGAGAAAACAGCAAAATGGGTCAAGAAGAAGCCCTAGGCAGATCGGAGAACACCATCATCAACCTTATGGATAATACATTAACACCAAAAGAAACTGACATTTTGAAATTGGGACTCTCATTTTGCCTGAAACGAGATATGAATTATGGGCAGACTCTCATAGACCTGTTTCAGTTGATTAGATCTATTAAATTGAAAAATCTTTTTAACTCAGTCAAAGAAAAAGAAACCAGAGACTGGGACAGGTCGAGAAAGTGACAACAATGATCTGCAAGTTGACAGTATGAATTTAGTGTTGGAATTAGGACAACTAGAAATGGACAATGAGGGCACACAGGCAAGAATCAGTAAAGGGATCCTAATCGATGAGCAAGGACTAGAAACCTATGGGGATGCCTTAACGAATTTTAAGCCCAAGTCTAAATTTATACCAGTCATGGCCCGGGACTCTATCGACATCTTCAATGATCTAGTGGTCATTGAATTAAAAACCCTTTGCAGTGAGAGTAATAAGAGATCTACCCATGGTAAACCAGAGAAAGATTATCATGATTTAATGAATCAATTGAAATAGAAAACAAATTGTGTTGTGATGAAGTCCGACAAATGGGGCAATATAGTGCTGTGGGGCAAAGAGGCATATCTGGCTGAGGCCTATAGACAACTTAATGATGCTATGTGTTACTGTCGAGTGACTAGACAAGTTATGGAAGGCTAATGGTCCAAAGTTTACTCTGAATTGCAACAGTGGAGAGATCAGGGCCTCCTCAGCCAGGATGAATATCAGTTTTTAAAGAAAGATCATCCAGTTACACCTGTGTTTTACTTGATACTGCAAACACAAAAAAAATACAGATAAGCCCCCAGGATGCTGGATTGTCTTTGCAATTGGTAGCTGTTTGAAAAATGTGTCCAAATATGTTTACCATTTTCTGAATGAGTTTGTAAAGAGCCTCCCGTTTTATGTACAAGACACGGGTGATTTTTTACAGAGGGTGTATGATCTTCCCTGGGAGGAAGACTACATCTTGCTTACAGTTGACGTTAATTCACTGTATACGGGTATTGGGCACAAAGACGGTATGCATCAGTGAGTCATTTTTTGGGCACTAGACCTCTGAAAATATGATAGCATACTAAAATGCTGTTAGCAATGACAGAGTTGTGTCTGACAAGCAACTTTTTTCTGTTTAATGGAGAAGTTTTACAACAACTATGTGGGACTATGATGGGCACCTGCTTTTCCTCCAGCTATGCAAATTTGCATATGGGCTGGTGGGAGGAGAATGTGGTTCGTGCAGAATATCATTTGGAATGGGAGAAACATGTCGTCCACTGGAGTCGATTCATTGACGACCTGTTTATTATTTGAAAGGGCACAGAGGAGAGTGCAAGATCATTTCTGGGGACAATTGAGGTCAATGACCTCAATTTACATTTCACCAGTAATCTAAGCAAAACTGAGATGAACTTTCTTGATCTTACTGTGTATGTGGAAGGAGACTGGCTAGAAACAAAACTGTTTAGGAAACCGAGGGCATGGAATACCTTGCTACACGCAACAAGTTTTCATCCTCGCAATTTAATAGAGGACATCCCTTATGGGGAATGCCTAAGAGTGAGGCGCATCTGCAGTGAAAAGCAAGAGGAAGAGAAGGCAGTGAATGACCTGAGAGATAGGTTCAAAGTTAGGGGATATATACGGAAGACTGTATTCAGAGGGCCATCTCCAAACCAAAGTCCAAACCCAGAGAAGTGATCCTTTTTAACAGGAAGGTCAATCAGAGACAAAAGAAAGTTGACCCCTATTTTGGGCTTCTCACCACCTACAATGCACAGGAGGCGGCTATCAGAGCAATTATGAACAAACATTGGCACCTTATTAGGAATGATCCAATACTCAGGGAGGTAGCCCCACGCAGGCCCACGCAGGCCAAGTATTACTTTCGGGAGAGCTAGGTCAATGAGACAAGATCTGGTGGTCAGCAGTCCTGAGAGTAGGAAAGAGGTTAAAAACACCTGGCTGACAGTGAAAAAGGGTTTCAAAAGTTTGGTAGGTGCAAAACGTGTGAGCAAAACGTGTGAGCACGGGAAAGACACAACACAATACATTTCTCCCCTTACATCACACACTAAATGCATTAAGGTACAGTACAATTGCAAGACTGAGTATGCTGTTTACATGTTAAAATGCCCATGCTGGTTGGCCTATATTGAAAGTACAATATTGCCAGTTCACAAAAGAATTCTACAACATCTGAGAGCCGTCAAAAATCAAGATCAGGGTAACCCTGTAGCAAGGTGTTTTGAGGAATGTCACAAGGGGAACACAGATGGTCTTACATATTTTGTGGTAGATGCAGTTCTCAAAAATGTGTGAGGAAGCAACAGGGTAAAGAAGTTCAGGCAACTAGAGTCAAGATACATTGTTGAATTGAACACCATGACTCCAGGGGGCCTCAACATGGAAGAGGATTTATACACACATCTATAGATGGCTCTTAAGATGCTGCGATAGTTGAGGACTAGTGTGTCCTAGATGAATTGTTAGAAGGTTAGTTTTAATGTTGGGGTCAGATCAAGAAATACTAGGTGAATGATTTTATGGTGAGGCTTTATGACTTTGGAAACAAGTAGCCCATAAAAGGGCTCTGGGAGAGAGGCAATAAGGGAGATGATGGTCGGCATACAGCAATCAGGTACATGATATGATTTGCCCACTTGGGCTTAATTGTGTTGGTGATCTGGGGGAAGTAAAAGAATAACAAGAATAAAAATTATTGGAATGGGGGCGTGGCCAACCGCCAAGCAAAATGGCCGCACCTTGAGGAGGCTCTGTCCGAACACACCCGTTCATGGTAAAATCTGCCTAATTATCCGAGAATGCTACTGATCTGATAGCCAATTCATGCACCGGAGCCCAGCGAGAGTGATTTGAGCCGTGAACCGGGCGGATTGAGTGGGAAACAGCTGAGATCCGCATTGAGGCGCGGCTGGCTTGGAGACGCAACTCTGACTGTGGGGGAGGGGCGCCCTGGCCTCGGTGCTCCCTGTATAGATCGGCCTCCGGCGTCGAAGCGAGAGACCGATTGGCGACACGACTGATCCTGAGAGCCCTGGAACGAGAGCGGCAAAAACGGGCGTCTGAGTGCGGCTGGCCGCTCACCGCGCTATACCCGGTGAGCGTGGGCCGGAGGGTGAGCGAAGCGCGAGAGACTAGGCCGGATAACTACCAGTGCCATAAGACCCCTGCCGCCTGTGATTGGGAAGGCAGTAAAGGGGCGGTGGAAAGCCCGCGTAATGCTCCGTCGGAATCACTGCGCACCAGCTGGTTAAGCTGCAACCACAGAGTTGAATCCCAGCCACACACACTACAGGCTCCCCCAATTGCAGCAAGGAGGTCCTTGCGTCCTCTTCAGGTCAGTGAAGCCACAATTATAAAAGATTGCCCCCGAAGATCGTGTGTGCGAGGCAGACAGTAAGGTGTGTCTGGTGGCCACTCCCAGCGGCTTGACTGATGATGCTCACTAACAGGAAAACCCAGAGCGATACGGGCGGAAGAGGCTGGAGTAGACGGCCACAAAAACGGGGCTGCTTTGCACATCAGAGGACAGTCGGCCCCATCTGACGCAGTTCCAAGGAAGCGGTGGGGTAGTAATGACGGAAGGGCTCTCCGGACCCGAGGGAATAGCAGCTGCTGGCGGGCCTGGGAGGGAACCTGCTGCTTTAAAAGAAGAGCCAAGTGATAGCAGGGGTCTCAGAGCTGTCCCTGCGTCCCGCTGCTTGAGGAATAGCCGGTTCAATACGGAAGACAAACACGAGACGAGTGGTTGTGGGTATGTTCACATGACCATAACATGTAAGAACACACCTGGGCACAGTGAATAGCAATTGGTGCGGGCAAAGAAACTCTAGAGCTGAGACATTAATGAAAACAGTGATTGTCGTAACTAATATCAAAATCACATTTGTTTATTTTTCATAGAATAATTAAACATTTTTTTATTTATCAAATTTTATCATTGATGCTTTATATAAATAAATGTATATGCTTGATACATATGATGAATGATTCATCTATAAAACATTATCCACATCTGTCTTTGCTGTTATACTTCACATTGTATACATATGTAAAGATAAACATAAATGTATTGCTAGTAATTCATTACAAAAGAGATTACATGATCCATAATTCAGGGTGACAATGATCAAATGATGTGCAGAGACTGGCGGTATGTTGTCAGACTATGTTCATATGACCTACAGCTGAAAGTAGTCACCAGCACAACCGTCCGTGTCGCCCTGGTGGGAGGTTGTAATCTCACAGCACCAAGTCAGTAAAATAAGAGAACTACCCAGTCGGTTTCGTCCCCTTGATCTGGGATTGACACGGACCTAAGATGGCCGAAGGTCGAAACACCAAGTCCTCCATGCAGGCCAAACTGGACAAGTACGCCTGGAACAAAGGAGCAGGCCCTAAGGACAGGGAATCAGATGACCCGCCTGAGAAACAACAGGAAGCTGCTAGTGCTCAGGAGTTGACCCTTCAAGATATAATGACGGCCATCACGACGGTGAGAAGGCCGCTGGAGTCCAGGATTGACTCTGTGTCCTCAGAGATCTCCCTAATAAGAGCAGATATGCGTTCCATGAACATGAGACTCAAAGACGTCGAATTGACTGCAGGGTCCCTAGTCACGGACACGTCCACCCTTCAACAGAGAGTAGACGAACTTCAGGCCCGTGGTGAAAGGATGGAGGCCCAGCTGGATGAATATGAAGGGCGCTCGAGGCGCAACAATGTTCGAATACTGGGGGTTCCAGAACGCACGGAGGGGCAGGCAGCTGACTTGTTTGTGGAAGATCTAGTCACGACCCACCTAAAGCCTACTAGATTGTTAAAATTCTTTACGGTCGAGAGGGCGCACAGAGTGCCCGGAGGCAAGCCAAAACCTGGTGCCCCCCCGAGACCCATAGTGGCAAGAATATTCAATTACAGGGACAGAGATATCATACTTCAAACTGCCTGTGCAACACCCCCAATTGAACTGGAAAACAGTAAGGTGACCTTCTTTCCAGACTTTACGCTCCGGGTGCAACATCAGAGAAGCAGCTTCCTCGAAATCAAAAGAGCACTGCGTGAGAAAGACATTAAATACGCTATGCTCTTCCCAGCCAAGTTAAGAGTGGAGTCAGAGGGAAGGTCTTGGTTTTTTGCTACTCCTGAAGAGGCATGGGACTGGCTGGATGGTTGGCGAGTGGCTGGGAAGAAGAGTCACCAAACTCAACGGCACAGACAAGGGAGGCTTCGAGAGGAACGGGGTGCAAGATCCCCACACGGCGAAAACACGTTGACTGAAGGTGGCGAATGAGGACTGGTCTGTATGAATCATTTAATTGCAAGGGTCCCATAGACATTCACTCCCTGGGCCCGGTTTGAACTCAACCCCCCAGATGAGAGGCAGAGGGGGTTGAGGCATGAAGTGTGAAGCTTCATCGAAGGAGCAAGACTGATTAATGTTATTTCAGCAAATGTTGATGGTAACATCGCAATATTGACTAAGTAATTCTTTAAAGTAACTGTTGAACGGGGGTGGGGTTGGCACACGCACCACAAGTTAGAGGGGTGGGCGATAGGCACTCTGCAAGTTTGGGGCAGCGGGAGGTTCCGATTACGCCATGCAGGGATGTGGGGAGGGGGATGAAGTTGACTACAACAAGGGGGGTGGGACTACAGTCACTGAAAATCTCCGAAACACTCTATAGACACATCACTACAAAATTAAGGGACGTCTCTGGTGACAGGAAGGGGGGGCAGGGAAGTTTAGTGTTGTTAAAGAATAGTTTGGACATGGTTGACATTAGATGGAAAACTGGAGAGAACACACTGGGCGAAGTAGACAAGGTCACACTGGCGGACGGCAGGGTTGGGTGGATGATGGTCGTTGAGCACAATGCTGGGGCACGCAGGGGATTCCCCTTTATAAAGCGGATTAATACCTTGAGTGAAGATGATGGCTGCATTTAAACAAAGTCTTAAGTTGCTGTCATGGAACGTAAATGGGCTAGGGGACAAGATAAAAAGGGGAGTAGTGCTCCAATTCATAAAACGGCACTCCCCTGATGTGATTTTTCTACAAGAAACACACTTACTAGGAAATACATGCAACGCATTGTCGAGATGGGGGTTCAAACTCGTGGCACACTCTGCATTTGGTTCCGGATCAAGGGGCGTGGGCATAATGACTCGGAAAACCCTACAATTGACAATCGACCGCACATGGACAGATAATCTGGGTAGATTTGTGGCAACCTCCGGGACGTGGGAGGGAAGTACGATAAACCTGGTCTCCACCTACATACCGCCGGGTCTTCAGGCCCCGGCATTTAGGGATCTTGGTGCCCTCCGTCTCGACCTACCAGAGAGATGGCTAGTGATCGGGGGCGACTTTAACTCAATTGTCTCTGACTCTTTAGATCGGTGCCCCCTAGAGATTTGCCACCTGCCCGAACACAAATCCATAACTTTTTGGGGGCAATAGGCCTAGTGGATGCATGGAGGACGCTCCACCCAATAGAGCAGCAGTATACATTCTACTCGGGTGCTCATCGAAGCATGTCTAGAATAGACTACATTGTAATGCCGGCGGATCAGATGGTAAATATTAAAGAGGTAAATCACCTTGCCCGGGGTATATCGGATCATTCGCCCATCTGGTGCCATTTAGAGGTGGAGGAACCTAAAATAGATAGGACAGTCCCTATCAACCCGTGGTATCTTAAGAGCCCCCAGATAAAAGAGAGAATAATACGTTGTACAGAACTCTATTTTCAGGAGAACGAAGGTTCGGTGGACTCTGCCGTGACTCTGTGGGAAGAGAGGAACCCTACTCACTACGGAACCAGGGTAGATACAATTCTTTCAGAAAACAATGGTTCCTGTGGATTGGTATGGTCTATTGTAATATTAATATTTCACGTAATAGCAATGTGAAGGTTTTTTTTGGGGCTGTCAGAGGGCAAAGAACCACCAATACCAATGATTGAATATATCACATACAATTTTATAGTATATAACAAAAGGAGCAACATGTATAGTATCAAAAATTTAAGAAAACATAGATACACAATTGTGCATAGTGTACCAGTGAAAACAGGAACCTTAAATAACAGTGCTAAATAGTGACAATAATTTTAACAAGGTTTCCATAATTCTTTAAAAGTCGACCATTAAGTATGTACAAAATGTGCAGCAGCTATATATAATAATATGTGCTTGTTTATGGTTCGCTTTTGCTTATTGTCGACGACGTTTCGACCCTCTGTGCAGTACAGGGTCTCATCAGGACCTAGGGTTGTAGGGACATCTATGGAGAAAAAGGGGGATAAAATCAGCATAGGGCCCAATTAATGGCACAAATGCGACTGAAGGGAGAGAGACTGTGATGTAAATACCTGGTAGTTTCGCGCAGCCACGTGAAGGGTGTGTGCCAACCGTAGGTGAAAAGAATAGAAAAAGATACTCACAATGGGACCCAGCCGGGTGCTGATTGTGGGAAAAGGAAAGGGGAGTTAAGATATGAAACTAAGAGTTATTCTTGTATAAGGGTTAAATGGAAAATAGAGGCTCTTACCCCAATTGTAAGAAGAAGGAAGGGGCTGCTCGATGAGGATGACACAGCGTTTCAGTTGAAAGGTAATACACTATAGCATAGGATGGCTAATAGTGTGGCTAGCAAACTCTCTGGGAAAAGGGAAAACATTTTTACATATGTCTTCCAGAGTCAAAAGGTCTAATAGTGTCCAATTAGGGAATTAAATACCTGTGTAGTGATTTAATCAGGCTCTAAAGTTCCTGTTCCATAAGGTATGTAAAATTACGCTTCTTTACTGCGGCGCCCAGTCGGTGCTGCCGTCAGTGTTGTAGTTTTATCAGGGCGGGTCCTGTCAGAGACACAAATAGTAGTTAATGGCCCGTTACATAACAATCTATATTTAATTTAAAAGTTTAAAAGGTCCTGTATATATCAGAGACCTTGTCTTTTTTGCCCGTAGGAGCGATACCAAGCATAATTCGCTCTTACCTTAAAATTCAGAGAGTTATGCAGCAATGCGGGAAGGTTCGCCGCTGGATTTTAACAAAGCTGCGTGAGTCAGCTCTGTCTGAGATCAAATGACAGAGAGCGCCTTGTAACAGGCCTCTAAATAGAGCAAGAACACGCCGAAACCGAAATGGGCCACAGGATTCACTGCGGATTACCGCAAGGTGGTTCCATCCGTTTTTCGGTGTTCGGTAAATCAAGGGAAGGATTAGAAGAAAGACCAGAGGTTTAGATAAGGAAAAAAGGAAGAATGAATTAAATTAAAAGAAAGAGAAAAAGAAAAAGTTTGGCACAGGACGGGCTTGCGGAAACCTTGTTAAAATTATTGTCACTATTTAGCACTGTTATTTAAGGTTCCTGTTTTCACTGGGACACTATGCACAATTGTGTATCTATGTTTTCTTAAATTTTTGATACTATACATGTTGCTCCTTTTGTTATATACTATAAAATTGTATGTGATATATTCAATCATTGGTATTGGTGGTTCTTTGCCCTCTGACAGCCCCCAAAAAAACCTTCACATTGCTGTTACGCGAAATATTAATATTACAATAGACCATACCAATCCACAAGAACCATTGTTTTCTGAAAGAAATTTATCTACCCTGGTTCCGTAGTGAGTAGGGTTCCCCTGTTTTTGTTCTTGACTCTTAGTGCGGTGGCTACACCGCGAGGGATTTATCCTTTGATTGGATTTTTCCTAATACCCTATAAGCATATAGGGTTACTCCTGGCCAAAGGGTTATGTTGTCAGAGGGTGAAGCACCTATCTATACTGATGAATACATTGCTAAAATTACCAGTGGACCGTCATTGTTCTCAACGGAGCCAAGTAGAAGTATAAGCCCTAGGCAGCAATTGCTTGATAGATTGGAGAAAGCTAAGAAAAAGCATGTTAGAACAGAGCTCCATGCTCGTATGCTGACAGAATACCTGAAGGCAGGGATAATACCACAGGGACTACAGATTAGGAACGTCCCAGGCATTTTCCGCGAAGACCCAAAATTTAAAGGCAAATTCAGTCATATTTCTACGACATGTTCACGCCACTGGATGGTCCTGGGTGTTGAAACAGCACTGGAACATGCAAAAGCAGAACTCAAAGAAATTGAGGAATTAGAGAAGAAACTCTTAGGCGGGGACGGTGTCGCAGAGGCCAAAACATTGTTAGACAAACTGAATAAAACTATTGAGGATTTCAACTCTTTCGAACTTAAGAAAAAAGCAGATAAGGTCACTAAAGACATCAAGAACTTTTCAAAAGAAAGAGCTTATCCCTATCTCAGAGACGATTATTACACCACAATTGGGAAGCAGAATAGACAGAATACATGGGGAAGATATAGGAGAAACCAACCCATTACATTTTCTGAATCCTCAGGAGGATCAGACGAGTCTGACGCCCAACCAGGTCCCAGTAGAACAGATAATCGTTCAGGACAGCCTTTTTTAGATCGAGGTGGGAAAGCCAAAGGCAAGACCTGGTACCAGTACCCAGGGGAACGACAAACACGGCGGAAACACTATCAGTGGGGTCCCCAACCGTACTAGGGCAAAACATGAATATGATGGCAACCATTCCCATTTTTAATTTGTCTCATCACATTATGTCATCCTCAGAAATATCACTCTTAAGCAAAGGTTAACTAATTTTTTCAACTTAAAGGCAGAAATCTTTCAATTCTTTAGAAAGATACGTCTTAAACTGTTCTTTAGAGATAAAGAACCTATTACACAAGACTCAGTGACAGGCCTACGACTACCGTCAACCTTCTTTCCCACCAATGCTATGGTGCCACCTGAATTACTTGCTTTTGAAAAGCTTGTATTACAAGGCTTGGAGAGAATGAAAACTACTAAACAATACATACCTTACAATATCACGTTACAAGAACGTCAGGCACTTAATGCACTAAAAAATGACAGTTCTATAATTCTGAAACCTGCTGATAAAGGGGCGGAATTGTAGTTCAAGATCGCAAGGACTATGACATAGAGATCCTAAAACAAATTGGAGAGGAAAAGCACTATAAGAAATTGCGTGCTAACCCATTACCAGATATTCGCAATGACATACTGCATCTCACTACAGAAGGCCTAAGTGAAGGATATATTACTAAAAGGGAGTTTGAGTTCCTCAATACAGAATGTCCCAGAACCCCGGTTCTGTACACATTACCAAAGATACATAAGAGCACCACTAATCCTCCAGGACGTCCCATTTTGTCTGGATGTGGGTCTATACTAGAGCCCATTGGGAGATATATAGATCATTTCATTAAAAACTTTGTCCCTGTTCAGGAAACGTATGTGAGAGATACGATGTGTATGGTAAACCTGATTGAAGGAATGCCGTATGATATTAATTCTGACTGGCTAGCGACCCTTGATATTTCCTCACTATATACTAACATACCTCAGGAGGAATGTATTCATGTAATAGAGATGCTACTGGAGACGAGACCTAGGCCAGTCCAGGTACCCACCCCCTTCATTATATCTTTGCTTCGAATTGCACTATAAACTAACTATTTTGTATCTAGTGGCAATTATTATCAACAATGCTCTGGCACCAGCATGGGAGCAGTTTTCGCGCCTAATTTAGCGGATATATACATGGACTATGTAGAACAAAAGTTTGCATTAAGTGTCACCAATTTGTACCGTGCCAACATTAAATGTTGGAAACGGTACATTGATGACATTTTCCTCATTTGGTCAGGCAGTGAACTAGAGTTTAACAACTTTGTATTGTACCTCAACAGTATCCAAACACATCTAACATTCACGTCCACTGTGCATAGATCATCTATTTCCTTCCTTGACCTTAATATTAACCATGCAGATGGTATGTTATACACCGCCCTACATAGGAAACCGACGGAGAGAAACACTCTTCTATCGTATAGAAGTCACCACCCACGTGCTCTACGAGATGGTCTACCCTTTGGTCAGTTTCTGCGCCTCTGCAGAAATTGTACCTTTAAAGAAGACTACATGCGAGAAGCAGAAATACTTAGAGCCAAACTTGTCATCAGAGGCTATCCCAATAGATTGGTGAGAAAATCATTGAAACGTGCCTGGTTTTACCCCAGGGAGGAACTCCTAAAAACCAAAGCAAAATCGTCAGTAGACAGACTCATTTGTGTCACTACATTTGGCACACACACGAGTAAAGTTCGCAACCTTATAAGTACAAAGTGGGATATCATCAAAAGTATTGACCCAAGTATTGAGACACCCATGTTTGCTTACAAACGTGGCAAAAACATAAAAGACCACTTAGTTAGATCATCTACTGAGACAAATACGAGCAGACCAAATACACTACACTCAGTATGGGGTCTACCAGAAATCAAAGGGCACCATAAATGTGGGAATTGTGTTTCATGCCCTTCCACATTTAACACCAAAACATTTGAACATTCAAATGTCAAGCACGCATTGGAATTCTTTTCCAATTGCAACACACACAACGTTGTGTACTGTATATGGTGCCCCTGTGGCCTCCCATATATTGGACAAACCCAGCAACCAGTGAAAGCTAGGATTGGACAACACAGGAGTCGGATACGCAGATCGGTAGCCAATGCTCCCTTAGTTTCCCACTATGATGAGAAAAATCATACTGCAGATGATATTAAGTGGCAAGTGATTGATATTGCCAAGATCCCAGAGAGGGGTGGAGACATCTCTCAAATCCTACAACGACTTGAATGTCATTGGATAGAGAGAATTAATTCCATAGAGGAGGGTCTCAACTCTGTTGAAGAATGGCGAGGCTTTGTGACGTAATTAACACACTAAGATACCTACACAAAGGTATACCTCCCAAGTGTCCTCAAGATGCGCTTGACACCATGAATCTGCATACATATGACCGACCTGCCCCGGTAGACATTCGGGCTAACATACTGTTTAGGTCTCACCATTGCCGTGACCTTGGATGTCATGGACTATTTTATGAGTAAACAATATATCGTGTGCCACTATTTGTGTTGCAGATCATCGTTGTGTTTGCAAATAACATTTCTTGTACCAATACTGATGGGTATACACATTGTTGTTTCCAAGATATAGCACATATGTTATTTACTGCAATACACTTTGCATTCAAATAAACAAAATACATATGCTCCATCACCGTGCTCCAAATTACACTCATGACAATAGGCGAATCTCTCTGCTGCTGTAACACTACCAAGCTCTTAAGAGACCGACAGTTGAATTGTGAACTAATGACCAGTTGTTTTGAATAGATAATATGTATAATGGAGTATGACATTGTTACACACACATGTTAGCCATGCTATAATGTTGTATATACACCTTTACGCCTTTACACTGTAATCTATGTAAGCAAGGCGACACTTATGTGTATACTTGATTGTGCGTTAAGATTAGACTATTTTGTGGCCTTAAGGCTTTTTTCATTAGCCATTATCTGTGATCTTTATGGCATTCGTATCACAGTATAGATACGATTTCATCAAATGTTATAATTCACGTTAATCCATAATATAACGTATATCTATACTTCCAAAGTACTACACATGCTTGGAATTTAATTACACAAATTTCGTGGCGCGTAACTTTTATTATCGCTAATATAATTGCCGTGATGGCAACACACACCCTGAATCCGCAAGCCCGTCCTGTGCCAAACTTTTTTCTTTTTCTCTTTCTTTTAATTTAATTCATTCTTCCTTTTTTCCTTATCTAAACCTCTGGTCTTTCTTCTAATCCTTCCCTTGATTTACCGAACACCGAAAAACGGATGGAACCACCTTGCGGTAATCCGCAGTGAATCCTGTGGCCCATTCCGGTTTCGGCGTGTTCTTGCTCTATTTAGAGGCCTGTCACAAGGCGCTCTCTGTCATTTGATCTCAGACAGAGCTGACTCACGCAGTTTTGTTAAAATCCAGCGGCGAACCTTCCCACATTGCTGCATAACTCTCTGAATTTTAAGGTAAGAGCGAATTATGCTTGGTATCGCTCCTACGGGCAAAAAAGACAAGGTCTCTGATATATACAGGACCTTTTAAACTTTTAAATTAAATATAGATTGTTATGTAACGGGCCATTAACTACTATTCGTGTCTCTGACAGGACCCGCCCTGATAAAACTACAACACTGACGGCAGCACCGACTGGGCGCCGCGGTAAAGAAGCGTAATTTTACATACCTTATGGAACAGGAACTTTAGAGCCTGATTAAATCACTACACAGGTATTTAATTCCCTAATTGGAAACTATTAGACCTTTTGACTCTGGAAGACATATGTAAAAATGTTTTCCCTTTTCCCAGAGAGTTCGCTTGCCACACTATTAGCCATCCTATGCTATAGTGTATTACCTTTCAACTGAAACGCTGTGCCATCCTCATCGAGCAGCCCCTTCCTTCTTCTTACAATTGGGGTAAGAGCCTCTATTTTCCATTTAACCCTTATACAAGAATAACTCTTAGTTTCATATCTTAACTCCCTTTCCTTTTCCCACAATCAGCACCCGGCTGGGTCCCATTGTGAGTATCTTTTTCTATTCTTTTCACCTACGGTTGGCACACACCCTTCACGTGGCTGCGCGAAACTACCAGGTATTTACATCACAGTCTCTCTCCCTTCAGTCGCATTTGTGCCATTAATTGGGCCCTATGCTGATTTTATCCCCCTTTTTCTCCATAGATGTCCCTACAACCCTAGGTCCTGATGAGACCCTGTACTGCACAGAGGGTCGAAACATCGTCGACAATAAGCAAAAGCGAACCATAAACAAGCACATATTATTATATATAGCTGCTGCACATTTTGTACATACTTAATGGTCGACTTTTAAAGAATTATGGAAACCTTGTTAAAATTATTGTCACTATTTAGCACTGTTATTTAAGGTTCCTGTTTTCACTGGGACACTATGCACAATTGTGTATCTATGTTTTCTTAAATTTTTGATACTATACATGTTGCTCCTTTTGTTATATACTATAAAATTGTATGTGATATATTCAATCATTGGTATTGGTGGTTCTTTGCCCTCTGACAGCCCCCAAAAAACCTTCACATTGCTATTACGCGAAATATTAATATTACAATAGACCATACCAATCCACAGGAACCATTGTTTTCTGAAAGAAAAAAATTGACTCTGTGGGAGGCGTACAAGGTGGTCATTCCGGGGACAGCCATAGCTCAGATCGCAGGGTCTAAAAAAGAGAAACAGGCGGCAGTAGTGCGTTTAGAAACAGATATACTGCAGCTGGAAGGAAACCTCCGAGACGACAACACAGATGAGACAAAGCATGCCTTACAGTTAAAAACAAAGGAGTCCATCGCCTTGGCCACTGATGCGGCCAAGACACAACATAGGGCAACACTTAGTAGAATCTATGAAGTTGGGGACAAAGCTTGGAAATTATTAGCTTGGCTAGACCGGAGGGAACAGGCAAGTAGAGTTGTAGCGGAACTGGTGGTGGAATCTGGTGAGAGACTCACCGAACCGCAGGCTATCACAGATGCATTTGGTCACTATTATCAAAATATCTATGTGTCCCAGACGCCACATACGGAGGAGGAGGCATATTCCTTTTTGAGGGACATCTTGCTACCAATACTTACTGACGAAGATCGGTTGGATTTGGAACTAGAATTAACAGGAGCCGAGGTAGAAAAGGCCATACATGACTTGAGAATGGGCAAAGCAACAGGTCCAAATGGATTGCCCATTGAGCTATATAAACTTACCCCGAGTAAAATTGCACCTCATTTAGTTAAAATGTTCCAGGACAGTAAGAAAGTAGGCTCGCTCCCCATTGATCAAAGGCTGGCAACGATAGTGTTCATTCACAAGGCGGGGAAACCTAAGAACATGTGTCCATCGTATAGACCAATATCGCTGCTGAATGCGGGAACCAAGATATTGGCGAAAATACTTGCTACTCGCTTACTGCGTGTAATCACAAAATTAGTACATCAAGATCAATCGGGCTTTATGCCAGCCAGAAATACTTCTCTCAATTTGCGGAGGCTCCACGGAGTGCTAGACCGAGCCAAGACGATCGAAGAAGACGCAGTGGTGGTGTCCCTGGAAGCGGCCATGGCGTTCGACACAATCAAATGGCCCTATATGTTTTCAGTGTTAAAGAAACTGGGATTTGGCCCGGGTTTTGCGGGGTGGGTTCGCCTTTTGTACATGGAACCACTCGCCCAAATAGTGGTCAACAATAGGAAATCTCATACTTTCACACTCAACAGAGGCACCAGGCAGGGCTGCTCCCTTTCCCCATTGCTCTTTGCCTTGACACTCGAACCATTAGCGATGTGGATACGGAAAGATCCAGTTATCAGAGGGCTCATGTGGGCAGAAGACTGGGAAGACCGCATTTCATTATAAGCTGATGATATTCTATTGTACTTGGCTTCACCGACGGCCTCCCTGAATAGGATATTACACATCTTCATAGTGTTTGGTAGATTTGCCGGATACGGGATTAACTGGTCTAAGTCAGTCATCTATGTACTTAGCGGGTGGATGCCAACACTGCCTAGGGGCTTTACTATCAAAGAAGTGGCAATAGATTTCAAATATTTAGGAATCCGAGTCTCCAAAGACCCGGCTCTCTTTTACGAACATAATCTGCTGCCCCCACTGCAGCGGCTTTGGAGTGATGTCCTGCATTGGAAGTCACTCCCACTGTCCCTACTGGGGCGGGCCACCCTTTTTAAAATGATGTCCCTCCCTCGGTTTCTGTATCTCTGCAGAACACGCCACACCTGGTGGGATCAGATTACTTCAAAGCCATTGACAGTGCCTTAAGGGAGCTTTTGTGGGAGGGGAAGCCGGCCAGGATCGTCACTCAGAAGTTAACATTAGGGTGGTATGTTGGAGGAATAGCCCTTCCGGACATCAAAAAATATTATTGGGCGACACAACTCGCAGCAATAAATTAGTGTATATATAGGCCACAGGAGGATCCTGGATTTCACATGGATAGATGGCTCCTTCCGGGGGGGAGGTTTTGCAGGGGCACTACACACCAACCCAGCTAAGCTGAGACTGTCGGGACCCACGGGACACGCGGTTCAAGTGTGGCGGGCAGCCACGAGGAGTCAGGATTGCGAGGGCAAGATCACACTGGCCACCCCACTTTGGGACACTGATCTACTTGGTAATTTAAGACACACCCGTGGATTTGATCATTGGGACTTGATAGGTATCTCCAAGGTGGGAGATCTATGGAAAGGGGGTGGAGTGATTCCCTTTGCCCAATTGCAACTAGAGTATGACTTGGCTAATACAGAGTATTACAGGTACCTGCAGATCCGCCACGCTCTACTAGCGGTGCTACGAAAGGGAGAGACACCACCAGAATCCACCCCGCTAGAAGATACGGTCTTAGATGGGAATCTCCCAGAAAAAACTATATCACTAATATATAAAAAATTAATTAATAATATGGCTGACCCCCTACTTTGGCTTCGAACAAAATGGGAATACGACGTCGCTGGGTTGGAGGACGAGGAGTGGCTCGATGCTCTAGCCTCTCCTAGAGAGACTGCCATCTCCGCTAGGCTCAGACTTGTACAATTGAAGATACTCCATAGAACATACCTAGCGGGACCAGCATTGGTAAGGATGGGGTTTGGCAACGAGACCGAATGCTTTAAGAGATGTGGACAAGAGGGCACTTTTATACATACACTCTGGGAATGTGCGGTTATCCAGAGATACTGGTCCGCGGTAACGAAACGTATGGAACGAGTAATGGGCTATAAAATTGACTGTAACATTAAATTAAGTCTCCTGAATATCTGGGGCCCGACGGATCTGAGTACTAAAGAGATAATATGGGTGACACTCGGAATGATGATAGCTAAAAGGAACATTGCAAGAAAATGGAGGGCGCAGGAACCACCGACGTTGAGTGAGTGGGGGAAAGACATGGATTGGTGCATGGTGTCAGAAAGGACTGTATATGAATCCAGGAGGTGTCCCACTAAATGGACGTATATTTGGGGAAAATGGAACAGTTATAGGGGAAGACTCTGTGATCCCCCGCAGCCCAGACGTGACAACGAGCCAGATAACCTGATATAAGAAAGTTTAATGCAAAAATGTATAAAAATGTATGACACCTCAGAATTGTCGTTCGCCTTTTGCCAAGTGTGTAACTCCATATGTACTTGATTGTATAATGTCTCTTATGTCTAATCTTGTCCTCAATAAAAAAGTTATGTTAAAAAAAAAATTTATGGAATGTTTGAGGGAAGGACCGGCAATCTGTGCAGATATATGTATAGAAAATTAGCACCTCACTGTTTAGGTTTGATAATTGTGTATGAATAAGGTTTCAAGGATGTTTTATACAATTAGAAACATTTCTTAGAATTGTCGGTTTTAATGGTTATATTTATTCATTAATTATATATTATCAATTTATTCCCACAATGGATTGAATTATACAATTCGGGGGGGCAGGGAGGGGCGTAGCTAGCCGCGAAGCAAGATGGCCGCAATGGGATAAGCTCCATCGAGCCATAACCGTAATTCCCCCATAAATCCGGACACAATCCACCCGGAAGCCACAAATCGTGAGACCGTCACCCGGCGGGTTACCAGCACCTAGCGGTCCCAAAAAGCGGCTGTGCCCGGTTGGCGTTGCTGTCATATCGGCACTGACGAAGTCAGGCCTAAGGCCTCGTGCTCCAGTGACGAGCCCCAGCGAAGCGCTCGGACGCTGAGGGGCGGGGTCGGCGCGTCTGAAGCCGAGGCGCATAGCGGAGCTCAGCGGGTAGTGGCCGTAACCAACCCGATGTGAATGCCAGCAGAAGAGACACTCAGCAAAAGACACTGGGTGTCACACGAGAGCAGCGATCCTGCCCTGAGGAGCTGATTCGGGTGCATTGTAGACCCAGAGGAAGCTGGGAATCAGGGGCCTGACACCAATCACGTGCTGGGGCCCGGTCCTGGAGCCCATGGATAGTGGACAGACCCGGCCAGTCACCACCCCACAACTACAAGGAAACAACAGCTGGAGGAGAGCATAAGCCGGTGAGAATCTGCGGGGTTGGTGGAGCAGCCAGAAGTTTAGCGTCCTCAGCTCTTCTGCAGAGGAAGGGTCATGATGCGCAGCCCATGGCGGGACCATTAAAAGTCGTGGTCAGTGACTGTTATACATGCAGGACGGCACGATAAGATCGAGCTGATCAGAGGGTTTACACGGGGACAGCTGGTAGGAACCCCAACCGGCCATCAGGCACGTGGATTGACCTGGGTAGGTGGCGGAGAGTACTGCCTGCTGGTCTCCCCCATCCATATTTCCGTGTAAAGACCTTGCCTGAGTGGCCAGAGACGGCACCATGACGAGGGGAAAAGGGCCCGAGGTGGACACGAAACAAAACTGGACAAGTACGCATTGCCCAAGGAGTTGGTGGGCAACTAGGTGGCGGAGACAGATCCAGATCACGCTCTGCCACAAACTGCAGCAGTGGTAGAACCTACATTATACAATATAATGTTGGCAATACAAGGAGTGAAGTCAGATCTGGCTGGGAAAATTGTTACAGTGACTACAGAGGTCACCTTGATCAGAACGGACCTGAGAAACATGAGTGCTTGAGTAAAAGAAGTTGAGGATGCTACCAAAACAGTAGCGGCAAACACAAAAGTGCTACAAAGGAAGGTACAAGACCTCACGGCCACGACCAGAGTCCTGAAAGCGAGGCTGGAGGACCAGGAGGGCCTCTCCCACAGTAATAACGTCGGCATCATTGGGGTCCCAGAGAAAACAGAGGTGCCAGTAGTTGACCTGTATGTGGAAATTCTTGTGCTGTGGTCACTCAAGCCTAAGGGACCATCCAATTACTTCTTGGTGGAGAGGGCCCACAGAGTACCGGGCACCCCTCCAAGGCATGGGGCCCCACCGCGTCCCATCATCGCCCGGATTTTTAACTACCGGGATAGAGACATAATCCTGCAGGCCGCTCGCTGTGCACCACCACTTAGAATAGATAATGCAACTATCTCCTTCTTTCCAGACTTCACCATGAAGGTGCAACAGGCAAGGCAAACTTTTCTTGACGTTAAAAAAGCCTTGAGGACTAAGGAAATTAAATACTCGATGATCTATCCATCGACGTTCCGAGTAACAGTGGAGGGCAAGGTCTGGAGATTCTCCACCCCAGAAGCGGCCTGGGAGTGGCTTGATGGGTGACGAACAATAGGACGGCAACCACACACGCACAGAAACAACAACGGGAAAACAACTCGGGAGGCGCAGGGGGCCCTTCGGCCGAGGGCAGCAGTCCTCCGGACATGGCAATTCCCAGACGGGCCCAGATGACTAACGCCAGAGATAGGAACGACATCGAATGCCTGGGGATCAGGACACAACATCCAGGTCTTGATCGAATTGGTGAACAATTCAAGGGCAGAGAATGAATCTACAAGTGGACACTGGTGAGACAGATAAGCATATAATTTACACTTCCGGGTACTAATAAGGCTGTAGTCTCTATGTAAGATTTAGGGAGCACACCTACACAACACAAACAAAATAGCCAGACAATTCTGATAGGGGGATCAGGTCTGGCTCACAGATGGCTAGGCGTTGGGTCATAGCCCACCCAATGTGATATAACTCAGTTTTGGGGCGCCAGGGGCTCTGCAAGTTGGGGAGGTGGGAGGTTCAGTGCCCACCACGCAGGGTAGCAGGGAGGGGGGAGTTGTACAATAGGGGGATAAACGTTTTTTTGTTTATCTTTCAGCATATCAGATGTGTAGACTCTAACCATTGCAAGGGAAAGGATGATGGGGAAAGGGGGGACTTTGATACTACCCCGTAAAGTAACTGTATTGCAATAACAGCAGCCCACGTACGAGTTCCGTCACAAGACTTGAATGACCTCACAGGCCCCTGACACATACCCAATGGGATAGTACCCCAGCCCCATGGGAAGCAATTTAGTGATCATGACATGGAATGTGAATGGTTTGGGGAGCAAAATCAAACGCACGATGGTGATGCAATATGTCCGATGGCATTCCCCAGACATAATCTTGATACAAGAAACATACTTGATTGGGAACACATGCAAAGCACTAGATAGATTTGGGTACAAATTAATGGCACATGCTGGATTCACTACCGGATCTCGCGGGGTTGGAATACTGGTTGAAACGACATTACTGTTTACACCTCGAAAAATATGGCATGATCGTCTAGGTAGATATGTGGCCCTTACTGGGACATGGGAGGGCCAGGTAATCAATCTCTGTTCAGTATATGTGCCACCCAAGATGCACCCAACTACATTGCCTGACCTCAGCACACTACTTTTACAACTTCCCTATAGAGTGTTAGTGATGGGAGGTGATCTCAATGCAGTAATGGACCCATTCAGGGATTGACTATCCAGTACAGGGAGAGAGGTGGGAACAGACAATCTGAAGACATTTGTAGAAGCCCTGGGACTCGTGGATCTCTGGCAGGAGCACAAGCCCCTAGACAGACAATATACCTTCTTTTCGGCCCCACACGGACGGTACTCATGACTTGACTATATACTAACAAACGCTAACATGGTGGATAGGTTCAGGGGGATGCCACACAGTGCGAGAGGTATACCCGATCATTCCCCAGTTGAGGTCCACATGGTGCGATCCACTAGAGCTAATGTCTAGCCACCACGCATAGATCCATGGCTGCTCAAAGACAAGACAATGATGACCAATATCCGAGAACGGACTGTGCAATATTTCCAAGACAATCTGGGATCGGTGGGCTCCCAGGGTGTACTATGGGAAGCTTACAAAACGGTCATACGGGGGCATGCTCAGGCACTGGCAGGGGGACAGAGGAAAGAGAGGCAACTTCAATATTAAAAGCTTGAGATTGAACTAGCTAAATTGGAGGTAGCTACCAGAGAAGCCGGTGAAATAGACCCCAAAACCAACCACCTGCTACACCTTAAGCAGCAGGAGATGCGTGACATAGCAGAAGAGAAGGCTAGAGGTCATGCTAGAGTGACCCAGAGGAGACTGTATGAAATAGGCGATAAAGCCACTAAGCTCATGGCGTGGCTGGAAAATAGAGATAAGGTGAGAAATTGCGTGCTAAAGATCAAAGATCAACAGGGTGGGATCTGCAAGACGAATGATGAAATTGCTGCAGCTTTTGCAGGATTTTACGAACAGCTATATCAATCATCCACAACCAGAACTAGGAACGACTGTGTGGAGTTCCTCAGAGATGCGAATCTCCCTGTGCTGACTCAGGAGGACAAGTAGGGCCCCGATGAGGATCTGACTGTTGAAGAAATATGCGGAGGACTAGGGGCCCTGCAGTCAGGCAAGGCAGCAGGCCCAAATGGTATACCTGTCGAACTCTATAAGTGAACAGCATCGCTGATAGCTCCATGCATGTTAGAAATGTTTGAAGAGTCACTGGACCGAGGTGGGTTACCGGAAGACCTAAGGTTGGCTACAATAGTAGTGGTTCCCAAACAGGATAAACCAACAGAGGACTGCTCCTCATACAGGCCGATCTCATTATTAAACGTTGAAGTGAAGGTGTTAGCTAAGGTCTTGGCAACTAGGCTCACTAAAGTAATAACCACTTTAATCCACCCAGATCAGTCAGGCTTCATGCCACACCGGAGCACCAGACTGAACCTGCGGCGACTCTATGGTGTTCTCCAAATAGCCAAAAGAGAGCCGGACAACGACGCCCTACTACTATCTCTGGATGCCTGCATGGCGTTCGAAAGTATAGAATGGCAGTACCTCTTCACGGAACTGGAACTTTTGGCTTTGGCCCCAAATTTTGTGCCTGGGTACAACTAGTCTATGCAGGGCCACTAGCTAGAGTACGTGTTAATGGGGTGGTCTCCAGACAATTCACACTTTACAAGGGCATGAGGCAAGGATGCCCACTCTCACCCATGCTATTCGCTATTGCACTCGAACCCCTAGCTGCATGGGTCAGAAGAGACCCACTAATAAGAGGTATACCGATGAGAAGCAAGTGGGAGGGAAACATTTCATTATATGCTGATGACATAATCCTATATGCTACTAAACCCAGATCCACAATTCACCACACATTACACATTTTCCAGTTGTTTGGGAGCTACTCTGGCTATCAGATCAACTGGGATAAATCATTAGCCTTCACACTGACCGGAGCTACACCAACCATGCCCCCTGTCGGGAGAGCAATAAAGGTTAGGGACAAATTTAAATATCTAGGCATTCAAATATCACCCTCGGAAACGAAATTCCTAGAGGACAATTTGTATCCCCAAGTAAACAGATTACGGAAAGACGTGACCCATTGGAGAATGCTGCCGCTCTCTTTAGTGGGTAGGGCGCTCCCGTGCCTCCTCTACGTTCTTTAAAACACCCTGTACAGAATTGCCGCAGAGTTTTTCCGTAACGTAGACTTGCAGATAAGGCAATTGCTATGGGATGGTGGGGACTCCAGAATTGCGTTACACAAGTTGCAGCGAGGGTTCTATGATGGGGGGCTGGCAATCCCTGACATCCGTAAGTACTACTGGCCGGCACAACTTGTTGCCATTAATGACTGGGTGTTTGCAGGAAGAGAGGAGCCAGCATATCGTATGGACCGTCTTTCAATGGGACAGAAAGGATACGTAGGTGCACTGTATAGTAAGGACTTGACTCATACACTACTGCAGTATACACAAACAACCATACGGATATAGAGAGAGGCGACTAAATTCCTGGGATGGGAAAGCAAGCAAACAGAACGAACGCCTCTATGGAGAAGTGACTTTCTAAGGGAGGTGCGCTGCTTACGGGGCTTTCATGCATGGTCACAACTAGGAATCGACTATTTAGGAGATGTCTGGAAGGGCTCAAAGATGATAGAGATATGAACCCTACAGACAGACTATCAAATGCCAGACACCGAACAGTTCCGATACATACAATTGAAACATGCCATGAAAGCACATGTGACAGCTGGAACAAAAAAACACGAAAGTGCGCCATTAGAGGATAGAGTACTCCTAGACCCACTCACTGAGAAAGCTACCTCCCTTATATATAAAAAACTTATGAACAACACACCTGATCCACTAGTGACTCTGAGGGAGGCATGGGAGAAGGATGTGGGGACAATAGAAGACGACGACTGGCAGGAGGCAATACTTAGCCCTAGAGAGGTAGCAGTAAGAGCACAATTTCACCTCATCCAACTTAGAATCCTTCACAGGACATACACAACGAGAACCAGACTACACAGGATGGGTAAAAGCGACTCAAACATATGCATAAGAGGATGTAGAGAAGAGTGTACTTTTTACCACATGCTGTGGGGATGCACAAGACTGCAAAGATACTGGAGCAAAATCACACAGGTGATGTCTAGAGCCATGGGGCAACAAGTCTCACTAGATGCTAGATGGCACATACTATGCATCACCGGAGAGACCAAATGGCTACGGCATACTAGGACATGGTTGCTACTAGCAGCTGTAATTGCCAAACGGAACATTGCTAGGGCATGGGGGGCAATACATCCACCCAAAGTTACTGACTGGGAGAATGATCTCGACTGGGTTGGGCAGCCGAAAAAGTAGTCTATCAAAGCCGGGGATGCCCTGAGAAATGGGGTAAAATATGGAATAAGTGGATGGAATATAGAGGAATTTAAAAGGAGACTTTGAATGTAAAAGAGGCTGGACATGAAAGAATAAGTGGGGGGTGCCAGGGCCTGTTCGAGGTACAATATCTACCCAAATGTAAACTGAAGGGGAAGAATTGTGTGTTAAAACTCTATTGGGCAATGGAAAGGTCGTTGTATTATGTAACCTTTAAATGTGAATACTGCTTGGTGATGTCTATAATGCATCTGTAAGTTTAATAAAAACGAACTTCCAACAATTTTTTTTATACAATTCATATATATATTGTCTTCAGTATGGCTGTTACTGCTGGGAATATCAATTGTCTAAATGTAATTTTATTGTGTTTGCCAAAGTGAATGAATTTGCCACAGTCTGTTTACTTTGTTTCCAGCCACATGGTTGTTGCTTTATTTTAAATAAGTGAAAAAAATGCTGTCTGCCATCAGTAAACAAGGCTAGCAATAGCCGAAACGTGTTTGATGTGAGGTCGCAATAAAAAGAACTTTAATCCCACCTGTGTCTGTCATCGCCATCCTTGGAGGCTTTCAAGGAGGAAGGGAAATTATATATATGTGGAGAGAGACTGGTTGTGATATTTTGCCAGCAAGCAGGTGCTGGCGTTGTGACCGCACTCTCGTTCAGGAGCTACGCGATCAACCTGCAACTTTGGCATTTGCACGGAGCTGCATGTGCGTCGCCCCCCCGGTGCTGGATTCCCACAAGGTGATGATTGGCGCATGGGGAGAGAGGAGGCAGAATTGATCTGCCTGATAAGGGGGACAAAGGTCGGCTTTTACCTGCTACGTAGCTGCAGTGGCGTGGAGTCACTGTCCAGCAATGCTTGGAGGCAGCACTTGCTGTCGTTGAAGTCTCTTCACTGTAGGGGATTACACAGTGGACTCCAACGCCCATCATGCAGTTGGGTTGCAGGAACAGCGCGAGGTGCCTTACACCTGTGAGGCGAAGGAGGGGCAAGTGGTCACGTGATGAGGAGTGGCCACAGTGTTAACATCTGAGCATTGGACCCCCATGAACACCAAGGACACACCTGAAACGGGCACTGATGAAAGACAATGAAAGTCTGAAACGCGTCTGCCTAGCGTTTCAGGGACCCTTTGCTTGCCTGCGCAGATTGCATCAATAAAGCCGGTTTTGTTATCCCCCGGAGCTGGTCACACTCTTTCTTTTTGTGGAGAGAGACTGGTTGTGATATTTTGCCAGCAAGCAGGTGCTGGCGTTGTGACCGCACTCTCGTTCAGGAGCTACGCGATCAACCTGCAACTTTGGCATTTGCACGGAGCTGCATGCGCGTCGCCCCCCCGGTGCTGGATTCCCACAAGGTGATGATTGGCGCATGGGGAGAGAGGAGGCAGAATTGATCTGCCTGATAAGGGGGTCAAAGGTCGGCTTTTACCTGCTACGTAGCTGCAGTGGCGTGGAGTCACTGTCCAGCGATGCTTGGAGGCAGCACTTGCTGTCGTTGAAGTCTCTTCACTGTAGGGGATTACACAGTGGACTCCAACGCCCATCATGCAGTTGGGTTGCAGGAACAGCGCGAGGTGCCTTACACCTGTGAGGCGAAGGAGGGGCAAGTGGTCACGTGATGAGGAGTGGCCACAGTGTTAACATCTGAGCATTGGACCCCCATGAACACCAAGGACACACCTGAAACGGGCACTGATGAAAGACAATGAAAGTCTGAAACGCGTCTGCCTAGCGTTTCAGGGACCCTTTGCTTGCCTGCGCAGATTGCATCAATAAAGCCGGTTTTGTTATCCCCCGGAGCTGGTCACACTCTTTCTTTTTGTGGAGAGAGACTGGTTGTGATATATATATATATATATATATATATATATATATATTCACTGAAAAAACCATAGGTTTTAGGGACAGTTATAGTTAGTTGGACATTGCACTCGTACAAAACCCGTGAAATTCCCCCGTTATAGTTAGTTCAGCTAACTATAACTCGCGCACCCACAATGCACTGCTGATGACATCACATATTACATCACTCATGACATGGTCAGTGACATCACTGATGACATCATCCAGTGACTGTGTGTTTCTGTAAAGTTTAAATATGTTTAATATATATAGGCAAAGGCGTATTGAAGAATGAGTGGGTGTATAAGTGTCTGAATGGATGATTTAGTAGGTGCGTGACTAACTCTATAAGTGAGTGATTAAACGTATCTTACTGAATGCATGGGTTAGTGACTAAACTGGGTGAATGTCTGTATCCGTCTGTCTGTTGGTGTGTAAGTGGATGCATGGATTTGCGAATAGCCACATGAGTGTCTATATGGGTTATTGATTGGTTCTCTGAGTATCTGTATGGGTGCCTTAGTGTTTGTGTGGGTGGGGTGTGTGTGACTCTGTACATAGATGTGTGAGTGGGTGATTCACTGGGTGCATGATTTGAAGAGTGCATCTGTGATGACTGCTTGGGTGGGTGAGTGTGTGTATGGGTGTGTTAGTGAGTGAATGTATATCTCAGTGGTACATGTGCGAGTAACTACATATGTAAAAGGCAGTATATATGTGTGTTAGAGTATTTAAAAGGCTATAAGTGAGAGTGTGTGATTGTGAGAGTGACTGTATGGATGCGTGTGTGCTTGTATCAGTTATTGTATAAGAGCGTAAGAATGTGCTAGTATTTGTATGAGTAAGTGAGTTGGTCTCTGTATAACTGTATAGGTGAGAAAAATGGGTGTGTGATTAATTTTTTGCATGACTGACTAGGTGTGTGAGTACCTCTATGGGTGAGTGGCGGTGTGTGAGTGTTTATATAGGTGTATGAGTGCATATGATAGTCCTGTACTGAGTGACTGTAAGTATGAGTGACTGTACAGGTGAGGGAGTAGATGTGTGTGTGTAGACCTAAGAATCAGTGAGTGGGTATGTAGTTATTGGTATTGGAGTGTGTATGGTTTTGAGAATGGCAGTCTGTAATTTAGAGTGGGTGTATCAAAGGTTATGTTAGGGTGTGAGAAGATGCATGAAATTATCACATGGATGATGTCATCAGTGATGTCATCAGTGATGTCATTTGAGATGTCATCAGTGATGTCATCAGTGATGTCACTGACCATGTCATGCGTGATGTAATATGTGACGTCATCAGCAGTGCATTGCGGGGTGCGAGTTATAGTTAGCTGAACTAACTATAACGGGGAATTTCACGGGTTTTGTACGAGTGCAATGTCCAACTAACTATAACTGTCCCTAAAACCTATGGTTTTTTCAGTGAATTTCAAAGGTTTTTTAAATGCTAATTTCTAACTAGAACGTGTCTGAAACCTATGGTTTTTTCAGTGAATTTCAAAGGTTTTTTAAATGCTAATTTCTAACTATAACGTGCCTGAAACCTATGGTTTTTAAGTGAATTTCAAAGGTTTTTAAATGCTAGTTTCTTAACTATGCCTACAGAGGTAGGACATGTGAAGAAAGCAGAAAAAACGCACAGAAAGAAGCAAAAGATGTGCAGAAAGAACCAACAGAGGAGCAGAAAGAGGCCTTGTTGCAAAATCATCCTGTGCCCACAACTTTTTCAGACGGGTACTGGTGGTAACTGACTCTGACTAACCAGAGCCAGTGCTATGCTAAAAGACACTTAGAATACAGTGAAAACACCTACATACATTAGGGAACACTATGCGTTGGGGTACCTCTGTGATTAGCATGACCTCCTCTGTAAGTCCCTAGTAAATAATAGGACAGGGGGATTAAAACTACCTCTTAAAACGCGCTACAGGGCGCGTTTGCACAGTGGTGAAGGGAGGGGGGGCCTGAGGTGACATGTGTGCAAACGCGCCCTGTGGTGCGTTTTAAGTTGGGGATTAAGTCCCCTTGAATCCTGAGGGTCCCTGAGGCCCAACTAGCCCACCACGTACCTCCAGTTAGGACCACAGAGCTGAGTTGCAGAGAGGCGTTCCGAGGCCACGCACCTTTTTCACCTCTCTGCAACGCAACTCTGTTGTGCTTACTGAAGGTACCTGGTGGGCTAGTTGGACCCCAGGGACCCTCAGGATTCAAGGGACTTAATCCCCCAACTTAAAACATGCCACAGGGCGTGTTTGCACACATGTCACCTCAGGCCCCGCCCCTCCCTTCACCACTGTGCAAACGCGCCTCGTGGCGCGTTTTAAGTTGCGGGATTAGGTCACCTTGAATCCGGAGGGTCCTTGGGGTCCAACTAGCCCACCAGGTACTTCCAGTAAGCGCCACAGGCCTGCGTTGCAGAGAGGTGGTCCGAGGCCACGCCCCTTTTTACACCTCTCTGCAACGCAGGTCTGTGGCGCTTACTGGAGGTACCTGGTGGGCTAGTTGGACCCCAGGGACCCTCAGGATTCAAGGGGACTTAATCCCCCAACTTAAAACACGCCACAGGGCATGTTTGCACACATGTCACCTCAGGCCCCGCCCCTCCCTTCACCACTGTGCAAACACGCCCCGTGGCGCGTTTTAAGTCGGGAGATTAACTCCCCTTGAATCCTGAGGCTCCCTGGGGTGCAACTAGCCCACCAGCTACCTCCATTAAGCACCACAGAGCTGCGTTGCAGAGAGGTGTAAAAAGGGGCGTGGCCTCAGAACACCTCTCTGCAACGCAGCCCCCTGGCGCATACTGGAGGTTCCTGGTGGGCTAGTTGGCCCCCAGGGACCCCCAGTATTCAAGGGGAATTCATTCCCCATCTGCAAACGCGCCAGGGGGCGCGTTTGCACAGTGCTGCAAGAAGGGGGCGTGGCCTACGGCGCAATGCCGGTCTTTTTTTTTTTTTTTTTAAAGAAGGGGGGCTGTGTCCCCCCCCTTCTTTTTCCAATTTATTGGCCCTGGGGACCCCATCCCCAGGGCCTGCCCCCTATATTTTTTTTTCAATAAAAAAAACTTTGGAAGGGGGCCGCGTGGCCCCCCTCCCGAGGCCTTAATCGGCCCCGGGGACCCCATCCCCCAGGGCATGGCCTTTTCTTTTTTTTATTGTTTTGGAGGGGGGCTGCATTGCCCCCCTCCTCAAGCCACTTATGGCCCCGGGGACCCCATCCCCCGGGGCCGGCCTTTGTTTTTTAAATTTTTTTTTTTACTTTTGGGGATGGGGGCTGCGTGGCCCCCCTCCCGGGCCACTTGTAGCCCCGGGGACCCCATCCCCCAGGGTTGGCCCTCTCCGTTGGGGACTGTGGGGGGGTCCCCAATCCCCCCACGGTCCCGCCGGCTCCCCGCGTCCCTCGGGAGCCGGCATTGCTTTTCCACATGGGGAGCTGCTAAGATGCAGCTCCCCATGTGGAAAAGCAATTTGCTTTGAATTTTGGAAGAGAGAGCAGGTTTCCTGCTCTCTCTTCCAAAATTCAAAGCAAGTTTGCTATGACAGGACGGGAGCCGCGAGGCTCCCGCCCCTGCCATAGCAAACTACAGTGTCCCGGGGTGGGCACCCGGGACACTGCAGGAGCCGGCCCTGGGGGGTGGTGGTCCCCAGGGCCATCACAAGCTCCAGGAGGGGGGCCGCGCGGCCCCCTCCCAACATGTTCAAAGCCCCGTGGAGGTGGTGGTCCCCAGGGCTCGGGGGTCCGAAACGGACCCCCACATTTAAATTCTTAGTGCCCCGGGGAGGTGGCGGTCTCTGGGGCATGTGGAGGGGCTGGAGCCCCCCCACACAGGTAATTTTCATTTAAAAAAAAAGAAACCCCGGGGGTGGGGGTCCCCGGGGCTGCGGCCTAGGGGTCAGGGTGTTTCTACCCTGCCCCCTTTTTGCGTTTTGCGCACTTGTTTCTGTGCCTCGGTTCTACCGAGGAACAAGATGGCTGCCAACACTTCCTGGTTTGGAGTGTTGACAGCCAATTAGCATACAGCTCGTGATCGGGAAGGTGCGCTCAGGGTGCGCGGACCTTGCGCGGCCATAGATATATATGTGGTTTTACTTTTGATTTTCTCAGGAACTACTGAACGGATTTACACCATTTAACCAAAAGGCACGACTCTGAACCAAGGGCTACCTTTTTGCCAAATTTGGTGTAATTCCGTTCAGCAGTTCGGGCTGTAGCTGCGACTAAAGGTTCCTATGGAAAATTGCATGGGGAAAACACGTTTTGGGACCCCCCTTTTTTCTCGGCCCCCGCTTGATGAATCACCCCGAAACTTTCAAGATAGGAGCGGACCGGAGCGGGCCATAAGTTTTGAAAATTTTGCGAAGATTCGTCAACCGGCGCCAAAGTTATTGGGAATAGAATGTTGCGGATTTCCTATGGAAAATAGGTCCTAACTATAACTATCTACTGGCGACCGCCAGTAGATAATATATATATATATATCCAACACACATTTCTTCGAGTCAGGGGGCCCCCAACCCTGGCAAGTCGGCCTCGGGAATGCAGGTACGGAGCACCCTACTTTAACACTAACACAAAAGAAAACCGAGGCTTGACTTTGGTGGGAAATGCACTTTATTGTTGAAAGGGCGGCAGTTGTTGATTACTTCCAGACGCGTTTTAGCTGTTCACTTAGCCTTAATCATTGGAGAGCAGTCTCTGGTAACATAATGTGGGTACACTACTTTGTGGAACAGTAGTCTATAAATCCTCCATTTCCCAGAATCCACTATGGAAGTCAAATGCAGGCAAGTTCAAAATTCAGTGCAACATATGTTGTCATATTAAAATATCTCTTTGCATCACAGTCCTTTTAGATGGAGGGAAAATACCAAAGAGTTGGAAGGGGGCTGTAATAAGGCCAGTCCATAAAAAAGGTAATATGAACGCACCACAAAACTATAGGTTGATTAATCTGTTAGACATAGGGGAAAAAGTCTTTTCAAAAATAATTCTGAATAGACTACAGGATTGGGTGGAGGAGTTTTCAATTGTGCCAGTCGAACAGGGGGGCTTCAAAGAAGGCCACTCCACGATTGATCACTGCTTCGCTCTGTGGGCAGTGGCATGCAAATCAATAGAACAAAATGGTAAGCTGTGCTGCTGTTTTGTTGACTTCCGAGCAGCGTTTGATTCAGTTGTACGGAAGTTGCTTTGGGAAACCCTTGTAAATAAAAATATTCCCGAAGGTTTGCTGGCTATAATAAAAGAGCTACATAGCGGAAACTGGGCACAAATAATTTGAGACACAGAAGGGTCATTAACCCCCAAAATAGCAATTGAAAATGGCCTTAGACAGGGCTGTGTGTTGGCCCTGCTGCTATTTGCCGTATGTTTAGGAGATCTACCGGCAACTTTAGAGGTTGAAAGAAGTGCTAGCCCGCGAATGGACGGAAATAAAGTGTCCTGCCTTTTGTATGCAGACGACTTGGTAATCTTGGATCAGACTGAAATTGGCCTCCAAAGAAAGTTGAATGTTTTTAGGGAATACTGTGAAAGGAAATGTTTAATTGTAAATATGGAAAAGACAAAAATGTTATGTTTTGGAAAGAAAGAGATTAGTTTTAATTGGTTTTTAGGAGACTTGAAACTAGAAACGGTGAATGAATACCGCTACCTCGGGATGTGGTTTGATAGGTCTTTAAAGTGGCACACTCACATAGAAGCCCAGAAAGCCAAAGCCTATACATCGATCTGTGGACTGAAAAAATGTAACCAATATTATGGAGACATGTCCCACAGACCGCTGTTAAAGGCTTTTAGCGCAATGATACCTCCACAAGTACTCTATGGAGCAGAAATCCTCTATCTAAGTGGTAAACGTGATTGGGATTTAGAGGAAGGGAAGTGCCTGAAAACATTGCTGTCATTACCACACTCGTCAATGATACAAGCTATAAGAACTGAGATAGGTACAACCGCCTGGAGTGTACAGGCACAAATGATTTTAATTAGATTCTGGAAACGTTTGGTCATAGAGACAGGCCAGAAGGTATCTCAATGGTGTAGAAAAGAGATTCAAATTAGCAACTTAAAATGGGCTAAAAAGGTAAGGAAGGAAATACTATTGGCCTGTGAGAATATAAAGGTGAAAATTTGCCAAGAATCCCTGTATGTAGAATTCACTAAAAGTGATCTTAGAAATCATGGACAAGAAGTCTCCAGACCAGCAGATATGGATTATCTGGCTAAGAAAAAATCTGTGCAATTTATGAGGGTTTCATGGCTAAATGAAAATTGGTTCCCTTATTTGGATATTTTACCTAACCATTGGTACAGACAGGAGATTTTAAGATTGAGAATTGGTATAAACCCCTGGCTGGCAAATGAAGAATTAAAAACAAAAATGTTGAATCACGATGGTCATTGTAAGTGTACATTGGGAACAAAAGGTGACATATTGCACATTTTGTTAGATTGTGCAATAGTATTAGAGCAACGTAAACGATATCTCCGCCCAATATTTTTAAAATATGAAATAAGGCTACGGTCACAGGCGGTAGATTTATTTACTGAAATGCCAAATCTTGAGATCGCGATTGCACTGGGGAACTATATGAAGGTAATCAAAAGGTTCCTCAGAGAGAATTATCCGTTATTTTTAGAGATTTTAAACTATCTTAATTTTTATACAAGGTTAATTATTTATATAGTATTTTAAAGAATGTTTTAAACCATGTACATCTATTATAAAGAGCTGTGTTGCCATGTGCAGAAAAGGCATTATTATTACCCCATTTTTCTGATAATTTATTAACTTTTGACATGAATGTATAAATTGTGCTGTTTTATCTTTGGTTCTATAACTGTTTAAAGACTAAGGTCTAAATAAACATTGTTTTGACTGACTGACTGACAGTCCTTAGTAAGAATACACGCATTTCCAAAGCACCTTTGCTCTTTTCTCCACCACAAATGGAAATTGTCCTTTAAAGCGCAGACCTCCAAAGTCTGCCAGAGGAAGTGAAATACTCCACTAGCATCCCTTGCTCGCCTACGTGCAGTCTTTATATTAGGGTAAATCCTTTACTTTCCACAAAGGGGGCGGGCGGGTCATACCCCCAAAATAGTTTCCAACGCACATTTCTCCAAGTCAGGGGGCCCCCAACCATGGCAGGGCGGTCTCGGGAACGCAGGTACGGAGTATCCTGCTTTAACACCAACACAAGAGAAAACCGACGCTCAACTTTGGAGGCAAAAGCACTTTATTGGTGAAAGGGCGGCAGTTGTTAATTACTTCTTTGCGCGTTTCGGCTGTTCACTTAGCCTTAATCATTGGAGAGCAGTCTCTTGTAACATAATGTGGGTACACTACTTCGTGGAATTGTAGTCTATAAATCCTCATTTTCCCAGAATACACTGTGGAAGTAAAATGCAGGTAAGTTCGAACTGCAGTGCAACATATTTTGTCATATTAAAATATCTCTTTTCATCACAGTCCTTAGTAAGAATACATGACAGCATTTCTTAGAATTGTCGGTTTTAAGGATAATATTTATTAATTAATTATATATTATCTGTTTATTCCCACAATGGATTAACTTATATATATATATATATATATATATATATATTGTGTTCAGTATGGCTATTACTGCCGGGGATCTCAATTGCCTAAATGTAATTTTATTGTGTTTCCCAAAGTGAATGAACTTGCCACAGTCTGTTTACTTTGTTTATGGTTACATGCGTTGCTTTATTTTAAATATGTGAAAAAAATGGCGTCTCGCCATCAGTGAACAAGGCTAGCAATAGTCGAAACGCGTTTGATGTGAGGTCTTAATAAAAAGAACTTTAATCCCACCCGTATGTGCCGTTGCCGTCCTTGGAGGCTTCCAAGGAGGACGGGAAATTATATATGCACTATACACAACTATGCACAAACGCGTATTGATTTTTTTAAATATATACGGAAATTAAAGCTTAAAATTTTTTTTGCCACAAAAACCTCTGGCCACAAAGAGAGCTTTGCAATAACAAGTGAAGATCCAGGAAATCTTGAAGTTGGAGATATGGAGGTACTGTTTGATTGTCAACAATTGACCAGAGAGTGTGAGGGGTCCACTTTAGTGGAATCTATTAGTCAAGCTGATGATTTATTTTGTTTAGATGTGTTTGACAGTTCAGCCACCACATTTAGACCTAAGTCGACATTTACACCCAACACACCAAAAGATGCTATTGATATGTTTTCGGATCTTGTGATAAATGATTTGAAACAGTTATCTACTATCTCTAGTAAGGAATTTTTAAAGAATGAAACAAAGTTTGAAAAGGATTATCAGGCTGTGATTACTAAAATAAAAAGCAGACAGGACATAGTGGTGAGACAGGCGGACAAAGGTGGGAACCTTGTCCTATGGCCTTTGGAAGCATATAATTGTGAGGCCATGATGCAGCTACAAGATAAAGAGTGTTATCTGAAGGTCCCACAGAGTAGCCTATCTGAGATTAAACACAAATATTGGAAGGATCTAGCAAGATGGCGAGGGCTAGGTCTAATTAGTCAAACTGAATATTCCTTTTTAAAGGTAGAAAATCCTACATTACCCACACTGTATTTAATCCCAAAGATTCATAAAGACAAAGAGAAACCTCCAGGACGGCCGATTATTTCTGCCATTGGCAGTTTATTTGAACCAACTTCAAGGTACCTGGATTCATTTTTGCAAAGTCATGTAAAAACGCTACCAGCCTACATTCAGGACTCAAGAGACTTATTAAATAAAATCACAAATGTAAAGTGGGAAGACACGTACCTATTGATTACATTAGATGTTGTTAGTCTATACACAAGTATTGCCCATGGAGATGGACTACATGCAGTCAGACATTTTTTGAATATGAGACCAATTAATTTATATCAACATACTAATATGTTGATTGAGATGTGTAGACTATGTCTAAACAACAATCACTTTATGTTTGGAGGGGACACCTACAGACAATTGCAGGGAACAGCGATGGGCACCTGCTTCGCCCCCAGCTATGCTAATTTGCATATGGGCTGGTGGGAGGAGCAGGTGCTCAGAACTGAATATGTCAGGGAATGGAAGGATCACATAATTAGATGGATCAGATTTATTGATGATCTTTTCATTCTGTGGAATGGTTCAGAGGAGTCAGCTCAGATGTTTATTGACAGCATTAACATAAATGATCTCAACCTCAAATTTACTGAACATATTAGTAAGACAAGTGTGACATATTTGGACCTTGAAGTATATATTGCGCAAGGAGTGATTCAAACACGCACATACAGGAAGCCGACTGCAGGCAATACGATTTTGCATGCAGCCAGCTTTCATCCCCCAAGATTAAAAATGAGCATCCCGTATGCGGAAAGTTTAAGAATGAAAAGGAACTGCAGTGATCCTAGCGCTTTGAATGAAGCTCAAAATGCTCTAAATAAGAGGTTTTTACAAAGAGGATACAAGTATGAGACACTAAACCAGGCTAAAAAAAAGGTTGATACTATAGAAAGAAATGTATTGTTGAAACCAGACTTAAATAAGGCCAGAGAAAAAAAGAAGAACACCCAGGATCCGATCAGGATGATCACGGGTTACAATGCCTACCAGGCTAAAGTGAGAGATAGCCTGAATAGACATTGGTACCTAGTGAAGCAAGATCCGATATTGCATGGGATAGTGTCACGAAGACCAATGGTGACATTTAATAAGGCTAAATCCATGAGAGATGACCTATTTAAGACTAACCCGGAAGTCAAAAAAGGAGGTGGATGGTTAAAAATTAATCCTGGCTTCCATAAATGCTATAAATGTAAGGCATGTAGATTTGGCAAAAATTAACAACAGGTTACATCGCCTTTATTAAGTAGTCCCTGGAAAATTAGAAGTCCATTGACATGTAGAAGTGAATTTGTTGTCTATATACTGAGATGTTCATGTCCGAAAATGTATATTGGTAGTACGATACATATGGTTCATGTTCGTATTTTACAGCATTTAAGGGCAATTAAGAACAATGATAAAAATTATGTGGTAGCACGTCACATTAATGAGGTGCATAAAGGCAACACCAATGAACTTGTCTATTTTGCTATAGACCAAGTTTATAAAAATGTGAGAGGTGGTGACAGAGAGAGAAAATTACGCCAACTAGAGTCAAAATATATACTCCTATTTAACACCAAAAATCCTTATGGATTAAACGCTGAAGAAGATTTACATGTACATTTGGTATAACTTGGTATTCAATTTCAAAGTTTTTAAACGAAATCTTGATTTAAAAAAAATAGAGGAATGATAAAGACTTTGCGTTACACTATTAGTTATTAACAGATTGTAGAGTCTATCTCTAAAAGACATATATGTTGGATTTGCCAATATGAATTAGTTTAGAAGAATATAGGGCAGATGTATTAAATAATAAGAGTCAGTAATGTGTATGGGTATTGTAAGGCACTTGCACTTTATTTTGCAATATGTTGCACATTGAGCTAATAATACTGTGAAGCACTTGCACTTTATTTCTCTTAAATTGCGATATTTGCACATAATGATAACATCAGAAATTTTTTTTTAGAACTTTTTATGGATTTTTATTAGGATATAAAGTAGATAGCCCTATTGTAAGATCTTGCAAGAGATTGAAATAAATTTTAATTAATTGCACAAATTAACTTTCTTTTTTATAAAACTATATTTTTTATAATTTAATGATTGTTACAAAATAGGTACTAAAAATGAATGTATTTTGGTTTATTGGCAGAAATCAAGATAACTTATGACGCAAGTTCTAAGTTACTAATGTGGAATTGATGAGATGAAATTGGACTCCAATTAAGGACACTGGTCCCGTATGCTTTCTGTTATATATATAATTTTTGTGATACAACTTAAATTTGTGTGATACAACTTTTTGGGGATGATCATGTTTACAACAATAATAATGTGAATTCATAGTGAATAATAAGATTGATAACACCAATATGACAAGATTGTTGCACTTATGCATGAAGTTTAATGCAGTTTAGTATGGATAATGAAGGGAGTTTTATGGTATCAAATTGAGAATTTAATCAATTTAATAAGTGTAATTTTCTTGATGGAGTGTTAGATGAATATCAAGTGGTGTGATGGCAATTTATAACTATGTTTTAAAACCTTTTTAACGTATTAGTTTGAAGTGGGTTTAGATTGTTGAATTCTCCTATAAGTCAAGGCAAAGTCTTTCTTCTATATTCATTGTAGAAGACATCATGTGACTAGAATTCCTCTGTTAAATAAGATTGTATTTTATGTGATTGCCTATGTGAACAAGGCAGGTGTGCCGAAACGCGTCAAAACGAAAGAAAAATAAACCGAAACTGAATGGCAAGCTAACTCCTGTGTCGGTGTCCGATTTCGAGTGAAAGTCGGAAATGGTTGGAATATATATATATATATATATATATATATATATATATATATATATATATATATATATATATATATATATATATATATATATATATCTCAAAACCAAAATCCTGTCCCTCCTATTCCAGCGAGAGGGAAACACAGCAGGTACGGACCAGCAAAGTACTCCAATGAATCCAAAAAGCGCAGGTTCAAAGTTCTATTATTTATTCATGTGTTCACCAAATTGAAACAGAAGAGTGTCCGCCCCAGACGCGTTTCGATCTCCACAGCGATCTTGATCACCTGACGCGCTGGTGACGACTCACTACACAAATACTCAGTGCAGCCAATCACAACAAAGGACTGGTCAAAGGTCAGTGCAAATAAAAATAGAAAGCACACTATTGTACGGAGCAAATAGATGGAAACAACCTTAATGGCAATATAGCTTGGCTCATATAATAAATACCTTAGTATATAAATAAAAACATTGCAGAATTTGCATAAGCCCTGGGTAAGAGGTAAATGGAAATAAATATTATATGGAGGTTAAGAGACAGCAAATACTCCATGTGCAAATTGGCATAAACAATGAGAGCTGGATTGCACTAAAAACAAAGTCTGAGCACACATATGCTGGAAATCTTGGCAAGTGCCAATAATTGATAAAGTGCAAAAAATATAGGTCTCACAACACATTTAAATACCAAGTGGTATTTTCTCTCCAATATTAAAACACATTTAAAATACACCATGAGGGCTAGATGGAACAAATCTAGATAACATCAAATATTATGGATATGAAGTAAAAACAAGCGTCAACCAATTGCTAAAAAAGCTCCATACTCAGGACATGTCCAAAAGTGCAAAATACGTGATAAAAGTAAAACCAGATAAAAATCCCCTTGTAAACACTGGTATAAAATAAGTAGTGGGGCTGTGCAAAAGGCGCAAACAGTACTATAGAAACACACCTGAAGGTTGTAATCAAAGTGCTAATGCTTAATCAATAAAGTGTTGGAGCCTTAAAAATACAGTACGAATAATATCAGTCAAATATATATAGGGAATGCAATACGAATTCATGAATGCAGTAATGAAAAAACAAGGAAAATGTAAACATTATATAAAAAAACTGTGAACATTATATTGACAATCGGAAGAGACCGTGAGTCTACAGCCCATAAGCAGATCAAATAGCCAAATGTACATCAGGAGGCCCTGCAACTAACATTACTATAAGTAGTTGTGCAAGTCCTCGCTGGTATTTAACCCGTTAGGCATCTTCGTATCGAGGGTCAAAATGAAAGAGGACTCTAACTGTCGCAGCTTCCTTTCTCTGTTACCCCCTCGCATAGACGGGGGGACAGCTCCAATCACAAAATATTTCAGGTCACTGACTTTGTTCTGATGGATAGCTTTAACATGCCGGGCAACTGGATAGTTGGGGTCTGAGTTGATTATAGCTCGCAAGTGTTGCAATATCCTATTGAACTCTGGGAGCTTAGTGCTGCCGATGTACTTAAGGTGACATGTGCATTCAAGCAAATACACAGCATATTCAGTACGACATGTGTAGTGTTCTTTTATCTGTACTGGAATGTCACTGAAAGCCGTTAAGTACTCAGACATATTGACCCCAAACTTGCATGCCCGGCAAGAAGAACATTTAAAAAAGCCAGACTTAGAAAGCCAGGTGGATTTGGATGTCAGTTCAGGGCTGGATTTAACCAAAGCATCCCTCATAGAGGGTGCTCTCCTGAAAGTGATTGCAGGGAGAGCTGGCAACAGTAATTTCAATGTTAAGTCCATAGCACAATTGGCCAATGTTTGTAAACAATTTTCGAATTCGTTTTTCCTGCTTACTGTATGTGGTGATTAGTCTAATGGGTTGTGTGTCACTGTTCTCTTCAACAGGTGAGGACTGAACCATCAATTCTGCATTGCGTTCTTTTTTTGTTTTAAAGTAGAGCTCACGTGGTAGGGAATTGGCCTTGTCCAAGGCCGATGGTAAATCTGGGAGCTTGTACCCGCGAGCCAGGAAACGGTCAAGAGCCTCAGTTTGACATTGTCTTAAATCGGACTCAAGACTACAAATACGGCGTAGGCGAAGAAATTCGCCATATGGTATACTGCGGATAAGATGTGGGGGATGAGAGCTGGTAGCGTGTAGCGTAGAATTGCCCGCAGCACTTTTCTGTGCAATTTGGTCTGAATGTGATTGTCACAGATATATGCTTCCACATCTAGAAACTCTACCCTCTGTTCACTTATAGTAGCGGTAAAATGAAGATTCATCTGGTTGTCATTAATAGATGTTACAAATTGTGAAGCTGCCTGTTCGGTGCCCTCCCATATAATGAATACATCATCGATGTATCTGCAATAATATTTAATATGGGTATCCCAAGTGCCCTTGTGGGTCACTTTGAGGACGTGCTCCTCCCACCAACCCACCAGCAAACAGGCATAGGTAGGAGAAAAGCACGCCTCCATTGCAACCCCTCTCAACTGTTTGTACAAACTTTTGTTGAACAGGAACAGATTGTTATTGAGGCAAAGATCAATCATCTTGAGCAGAATACAATTGTGGTCATGTAGACAAATAGCGCGATCACTAAGAAAATATTTGACTGCTTCCAGACCGTGGGTATTGTTGTATTCTCTCTTAGGGTGTCCATAACAGGCTTTCCAAATATCATGTCCTTATATAGGCACAATTCGCCCTGCCCTTATATAGGCATAGAATCCCAGGCCTTATTTAGGCATTAAACCATGCACTCCAAATACAGGCATGGTCTCTGACATCCGTCCACCCTAACGTCACAACGAGTTCATGAAGAACAGACCCTTAGGCTGCGGGAGTTTCCCTAGCCCAGGACTATTGATTTCTTCAAGGCCTCATATATTATGCATGAACCATTATTCCTTAGGGGTTCATCCATGACGTCTTTCGCTACCCAACTCACGTCAATGCTAACATTCCTAAGGTACTCTCAGGTATAAATATACCTTCCCTAGCCCTTGTAAACCAGAGGAGACCTCGACTTCAGAGGAGCCCGTATCCCGGCCTGACGCACTGAGAAGACGCTGCCATTCCCTGCACGCAGAGAGCCCAGCTTCCAGCTTCCAGTGATCTGACTTCCCTTGCGGGGTGTTGGAGTTCGAGTCTGGCAAAGAGATTCCAACCTCTCTCATTCTTCAGGTATGGAGCTGATAAGAACCTAGAGGGACTCTTGGCATACTAGGCATACTAGACTTAACATACTCTTAGTATACCATAGTAAGGAATACTTCACCTACTTCATACCTTGTCCTACACCTAGGTTAGGTTAGGTACACTGGGGTAGAACTAGCTTAGCACCGCATCGTATGAGTACTCGCATTTTTAGTCTGTGTTATTTATGTAACAGCATTTGTACTATAAAATAATGCTATCGCAGTATTATTTATTTCTACTGCTCACCCTGTACATTATTTATCTCGCATACTGTCTTGTGATCGTAACAGCACATTATACTTACACCAGAAACAAGACTGTTCAATAAATCTTTTATTGAAAACGCCCGTCTATTATTTCTGTGTAACTCTGAGGAAAACTAAGCATGCACGACTGAGCTGAGTGAAATAGTTATCTAGTGTTTCCACGACTCTGGGACACGTTCTGATTCTAAAAGGAAAACATATTGGTCATGTTTTGCGGCTGCCAGAAACTACTCCCTTCTTGTTGTCAAGGAGTTTCTAGTGGCCTCTGAGCTAGCTGGCACAAGTAATTAAGTTTAATATACTCGATAGGGACATACCGACCTTAGTCCTATGTCAAACCTATAGGATATATTATTCCAATGCGCAGAGCCTATTAGGGAAATAGGAGCTACACTACATGGCACCCAACGGTTTGGTTAGGCAGTAATTCAACTTTAGATACTGAGTAACTCAGCCGTGCTATTTTCTCTCAAAGACCCCTACCCATATACTCCAAAAGACGTCTGGAGTGGGCAGGGTTAAGTATCCACCAAGGCTACATAGGGAAGCACCCTATATATATTAGCTGTTTGGTTTGCTCAACGTTGAAGGATACAGTGTTCCAAAATATTGTGCACCTAATCTTTGTTTCCTTGAAACTTGTTCTACATTTTTCAAACAACAAAAATGCCTGACGGTGACAATGAAGCCGGAAACGGTGGAGCTGCGGCTGATGCAGCCCAAGCAGCACTTTTTAACCTTGCAGGTTTAAATGAAACCGAGGAGGGTGTGGTACACATCCCTCAAAACTTAAGAAGAGCCATAACTCTAAAACTTATAAAACATGGCCTATCGCCAAGAGGAGGTAGAGCAGTTTTCGTGATAGAGGCACATGAATCATTTCAGACAGAGGTATTCTATTCATGGGTACTACTTCCGGAATGCAATCCAACATCACAAACATTTCACTTCTACAAAGAAGATGATCTACCAGAGGAATACATTCCTTTCGAGGATATTGAAATTCCATTAACATACCAAGAGCATCAGCTCTGGTTTAAAGGCGCCCTAAAACATCACAAAAACATTACCAGGCTCGGTCCACTAGGTAGTACAGGAGCAACATGGCCGATTTTAGCCGGCTACACACCTCATCCTGAACTGGATATAATGACAGATGAGGAATTACATACTCAAATAAAAGAGTTAATAAAAATATACAGACAATTGGTCCAATATGTCATGCGGACTTTTACAGTCCGACCACCATTGACATTTCCAAATCCAACTCCCCAACAGGGGAATACACTAAAAATTACACCACAGACTCTCAATTCAGTCATGGGTAAAATGCCCACAAAACGTGAGCAAATTCCGTTTTGGATAGCTCAAAAAATTACTCAAATCGAAGCAGTATTTCCAAATACTAGCCCACATGAGAAACACAGAATCCTAACAATCAGTTTACCGATGGGGATCACACCACAACTGGAAGACTGCACCACTTGGGGCTCAGTCTTTGCTGCCATCTATACTAAAACACATGGTATTCCGTCTATTGCGGTAATACCTGATGTCCTAAAACAAATTCAAAATGAATATGGGGCAGAGCCTGCTCTAAATTTAGGTATGAAGTTACTAAAAAATTTCGAGCAGGTATCAACAATAATATTATCTAATATTAAAGGGGAGGCAGCAGCAGTGGCGATCCGCCAAAAATTGAGGGAATTCGATGTTACAGAACATCAAACTGAGCTACCCAGAATTATAGAACAATCTTATGCAGAATTAGGCAGAGATAGTTTGGGTGGAAGACCACTGAAGCCGAAACTATCTGAAAGTCCTGAGAAGGACTCAATAAAACAAACTCCTACATCTTCTAAAAAGAAGTGGGAGTCTACTAAACAAAAATCAAACGAGAAACGTTCTCAATCCCGAGGTAGGTCTCCTCAAAAGGAGCCCTCTGAAAGGAGGTATAACCTCAGGAATAGGGATAATTTGAGAAAACCTGATAGGTATCATGATACTGATACACGTTCCTCTCGTCCCTTTCAGATCTCACCACAGACTTCGGAAAGAAGAGGACGGACGGAACACAGAGAAGAACGCGTGACATCGAAAGACGACAAACACGCTCCAAAAACTAAAGTAAAACCTCAATTCTCCAAAAAGAAAGTAGCAGGTCTAAAAATAAGACATGCCGAGAATACTGAGATCACAACTCAAGAACGGAGAATGGGCTCAGACCATGCTGGACAGTGCAGCAGAAGTCACAATAGTTCGCCAGAACCTGAGGGAACTTCTGGAGATAGTGGACTTGAATGAGTACATCACAGTAGAGACTGTAGACACCAGGGTTAGTACTCCACAAAGGTTATTTGAAATAACACTCCGGATGGAGGGAGACAAACCTAGACAGGTGAAAGCACTTTTTTGGGAAAGACTATCAAAGGGCTATGACATACTTCTAGCAGAAAAGGACTGGCCACCACAATTTGTCAGGGAGTGCCCACACGGCGAGGACATAATTATGCCTGCCTTCTCCAACCATATTCCAATTCACCTAAAATATACATATGCCAGGAAATGGGCAGTGGCCCAGGCCCCAGCATTATATAAAAATCATGTAGGATGGGATGAGGATTCACCTCACCATAAAATACATCTGAAACATGAACCAACTGCACAACGGCAGTATCCTATTAAGCAAGAAGCTAAAAAACAGGTCAGGGAGATCTTAGATCAACTTGAATACCAAGGGGTGATTGAAACATGCACCTCCTCAATGAACAATCCTTTGTTTCCTGTCTCCAAACCAGACAAAACATATCGTCTAGTTTTGGACTACAGACACCTAAACACTTGTTCTAAAACTTTTGCAGTGCAAAATGCACATAGCACAGCATTAATGAATAACATTGTGCGTAAAAAATATAAAACAACATTAGACATCTCAAATGGTTTCTTTTGTCAAAACATAGCACCTGAAAGCAGGTACTTAACAGCATTCTCCATAATGGGGACCCAGCGTCACTTTTGTCGACTCCCACAAGGGTTCAAAAATAGCCCAGGTTTATTCTCAGCAAGGGTAATGGAGTTACTACAAATTTATGACAATGAGGCATTGTCCTATGTCGATGACATATATCTGACAGACGATGACCTAGTAAAACACTTGAACAGGGTGAGCACCATTATACTGGGATTCGCCTCTGAGGGTTACAAATTCAACTTTAAAAAGTCCAGAATTGCCCATCTCAATGTCCTATTTCTAGGATATGAGCTTTCAAGTGAAGGCAAGAGCTTGGCAGCTAACTTTTTAGAAAAGTGTGCGCTGCTCCAACCTCCAAAAACGCTAAAAAACTTACAATCCATCCTGGGTTTCTTAAATTTTGGAAGAACATACATTATAAACTATGCAGAAAGGGTTAAACCTCTCTACGCATTAATCAAACCTGATTTTTCAATCAAAAACTGGACACAGGAACACACAGAAATTTTGCGTTCACTCCAGGCTAACATGTTAGCAACAAATCACTTACAAACACGCGTAAGTGAACGAAATTTGGTGATCCGAATCATTTCGGGTCAATACGGATTCACCTACTTAACTTTCAATGAGGGTGAAAAAATACCAATAGCATATAAATCACACTTGTACACACAAGCGGAAATGCGCTTCAGTTCTACTGAAAAAATTCTAACAGCAGTTCAAACCGCTGTAGCAAAAGAAAGAGCCTTAGCCCAAGGGAAACGCATTATTATCGTAACCCCAGTACCTGCTTTAGAAGCGGTTACAAAAGCAAGCATTCCAAATGCTAAGGCATTGCATCCAAGATGGATACAATGGGTTAATTCTCTTGCTGCAACAGATGTTGAATATGTTTTTGATCCAGATTTAAAAACACAAGCCTTCCTGCAGTACGAACATGAATGTCCCCTGCCTACTGAAATTCTGCCTCTCGATCAGTACGAATTCATAATTTACACTGACGGATCCGCACAACCCGCAATAGGGGGTAAGCAAGCTTACAGTGCAGCGTGTGCTATCGTTAAAGGTCGCATGCGAAATGGCATCTTCAGACCTATGGTCACTAAAACGCAGTCTCTAGGAGATTGTACAGCTCAGCGAGCTGAACTACAAGCATTCAAACTGGCACTTGAAAGTACAGATCGAGAATTCCCCACACTAATCGTGTGCGATTCCTTTTACTGTGTGCAGTCGTATAATGAATATATACAAAACTGGCTTGAAAATGGTTTCAAAGATGCGAAAGGTGGCACAATAAAGCACAAATTGCTTTGGGAACAAGTAGTTCAGTTGAAAAACGAACTACCAAAGGCTCACGTGATCCACACACTGAGTCATCAACGTGATGGCGTTCACGTTGCAGGGAATTCATTGGCTGACGAAGCCGCAAAGGGGGCTGTGCAAACGGCTTCCGTAGCTGCGATCACTCGTTCAAAAACAAAAATAGACGGTGAGATAATGTTGGCTGTCAATGCATCAAGCAAAGGCAGCAGTGCAGCGTTACCAAAAAAGTTTCCACTCAAGTACTCTTATGTAATTGATGCGAACAACGTTCCTTTTGCTCGAATCCCTGGAGTGGGGGATAGGGTAATACCAAACAAGGAACGCAGATTAGGACTAATCCTAGCAGCACACGAAGGGATAGCTTCTGCCCATGCAGGTGTTTCTGCAACAATATCTTTACTCAAGCAAAGATATTGGTGGCCTGGCATTAGAAAACAAACAAAGAACTATGTTTTAGAATGTGATATATGCCAACAGATGAAAGTCTCCACAGTGAAACGTCCTGCGCAGACACCCCTGTTAATTTCAGATAAACCATTAGCTTGTGTTTACCTTGACCACTGCGGTCCCTTACACAGGGACGGTAATTATAAATATATCATGGTAGCAGTGGATTCATGCTCTAGGTTCCTATGGTTATGGCCTCAGCGCTCAGCTGACGCTCGAACTGTTATAAAAGATTTGCGAGTCTTTATCGGCATATACGCAATAGGCACGCTACATTCTGACCAGGGTCCTGCGTTTAGCTCTCGGGCTTACAAAGACGCCATGGCCAGTCTGGGCGTTGCATTGCGGTACTCCTCTCCATTCCATCCTGAGGGAAATTCGGTTGTGGAAAGGAAAAACCGGGACATAAAGCAGTCTATAACAGCTAGAGTATTAGGCTCGGGTGACGGGTGGGTCAAACACCTTAGTGGAGTTCAACGTGCACTTAATAACCTGCCAAGAAGTTCTCTAGGGGGGTCACTCCATATGAGGTCCTATTTGGGACAAGAATGTGGGTACCGGACTTAGAAAACGTAGGCACAGTGGTGGAAAATAAACCCTTTGATATCAAAGATCGTTTGGCTGTTTTACAGGACTTAAACAAATTAAGAACGAAACAAAGCAACGTATTCCTACAGTCAACCACCACTGGGGATCAACCGGCTGTCCCAGCAAGGCCTGTCTGGATTCCTAAAGTTGGGGATCTAGTCAGAGAAAAAATTGCGGACAAGAAGGAATTTGGACCTTCTTACAGACAACCAGTACCTGTCCTAGCAGTTCAAGGAACAAGAACAGTACTACTGCCGCCCCTTGCTGGAAGAAAGGAGAAAAGATTTGTGTCCATCGACCTGATCAAACCACAGTATGTGGCCAATACTAAATAGTAGGCCTCGTGGACTCCGACCTAGTAGCAAACGCACTCCTCTCGCTACTATCCAAGAGGTTCATACTGAAAGACTGATAACAATCGAGAATTCAGCTGAAACAAATGAAGGACTATGCAACAACGCTATGGAACTCATCCCTCTTGAAGAACAAGTAACAGTTCGTCCAAATACACCTGTCTACACCAACGTAACAAGTGATGAACTGGTTCCAGTGATTTCAACAAATCCTGATGCAATTTCAACAATTGACAGAACTGCTTCTGGCTACTTCATTAACTTTGATACGTTCTCAGAAGATCCGAGTGAACCTGAAACGACGCCAGTGTCATTGAAATTCAAGCAGCAAATACAAGACTTTCTTCACTTTCTGAAAAAGACTTATTTGGTTTCTCCATGGATTGAACTCTGGATTACATCTGGACTTTTTGTTTTCCTGCTCTGGCTAGCTTTGGTAACAACTGTAAGCGTGCTTATAAGTGGCAGATACATCCATGTGAACACTGAAGGAAAAGACGTAAACGTACTTTTGAAACCTCATAAATCTTCCCATCGTGAAGCAAGAGACTTGTCATCAGTGAACATCACAGCTGTTCCTATACACGATGGTATAGTGTGGGACAAAACAGCTTTTGATATATTCGGTCCAACGGAAGAATTGAACATTCCACATTTGTTTAAAATTTCACTAAGTGATCTAATCAAGTCCAGTACCTATTCTGATGATTGGGACTTTGAGACTGTGACTGATATTATGTTTGACCTAGAAAAAGCTTCTGCATTTTCTAAAAATGAATATTTAGAGGGTTCATCAGACTATGAAGAACTGTATTGTTATAATCACTATGGTCATCATTTTTTGCATAAATCTGCATATCCAAGAAATGTGTTTATGTTTAACCAATGGGAACATTGTCCTACACCACCTAAAGGTAGTTCACAAACATTTGCCAATAAATTTCCATATTTTTCAGGTTACAATACATCTGATCCAGAAATGTTTTACTATAAAAATATAAACAAAACAGGACTGAAAATTATGTTAACAAATACAAAACAGATTTATTCTGCATTATTCAATGCCCAACTGTCTAGACAGGGTTTCGACTTTTGGAAAGACACAATAGACACAAAAACGTTGTGGGGTACTAAAGAATGGCAAGTACAGGGGATAGAAGCTTTATTCAGAGCCTGCATCATCCCTGAACAAATAATGTTTTTGAATGAAACTATCCAACAAACATCTTGTCTTGGATTAGCCAAGATCAAAGAGATGAACACACCTTCTGTACCAACTCCTGCAAAAAATAATGTAACACAAGCAGTGGTGACAGTCGACAATATACTACAACTCAACAGATCTAATCCTGATTGGAAAAAATGGTTGATCTGGCCCATAGACACGAATAACTGTCAGGAAAGATTCCTGAATAAAACTCAGGGCTTTACTATTCATAGGCCAGACCCAAGATACGTCCAAAGACAACATCCGGGGGTAGTAACAACATACAGTGTAGGGAAATTATGCCTCGATTGGCTGCATACATCTACACTACAGGATGTGAAACAACACTTATCCTTACTTGCAAAAGACGCAGATCTTAGGGATTTCTTGCTTGGACCAAGAAAACCGCGTCAAAAACGTTTCATATATGCCGGCATTTATGCTGCTTATAATGAAGCTTGGAAGTTGTCACAGATAGAGGCCGCAGAACGAATATGTGAACTTGATCGTATTAATTTCGAGAAAACACTCTCTGTGGTCGACAATGGGTTAACAACTTTGTCCTCCAGAATATATTCATTGGACGGCATTGTATCCTCTGCTATCGACATTCTAGAACAAGATTTGGCGATGTTACAACAAGGCCAATCTCAAATACGTTGTATTATGTTATTAAGCTGGACGCTGCAATCATTGCGAGCGGGCTATGTGCCTTGGCGTTTCATCAACACAACGGCTCTGTTTGCAGAATACAATATAACTGATAAACAGATCGAAATGGCACAGAGAGGAGCAAAATATACAGTGCTGAGCATTGAAAAACTGGAAACGTTACCATTCACAGTGGTAGAAAAACCAGCTACAGAATGGCTTATTCATGGCAAAATTACACTACCTGTGACTACTTTTCAGTTTCAGTATTGCCTCAGACAAATGCAAGCAGGCAAATATGAAAGGTTGGGTAAGGAATACATTAAGACATCTTGGGCTTTACCGTATACATATAGATGTTGGAGCGGGGATCGTGAAGTGTTTTTAAGCGGTAAAAACTGTAAACGTGCACTAAGCGGTTCACTAATATGTCAGGACATTTCCTTGCACGGGGCTTGTAATGGTTCTGTGGCAAATTTGTCTTGCCATCAGCAGGGTACACCAGCTGCTGTGATTAATCCAACGTTCGGACAACTTTCTAATGGGAGTTACCTCATGTTGAATGATCAGAGTTGCTGTGGCATGCTGCCAGGCATCCCATATCTAGTAACGGTCAACTCCAGGGTCACTTGCTGTATGCAAGTATTGTTTGCCCCAATAGACACAGTCAGGGAGTCGCCTTTATGGCCTTCGCTGAACGTCTCTTTTATAAGATTTGATACTTTAAGCAGAATGAAAGCCATGCTTTTACAACAAACAGTGCCTCTGACCTCGGCCATAGCAACCTATGATCTGCAAATTGCAAGGACTTCGGCTGAGATACAGACTTTAATACGTACAAACTGCCCTATGCATTTCGTGGAAATGATAGGACGAATTTTTAACATGTCTGATACAACAGGAATTGTACATGTATTTAAGAGCATCTGCTCCGGTCTGTTAGCACCTTTCCAGGCAATACTCGGAATCATCCCGAACTTTGCACATTCGGTGTTTGGTGTCATACCATTAATTCTAGCACTGGTTGCCGGAATTCTATTTCTCTTCCTGCTATTTCGCTATGGCCAGCCAATTCGCCGACATCACTCCGAGCGACATGGAGAAAGCTCTCCTTGAACGAAAGTGCTGTGAGCAAATAGTACAGCTTTTGGGCATAAATCGTCTACGGGACCTTAATACCACATGGTTCCTGTCCTTTAGACCAATCTGGCAAGATTGCATCTTACCTGTTCTACGATGCCTGCTATGCAGTGTAGAATGCGTGCTGGACACCTGTCTAACATTTCCATCGGATGCGCCAATGGACGTCGATACTCTGCTGGACCAGATAACGGCCCACGCTATGTGTTGTCCCCAGCGGCTTCCTATCCTGATGACAGCATTCATTGAGATCTCACAGACGCTTCCGGCTGCTGCTGAGGTACGAGAAAGAACTACAGGCACACAGGTAACAACGGACGCGAACGTTGCAACAATTGAAAGCAATGCTTCACATCTCTGTGCAATTAACCTGCTTCATGAGGTGTTCCAACTCACACCAACTACAGTGGATGATGTTTTGTCTATAGAAATAGATGATCTAATGTTTACACCAGACCCGTAAACTGACTCTGATTCAGCATACAGTGTTCCAGAAATACAGCAACAATTTGGCCTTCATTTTTCAAAAACTTGGAACTCTACCAAAATTGAACTTTTTCCCATTTTTTCGAACGAAAATGGTACTTCAATCTGCTTAAAGTAGAACTAGCCTTATAGTACAGACTTGGCGGTCCTTCCAAAGACATTTAGTCATCTTATGTGTCTAAAAACAGTTCATTTGATTTTCATGACATGAAATGACTTTGATTTATGAACAACTTATCGATCATTTTCTGTCACATGTAAATATTACTGCTTACTTCATTCCAATTGCATTTATTTTCGAATTTTATGCCTGAAATGATAAGCAATGCTTCTAATGTACAGTACCTTTTTGCATTCTGATATGTTTTTTTAAATTCCTTTTTTAAATGGTTTTATGAAATATTTTAGAAATATGCGGTACTCCATTTTTATGTTTAGCATTTTAAATGTTTAGCATTTATGTATTATCGTATAGACGAAAGAGGAGTGGGTGTTGTATTCTCCTTAGGGTGTCCATAACAGGCTTTCCAAATATCATGTCCTTATATAGGCACAATTCGCCCTGCCCTTATATAGGCATAGAATCCCAGGCCTTATTTAGGCATTAAACCATGCACTCCAAATACAGGCATGGTCTCTGACATCCGTCCACCCTAACGTCACAACGAGTTCATGAAGAACAGACCCTTAGGCTGCGGGAGATTCCCTAGCCCAGGACTATTGATTTCTTCAAGGCCTCATATATTATGCATGAACCATTATTCCTTAGGGGTTCATCCATGACGTCTTTCGCTACCCAACTCACGTCAATGCTAACATTCCTAAGGTACTCTCAGGTATAAATATACCTTCCCTAGCCCTTGTAAACTAGAGGAGACCTCGACTTCAGAGGAGCCCGTATCCCGGCCTGACGCACTGAGAAGACGCTGCCATTCCCTGCACGCAGAGAGCCCAGCTTCCAGCTTCCAGTGATCTGACTTCCCTTGCGGGGTGTTGGAGTTCGAGTCTGGCAAAGAGATTCCAACCTCTCTCATTCTTCAGGTATGGAGCTGATAAGAACCTAGAGGGACTCTTGGCATACTAGGCATACTAGACTTAACATACTCTTAGTATACCATAGTAAGGAATACTTCACCTACTTCACACCTTGTCCTACACCTAGGTTAGGTTAGGTACACTGGGGTAGAACTAGCTTAGCACCGCATCGTATGAGTACTCGCATTTTTAGTCTGTGTTATTTATGTAACAGCATTTGTACTATAAAATAATGCTATCGCAGTATTATTTATTTCTACTGCTCACCCTGTACATTATTTATCTCGCATACTGTCTTGTGATCGTAACAGCACATTATACTTATACCAGAAACAAGACTGTTCAATAAATCTTTTATTGAAAACGCCCGTCTATTATTTCTGTGTAACTCTGAGGAAAACTAAGCATGCACGACTGAGCTGAGTGAAATAGTTATCTAGTGTTTCCACGACTCTGGGACACGTTCTGATTCTAAAAGGAAAACATATTGGTCATGTTTTGCGGCTGCCAGAAACTACTCCCTTCTTGTTGTCAAGGAGTTTCTAGTGGCCTCTGAGCTAGCTGGCACAAGTAATATACTCGATAGGGACATACCGACCTTAGTCCTATGTCAAACCTATAGGATATATTATTCCAATGCGCAGAGCCTATTAGGGAAATAGGAGCTACACTACAGTATGATGAATAATAGTATATAGCGAGGCTATATCCATAGCTATTAACAAATGATCAGGCTGCCACTCAACTTCAACGATTTTTTCCAAGAAATCTCCTGTATCTTTGATGAAAGAGGGCAATCTAATCATGTGTGACTGTAAAAAAAAGTCAACATACTTAGACACCGCTTCTAACACACTGTTCCTAGCTGATATAATAGGTCTACCGGGGACAGGGGATGTCCCCTTATGCACCTTAGGAATAAAGTACATGATGGGAGTCATAGGAAAGTCATTCTTTAAGAAGAGAAATTCATTTTTGGATAATAGGCCCTGTCTCTTCCATTGCTGAAGATGTTTGAAAACAGTGTCTTTAACCTGATTCAAGTGTTGGCGGTTGACTATAGAATAACAGCTGGAGTCAGAGAGGTGGCGTTGGGCTTCTAAAAGATAGTCAGTCTTCGGCCATAACACGATGTTGCCACCCTTGTCAGCGCTGCTGACAACGACCTCATGTTTCTCACATAGTTTTTTCATAAGGGCCCAATAATATTTCAAGCGATAATTACGCTGCTGAGGTTGAGAATTAACAGAGAAATTACGTTGTTTTAAATCTTCAATTACGATCTCACTGAAAACATCGACAGAGTCTTTGGGCATTAGTGGGTAAAAGGATGAAGGAGGACGAAATGGACTGGCAGCCGCCACTCCTGTATTTATCCCCTCAATGGGCATACTGTCAGTACATGAAATTTAACTCTGAGAATCCTCATTTGCTAATGATTCTAACAGCTGTATGGTGGATAGATCGCTGGCTTGCAAATTGCCTGTAATAATGCCTTGATTGATGGGCAATGTGGATGGTTTGTTGAGTTGGAAGAACTTTCTAAGTTTTATTTTCCGGATGAATTTATAAATGTCGATTCGCGATTGTTTATAAGAAAAATTTGATTCTGGGCAAAATGTCAAACCTAAAGTTAACAATTGAAGTTCCGCTTTAGTGAGTGTAGTGTCAGTAAGATTGATGATGGTATTATCGTCCTGTAGGTTTATCGTCTCCACCTCCTTGCTCCTCTTCCCCTGTCTGATGTCTGATATATATATGTGTCGGCCGCCAGTAGGTAGTTATAGTTAGGACCCAATTTGCCATAGGGAAAGCATTTTTTGACTTGGCTGTAATTTTGGTGTCGTTTGACCAATCTGCATGAAATTTTCGCAAAAAGTGTCACGGTGGATTCTATTGTTATGGAAAGTTTGGGTGTTATCTGTGCAGTGGGGACCGAGAATTTGCGGCGCGAAATAAGGTTGTGTTCGTAAAGTTAATTTCCATAGGATCCTTTAGCCACATCTACAGCCCAAACCGCTGAATGGACTTACACCAAATTTGGCAGGGAGGCACATGTCGGTTCAAGGATGTGCCTCCTGCTTATTTGGTGTAAATCCATTCAGTAGTAGTTGAGAAATGTAAGTTTAAAATTATAGTGATATCTCTGCCCGCAGATATGTTGTGGTGGTTCCGCGATTAATTGCGAATGCATGCGCGAATGGGAACGCTCTGATTTGCTGGACGCAACCTGAACAGAAAGGTGCAGCCACCATTTTATCTATCGGGAATGGTTCCCGGGGCTGAACATTTGTGTGAAAGCTCACATAAGGAGTCAGGGTGGAGATACTCTGACCCCATGATTGAGAAATTTGGGTGTTAGTGACAAGTTATGTGTTTCAAAATGTATTTTTGTAATCACACGCTATATTCGCGACAATGCCGCGACTGCCAGCAATGCCCCTGTGTATCATCACGGGGACATCACGATTATGAATGTCGTCACGAATATTGGTGGAAACATAAAAAATATATCATTGAATCATTAATATGCATTGTTATAGAGATATTGCGATTTTGATAAATGTTTTTATAGAGTTATTTATATAGTGAGTTATCTACTGTAATGGTTAGAATTATTTACATAATTATAATTTTTTAATGTGGTGTTGGTGGTGGTTATTGAATTCCTGCTTTTGCTTTCAGCTTTCGCGACGTAACCTTGGGGATCACAATTACCAACGTCATTGCGATATCCGGCATCACTGCGAAAACGTTTTAGAGATGGTTGTTCTAGAGATACACTAGAAAAACGTGAGTTTGAAGTGTACAGTAATAAACCCCTAGGGGCAGATTTACAATTAACTAACGCAGCACGGCGCAGCAAGTCATTTTGCTGCGCCATGCTGCGTTAGTTTGGAAAGCACAGGGATGCGACATATTTACAAGAATATGTCGCATCCTTGTGCTTCCCCTGCGTTGGCGCACAAACTGCAGCCATGGCCGGCGCAGGCACCCTTGCACCATGGTGCAAGGATGCCTGCGTCGCTGGGAGATTGTTTTTGTGCAGGAAGGGGAACCTTCCTGCACAAAAACAATCACTACAACCATTTTCCTCTTTCAATGCGTGCTGAATGCAGCACGCATTGAAAGAGGAAAACGAGGAGAACATTTCTCCTCGGTGCGCTCTCCCTACGCCACCTCTAGGGTGGCGTAGCTTAGACGCATCTCCAGAGTTACGATTTCTCGTAATTCTGGAGATGTGTTTTGTTCCATGGGTGTTGCGTGGGAACACCCACAGCAATACCCATGGAACGCCCCTTCACCGCAAAGTGCTGCGTGTGAAGGGGCCGTATTTACAAGGAGAGGAAAAGTCACGCAGGGTGGCTTTTCCTCTCCTTGTAAATATGGAGCAGCCCCCTGCGCCACCAGTACGTCACAAAAAGTGACGTACTGGTGGCGCAGGGGGCTTGTAAATCTGCCCCAGAGTGTGTAAAATACTGTAATATGTGTGCATATATGTGTTTTCATTTTATGGAAAAGGCGTGATCGTCGCAGTTACGGAGAATAGGTCTTAAAGATGGATTTTAAAGAAACTTAGTACAAAAACATGAGTTTAAATATGCTTTGAAAGAGGTATGTAAATAGTAATATGAGTAGTGCCATGTTCAGAATGGATTTTATTACATATTATTTTTGGATGTGTTGGTGGTCACTGAATGTCTGCTTTTGTTTCTGATTTCACGACATGTCCTCAGGGATCGTGACGTCGTCGCGAAGATCCCAAAAAAAGAAAGGAAGAAAACCCTTTAGAAAAAACTTTACAATATTTTGGGTAATAGGGTGGCTTTGACACGAGCAGTTGCGTTGGTTGCGTTTATATGGTTGCTATACATAAGACCGGATGCAGAGTTTCAGGTTACTTAGAAACACCCTGTTGACGTTGTCACGATTATAAAACATGTTAAAGAAAAAAACAACGCTGAATAATCCACTGACAAAGATACAAGCTTATAAAAATACCCATTAGAGAGCCATTTTAGATCGAAAATAAAATTTAAAAACCTTAAAAATTCAATAAAAAAATCATAGGTTACATAGAAGTTATAGTTGGGAAATAGAATTTGAAAAACCTTAGAAATTCACTGAAAAAAACAAAGGTTACAGGGACGTTATCGTGAGGACTTAGCACTTAAAAAACCTTAGAAATTCACTGAAAAAAACAAATGTTACAGGGGTGTTATAGTTAGGAAATAGAATTAAAAAAACCTTAGAAATTCAGTGAAAAAACCCAAGGTTACAGGGACATTATAGTTAGGCTGACATTTCACTCGTACAAAACCAGATAAATTCAGCAGTTATAGTTAGCTGAGCTATCTATAACTCGTGCCCCCACAATGCACTGCTTATGACCTCACATATTACATCACTCATGACATGTCAGTGACATCACTGATGACATCACTAATAACATCTCAAATGACATCACTGATGACATTATCCACAGAATCTCTGATTCACCCACTCACACCCCAATATAACCTTTCATACACCCACTCCAACTTCCACACTACCATTCTCAAAACCACTGACAAACACATATAGTACTTACACACCTACTCACTGATTCATATGTCTACACACACATCCACTCAGCCACCCATACAGCCACTCATACACCAACTCACTCACAGCCATTGATATATCCACTCATACACCCATACAGCCACTCATACACTGTAGGTCGCCCATAGAGCTATTCACACACCTACTCACTCACCAATAGTCAATCACACAGCCACTTACTCACCTATACAGTTATACACACACCCACTCACTTATTCATACAGATACTAACACATACTCGCGCGCATGTGATAAAGGCTGTGTCAAAGCAGCCGAAACGTGCCATGGACAATCCACTTGCACTGAAAATATGAAAATAAAATAAAATAGCTTTCGCACTTCAATGGATTCCATGCCTGCTTCCAGAGTGAAGTTTACAAAGAAGAATTGACGTCTCTTATATATATATGTTTATATATATATATATATATATATATATTACCTACTGGCGGTAGCCAGTAGGTAGTTATAGTTAGGACTTAGTTTCCATAGGAAAAGCATTTTTTGATTTGCCAATATCTTTGACGCCGTTTGACGAATCTTTGTGAACTTTTCAAAACGAATGGGGCGCTCCGGTCAGTTCCTGTCTTGAAAGTTTCGGGGTGATTCATCAAGCGGGGGCTGAGAAAAAAGGGGGTCCCAAAATGCATTTTCTCCATGTTTATTTCCATAGGAAACTTTAAAAAAAGCTACAGCCCGAACTGCTGAACGGAATTACACCAAATTTGGCAAAAGGGTAGCTCTTTGTTCAGAAAGCGTGCTTTTTAAAAAAATTGTGTAAATCCATTCAGTAGTTCCTGAGAAATTCAAAAATAAAAAATATAGATATCTGGTGGCCGAGGAGGATTCGCGAACTCTCCCGAGCACGAGCTTCATTCCGATTGGCTTGCAACACTCCAAACCAAAATGTGTTGGCAGCCATCTTGTGACTCGATAGAACCGAGTCACAAGAAAAAGGTAAAAAAAAGGATAAAAAACAACAAAAGGGGGCAGGGTAGAAACACCCTGACCCCCTAGGCCTGCTCAGCGACCCCAAGCCCAAAAAAAGCATTTTTAAAATATTTTTGGCCAAATTCGTGCTGGGTGCACGAATCGTGCCAATTTTATTTAAAAAAAAAACAAAGCGCGGACACCCACGCTTTGTTTAATTAAGCCCCTGGGTGGGCCAGGTCCGGGGGCCAATGTTTTATTAGGGTGAGGGGGCCCACAGGGGCCCCCACAGCCCCAGGGACCACCACCTCCTGGGGGCTTTACATATGTATGGGATTTATTTAATTTAAGATGGGGGGCCTCACGGCCCCCCCAAGCCCCGGGGACCACCACCTCCCGAGGGCTTTACATATGTATGGGTGGGGGGGCCTGCAGGCCCCCCAAGCCCTGGGGACCGCCACCTCCCCAGGGCTTTCTTTATTAATGTGCTGGGGGCATGGAGCCCCATCGCAGCCCTGGGAACCGCCACCTCCCCAGGGCTTTATTTAATTTAAGTCGGGGAGCCTCGCGGGCCCCCCAAGCCCCGGGGACCACCACCTCCCGGGGGCTTTACATTTGTATGGTCAGGGGGGCCTTGCAGGTCCCCCAATCCCTGGTAACTGCCACCTCCCCGGTCCTTTTGAAATACTTAGTATGGGGGGGCTTGAGCCACACCATACTGCCCCGGGGACCACCACCTCCCCGGGGCACACTTTATTTAAATATGGGGTCCCCCCTCCTGGAGCCCTCCTTGGCCCTGGGGACTGCCACCCCCCAGGGCCGGCTCAGGCAATGTCCCATGGTGCCCACCCCTGGGACATTGCGGTTTGCAAACTCTGCTTCGCTTCATGGAAGCGAGAGCAGGAAACCTGCTCTCGCTTCCATGAAGCGAAGCAGTATTGCTTTTGGACAAGGGGAGCTGCATGTCAGCAGCTCCCCTTGTCCAAAAGCAATGCCGGCTCCCGCAGGAGGCAGGGAGCCGGCTGGGACCGCGGGGGCATAGGGGCTCCCCCGCCGTCCCCAACATTAAGGGCCGGCCCTGGGGGATGGGGTCCCCGGGGCCCGAAGTAGCCCAGGGGAGGGGGGCCCCTACCTTTTAATACATTTTTTTTTAAAGGGAAGGCCAGCCCCGGGGGATGGGTGGGGCTTACTGGAGGTACCAGGAGGGATAGTTGGCCCCCAGGGACCTAAAAAAGCAAGGGGACTTCATCCCCCAACCCAGAGCATGCCAGAAGGCACGTTTGCAGAGTGGTGGAGAAAGGGGACGTGGACTCGGACCACCTCTCAGCAATCCCACTGAATGGGGCTTACTGGAGGTAACGGGTAGGCTAGTTGGCCCCTAAGGACCCCTACAAGCGAAGGGGACTTCAATCCCCATCCAAGAGCATGCCAGGAGGTGCGTTTGCAGAGTGCTGGGCAAAGGGGGCAGGCCTGCTATGAGAACTTAGCAATCCTGCTGTGTGGGACTTACTAGAGGTAATAGGAGGGGTAGTTGGCCCCCAAAGATGTCCTTAGGGGCCGACTACCCCTCCTGTTACCTCCAGTAAGTCCCACACAGTGGGATTGCTAAGAGGTCTTCGGAGGCCATGCCCCCCTTTCTCCACCACTCTGCAAACGCGCCTCCTGGCACACTACAGGTTGGGGTATGAAGTCCACTTTACTCCTGAGGGACTTTGGGGGACAAGAAGCCCTCCTGGTACTGTCTGTTAGTCCTACACAGTGCTGAGCACTGGTCTAGTGGTTCTGCACCCCTCTTGCCTCTTTCTGCACCTCTGTTGGTTCATTCTGCACCTCTCTTGCCTCTTTCTGCACCCCCTTGCCTCTTTCTGCACCCCTCTTGCCTCTTTCTGCACCTCTGTTGCTTCTTTCTGCACTTCTTGTGCTTCTTTCTACAACTCTCTTCCCTCTTTCTGCACCCCTCCTGCCTCTTTCTGTACCCCTCTTGCCTCTTTTTGCACCTCTGTTGGTTCGTTCTGCACCTCTTTTGCTTCGTTCTGCACTTCACTTGCCTCTTTCTGTACCCCTCTTGCCTCTTTCTGCATCTCTGTTGGTTCTTTCTGCACTGCTCTTGCTTCTTTCTGAACCTCTGTTCCAAATTTCTGCATCCCTCTTGCCTCTTTCTGCACCCCTCTTCCCTCTTTCTGCACCTCTCTTGCCTCAGTCTGCCCACCTGTTCCCTCTTTCTGCACCCCTTTTGCCTGTTTCTGCAACTCTCTTGCCTCTTTCTGCAGTTCTCTTGCTTCCTTCTGCAACTCACTTGCCTCTTTCTGCACCTCTGTTGGTTCTTTTGCACTGCTCTTGCTTCTTTCTGCACCTCTCTTGCAAATTTCTGCACCCCTCGTGCCTATGTCTGCACCTCTCTTGCCTCTTTCTGCTCCTCTCTTGCCTCTTTCTGCACCCCTCTTCCCTCTTTGTGAAACTCTCTTCCCCCTTTCTGCACCACTCCTGCCTCTTTCTGTACCTCTGTTGCTGCTTTCTGCACTTCTCTTGCCTCTTTCTGCACCCTTTGTGCCTCTTTCAGCACCTCTGTTGCTTCTTTCTGCAGTTATCTTCCTTCTTTCTGCACCCCTTCTGCCTCTTTCTGTACCCCTCTTGCCTCTTTGTGCACCTCTCCTACCCCTTTCTTCACCCCTCTTGCCTCTTTTTGCACCTCTGTTGGTTCATTCTGCACCTCTTTTGCTTCGTTCTGCACTTCACTTGCCTCTTTCTGTACCCCTCTTGCCTCTTTCTGCACCTCTGTTGGTTCTTTCTGCACTGCTCTTGGTTCTTTCTAGACCTCTGTTCCAAATGTCTGCATCCCTCTTGCCTCTTTCTGCACCTCTCTTCCCTCTTTCTGTACCTCTCTTGCCTCAGTCTGCCCACCTGTTCCCTCTTTCTGTACCCTTTTTGCCTGTTTCTGCAACTCTCTTGCCTCTTTCTACAGTTCTCTTGCCCCCTTATGCACCTCACTTGCCTCTTTCTGCACCTCTGTTGGTTCTTTTGCACTGCTCTTGCTTCTTTCTGCACCTCTCTTGCACATTTCTGCACCCCTTGTGCCTCTGTGTGCACCTTTCTTGCCTCTTTCTGCCCCTCTCTTGCCTCTTTCTGCACCCCTCTTGCCTCTTTCTGCACCTCTTTTGTTTTTTTCTGCACTTCTTTTGCTTCTTTCTGCACCCCTCTTGCCTCTTTCTGCACCTCTGTTGGTTCTTTCTGCACTGCTCTTGCTTCTGTCTGCTAATCGCTTGCACATTTCTGCACCCCTCTTGCCTTTTTCTGCACCTCTCTTGTTTCTTTCTGTACCTCTCTTGCCTCTGTCTGAACCCCTGTTCCCTCTTTCTGCACCTCTTTTGCCTGTTTCTGTAACTCTCTTGCCCCTTTCTGCACTTTTCTTGCCTTTTTCTGCACCTCTGGTGCTTCCTTCTGCACTTTTCTTGCCTCTTTCTGCACCCCTCTTGCCTCTTTCTGTACCTCTGTTGCTTCTTTCTGCACTTCTCTTGCTTCTTTGTACACCTCTCTTGGTTCTTTCTGCACCCCTCTTGCCTCTTTCTGCACCCTTCTTTCCTCTTTGTGCACCTCTCTTGCCTCTTTCTGCACCTCTATTGCCTCTTTCTGCACCCCTCTTGCCTCTTTCCACACCTGTTTTGCTTGTTTCTGCACTTCTTTTGCCTCTTTCTGCACCCATCTTGCCTCTTTCTGCACCTCTGTTGGTTCTTTCTGCATTGCTCTTGCTTCTTTCTGCACCCATCTTGCCTCTTTCTGCACCCTTCTTCCTTCTTTCTGCACCCATCTTGCCTCTAACTGCACCCTTCGTCACTCTTTCTGCACCTCTCTTGCTTCCTTCTGCACCCCTCTTGCCTCTTTCTGCACCCTTCTTCCCTCTTTCTACTCCTCTTTTCCCTCTTTCTACTCCTCCCTTCCCTCTTTCTGCACCTCACTTGCCTCTTTCGGCACCGCTGTTCCCTCTTTCCGCACATCTCTTGCCTGTTTCTGCAACTCTCTTGCATCTTTCTACAGTTTTCTTGCCTCTTTCTACACCTCTGTTGCTTCTTTCTGTACTTCTCTTGCCTCTTTCTGCACCCCTCTTGCCTTTTTCTGCACCTCTCGGTTGTTTCTGTACTGCTCTTGTTTCGTTCTGCACCTGTCTTGCAAATTTCTGCACCCCTTGCCTTTTTCTGCACCCCTCTTCCCTTTTTCTGCAGCTCTCTTGCCTCTGTCTGCACCCCTCTGGCTTCTTTCTGCAACTATGTTGCTTCTTTTTGCACGTCTCTTGCTTCTTTCTGCACCCCTCAGGCCTCTTTCTGCACCTCTGTTGCTTCTTTCTGCACTTCTCTTGCTTCTTCCTGCACCTTTCTTGCTAATTTCTGCACCCCATGTGCCTCTCTGTGTACCTCTCTTGCCTCTTTCTGCTCCTCTCTTGCCTTTTTCTGCACCCCTCATGCCTCTTTCTGCACCTCTGTTGCTTCTTTCTGCACTTCTCTTGCTTCTTTCTGTACCTTTCTTGCAAATTTCTGCACCCCTCGTGCCTCTCTGTGTACCTCTCTTGCCTCTTTCTGCTCCTCCCTTGCCTGCCTTTTTCTGCACCCCTCTTGCCTCTTTCTGCACCTCTTTTGTCTGCACTTCTCTTGCTTCTTTCTGCATCCCTCTTGCCTCTTTCTGCACCCCTCTTGCCCCTTTCTGCACCTCTTTTGCATTTTTCCGCAGTTCTCTTGCTTCTTTCTGTACCCTTCTTGCCTCTTTCTGCACCTCTGTTGGTTCTTTCTGCACTGCTCTTGATTCTGTCTTCTACTCTCTTGGACATTTCTGCACCCCTCTTGCCTCTTTCTGCATCTCTGTTGGTTCTTTCTGCACCTCTCATGCCGCTGTCTGCACCCCGTTCCCTCTTTCTGCACCTCTTTTGCCTGTTTCTGTAACTCTCTTGCCTCTTTTTACACTTTTCTTTCCTTTTTCTGCACCTCTGTTGCTTCCTTCTGCACTTCTCTTGCCTCTTTCTGCACCCGTCTTGCCTCTTTCTGCACCTCTGTTGCTTCTTTCTGCACTTCTCTTGTTTCTTTGTATACCTCTCTTGCTTCTTTCTGCACCCCTCCTGCCTCTCTCTGCATCCTTCTTTTCTCTTTGTGCACCTCTCTTGCCTCTTTCTGCACCTCTCTTGCCTGTTTCTGCACCCCTCTTGCCTCTTTCTGCACCTCTTTTGCTTGTTTCTGCACTTCTTTAGCCTCTTTCAGCACCCCTCTTGCCTCTTTCTGCACCTCTGTTGGTTCTTTCTGCACTGCTCTTGCTTCTTTCTGCACCTCGTTTGCCTGTTTCTGCAACTCCCTTGCGTCTTTCTGCACTTCTCTTGCCTCCTTCTGCACCTCTGTTGCTTCTTTCTGCACTTCTCTTGCCTCTTTCTGCACCCCTCTTGCCTCTTTCTGCACCTCTGTTGCTTCTTTCTGCACCTCTCCTGCTTCTTTCTGTACCCCTCTTGCCTCTTTCTGCACCTCTGTTGGTTCTTTCTGCACTGCTCTTGCTTCTGTCTGCTAATCGCTTGCACATTTCTGCACCCCTCTTGCCTCTTTCTGCACCTCTCTTGGTTCTTTCAGCACCTCTCTTTCCTCTGTCTGAACCCCTGTTCCCTCTTTCTGCACCTCTTTTGCCTGTTTCTGTAACTCTCTTGCCTCTTTCTGCACTTTTCTTGCCTTTTTCTGCACCTCTGGTGCTTCCTTCTGCACTTTTCTTGCCTCTTTCTGCACCCCTCTTGCCTCTTTCTGTACCTCTGTTGCTTCTTTCTGCACTTCTCTTGCTTCTTTGTACACCTCTCTTGGTTCTTTCTGCACCCCTCTTGCCTCTTTCTGCACCCTTCTTTCCTCTTTGTGCACCTCTCTTGCCTCTTTCTGCACCTCTATTGCCTCTTTCTGCACCCCTCTTTCCACACCTGTTTTGCTTGTTTCTGCACTTCTTTTGCCTCTTTCTGCACCCATCTTGCCTCTTTCTGCACATCTGTTGGTTCTTTCTGCACTGCTCTTGCTTCTTTCTGCACCCATCTTGCCTCTTTCTGCACCCTTCTTCCTTCTTTCTGCACCCATCTTGCCTCTATCTGCACCCTTCGTCCCTCTTTCTGCACCTCTCTTGCTTCTTTCTGCACCCCTCTTGCCTCTTTCTGCACCCTTCTTCCCTCTTTCTACTCCTCTTTTCCCTCTTTCTACTCCTCTCTTCCCTCTTTCTGCACCTCACTTGCCTCTTTCTGCACCGCTGTTCCCTCTTTCCGCACATCTCTTGCCTGTTTCTGCAACTCTCTTGCATCTTTCTACAGTTCTCTTGCCTCTTTCTACACCTCTGTTGCTTCTTTCTGTACTTCTCTTGCCTCTTTCTGCACCCCTCTTGCCTTTTTCTGCACCTCTCGGTTGTTTCTGTACTGCTCTTGTTTCGTTCTGCACCTGTCTTGCAAATTTCTGCACCCCCTTGCCTCTTTCTGCACCCCTCTTCCCTTTTTCTGCAGCTCTCTTGCCTCTGTCTGCACCCCTCTGGCTTCTTTCTGCACCTCTGTTGCTTCTTTCTGCACGTCTCTTGCTTCTTTCTGCACCCCTCAGGCCTCTTTCTGCACCTCTGTTGCTTCTTTCTGCACTTCTCTTGCTTCTTCCTGCACCTTTCTTGCTAATTTCTGCACCCCTTGTGCCTCTCTGTGTACCCCTCATGCCTCTTTCTGCACCTTTGTTGCTTCTTTCTGCACTTCTCTTGCTTCTTTCTGTACCTTTCTTGCAAATTTCTGCACCCTTCGTGCCTCGCTGTGCACCTCTCTTGCCTCTTTCTGCTCCTCCCTTGCCTTTTTCTGCACCCCTGTTGCCTCTTTCTGCACCTCTTTTGTCTGCACTTCTCTTGCTTCTTTCTGCATCCCTCTTGCCTCTTTCTGCACCCCTCTTGCCCCTTTCTGCACCTCTTTTGCATTTTTCCGCAGTTCTCTTGCTTTTTTCTGTACCCCTCTTGCCTCTTTCTGCACCTCTGTTCGTTCTTTCTGCACTGCTCTTGATTCTGTCTTCTACTCTCTTGGACATTTCTGCACCCCTCTTGCCTCTTTCTGCATCTCTGTTGGTTCTTTCTGCACCTCTCATGCCTCTGTCTGCACCCCGTTCCCTCTCTCTGCACCTCTTTTTCCTGTTTCTGTAACTCTCTTGCCTCTTTTTACACTTTTCTTTCCTTTTTCTGCACCTCTGTTGCTTCCTTCTGCACTTCTCTTGCCTCTTTCTGCACCCATCTTGCTTCTTTCTGCACCTCTGTTGCTTCTTTCTGCACTTCTCTTGTTTCTTTGTATACCTCTCTTGCTTCTTTCTGCACCCCTCTTGCCTCTCTCTGCATCCTTCTTTTCTCTTTGTGCACCTCTCTTGCCTCTTTCTGCACCTCTCTTGCCTCTTTCTGCACCCCTCTTGCCTCTTTCTGCACCTCTTTTGCTTGTTTCTGCACTTCTTTTGCCTCTTTCAGCACCCCTCTTGCCTCTTTCTGCACCTCTGTTGGTTCTTTCTGCACTGCTCTTGCTTCTTTCTGCACCTCATTTGCCTGTTTCTGCACCTCCCTTGCGTCTTTCTGCACTTCTCTTGCCTCCTTCTGCACCTCTGTTGCTTCTTCTGCACTTCTCTTGCCTCTTTCTGCACCCCTCTTGCCTCTTTCTGCACCTCTGTTGCTTCTTTCTGCACTTCTCCTGCTCCTTTCTGCACTTCTGTTACTTCTTTCTGCACCCATCTTGCCTCTTTCTGCACCCTTCTTCCATCTTTCTGCACCTCTCCTGCTTCTTTCTGTACCCCTCTTGCCTCTTTCTGTACCCTTCTTTTCTCTTTCTACTCCTCTCTTCCCTCCTACTGCACCTCTCTTGCCTCTTTCTGCACCCGTGTTCCCTCTTTCTGCATATCTCTTGCCAGTTTCTGCAACTCTTTTGTGTCTTTCTACAGTTCTCTTGCCTCTTTTTGCACCTCTGTTGCTTCTTTCTGCACTTCTCTTGCCCCTTTCTGCACCCCTCTTGCCTCTTTCTGCACCTCTCTTGGTTGTTTCTTTACTGCTCTTGTTTCTTTCTGCACCGGTCTTGCAAATTTCTGCACCCCTCTTGCCTCTTTCTGCACCCCTCTTCCCTTTTTCTGCACCTCTCAAGCCTCTGTCTGCACCCCTCTGGCTTCTTTCTGCACCTCTGTTGCTTCTTTCTGCACTTTTCTTGCTTTTTCTGCACCCCTCTTGCCTCTTTCTGCACCTCTGTTGCTTCTTTCTGCACTTCTCTTGCTTCTTTCTGCACCTCTCTTGCTAATTTCTGCACCCTTTGTGCCTCTGTGTGCACTTCTCTTGCCTCTTTCTGCTTCTCTCTTGCCTCTTTCTGTACCCCTCTTGTCTCTTTCTGCACCTCTTTTGCTTTTTTCTGCACTTCTCTTGCTTTTTTCTTCAACCCTCTTGCCTCTTTCTGCACCTCTGTTGGCTCTTTCTGCACTGCTCTTGCGTCTGTCTGCTACTCACTTGCATATTTCTGTACCCCTCTTGCTCGTTCTGCACCCCTCTTTCTTCTTTCTGCACCTCTCTTGCCTCTGTCTGCACCCCTGTTCCCTCTTTCTGCACCTCTTTTGCCTGTTTCTGCAACTCTCTTGCCTCTTTCTGCACTTTTCTTGCCTCTTTCTGCACCTCTGTTGCTGCCTTCTCCACTTCTCTTGCCTCTTTCTGTACCCCTCTTGCCTCTTTCTGCACCTCTGTTGCTTCTTTCTGTACTTCTCTTGCTTCTTACTATACCTCTCTTGCTTCTTTCAATATCCCTCTTGCCTCTTTGTGCACCCTTCTTCCCTCTTTGTGCAGCTCTCTTGCCTCTTTCTGCATCTCTCTTGGCACTTTCTGCACCCCTCAGGCCTCTTTCCGCACCTCTTTTGCTTGTTTCTGTACTTCTTTTGCCTCTTTCTGTACCCCTCTTGCTTCCTTCTGCAGCTCTGTTGTTTCTTCCTGCACTGCTCTTGCTTCTTTCTGCACCTCTTTTGCAAATTTCTGCACCACTCTTGCCTCTTTCTGCACCCCTCTTGCCTCCTTCTGCACCTCTGTTGGTTCTTTCTGCACTGCTCTTGCTTCTTTCTGCACCCCTCCTGCCTCTTTCTGTACCTCTGTTGCTTCTTTCTGCACTTCTCTTGCTTCTTTTCTGCACTTCTCTTGCTTCTTTCTGCACTTCTCTTGCCTCTTTCTGCACCCTTCTTCCCTCTCTCTGCAGCTCTCTTGCCTCTTTCTGCACCCCTGTTCCCTTTTTCTGCTTCTCTCTTGCCTGTTTCTGCAACACTCTTGCCTCTTTCTGCAGTTCTCTTGTCTCCTTCTGTACCTCTTTTGCTTCTTTCTGCACCTCTCTTGCAAATTTCTGCACCCTTCTTCCCTCTTTCTGCACCCCTCTTGCCTCCTTCTGCACCTCTGTTGGTTCTTTCGGCACTGCTCTTGCTTCTTTCTGCACCTTTTTTTGCCTATTTCTGCACTCCTCTTGCCTCCTTCTGCATGTCTGTTGCTTCTGTCTGCACTTCTCTTGCCTCTTGCTGCACCCCTCTTGCCTCTTTCTGCACCTCTGTTGCTTCTTTCTGCACTTCTTTTGCTTCTTTCTGCACCTCTCTTGCTTCTTTCTGCACTCCTTTTGTCTCTTTCTGCACCTCTCTTGCCTCTTTCTGCACTTCTTTTACCTACTTCTGCACCTCTGCTGCTTCTTTCTGCACCCCTCTTGCCTTTTTCTGTATCCCTCTTGCCTCTTTCTGCACCTCTGTTGCTTCTTTCTGCACTTCTCTTGCTTCTTTCTGCACCTCTGTTGCTTCTTTCTGCACTGCTCTTGCCTCTTTCTGCACCCCTCTTCCCTATTTCTGTACCTCTCCTGCCTCTTTCTGCACCTCTGTTACTTCTTTCTGCATTTCTCTTGCCTCTTTCTGCACCCTTCTTCCCTCTTTCTTCACCTCTGTTGCTTTCTGCACTTCTCTTACTTCTTTCTGCACTTCTGTTGCTTCTTTCTACACTCCTCATGCCTTTTTCTGAACCCTTCTTCCCTCTTTCTGCACCTCTCTTGCCTCTTTCTGCACCCCTATTGCCTCCTTCTGCACCTCTGTTAGTTCTTTCTGCACTGCTCTTGCTTCTTTCTGCACTTCTCTTGCCTCTGTCTGTACCCCTGTTCCCTCTTTGTGCACCTCTTTTGCCTGTTTCTGCAACTCTCTTGCTTCTTTCTGAACTTCTCTCACCTCTTTCTGTACTCTAATGGGAAGTGCAAGCTGTCAAGTTTAAAGGTCTGCGTGCTCTCGTGACTGAGGTATATGCCTACTTGTATATGTGTTCTTACATGTGTTATGCATCTGAAGATGGTAGCTTAAAAAGCGGGTAACTTCTCCTATAGTTGTTCAAATTTTCTCAGTTCTGCTCTGTCATTCGGTTGCATAGGCAGACATGTCATATGTATATATGTGTTATTGACCCCCTCAAATATACAATTGAATACCCATATGCCCTTTATTGTGAGCAGAAAGAAATGCATACACCTTTTTTACACAAATTTACAGAGTATGCTGTTTGAAACACAGGTATTCAAGTGTTTGTATGTTTATTTTCATTTAACATGTCACTAGGTAAAAGCATAGACACGCATGCATACCTTCACAAACTTGGTCAGACTTACTACAGTGATATGCTTAGGATTGCTGTTTTATATTTGGTAGGCCTAACATTCTGAGCAGTCGATTAATAGTGAACCTTCAAGAGAAAAGTGATGTTTAAGACATCTTCGGAGAAGGATTAGTGATTAGGGTACATTGTATGAGTCTATTGTAAGGTACACTCATAGTAAGCCTCTTTCTGCACCTCTGTTGGTTCTTTCTGCACATCTCTTATTTCTTTCTGCACCTTTCTTCCTCTTTCTGCACTTCTCTTGCTTCTTTCTGCGCCATTCTTCCTTTCTGTACATGTCCTACCTATGTAGGCATAGTTAGAAAATAGCATTTAAAAACGTTAGAAATTCACTGAAAAAATCATAGGTTTCAGGGACGTTATAGTTAGAAATTAGCATTTAAAAAACCTTTGAAATTCACTGAAAAACCATAGGTTTCAGGGACGTTATAGTTAGAAATTAGCAATTAAAAAACCTTAGAAATTCACTGAAAAAACCATAAATTTCAGGGACGTCATAGTTAGAAATTAGCATTTAAAAAACTTTTGAAATTCACTGAAAAAACAAGAGGTTTCAGGGTTGTTATAGTTAGAAATTAGCATTTAAAAAACCTTAGAAATTCACTGAAAAAACCACAGGTTTCAGGAACGTTACAGTTAGTTGCACATTTACTCGTACAAAACCAGAGAAATTCGGCCATTATAGTTAGTTGAGCTAACTATAACTCACGCCCCCGCAATGCACTGCTGATGATGTCACATATTACATCACTCATGACATGGTCAGTGACATCACTGATGACATCACTGATAACATCTCAAATGACATCACTGATGACATCATGCACGTGATAATCTGATGCACCTCCTCACACCCTAATGTAACCTTTGATACATCCACTCTAAAATACAGACTGCCATTCTCGAAACCATAGACACACCAATACCAGTTACTACATACCCACTCACTGATTCCTAGGACTACATACACATCCACTCATTCAGCCATACAGTCACTCATACATGCAGTGACTCATCAATACAGCACTATCATATGTACTAATACACCTATAAAGACACTCACACACCACCGCTCACCCATAGAGTTACTCACACATAGTCAGTCATGCAAAGAATCAATCACACTCCCATTTACTCACCTACACAGTTATACACACACCACCTCATTTATTCATACAGATACTAACACATACTTACTCTCTTATACAATCCCTGACACAAGCACACACTCATCCATACAGACACTCTCACAATCACTCATTCTCACATATAGTCATTTGTATAATCCAACACTCACATATACTGCCTTTCACATATGTAGTTACTCACACATGTACCACTGAGACATCCATTCACTCACCAACATATCTATACACACACTCACCCACCCATACAGCCCTTCACAGACGCACTGTTGAACCCATACACCCAGTGAATCACCCACTCACACATCTATGCACAGAGTCACACCCCCCCTACTCACCCACACAGACATTCAGGCACCCATACAGATACACAGACAACCAAATAATAACCCATATAGACAGTCATGTAGCTACTCACTAACCCATGCAGCCGCTTACACACCAACTGACAGACTGATACAGACATTCACACAGTTTAGTCACTAACCCGTGCATTCAGTAAGACACATTTAATCACTCACTTATACAGTCAGTCACGCACCTACTAAATCATCCATACAGACAGTCATACACCCACTCATTCTTTAATACACCTTGGCATATATATAAATATATATATATATATATATATAAAACATATTTAAACTTTACAGAAACACACAGTCACTGGATGATGTCATCAGTGATGTCATTTGAGATGTCATCAGTGATGTCATCAGTGATGTCACTGACCATGTCATGAGTGATGTAATATGTGACGTCATCAGCAGTGCATTGCGGGTGCCCGAGTTACAGTTAGCTCAACTAACTATAACGGCCGAATTTCTCTGGCTTTGTACGAGTAAATGTCCAATTAACTATAAAGTCCCTGAAACCTGTAGTTTTTTCAGTGAATTTCTAAGGTTTTTAAATGCTAATTTCTAACTATAACGTCCCTGAAACCTCTTGTTTTTTCAGTGAATTTCAAAGGTTTTTTAAATGCTAATTTCTAACTATAATGTCCCTGAAACCTATGTTTTTTCAGTGAATATATATATATATATATATATATATATATATATATATATATATATATCCCAACATTCCTTCAGTAGCGTGGTTTATTTAGTATTTCATGTTGCAAAAACGCCTGACGCGCTTCGGAGCAGCTGACCAAGGAGCGGCTGCTCGGAAACACACGGCCGTTTTTGCAACATGAAATACTAAATAAACCACGCTACAAAGGAATTGGGCTCGGCATCGTTTGTTTATATAACAACGAATTGTTGGGATTTTGGAGGTTTGCGACCGGCCATGAGCCCGCCGCCATTTGGGCAGAGAGACTCGCGTAAACTGAAGGGAATATATATATATATATATATATATATACATATATATATAGATATATAGATATATAAACTTATAATTGCTTGTGTAACCTTTACCACGTATATGCCTTTACCATTCATGCTTTTACAAGGAAATTCGTTGTAAAGGCATGCGTGGTAAAGGCATATGTGTTGTAAATGGCATGCCTGTTAAAGGTTAAGTGTGGTAATAGCATTTGCGCTGTAACAGCTGCTTTGTAATGGCATGCGTTACAACGGAATGAGTGGTTCCATCATACACCCCCCTCAAGTATATTTAATGTCCTTGTTCCTCTGTCAGCCCTCAGTTCCCCCATCAGCATTTCCTTAACTGGCACACAATCATGGTCAAGATGCTTTATCCAGCGACCCCCATGGAGGGATGGCAGCAAGGTGCACCAAAGTGTTTATGAGATTGAGAGATTGCCACACACTAGCACCTGCAAGTGATGTGAGCTCCATGCACGTATATGTAGTGCCAGTGAAAAAGAGAAATGAAAGAATTGCTGAACCCAATTCAGTGCTTAATTTGAGCTGGTGGTTGCTAGCGGGCCCATCGGCACTTATTTTTTGGGACCAGCACTTATTTTTCCTCATCAGACAGTTGCTGAGGGAAAAACAAACAAAGGGATAGGAAGAAGAAAGAGAAAGACGGAGGAACCGTCACAAAAGAAGGAAACAGGAACCTGCAAATGTGAGGTAAAGGGGCAGCCGATTTCTGGTAGTGGATTAAAGAGGCTTGAGGCGGATTGAAAACTATGCAGCATCGGCACGCTCACATTTAATAGTGCCAGACCCAGGCTTCTGAGCAGAGCTTTGGGCATCTGCAGTCATTCCTTTATGAATTTAGCACTGCTATTAGTGTGCTTTTAATATATTAAATGAATGTGTTTACCTTTGGGGACTTTTTTTTTTTTTACAGAGTTTTATATAGCGCAAACTTGACCCGAATGTATTGGGTATCAGAACGCTTTACACGAGCACCAGTTATGTTACATGAGGACACATTAATTTTTGTTCGGCAAGGGGAGATTAAGTGATTTGCCCAGAATCACAGGATGTTGCGTGTCCTTGCCGAGACTCGAACCCGATTCCCCAGATTTGAGGTCGACCACCCTAGCCGTTAGGCCAACTCCTCTACCCTTTCAAATGAAGGCAAACTATTCAAATCTTCAGAATACTTAACTAGCTGTTTGGTGTTTTGATCAAGTTAAATACTCCACTTGATACATCCCTGCACTTAATTGTAGTATACCAGTGTGGTTGATTTTCTAGTACAGCCTTTTGCACCATTGCAACTAAACTTTACAATGATGCAAAAAATAAGTGCAAACATTTTTGGGACACGTTTGCTCCCTGTGTCATATAGAATGTAGCAACAGGATTTGCCCCGCACTAAATATTTGCAGCAGTTCAAAACCAATTTGCTCTATTTCTGTTTTAAAGAATATATAAGGCTTTTGATTTCTTGACTGCAATTAATTTTACACATGTAATATAATTCATTAGCAATGCATGTGTCATATATGTTTCACATTTGTTTCAATTATGAATTTTTCACATTTGTCCCTGTTGCAAAAATCATTATCTGACCATGGCTGGTGCCAAATTGGTTTGTCTTATTCCTTATCACACAAACAGCAAAAATGGTGAAAATGGATTTGCCCCATTTTTCACTCTTGCAAAGATTCTATCATATGACATATCATTAGTTAAAATCCATTCTGTCTAATGGTCATTTCTTCTAATCCTTCCTGATATGGTGAATATATTTCTGATGCTTCATGGTGTTCACTATTTCTAATATTGCCTAATTTAGTCAATATTTCTAATCTTGCATCATATGGTCATTATTGATTATTCTGCAGAGGTTCAAGATAACTATTGTGTGTGAACACAAGAATTCATAGAAATAGAGTTCTTGCTCAGGAAGGTGGGTTGGGGTTGTCCATGTAGTCTGTAAATGAGCAGAGCAGATGAAGAAGCGTGCATGAGTGTGGACAACCCTTGTGAGAGAAAGGTGGCTGGCAGAATGATCTTACTCATGAAACAGCAAGAATCCTTGCACTGCCGTGATGGATAGTGTTGTGTGAATTTAGTATGCATTGCAGCACTCTATGATTGTGCACTGTTGGCACGAGTATAAGGAAATAAAGCTACAGCTTTGGGTGTGGATTGAGGAGAATGAGTCAGGAGGGTTTCCCTTTCACTTCTAGCATTTCCCAATTATACTCTGCAGACCTGGGCAAGCACCCATGATTGCCCTGACTTGTCCTGAGGTTATTCCTGATCATTGTCCTATTCTAAGAAAATTCTAAGAAAATTCAGTTTGCTTACGTAGCAATTCTTTCACCTGCTAAAATGCCAGTCTACCCATGCATGCAGCATGATATCACTCTTTCCTCATCATCTGCAACAGTGCAGACTGATGTAAAATAGTGTCCAACAGTTCTGATGATTTGCTATCAGAAAGGAGTGCATCTCTACACTTCAAACATAGTATTACTTTATTGTATTCCTTCATACAAACTGCATAAAATGCCATCCACTCTCTTTCTTCATAATGAAACATCACTAAAGCGTGTGTTAGTTCTTCATAAGGAGTGGCACCTGCTCTTCTCTGACGCTGTACTGCCTGGCCACATTGAACCAGGGTGCCTATAAAATGCACACAGTGCCAAATATAAAGACAATCCCATGTGTACCTTATTTTGCTCTTGTAATATATAGGGAAAAAGAAAGCATGACCAGACATTGAAAACCGAAAGCTGGGATATGCCACAAATATTGAAGTAGGAGTGCAATATTTCACCCACCAAGGTGCACAGAATTAATTATTTGACAAGGCTCACCAACATAGAAAGCACAGACACTGAAGCAATACGGGAAATGTAATGTTACTTTTACGCATAGTATATTCTGGCTTATTTTAATTGCTTTCTGCTAAGGGCTGTTAACTAATTCTGCATCGGAACACATAAAAACTTGCCTTCCTCTGTGTTCAGTCTACCCACCCTGAAAACCGTGATGTGTTAAATTTACTGATATTTATAAGGATGGATTGTGAAAACCTAGTACTGGTCTGGAAAATTCAGGACTCCTTGCCACCCTAGAGTACAGAAACTAGTATTTGCACCAAGTAAACATGGAACAAACTGATTTCACGTTTTTTGTTGCTGTGTTTATGAAAGATGTAGAGAAATGTATATGTTCTTTTCTTTTTAAATGTGAAAGATTGAGGTATGCCTGAGGGAAGATCAGCTGATTTCGTTTTATTTATTACAGAAGTAGTAAAAACACTGCAAAATCACAAACTACACAGATTTGTGAATCAATACATTGTTGGGGAGTGAACATTGTACTTACCTCTTCACTGTTTATGAAATTGTGTTTCAAAATGACAAGCCTCTAAGTATGTTTTTTCCTTTCAGAGAAACACCAGCAAATAAAACCAACACACTGCTAGGTGGGTCAGGTGCATGATGCTGGTCAGATTCCTACCTTTAAATCAACAGCATTATGTGGTATCTGAATTAATGCTCTAGATAATATTTGGAATCTTCCAAGTATTCTGCCTTGGGAATGTTCAAGGCTGGGGATTATTCTCTTATGTCAATTATGTAGTGCTGTGATGGCTGAAAGATGGAGCCGTTACACTTCTAGTTGATTATCTTTTGGTTTAGTGCCTATTATATGTTAGTGCTAATAGACTGTACTCTAAAAAGCTTGAGGAAGCCATTGTAAGCAAGATCACAACTCATTCGGTGATCAAGTTTTTTGAGGAAGTTTTTCTCAGGGAGAGTAACCTGAAAGTAATTCTGACTGACAATGGCTTTCAGGTGACCTGAAAAGATATGAAACAGTTCTAAAAAAAAGAGTGGTATTGAGCAAAAGAAATGCTCTCTCCATCATCCACAGACTAATGGAATAGTAGAAAAGTTCAAGAGGATGTGGAAAGAGAGCATACATATGTGGGGAAGTTGTGGAAGGACTGGAAATGTAAATATAGAACAGAACTTATACATTTACATGGATACTATGACTAGGGCAACCGCTTTCAAATAGTGTTCAAACTTTTTCATAGAAGGAAACCGAGCACAGTGTTTTTTTCCATCTTGGGTAAGGGATTGTGATGATAGTATTAAGGATGATTGGAGGCAAAATGAGAGGGTTAGACATGCATTTTGGAAAATGAGACAAAGAAGTTGAAGAGAAAGACGAAACATGATGAGCAAAATGGTGTCTCAGATTGTCAGGATTTCATGCGAATTCAGGCCAGGGACTCAGATGCTAGCACTACTTCTCCCCCTTCCAGACAAATAAGATCTATATAGATTTCAATATTATGATTGTATGGGGGAAAACAGAGGAGGGAATTTAGAGAGAAAAGGACCACTCTGTAAGTTTCTTGACCCTCTGACCCAAGGAGCATGGCTGGTTAATGAACCCCCAAAAATGACACGGTACTGATGACGCAAGATTTTAAAAATCATAATACACAACACATTTATTGATTAAAGACACAAAAAGTTGAAAGTGCATTTTGCACACGTTAGACACAGTGACACTTGAAACTGAGACAAGTGTAGTAGAAGCACTGTAAAAGCATGCTTTAAAATTCAAGATGAAGTAAACATACTTACAAAGTAATACTAATGCATATAAACAAGTTGCACTAAGGAGAATTTCTTATGGAAATGTTGTTTATTAGCATTTATTGATGAAAAGTTTGCAATGAATGAAATGAAATTTGTACTTGTAAAGCGCACCCATACCCCCAAAGGGGTGTCCAGGCGCTGTACGCATACCGCTGTGGAGCCCTTCCTGGCTTTTCCCTGTGAAATGTCCACTCCTGGGCACCCCCAGGGTGAAGCCAGGCATCCCAGCGCTGTTGGGGCTGTTGTGGAGATTAAGCAAGCTATTGCCCAGAGTTGCAGAGTGGGACCCATGATTAGAATAGGCATCGAGGCGAGAATTATCAGGTCCGAGGAAATTGAGTCCAAGACCCGCCGAGGCGGGAATTGAACCCTGGTCCCGGGCCAGATCTCTGCATCAGGGTCTGCCGCTCTAACCATTGAGCCACACTTCTAGTGTTTCTAATGCCTTCTGTTACAATGCATCATTTAGAAAAGTAGGTGCAAACATTTGTAGCAACTAGGTACGATCTTGAAATTTCACGTAATAATACTAGAGGTGCTATAGTTTATGAAAAGTAAAAAACGAAATACTTTATGAACATTTTGAAAATTGTAGTAGAAGGGTATTTCTAACGTTTGCTGTTTCCTTGTAATAATGTCTGGTGAAAGTTCTACATATTCCCTATTTGAATTGATTTTATTGCATTATATCTGATATTGATTTAGTGTTTATTTCATTTAAAATGTGTAATGCCAATTTAAAGGCTCTTTCGAATATGCTTTTTCTCTAATGCTGACTTTCACCTGACCTAATACAACCATCCTTTTACAACTAGTCAAATGTTGCTTTATTTGTTCTGTACATATGTAACGTTCAACATTCCTAAATGTTTCTTCAGCGTTCACAGTGAATTATTCTTGTGGGAACAGTATTTCAGCTGTTACCATAGACTGATACTTTGTATTTCTTTTTTACCAATGTTAGGCCTATGTGGACTCTTTTGTTTCTCATGACTAGCATGGGAAAGCATCTTACTCTTGGGAGTGTCCCAGGTGACATTATGTGAATCTGAGCATATGACAGTCTTTCGATGGTGGTGTGATGCTACATCACTGGGACCTTGTTAGAAACTTTAAAAAAGAATAAACCCCAATGGAGGAGCAATGCCATTGATTTATACTTCTTGAAAAACACCATTCTGATTTTTCCTACTTTGAGGGCAACGCCATACTTTTCTTTTCTTCTTGCAAGAGGACAATATGCTGATCGATTTTTGATGATTACTAAGAACTATCCTCTTACTTTTGGACTGCTTTGCAGATGCTACAGTCGGTAGCTGATAGACTGAAACCTTTTTTTCCAAACCATTTCAATATCATTTTTCCTTTATTTCTTTGTTTTATGCAAATATGCAAATGGACTCGCCCTTAATGGACTTTTAATCTGAACCCTTTCCCATTCTTTGTAGGATCTGAGCTGTGATACAAACAAACTATCCTTCTGCTTTTAATGGTAGTGGGACCCTGTAACTCTCTAAGCTGATTCTTATAATAGCCATCCAATAAAACCTTGCTTAAATGTTTGGCGCTTTAATGCAAGGTGTGATATTTTTAACTTACATTTTCAAAAGATTGCTTATTGCTATGGATTTCTCTTTGATACAATAAAAAAATTAATCTAATACCTGATTGAGTCTCAATTTCAATTCAATTCTTTATCTATGATTTGGAGCTCAAAAGAGGGCCACATAAATCAAGACAAAATAATAAAAACGAAATCCAAAAAAACACACATTACAGAACTAGCAAAGAAGACATGCATATTAGAAACATGTTTTCAAACTACTCTCATTTATATAGTAGTAACCTGGGTACAAAAAAAAAATACATGTAGCTTTAAAATATTTACACATTTGTGCAAATTATCACATCATCATAGCAGCAATCGTAAACCCAAATCAATAGAAATTCATAAAAACTTTAAACATTGTATAAACTTTTGTGCAAATTGCTTCATTTTGTGGGTGGAGGAGGAACTCACGTGCCATCTCTACTGAATTAATATTATTCTTTAGAAACATTGGCCTTAAGAGGACACAGCGCTAAAAAGACAATGCTGGACAAACAAAGAGCACATGATTGAGATTCTGAATCCCCATATTACACAGATTACACTCTTCCCCAAATTTCCAGAAGAGCACCAGTTTGTAGTTCAAATTCATTCAAAATAGTGTCCAAAATCTGCGAAGTCCATGTTCCAAATTCCAGGTCAGGTATTGCTGAGCTACCTTAGGGCGGTGAGATGAAGTTATCACCACCAGCCATTTCTTTAGCATACAATGCATAGAATCTGTCTGAATGCTAAAAAAGTTAGTCGCGACTTTTAAATGGCTTTCAAATTGTGTAGGAAAGAGGGAATATATCAATAGGGTAACCCGTAAGACCACTGGACTCGGGTAAAGAGCAGTACAAAAAGAGAGCGTCACAGTGGAAATGAGTCTAACAACATACTTATAAGCATTGATCATATATAACTAAATTAAAGTCATACACCACCTTAGAATACGGCCAAAAATGGCTACAAATTTTATTTTGTCAGATTTAGGAGCAAATACAAAGGTAAAACACAGTCTGTAAAACAGTATCAATATCAATTGAACAATTGAAAAGGTGCATTAGCAAGGGATAATAGTGCGTGAAGGGTTAGTGAAAGTGATAAACAAAAGGGAAAGGTAGTGAGCATATATACATCAAAAAGCAAAATTTGAAACCTATCCGGCCAGACGACTGGCATCTATATAAATGATAAATCATAACACAAAAGAAGAATGCAGATGTCTAATCTCTGTCATCCATGTTTGATAGGCACAAACAAAGTCAACGTTTCGACCCCTATAGAATACAGATTAAATTATGCCTTGAAGGTGGGGTCTTCATCAGGACTGGGTAGAGAAGGGGAAATGCACCTAAACTACAGCAAGAAAGCTTCGAGCTGACGATGAACGTTGCAGGGCCGCGGAGGCTCGAGGGTAGAGCTAGCTGTCAGAACTGCTCAGCAACCGGCAGCCTCAGGTTACTGAACAACCAAGGCATTCCCATTTTGGATTAATCCTCTACCCTCCTATCAAACATGGATGAGAGAGATTAGACATCTGCATTCTTCTTTTTGTGTTATGATTTATCATTTATATGGATGCCAGTCGTCTGGCCGGATAGGTTTCAAATTTTGCTTTTTGATGTATATATGCTCACTACCTTTCCCTTTTGTTTATCATTTTCACTAACCCTTCACGCACTATTATCCCCTGCTAATGCACCTTTTCAATTGTTCAATTGATATTGATACTGTTTTACAGACTGTGTTTTACCTTTGGATTTGCTCCTAAATCTGACAAAATAAAATTTGTAGCCATGTTTGGCAGTATTCTAAGGTGGTGTATGACTTTAATTTAGTTATATATGATCAATGCTTATATGTATGTTGTTAGACTCATTTCCACTGTGACGCTCTCTTTTGTACTAGGAAAGAGGGAAGCCAGAACATCTTCCTGCAAGTCAGAATAGCTCAGGGTCAAGGCAAAATCCACAGAAAAGGAAAATCTACCCTGCTCTGAGCCAAATACTTCACTATTCATGAAACCACTCATGGAGTCCTTATCACTGTTCTTGAACCAATAGCCTCACTGAATCACACTGACCAACCCCTGCACATAGGAGCTTATCAAACCAAATTACAAACTCATTGCAGAGGTCGAAACAGAAGCGTTAAAATTACATAATTTGCATAAAATGTGCCCTTCTATTTTCTCTAAGAATTCCCATTTTAACACATTAATAGATTTTATAGCATATATTAGGGTCAGAGGGATTTTCGCCTTAAAACGGTTAACAGCTGAGTAAAATGTCTTCGCCCCATTGCATTATAAAAAGCACGTAACCCATTAGTATGCGAGGAGACCTTAGAGGATCAAGATTCAATATAGGCTTTTTCCAGCTTATTAATTGCAACAATTTTCCCTAAATAAGGGTATGACTTTACAATCTCCAACTTCTCTTGACTTAAGCCTAAAACAAATTTGCTAGTCTTCTCAGCCTTTCTAGTTTTTAGAATCATTACCTTGCTATTTGACATGTTGACCTTTAAATAGTGCAGGATGGAATACTGTTGTAAATACAGCAACCTTTTGTTTAGGCCCTTGGCTATTAGGTCCATGATCAAAATGTCATCTGCATACATCAAGCAAGGGAAGGGACGACAACCTATCTTAGGCGCATTTCCCATGTAGGATGCAAGGCAGTCAGGAAGGTCTGAGACATACAGCGAGAAAAGTAATGGGGCCAGAAGACCACCCTGTTTCAGGCCATTTTTAGTTAAAATCGTAGAGGATGGACCTCGATCCCCCCCCTCCTAATAACAGCAGGCACCATGTGGAGGAGTGAAGGGCAATTATTAATGACAGGAGAATATTGGGCATCCCTAACTTCTTTAGTTTTTTCCATAGTTTCGGACGGTCCACAACTGTCAAAGGCAGTGGAAAAATCTATGAATGCCACATAAACATTGAGACCTTGTATTAAGGTAAACTTTTCCGCTATGAGTTTCAGCATACATATGTTATCAAGTGTACAATGTTTCTTTCTAAAACCCGCTTATTCAATCAGGAGAATTCTTTCTTCTTCAACCCACCCCGTAAGGTGCTCCAAGATATTTTTGGCAAATATTTTTCCTACCGCATCCAGTAGTGCTATTTGGTCATAGTTGCCAGGGAGATGTCTTGGGCCCTTTTTGTACAACGGGATTAAAATGCTTCAAGACCAGGAAGGCGGGGTAACACCATGCTGATAAGACTGGGCAAACAGGGGATTAAGGTAAGAAACCCACAGAAAGGGCTCCCTTTTAATTATAGTAATGGGCCCTTCATCCGGGTTCATTGCCCCAGAAGATCTCATTCCCTTAATAATGTCCACAATCACATTCATAGAGAGAGCACAATATACTGGGGAAGAAGAAGGGGGTGCAAAAAAAGGAGAATGAGGCCACACTGCATCAACATTGCCAGAATAGAGATCTTCCAGATACACTCTCAAAACTGCTTCCTTTATAGGAACAGGAAGGGCCTTTACTCTGGAGCCAGAGCTTTTAGAAATAATTTCCCAATATTTTTTGGCATTCTTACAAGAGGCTGCTTCTATTAGCGGTATGCAATTATAGTCTTCCTTTCTTTTCTTCAAGGAGCATTTTTTCCTATGTCTTCTCCTTTTCAGGAGATTGATTAATACACTTCGTTCAGTGGAAAAAGCCAGATATTGAAGCCTCACTAATTTATTTATCTCCCTGTTTAAGCCAATGACAGCATTAGGATGTGGTCTCCGCCAGGAGGGTAAATTTAAAGTTGATTTTTAGGCAAATGCCATGCTTAGGTAATGGATCAGGGAAAAAAAGCTGCAGATCTCTTAACAGTGCTGCCAATGATACTTTTAATTTTGCAGATGCCTTGGAATTTCAATAAATTCTATCATTAGATCTCTTGAACCCCACAGATACGTCTTTAAAATTCCAAGTTCCTACTTCCATTAAGGTCATGTCTATCAGACAAGAGAATACCTTATGATCACTTGTGGAGATTATCTAAGACTTCCATATGTGAGATCATGGTGAACGTAGAAAATGGAACAATTACATAATCGATAATAGAGCCTATTAAGACATTTATGAGTAACATTTGCTGGAGTATCAATCTCTATTCTTCCATTTATTATTTGGAATTCAATATTCCTTAAGCCTCATTACAGAGCAATCATCTTTGTTCAGCTCTACAATTAGAAGGAAAAATAGCTGGGGGGATTTTTAATGCCTCCTCTTTAGAGTCATTTGCAAAAATCCGCAAGGCATGATTAGAAACGTTGGCATTTAGGTCACGTACTAATACTACATGTGTACATGCCGCTCTCACCATAATAGTAGAAATAAAATCAACCATGTCCTTTAGCAGATGGACGTGAGAAAGATCAGCGGAATATAAGCATTTACAACAAATAACAACTTAATAATCTCTTGCTTCCCATTGAAACAAATTTTACTGCCTGAATTAATTTTGAGTGATGGATAAAAACATTGTACGTCCAACTGTAGTTGGTACTAAGCAATACGGCTATACCTCCTCAGGCATGACCCTCTTAGCAGTGATTGCTGGGCAGCTTAATACAAACTATCCCTCAGTTAACCAATTATTATTTGTAATCCAGGTTTGTTGGATGCACGCTACATCAGCCTCCAAACTATTCAGAAATAACATCTTATTAATATCAGTTAGTAATCCTGCTGCATTGCAAGAAACCAACTTAAGGTTATTACTAAGAGCAGTTTTTATATTTTAGTCCTGTAGAGCTGTTGGACTTAAGTATGCCCGCCACCCTGCTCCTCCTCCCAACTTTCTCATCTCTGGCCTGAATCACCTTCTCCTCTTACTCCGGGAGCAGTAGAACCCTCCTACCCCCATTTCTCAGTGAGACCCGCAAATTACTTTCCCCCTCAGTTGGGAAGGAGCTTTGGCAAAGAGTGTCTAAAAGATGGTTGCCTTCACACAAGATGTTATACAGGGAGGTTTTAATAACCTTCTCTCCCTGCAAGGGAAATACATCAATACCACAACAGCGCACCTTATCGCTATTTAAGATTACTAAATTCGACACCACTATGGAGTTAAAAGTCACTCTAGCCCCACAATTTACCCCATGATTGATGATTTGGACCAAAAAGAGATCACTACTTTGAACTATCAGTAAATGTGTAATATCTGCAAAGCAGCCCAAATGAATGACCTATTCAAAAAGATCTCCTGGTTAAAGATGGCAATAAAATCAACAGTCAACGGCACAGTCAGTAGATTACAGACAAAATTATCCCGAACTTGCCCCGTCACATTAGAATTATAAACAGTATTATCCCCCACTTTAGAGATAAACTTCTCGGCATAGGGGTTCAACGAAAAAGAAGGTGCCACTGTTGGGAAGGACAAGATTGGTGCGACCAAAGTCTTTTCTCCACATGGGTTTGATGGTTGCTCGGTAGAATTCCCCAGAGTTGGTTTAGAAGGATATAGTTGTACTCTTTACACAGGGGAAACATCCTCCATCTTGTTCATCATTGTTGGAACCTGAGCAAAATTTGGATCAAAGCAAATTCTCCTTACTCCTTTTACTAATTCTGCGGAGTTTCCTCCACCTTGCGGGCTTTTGCCAGTTCTTACCATTATTCTTCTTACTTTCCTCATCCGGGGGTTGCGGTAGCAGTACAGCTTCTTTGCTTTGAAATACAGGGAAGAGTGTTTTTTCTATTTTCTCCGTCTCAGGGAGAGAGATCGAAGGCAGAGGCTGAGACTTTCCTTTTGCTTAAAGAGATTCTGCAGGGAATAAATCCCATCACTCTCGGCTGAACTCTGGCTCTTCTTGTCTTTTGACCTGCATAATGGCCGACCGGCCTGTGTTTCCTAAAAATTGTGTTTCAGGACAGCATCCACCAAATGGGCCTTTCTTAAAGAGAGGCTAGGTTGGGAGAGCCTCCAACCGGTACTCACTCGGGTGCACACTTTTGGACTCGCAAGATGCTGCTAATGGAGAGGTGGCCTTTTCCACTAAGGCTCTCTTATCCAGAAACAGAAACTTGGATAGGAACAAAAGAGAGTCCAAAATATGGTTAGTGTTATTTACTGATTTCTCCATTAAAATCAGAATCAAATACAGAACTCTTTTTAGGCAGTGAATCAGACAGCTGCATATAGTTCTCCGTGAGGCAATAAGAAGAGTGTGGGCTAAATAGAAATTCTGGAGAACCAGAGACTCTTAGGTTGGTTAAGAAGCTCTCAGAAGGTGTACTGCTGAAGAGCTGCATCCTAGGTGGGGGACCTGGGGAGAACCCTCCGTACTTTCCACTGGATGCTGGCAAAGGAGAGGGTCAGAAATTATTCTCTGTGATTGTACCTGGCTCAATGCAATGTCCACATCAGGGAGAGTGAAGTCCTCATTTAGGAGTACCTTTTCCCTAGTTAGAGAAAATGCCAGGACTGGATACTCTTCCGAGTTATTAACTGCAGTGGATTTACACAACATAGGGGAGGTTTCACCTTCTACCCATGCTTCTAAATTGAATTCTGGGTATACCTCAGCCGAGGCCAACTTAGTAGATCCAGCCTACCTTTTAGAAAAAAAAGGTAGAAATTGCATTTAAGTCTTAAAAGTATTCATTTGCAGAGTCTTATTTCTCAGAGGATTGACTTTCATTTTTTTACATGCTCTTTAGAAGACTAGTCTCCTGGACTGAAGTTTCTTGGCTGTCATGTCTTAACCTTCTACCAGGAAGGGCTTTCTGTCTAGAACTTACTAGCGAAGAATTTTCAGGATCCGCAGCACAGCTATGGGTTGCCATGCCACAAAGTTGTCCATTAGCTGCAGAGGAAGAGGAAGACAAAAGAGGTACGGTGTTCCTGGGTGGCAAGTTGGCCACCTGGTTAGTACTCAGAGTGGTGGGGAGGTGGGAAATACCTCCTTTCGGAACTAGGACCCTCACACACCCAGCAAGCTAGGTGTCATGCTTCATCATATGGGTCTGCTCCTCGTCGAGCCGGCGCTGCAATGCTCGACGGGCACCCATAAAGGGGCTCTTTATCGGTGATCTTTTGTTCCTTGCCGTATAGGTGCCGTGGGTGTGAGGGGCCTGGTAAGATGTAGATGTGGTGTGTGGGTTAAAACAGGGAAGGGAATCCTCTATAACTATTTTTATTCTGGAGAGGTCACAACCTGATTAAAAAGTAAAAAGAAGAAGGAGGGCGACTATTTTGTTTTAATCTGACAAAAATTACACTCTACCCCTTAGTGGTCAACATGTTTCTCGCCTATAAAATGTCTCTAATAGATCAGTTGGCGATTCCTCAGGACCAAGTGACTAAATGAAAACTATCTACAGTGTGTGGTGTGTTTCTACATACCACTTCTTCTCTCAGTAGGACGTTGCCCCGGAGAAAAGCAGCCAACCTAGAGGACAAACAAAAAGGATCAAAAAACCAAATGGAAATATTGGTACATGGTCCTATTGATTCAAGTGGGTGTGTTTCACCGTACACAACCTCTTTGAATCTATACAAGTGATAAAAACAACGTGATTTCATGCATATCACATTCTATGTGTGCCTTCATTTGTATTTAGAATATAAAACCTCTGTGTAACCAGTTAGAGTAATTGGACAACATGGTGAGTGAGTATCAGCTCACCTCTTAAGGATTCAAGTGCTGCTTCATCAGACCGCAGCGGAGTATATGGACACTCAACGTAGTGTCGCTGTTTATTAACCGCTTCGCCGCGATCGGAATTCCGCCCAGGTGCTGGACATTCCGATCGCGGGTGTGGTCGTGACGAGCTCAGCTCGTCATGCGCACAGCGCGACCACGCAGCATGACGAGCTGAGCTCGTCATGAGCATCGAAGGGGTTACAAAGAAAAAAACAAACAACAAAATATGTTGGGTGTGGGCTTGTAAGCACAACGTTTAGTTGCTAAGGCCATGACTCTAGAGCATTAAAAGTGAAAGTGGGCATGGTTCAGGTTAAAGTAAGCCCAAAGTCGTGAAATTGGTATCATTGACAAGGTTATTCAACAGACTCGAAAGTGCCCCAGACCTGCCTGCGTAGCTGCTGGCGCCTTCACCATGCGCTCCGACATTATGCCAATCATGCGATGTGTTAAGAGCGCCTACAGCGCCCAAGCTATGTCTTAGTGCAGAGCTCTACAGAACATCAGAGTCAGCGTACCCTTCCCAGAGACCAGCGGTAACTTGTCAGCAATTCCCAGCACCTCTTACCTCTCTTAAAAGCTTGTGACCAGGCATAGTCTCAACATGTAATCCGTACTCACCTGCTCCCGCTCAGAGCAGTCCGGCTCACCTACCCGCTCCGCTGCATCAGGAAGGAAAAGACAGGTTGTCGGTTCCTGTCTTAAATACCCTCTCCTGGTGCCATTAAGCATGGTAAATCAGCCGCACCTGGTGTGTGGTGTGATGGTGTCGGCATGACATCATCTACAGTGTAACCATGGAGGCCATCTTTGAATGTGGTGAAAGTCTGTAGTTCTGGCTATTACCTTGATGTGGACGCGCATCAAGGGCTTCAATTTTGGCATTGAGTGGCGCGGTTTTATCAACAATGTAAACAAGAATTTATACAGTGCAAAAGTGCTCACGCTCACTGCGCTAAATTTGTGCATAAGTTGCTGGCGACTGCCGATTGGGTGATTCGTATGTCGGCCATCTTAGAGTGTAGTATTGTACTCTATTGTTAGTTATTAGATATATCGTCCTAACATGGCCTAATCTCCATATCTGACTAGCCTGATGTCGATATCATGTGGCAGAGATGTATAAAGAGGTGAAAGACTAGCGTGGAGTCCTAGGCTGATATATTCATTCGTTAAAGTTGCGGATAATGGTTGTATATATCAGATTAATTAATGGTACTCCAGGGTATGGCGTCATTCAGGCCGTCATTTGCTAAGTCAAGACGGAACACCCACCTTTGTTCAATCCTGTACAAAGCAGTCTGTGTTATTTGTTGGTGGGATTCTAGGATGACCCAGCGTAGACTCTCTGGGGGTGTCCGAGTTCAGAGAAGTGGGTGTATAGTTTGGTGGTAGTTTTATGGCAACGAATATTGCTCTTGTGCTCAGTGATTCTGACCTTAACGGGCCTCATGGTCATGCCAACATACCTCTTGTCACAAGGGCAGGTCAGCATGTACACACAACGTGGGGTGTTACAGTTAGTGTGTTTGATTAGCGTCCATGTAAATGTGTCTGATAGAACCAATTGTTTGGTGTGTCTGGTCTGTGGGCACACGATACAAGAGCCGCAGGGATAGTGTCCTGTCACGGGTGGGAGATCCCAAAGTTGCCTCTGGTTAGGGATGTTGCTCTTCTAGGTTCTAGTGTGTACCAACATATCTTTCAAATTGCTGGTACGTTTAAACGCAAACCTTGGTTTGGGTATTGACAGAGTACCCGTGTTCAGAATTGCCCAGTGTTTGTTCACTGCCTTCTTTATTAGATTGGATCTAGGTGTGTACGTGGTCACACAGGTCAAAATGTCAGTGGGTTCTTTCTCATGTACCTCTAGGAGGTTTTCACGATTATTGTTTCTTGCTCGTTTCATGCAAGAGTGAACCTGTTTCTTAGGGTATTGTCTCTTCAGCAGATTGTCAGCCAGTATCTCTGCTTCAATTTTGTAGTCCTCTGTAGAACTACAATTTCTTCTAATTCTTAGAAATTGGCTGAAGGGAAGGTTATTTCTCAGTGTAGCAGGATGATAGCTGCTGTACAGTAGCAAGCTGTTTCTGTCGGTAGGCTTTTTGTATAGGGATGTCGTTATTCTACCCTCTTGTAATCTGATGGTGAGATCTAGGAAGGCAATGTTCGTGGCAGATATAGTGTGGGTGAATTTCAAGTGCTGGTTTTTGTGTTAATCCACTCGCAAAATTCAGCGCATCTCTGTATGTCACCCTGCCAAAAGACGAGGATGTCATCTATGTACCTCTTCCACAGTCTCAGGTTAGCTCCGAAGGGGTTACTCGCATGTTGGATGGTCTCTTGTTCAAATGCCACCATATACAAACATGCCACACTGGGGGCAAAGGTACTCCCCATCGAAGTACCCTGAGACTAGTGGAAGAGTTGGCTGTCAAACTCAAAAAAGTTTTCTGTTAAGGCCAGGGTGGCACATTGCATGATGAACGAAATGGGTGTTGCTGCTGTCCATTCACTCCCACTTAGTGCAGATTCTATTACTGCCAATGTCTCTCTCTGTGGGATATTGGTATACAGTTGTTCCACATCCAAGGTGACCAGGAGGTCAATATCGCCTGTGTTTTCTATTTCACCTATAACACAGAGGATATCTGTTGTGTCCCTGATGTATGATGGTGTCTGTTTGACCAAAGGTTGTAGGTAATGGTCGCAGAATTTTGAGAGCGGCTCTAAGAGTGAGCCGATTCCTGAAACTATAGGTCTGCCCGGAACAGGGTGGTCCCCTTATGTATTTTCGGCAGAGTGTAAAAATAGGGTGTTTTGGGATGTTTGGTAATCAAGAAATCAGCTTCTTTACCACTGATCCACCCATTACTCTCTGCCTCATAGACCATGGTGGTTATCTCGGTCGTTAATCGAGTCGTGGGGTTTGTTGTTATCGGAGTATAGAATTTACTATTTTGTAGTTGGCGTTGGCACTCGGTGTTGTAATCCAAAGTGGATTGTATGACCGTGGCGCCCCCTATGTCAGCTTGCTTTATTGTAATGCTTTTGTCCTCAGTCAATGATCTAATCGCTGCATGTTCTTGATTAGAGAGATTATGGAAAGGAACTCTGGTATCCTGGTTCTTCAGTTCTTTTAAGACAGCTTTCTCAAAGGTCACTACCTCCACAGGTACCATGCCAACGGTAGGTGTGAAGGTCGAGGGATTGCGAAGGCCTAAATCCAGTCTTGCTGGTTCCTCAGTACCATTGAAGTGGGCTTTAAGGCGTATTTTTCTAAACAGGTTCTGGATTTCGCATTGTTCCCGAAAACTGTCCTCTTTAGGGGTGGGGACATAGCCAAGGCCTTTCTCAAGTACTGTTTGTTCTGTAGGTGTCAGTGGTCTATGTGACAAATTAACCACTAGACTCTCCTGCCCTGTGTTTTGCTCCTGGTTTCCATCATATTCGGTTCCTGGTCCTGCCACTGGACTTGTTTTTGTCCTCCTCTTTTGCGCCCTCTTCCTCTGCCCCAGCCTCTGCCTAAAAAAGGTGGATTGCTGGCAGGGAAGTATTGTGGTTGGCCCTGGGGATACATCAGGAAAGGCCAAAAAGGAGGTTGCGGCCCTTGAAAATTCTGTACAGGGTAGTGGGGTTTTGTGGATAATTCTTTCTCCTCTGATTCGAACCCTTCCAGCTCCCATTGCTGGAGTTACTGCTAGCCGAATCTCTTCTGCCGGATTCACTATTTTCATCAGAAGAGTAGCTAGTTTTGCTGTTGGTATAGTCTGCTTTCAGATAGGGGTATATTTTTTCTTTGTTAAATCTGCTTATATCCTTCTGAAGCTTGCTAACCTTCTGCTTCATCAGAAATTCCTTGTGCTCAGCAATCTCATGGTTGAGTTCTGCCAATTTGGTTTTAAATACAGTGCCATGTATGGTAGTCTTTATGGCCCCTTCAGCAACCTGTATTCTAATAAGGAGGGCATCAGCTATCCTCTTTGCTGAATTAATAATGAGGATAAGTAAGTCATTAGCTGCACCCAGACCATCAGACAACCTGCCCCCACACTGTTTCACACTCCTGTCCCCTATCTCTTCTCCCCATGTGAGTCACCACTGACCCTCCTCCCTCCGTCTTCCCCGAAATTCCACAGGAGCCTCCTCTTAAGGGACATCGGCTATGCGGAGGAAATGGCAGAAACTACACCACTTCTGTGGATGAAGAGTTTAACTGTACCTTCTGGGAGTTAGATACAAGCTCTAAAGCCATGCAGCACATGCATCTGGGCTGCGTTCAAGGGAATGGTAAAAGCTGTGCTTGTGTGGGACTTCTGCTTGGATACATGCCTTCCAGTGGAGATTGTATAAGAGGAAACACAATTACACAAATGTTACGGCACTCACCGCTTTTCCTCACTTATTTGTCACTTGTTTGTGATTATAGTCCACCAAGTATTGTCCACCTGGCTGGAGAAGGGAAGCAGAGTCCCCAGAAATGGCATATGGTCAGGAGTGTGACATGCGGGCCCCCAGTGGGTACAAGCTGCATCGGCCTAACGCCGGCCACTCTCTCTCCAACACAGAGAAGCCCACAATGCTAGAGCCTTGCCAGCACCCCAGCACTGCCTGTCGGTGACACCGGTGACTGCTTTGACCCAGGGCCGGGATCCAAACATGGGGCCTAGGGCCGAGAACCAGGGCCGGAACCATACACAGCCAAAGGAACCCAAAGTCAAAAGGGCGGGAAGCCCAAAGCGTAATTATAGAGCTTAAGGGCTAAAGTCAGAGAGCCACATGTGCAAAGTGTTTTAATGGGTGTAAACCCTCAGATTCGTTAAATCTGAGGGTTTGCAAATGCTAAAACACTTCTAGAAATGCATTAAACCCAATTAACTATTCAGAAAAGGTTTTCTGAATCGTTAAATGGGTTTAGGAAGCAATAAGGAGTCAGTATTTGGAAGGGTTTGTTTAGGCCATCCCTTCCCAATACCAGTGTCTTACGTTGTAATGTACCAGCAGTCCATCTAGAGTGCAGCAGTTTTATGTCTAGAACAATACTGAAGAATGTGCTTCAGCACTCCATCTAATATCATAGTGAACGTACTGGTGCAATGCAAAATTGCCCACCTTTTATACATCACCAATACGTCCTAAATACTTAACAGATATATAACATGGACGTGCACTTAGCACACGTTTCTTGTGTGGTTTAACAAATGAATGTAAGTGTTTCACTTGACAACATTGTTTTTAGAGTGCATTTACTCTAGGACTAGTGAACTTACTTATACTATGTATTTTAATTGAATCAAATGAGAAATTAATAAATCATCCTTACTTTGTAGATAATGATGATTTGACTTTCCTAATATGTGCTTTAATACTGTCAATAACTTTTATTGATTAGCAAGCTACATAGAAACCATCCTCATGTGTAGAATGTGATTTCACTGAAAACGATGAGTTATGTAAAGTGTGCATTAATATTTCATGTATTTTATTTAAATGAATTTCTTAGCCATACCTACACATGATTATTTTAAAGATGTACTGAATGTTATATATAATGTGAATCTAATGCACTAGAGACTTGTGTTCAGTTGCCTTTAAATGTGCCCACCCATATTAAATGTGCACCATTGAGTAAATGTTTTAAACTTGTTCTGACTAGTCCTGCATTTCACTTTTTTTTCCCATTTTTTGCTAACATGACATTTCTTGCAGGTATTCACAAGCATTGTTAGTTTGAGACTAGATATGTTACTGTACTTGCGATAGAGGAGAGAGCCTGAGAAGAAGGCCTTGACAAAAGAACATGAGGAACCAGAGTGTTAAGTGAAAGGCCTATTCAGTAATGTTGCGATCTAACCTATGTATCAAAAGGAGATGCCTTTTCTATGCCCATTGTGAGACTTTCCCCCAGTGTTGCAGTATACAACATGAGAAATGGATGAAACAATGGACCCGTGATGATGTGTACAAAGAAGGTGTTACCTATAAGACTTTTGTGTGGTATAACTTAGTGTTCACTCTGTTGGATTTTTGATGACAGTTTCGCTCTTGACAGATGCCGTCTTCGATCTTGGTAGATGCTTTCCAGATGTCTTTTGACATCCCTTCAGAGAATTTGCCCTGAATGCTTTGAACACTTTGAGAGGTTTAGACCTCAGCACCTACTGCTGAGTCTTCCTAAGTGTGGCTTAGGCTAACACTTATTTCCTGACCCATAGAAGACTTTTGACTGCGCTTCTGAAATGCTGACACTCCCTACTTATTTTCCCTTGCCTTGTTTAATTTACTTTATGGAAATTTCTGATTAAGTGATGCTTTAGATTTTTAGAACCATCCTTTAGGTAATCCAGATTAATTCATGAATAGACAATAAAACTTGTGACTCTTTTCTGAGCATCAGATATTGCTTTTGGTCTTTTATATTACTGTGACTGAATTGCTTGTTAGCCTTATAATAGTCTGCCTTAATTTCTACCTGTTGCTATTTTGTATTTCTATAGCATGGTTTTAAGAGTCGTGTATCTGAACTTGATTTTGAATTTGTAATAAACTTTCTTAACCCTAGCTACCGATTCCTGGTCCTCATTGTGTAGCCAAATGTATTGCACTGTTAATTGCATTTGATTGGTGTCAATGTTAACTCCCATCACCTCTCAGTTGGAGAAAAATGGTCCATTGGAGGACCAGTTGGAAGCAAGTGGCCCCAGAAAAGGCTGGATCAGTACCATCAGTGTATCTAGAGTGCTGCATTACAGCACTACATTGAGTCAACGGAGCATCACTGCCTCTTACACTATAGTGAGCATTGTGCTTGGTAATGTACCAGCAATGCGTCAAAAAAGCAGCAGTCTTTAATCTTTCACTACAATGAAGCAGTGTAGCAGCACTGCATCTCGCACAGAAGTGGGAACTTTCCTTTGTAACCTAACAGCAATGAATCGGGAGCCCAGCAGTATCACGTCTAGCTACTAAAATAAAGCAGTGAACCAACACTGCTTCTAGCACTGGGGGAACATTTTTTTTAAATATATTTGCTGATGGTAGAATTATATTCCTGCTAACTCAGAAGTTTATGAGACAAGTTATTCTAATCAAGCAATATGTATGGAAGAAAACTGATCACTGTAACAGTATGTCATATTATCTGTCTGGATATTGCTAAACACAAACCTTTGTATTATAATGTGACGGGGCACACAAATCCATCTTAACCACTTGGAATTCACAGGTAGCCTTTCCTGCCATTGTCCGTAAGCTTCTGTATACCATTACTGAAGTGACCCAACTAGACTACAGAAGTATGCCAAACTAGTAGCCCATGTCCTATGGGGAGCTTAGGGAGGCTACTTCAACCCAGGTCATCATGGATCCTGTCTCCTATCTGGAACTTTTCACGATCAAATCAGTGATTATAGATGTGTTAGTCTGGTAAATTCACTGGAAACAAAATATGACTACAACACCCAGAATGTATTGGGTTATAACATACAGGTTCAGGACTGGTACGAGTGTCCACGAGGAAAGCAGTCACCATATGCGAGAAGCAGTTTGAAGCATTGACAGCACTGTCATCTCAGAACCCTTGCAAGTGAAGAAAATGGGTATGCTGGTTCACCAGATTATACTTTTAGACAGTTTGTTTTAACATTTCTTCCATTGTTTCTAGAAAGAGATTTTAGTCTCAATGGTTATCAATTTAAAGGGGACATTCATATTATTTAATGAAAAAATGTTGATTTACGAAGCAGCCCAAATCAGTGTGTGATTGAAATTAGTTTTGTATGAACCATTCCTATGCAGTGTGCATAGCACTCTGGACCTCATGTATAAAGAATTGATTCAACAAAAGTGGTTGTTTTCTAGGATGGACTTGTTGGAATATAACTGGAATCGGATTGCCTCAATATAGACTTAGGTATGGAGTACCTCCATCTTCCATGGAGAAGGAAGGATTTGGGATTTTTTGGGAATGACCAAGTCTACTTTACTACATTTCTGTACATCTGCTGAATGCTTTTTTGTGCTCTGGAAGTGGGCCCATTAGATATGACATTAGGCTTATTTTGTATCCAATTCAGTTACTCTAGTTACCTCAGTGTTGTTTATTTAAGTAGAACATTATCCTAATAGGGGATATCCCTCCTTTATCTTTTTCCATAACACCCTTCGGTCGTTCAGAGGATCATAACTCAATAGCTGCACTGGTTGCAGCAATATTTACAACCACTGTAATCAGGAAGGTGCTGATCAGTCGAAGGTCCATGACTAGTAAGTGTGGAACATTTGGATAAGGCTAAAACAAAGCAAGGCATGATTATTCTGGATTAGCTTTCGTCACACATTTTGGCATTTAGTGCAGACCCTATTTTCATTTTACCAAGGATTTTTCCACATTCCAGCCTTTTGCAGAAAAGCAGGTAGCAGTACACCAGTGCATCAGGGCTCTACCACATTTTAAATGTATTAGGACCTCAACATCACTACCTCACCACTCATACCCCTCGTACATCTTCCAGAGCAGTGGGAAGATGCTGAAAGTGTTTGGGGAACATGGTGGAGATATATCCAGATCGGAAGATGTTGATCAAAACGTATTGCTTACTGGGAAAGTAACATAGGGCTGTGCTGGACTGCCCATTCTGCTAGTCTGGAGTTTCCCAGTGGACTGCAGGTTTGGGGGCTGCTATCAAAGCTAGATGGTCTGCATTACCCAACCATGAAAGCACACATTGCCTTATGCAGTGTGGAGCTGGTTGGAATATTTTTTCTGAGCTCATTTGTTTTCCAGGCTGACATTGCCAGGGTCTCACACCACAAAGGTCCCTCAAGTGTATTTAATGTCCTGGTTCCTCTGTCAGCACCCATTTTCCCCTATCAGCATTTCCTTACCTCTCACACAGTCATGGTCAAGCAATAACGGCTGGCAGGGAACGAGAGTGTGGGCGGTTAGCCGGGTTGCAAGGGGGGTACAAAATACAAACAAAACAAAATCCCACTTACCTCCTCGCCGCGTTTCTCTCCTCAGTTTTCCCTCGTCGTCTCTCCAGCTGGAAGCAGGAAGCGCACAGGCTCCCTCCCCTAAGCCAATCAAAATGCTGCAATGCAGCGTTGTGATTGGTCTGAGCACCGTGGCTCGGCGCTCAGACGGGGAATGGGAAGCTGGACATGTTCCCTACCAGCATGGTGGGGAACATGCAAAGTGCGCAAGACTGTTTGACCGGCCCTAGAAGGCCAGCCAAGCAGTCATGCACACTTTGGAGTGCAGCAACCACTCCTCCCAAATGTCACAGGAGACCAGCTCAACCCCGCCCAACCTTGCTGACACTAGAAATAAAATGATAATAACAGAAATAACTTCTGTCATTATCATTTTCTTTTTTCTTTTACACTGCTCTAAGAGCTGTGGGGCGACGATCCTCCACATTAGCAGAGGAGCCGCCACTGTGGTCAAGATGCTTCATCCAGTGACCTCAATCGAGGGATGGCAGCAAGGTGCACCAGAGTGTTTATGAGGTTGAAAGAGATTGTCATGCACTAGCACCTGCAATTGATGTGAGCTCCACTCTGGTATATGCCGTGCCAATGTAAAAAGAGAAATGAAGGAATCACAGAACCCTATTAGTCAGTGCTTAATTTGAGCTGGTGGTTGTTAGTGGGACTCACCTGCACTCATTTTTTGGGACCAGTACTTATTTTTCCTCATCAGATATTTACATTGTGAAAAACCATCACAAAAGAAGAAAACAGGAACCTGCAGAAGTGAGATAAAGGGGAAGGGTGTGTCTGGTAGTGGATTAAAGAGGCATGAGGTGGATTGAAAACTACGCAGCATTACGCACTCACTTTTAATAGCGCCCGACACAGGCTTCTGAGCAGAACTTAGGGCATCTGCACTCATTCCTTTACAAATTAAGCACTGCTATTAGTGTGCTTTTAATATATTAAAAGAATACTCCACTTGGTGCAACCCTTGACTTAATTGTAGTATAACAGTGTGGTCATTTTTCTAGTAATGACTTTTACACCATTGCAAATAAACTTTACAATGGTGCAAAAAATTAGTGCACACATTTTTGTTAGACTTTTGCTACCTGTGTCATATAGAATGTAGCAACAGGATTTGCCCCACACTAAATATTTGCAGCAATGCACAACAAGTTTGCTCTATTTGTATTGTAAAGAATATATAAGGATTTTGACTTGTTGACTGCAGTGGATTTTATACAGGTATTATAATGCATAAGCCATGCATGCGTGATATATGTTTCACAATTGTTTCAATTATGAATTTCTATCATTTGTTCCTAGTGCGAAAATATTTATGTGACCATGGCTGATGCAAAATCAGTTTGTCTCATTCCTTATCACACAAACAGCAAATAATGGTGCAAATGGATTTGCCCCTTTTTCTCTCTTGCAAAGTTTCTATTATATGGCACATCATCAGTCAAAATTCATTCTGCCTGATGGTCACTACTTCTAATCCTGCCTGACAAGATTAATGTATTTCTGATGCTCCATGGTGCTCACTATTTCTTTAAGTTCAAAAGTAAGTTTATTGAAGAAAAAAGTCATCAAACATCAATACTTCGTACAAATAAATACTTAAGAATACATAAAGGTCGGTATTAATATTACATGCTTTGTCTAGGCAAAGAAAAAATGTGCTTTAAGAAATATAAGGAGCTGGTTCATGTAAGCCACAAGAAGAGAAGAAGAAAGAAGCAAGACTTAATATACTATGAATATGAAATTGTATGGATTATCAAAAAATAACATACTAAACATTGCTAATATCAATAATAGGGAAGTCAGGGAGGCTGAGCAACTACTTGTATCAGGGGAATAGGAGCAAAGGATCTTTTTCCACTGTTATCCAGAAACTGTGTGACCGGAGACCATAGGTGTAAATGTTTCTTAGCAAGAGATAGAGGATATACAAATGTTGTATCTAACATATGGTTATGGCAGAAAGCTTACCACCAAGCCAAATAAGATAATTTAGACTTGTCTTTCCAATTCTTTGTTATCTGTTGAAAAGCAACTGCCAACAACAAGTCTATAATTTGCACTTGTGATTGGCTCATATTCCAGTTGACAGATAGACTACCCAAAAAAATATTAGTGGGTGAGAAGGGGGTTGCGGAATGAAATATAGTTTTGAGTCCAGACTTGTTTCCAAAATTCGAGTACAAACGGACAAGCAAAAAGTAAGTGTTTTAGATCAGCATGCTCGAGGGAGCACGACCAACAGGTGTCGGGAATTTCAACGTGCATTTTGTGTAAGGTCAGAGGTGTCAATAAAAGCCTTTTATAAATAAAGAAAAGGGTTTGTGTATTGTTTGCTGCTCTAGATGATTTCCTAATTTTTGTCCAAATCTTGTTCTATAGGGTAATGGGCCAGTTTGTGTCTAAATCCGCTTCCCAAGAGAGTTCTGTTTTTGTTTTATCCCTATCAGTGGGAGAGCGTGTCAACCAGGAATATATAGTAGAGGCTTTAGGATTCATAAGGAGAAAGTTGCACCACGTAGGATCATCTAGAGAGGAAGAAGGTATTAGAGCTTGAAAATTAGTATGTGCATCAAGTATTGCAGTTCGTAGAACTGAAAACTTGTGTTGAAAGGAAGGGGGTAGTTGAAACGTATTTTGTTCAAATAGTTGATGTACCCAAAGTAGTCCCTTATTTCTCCAAGTTTTCCAATAAATGGGTTTATTTTTGATGAGTATATATTTGTTATGCCAAATGGTGGAGGTGAGAAAGGTGTCAAGATTGTTCGGGGTAGAGTAAAGGACAGAATTTAATAACTTGCAGGAGTGCTTAACTATTGGTGTGGGCATCTTTTGTGGTTTACGAGTGAAAGATATGTATTCCTGAAATGAAAAAGGTGAAAGGAATGACTTCTCAAGGTCAACCCACAGCGGTGAATCTAATGAGGAATCGGACACCCATTTGGATAATTGCCTTAGTAGGAATGCTTTATGATATTTAGGGAAATCAGGGAAATTTACACCTCCCTCCGATTTTGGGTGTCATAATTTTAACAGCGACATTCTAGATTTTTTATTGTTCCATAAAAAAGATGAAAGAATGGAGTTGATCTTATGAAATAACTTAGCTGGTATAGTTACAGGAATGTTGGATATTATATAGAGTATGATAGGGGTCAACATCATTTTGATAGTGACTAGGCAACCCCACCAAGAGAGGTAAAGGGGGTGCCATTTCGTTGTAAGTGTATTTAATTTATCTAAGCATTTATCAAAATTCTGAGAAATTGATGTTTTAATAGATGGGGTGAACCATAGACCAAGGTATTTGATATGGTGGGGGCTCCATGTAAAATTAGAGTTTGAGAATTCCGCTTTAAAAGTGTATCTGGTCAAAGGCAGTATTTCACATTTCTCATTATTTCGTTTGTAACCAGATACCGTCTTATAGGCGTCAACTTCTCTCATAAAAGCTGGAAGTGTGGATTGTGGGTGAGATAGAAACAGTAATACATTGTCTGCAAAAGCTGCGAGTTTGATCTGTTGGGTGTTAGATGTAAAACCAGTTATGGAATGATTTTGTCGTATTCTAGACAGGAATGGTTCTAATGCCAGGTAAAAAGAAAGGGGGGTAAAGGACAACCTTGACGTACTCCTCTCTGTAAAGTAAATGAGGGGGAAGTAAGGCCATTAGCAAAGATAGCAGCTTTGGGTTCAGTGTAAAGTAAGGAAATTAAAGAAATGATTTTTGAGCCATAACCAAACCACTTGAGTGTGCGAAAAATAAAAGGCCAATACACTCGGTCAAAGGCCTTTTCCGCGTCTAAGGCAATCGCTGCAAGGGGCTCTGAAAGATGTGAGGTTTTCGATAAAATATCAAAAAACAAGCGTGTGTTGTCTGTGATATAACGCCCCTTGAAAAAGCCCGATTGTTCCTTGCCAAGTAGGTGGGGGAGATATGATTCAAGCTGGATTGCTAAGGCTTTGGAGAGTATCTTGTAGTCAACATTGACTAGGGAAATGGGCCTATAATTTTTGCAATAACGCAAATCTTTACCCTCTTTTGGGATGAGACAAATTAGAGCTTCCAGAAAGGAGCCTGATGATTTATGTGATTCGAGAAAGGAGGATATGAGGGTATGTAAGTGAGGAAGAAGTAATTGAGCAAAATGCGAAAATAATTCATCTGTTAATCCTTCAGGACCTGGAGCTTTATCTTTGCGGAGAACCTTCAGTGCATTAGGCATTTCCATTTGTGTTATATCGGATTCTAAAGGTCGAAATCTGTCAAGGGGTCTACAGATTTCTGGATGGTAGAGAGATATTGGGATATGTCTGTATCTGATGGTGCATTCTCTGGTGTGTATAGGGACTTGTAGAATCGCACAAATTCTTGTAATATTTCAGAGTCTTTATGCTTTGGTGTTTGATTTGCGTCAATAATGGATTCAATTTGAAATTTGTTCTGCTTAATCTTGAGGTAATTGGCTAACAATTTACCTGATTTGTTTTGGCCCCATAAAATTTCGCACTGGATTTTAATAGATAGAGAGAAGCATTCTCTGTAGAGTTCTTATTAAACTGAATCTTAGCATTTTTAAGTTCCGACAGACATTCCTTTGATTTAGAAGTATAAAAGGAGTGTTCCAGTCTCTTTATCCTAGTTAGAAGTTCAGCATTGAGTACTCGAGATTGTTTCCTTTTGCTGGAGACATATCAGATGATAAAATCTCGTGTAGCAGCTTTCAAAGCATCCCAAATTGTATGGAAGGGAATATTGGGAGTTTGATTGAAATCAAAATATTCGTGAAAAAAAGGAGACAAAAGAGGAGTTGAATTTAGGATCTAGAAGTAGGGAATTATTGAAACGCCATCTCTTGGGAAGTGCAGGTTGAGGTAAAATATCCAACTGAATCCAAACAGGGGCATGATCTGATATGAGAATGGGACCTATATCCGCTGTGCGTAAAGATTGAGAGACATTGTGTGAAATAAAAATATGATAAATTCTGGATTGAGTCTGATGGGGTGGGGAGGAATAGGTGTATTCTTGTAGGGAGGGTTGCATAGTCTCCATGCGTCCATTAGGTTCCGTTGCTTTATGGCTTGTAGAAAACCTTTATGAGCTTTATTTGGGATGAAAAAAGCCTTGGATTTTTGGTCTAGAAAGGGATCGACCACCTGATTGCAGTCTCCCACAAATATAAAATTCTCTGCTGGGTGTTTTGCAAGGAAATTGGAAATTTGAGACCAGAAGAGAGCATCCCCATTAGTGGGGGCAAATACATTGAACAAAGACACTGGAGTCCTCCCTATCAGTAAATTGGTAAACAACCATCTGCCCTCATCATCTAATTCTTGAGATATAAGCTTAACATTTAATGCCTTATGACATAAGGTTATAACACCTTTTCTCTTGCCATCCCCGGGTGAAAAGAAACCTCACCTACCCAATTTCTTTTAAATTTTAGTGACTCAGACTCTGTAAGGTGTGATTCTTGCAATAAGGCTACATTAACATCTAATTTAGATAAATATGATAAAACTCATTGCCTTTTGATGGGGGGGGTTTAAACCTTTGACGTTCCATTTAACGGCACTTCGTCAGGACCTAAAATCAGTGTGTCCCCTGTCGGGGCTGGGTGCCCCCTCGCTAGTCGAGGAGGACCTAATAGTGTGTGCCGGTATCCCCTACTAGGGTGCCGGTCAGCAATTCCACCTCAATAAAGGTTGGGTAGTGCTTCTTAGGCGAATTAGAGGGTCCCGACCACAACAAGGGACACCTGATAGTTGGACCGGACACTGCCATCAGACCTACCCTCCTCCATCTGACCTGGATTGCAATCGACGAAGTGCCGCCCGACAGTTGGGGATATATGGCACGAAACATGTTGACCTCATGACACTAGCGACCATTTTCTACTACTAGCTATCCTGGTACCTAAGGACCACAAGATAGCACCACAGTTTTTACCTAGTCCTGGGGCCCATCTCTGATTAAATTGATTGTTCTTGGGTTCCGGAGCCTATTTTAAAATCACCATTCACCCATTAGACTCACTACAAAACCTGGTGCTCACTATTTCTAATATTGCCTGATTTAGTCAGTATTTTTAATCTTGCATCATATTGTCATTATGGGTAATTGTGCAGAGGTTCAAGATAACTATTGGGTCTGAACACAAGAATTCATAGAAATAGAGTTCTTGCACAGGAAGGTGGGTTGGGGTTGTTCATGTAGCATGTAAATGGCAAGAGCAGGTTTGTGAAGGAGCGTGCATGAGTGTGGACAGCCCTTGTGAGGGAAAGGGATGGTGGCTAGCAGAATGATCTTTCTCAAGAGACAGCAATAATCCTTGTACTGCCGTGATGTGTGGTGTTTTGTGAATTTAGTATGCCTTGCAGCATCCTATGATTGTGCACTACTGGCACGAGTATAAGGAAATAAAGCTACAGCTGGGTGTGAAATTGAAGCAGAATGAGTCACGGGGTTTCACTTTCACTTCCAATATTTCTCAATTACACACTGCAGGCCTGGGCAGGCACCCATGAATGCCCTGGCACGTCCTGAGGTTATTTCCGTTCATTGCCCTAGTCTAAGAAAATGCAGTTTGTTTATGCACATGGCAATTCTTTCGCCTGCTAAAATGCTAGTCTACCCATGCATGCAGCATGATGCCACTCTTTCCTTATCACAGACAAGGCTGCAACTGGTCAATACGGTACAGAACAGCTTAGGTATGACATCAGAAAGGAGTGTATCTCTTCACTTACAACATATACCTTATTTTATTCCTTCATACAAACTGCATCAAATGCCATCCACTTTCTTTCTTCAAACTGAAACATCTCTAAAGAGTGGGTATTTCTTCATAAAGAGTGGCATCTGCTTTTCTCCATCTCTGTTCACCCAGGACTTGTGCCACTGGGCCACATTGAATCGGGGTGTATAAAATGTGCACTGTGTTAAATATATCAAAACAAATATATTGGTATCTTTTTGTTTCTCTTGTAATATGTAGGTGTGAGAAGTTGGCCTGGTATATGCTGTTCACTAATTAAAGTGGACACCTTGCACCAGTCCAATTCGACTCTTATGGTAGGTAGGTTTAAGACAACCTTTATAGAAAGCTATCCTAGTGGTAGCTGTGGAGAGCAGCCTTCAGGCTAAGTCTTGGAGGAATGTAAAGCAGCTTGTTTTACCACACAATCTCTTGAATCACCAAATGAAAAGACACCACACAGGTATATATATCAAATATATATGTATTTATTAATAAACAACTCTCTACTAATCTCTTTATGAGATTAGAAGCCAGGAACATATGTACAAGTCAATGTTTTATCAAAATAAGTTAGCACAAGTAAATATCACAATCTTATCTTTGCTAGACCGTGGTCTAGAGCATTTAGAATCGAGGGACCCCAAAGAACCACCCCAGGTAGTTGTAGGAGACCCACAGGGGATGGACGCGGTGTTCAGACACTGGTGCGAGTCCTGTACGAGTCTATGCGAGAGAACGCGATTGAGTTATCAATGTTACAGGTCCCTGGCGTGTTCGAGGCGAACACACCGATCGGTCAGTACGAGTCGAAGGACGCGGATACTGATAGAGTCATAAGGGAGTTGGACATGATGTGTCTAACACAGACGCGAGCCCTGTACGAGTCAGTGCGAGAATCGCACGGGGAAAATAGGAGTTTTAAGGCACTTCTAGGGTAGCTACAAGCAAGCCACTTACAGGGTAAGTAGTTCTAGGGCCCACAGGAGCACCATAATGCTGAAGTTACCTCACCCAGGGGAGCCGGGTGCATAGGTGTCCTTTGGTGTCGGGTCGCAGCGTCGTTTTCAATGGGAACCAATGAAGACTTGCTGTTTGCGACGACAGAAGAAGTGTCCGTTGGAATCCAAGCCTGGATTCGGAAGGAGGAAGACCTGAAAGCAGAGGGGACAGTGTTCACAGTCACTTGGCAGTGACTCTGGGCAAGGAAGATGAATGCCCACCGTCGTCAACAGCTTCGGGTCGTTCATGGGTGTCTTGACACTTCGACCACGTGGTCCAGGCAGCGTCGATGATGACCAGGAGCTGGATTCGGTGTGTCCCACAACGTCTGCAGCTTACTGAGGTGTCGGCGACTCAATTGGAGCCAACAAGCCTTGGTAGCAGCAAGTCTCGTGGTGATGAGGAAAAGTCAATGGTGCGGACCAGCAAAGTCTGGGGGACTTACCCAGCAAGGGTAGGTCAGGGCAGGCCTGGAGCAACCAGGGGAGTACTTTGGTTTTGTTGGAAAGTCTTCTGGGGACCCACAAGCCAGCTGGCAAGGCATCGAAAAGACACCTTGGGAGGATCCACTCAACAGGGGCCCACGGTCACTCGGGACAGTGTAGGCCTCTGAGTTCGGGAGGGATCTCTGATGGAGGCTGGAACCATACGTGGTCCAAAGCACAAGTTCGTAGAACGTCGTGAAGGGGTTGCACTTGACAATAGTGCATGGTACCCAGGGGCTGCGGTTCCTCATCGCTCGTGGGGTACATTTGCCTCATCTTCGCTGGGGACTCACGATGGCCTTGGAGAAGTCAGTAAATCCTCTTCCTGGGCTGCAGGGACTTCGGGCTCCGGCGGGAGCAGCGTAGTTTGTGACCGTCATTGTAGTTTTTGGTGCCTGCCAAGCAGGGGAGTCACTCCTTGACTCCAAGGGAGATTCTTCAGTCTTCCAAAGGTAGTGGAACGTCGAAGGTCCAGGATTCCTCTGTAAAGTGTCGTCCAGGGAGATCTGGGTTGCAATGCACAGGTTCCCCCTCTTATCCTAAAAAGAAGGGAGGGACTAGCTCTATGACCCCACCTATGGGAGGGTCAGGGGAGTGGGTGGCTACACCCACTTCCCTTTGTCCAGTTTCGCGCCAGAGAAGGGCAAGGTAGCCCCTGAGCCGGTTTGAACTGGGGTATGCACAGAGGAGCCTTCTGCTCCCCAGTGCAGGACTTCAAAGCACTCTAAGAGTGCACCCACCCAGCCCCAATACACTAAACCCTGTCTGGGAGGTGGTCACACCCCCTTGAGACAGGATATCTATTGTTGGGCTTCCTCCACTGTGAGTTTCGTCATCAGCAGGAGGGCAGCCCAGTGTCTGTGACTGGTGGCATCCATCTTGTGATGCCAGGGCTCTGGAAAGAAGTTACCGGTTAGGCCGGTGTGTACATGTCTCTCCCTCTTGAAGGGTGGAATGCTACCCCCGCCGCCAGAACTGGCGGGGGGGTAGTAGTCCAAGACGTTTGACACCAAACACGACATGTTTCCGTGCAGCCATCCCAAAGTTAGCATTTAACGCGAGGTTATAATGCGCTTAAGAGTATATGGTCAGGCTGCCCTACAAACAGCATCAGAGAAGGGTCTCTGAATGCTGCAGAGGGGCTCTGCTCACGCAGGGACACCCTCCCACATAAGAACCAAGCACTCTGCCTTCAGGATTGATAAGGCCTGCCATAGGAGTGACTTATAGGTTTGTATGTGTGTATGTATGTAGTGGTATAGGTAGCCCATACCACAGTAAGGGGTGCATGCACCACCTTACCCAGGCTGCAGTAGCAGACCTATGGTGTCAGATTTAGTCTGCTTCCCAGGGGTGGCATAATACATGCTTCAGCCCCTGGTAGGCCTGTGAAGTACCTATGCCCTTGGCACCTAAGGTACCATATACTAGGGACTCATAAGGTACCACAGTATCCAATCACTAGTGCACCTAGAGTGCACTCCAAGTTGTTTAGAGAGAACAGAGAGGCTGGGGCCCTGATTAGCAGGGACCCAGGCCGACTATAGCCAGAAACCAGTGTAAACATCAGAAAAAAGTGGGGGCAACATAAGAGGCAGATCCTACTCTCCTACACAACCCCCAAACGCAGGGACACTAAACTAACCTTGACCAGTTAAGTCTTCGTGCTCTAAGTGGAAATACCTTGAGAGTCCATCTGCATTGGCATGTTGGGTCCCAGGTCTATGCTCCACTGTATAGTCCATCCCCTGTAGGGAAATGGACCACCTCAAAAGTTTTGGGTTTTCTCCTTTCATTTGTTTAAGCCATAGGAGGGGCTTGTGGTCGGTCTGAACTATGAAGTGAATGCCAAACAAGTATGGCCTCAGCTTCTTCAGGGCCCACACCACAGCAAAGGCCTCCCTCTCTATAGCTGACCAACGTTTCTCTCTAGGGGTCAGCCTTCTGCTAATGAAAGCTACTGGCTGATCTTGACCTTCATCATTCAGTTGAGACAGTACAGCTCCCACACCCAGCTCAGAAGCATCTGTTTGGACAATGAACTTTTTGGTGTAGTCTTGACTCTGTATGATGGGGGCAGTGCACATGGCCTGCTTTAGGTCTTCAAATGCCTTCTGACAGCTAGCTGTCCACCGAACCTTTTTTGGCATTTTCTTTGAGTTTAGATCATTCAAGGGGGTCACTATAGATCCATATCCCTTTACAAACCTCCTATAGTACCCAGTCAGGCCTAAGAAGACTCTCACCTGTGTCTGGGGGGTGAGAGCAACCCATTCCATTATGGTTTGGATTTTGCTCTGTAAAGGCTGAACCTGGCCTCCACCTACAAGGTGGCCCAGGTACACAACCTGACTCTGCCCTATCTGGCACTTAGTGGCCTTGATAGTGAGGCCTGCTTTCTGCAGAGCCTCCAAAACATTCCTGAGGTGGACCAGGTGATCCTGCCAGGAGGAACTAAAGACAGCAATATCATCTAGATAAGCTGAGCAATAAGTTTCCATCCCTGCCAGAACTTTATTCACCAACCTCTGAAAAGTGGCAGGTGCATTTTTCAATTCAAAGGGCATCACCACAAAGTGGTAGTGCCCACCAGGGAGTCGAAAATGCTGTTTTGGCTTTTGCATCATCAGCTAATCTGATCTGCCAGTAGCCAGCTGTTAGGTCAAATGTACTTAGATACTTGGCTGAGGCCAAAGTATCAATCAGCTCATCTGCCCTTGGTATGGGATAGGCATCAGTCCTAGTGACTGCATTGAGGCCTCTGTAGTCTACACAAAACCTCATTTCTTTCTTACCACCCTGGGTATGAGGCTTGGGTACTAGGACTACTGGGCTAGCCCAAGGGCTATCTGAAGGCTCAATCACACCTAACTCCAACATTTTCTGGACTTCAGTCCTGATACAGTCCCTGACATGGTCAGGTTGCCTGTAGATTTTACTCTTGACAGGCAGACTGTCCCCAGTGTCCACCTCATGGGTGCACCAGGTAGTCTGACTGGGGGTCAGGCTAAACATGTGTCTGTACTGCTGCAGAACTTGTCTGCACTCAGTTTGCTGATGGTCAGTGAGGCTGCTTGCCAAAGCAACACCATCTACAGACCCATCATCAGGGTTCTGTGAGAGAAGGTCAGGAGAGGGTCACTCTCCTCCTCCTGGTCCTCATCAGTTGCCATGAGCAAGCCCATGTCAGCCCTGTCAACATATGGTTTTAATCTGTTGACATGGAGCACCCTCAGGGGGCTCCTGGGAGTTCCAAGATTCACCAGATAGGTGACTTCTCCCTTTTGTTCAACTATTATATGGGGGCCACTCCACTTGTCTTGGAGGGCTGCTGGGGCCACAGGCTCCAACACCCACACTTTCTGTCCTGGCTGGTACACAGTCAGCACAGCCTTTTGGTAAATGCCAAGCTTTTTGTAATTCTTGGCTGGCCTCCAGGTTTTTGGTTGCCTTTTTCATGTATTCAGCCATCCGGGAGCGGAGACCAAGTACATAGTCCATCACATCCTGTTTGGGGGCTTGAGAGGTAACTCCCAGCCCTCTTTGACCAAACACAATGGACCTCTTACAGGATGCCCAAACAGAAGCTCAAATGGGCTGTAACCAACCCCCTTCTGTGGAACCTCTCTGTAGGCAAACAACAGGCAGGGAAGAAGAAGGTCCCATTTCCGCCTAAGCTTCTCTGGGAGTCCTTTAATCATTCCCTTAAGGGTTTTGTTGAAGCGTTCAACCAAACCATTGCATTGTGGGTGATAGGGGGTAGTGAACTTATAAGTCACACCACACTCCTTCCAAATATCCTGACATGAAGTTAGTACCTCTGTCAGAGATGACCTCCTTTGGGAAACCCACTTTGGAGAAGACTCCAATGAGGGCTCTTGCCACCACAGGGGCTCTGGTGGTCCTCAGGGGAATTGCCTCTGGGTACCTGGTGGCATGATCCACTACCACCAGGATAAATCTGTGCCCAGATGCAGTTTGAGGTTCAAGGGAACCAACAATGTCAATACCCACCCTTTCAAGGGGTACCCCCACCACAGGTAGTGGTATCAGGGGGGCCTTTGTGGTGCCACCTGCCTTGCCACTGGCTTGGCATGTGACACAGGAGCGACAAAACTCCTTTGTGTCCTCTGACATATGTGGCCAATGAAAATGTGGAACAAGCCTGTCCCAGGTCTTGTTTTGGCCCAAGTGACCTGCTAACGGGATGTCATGTGCTAGGGTCAAGAGGAACCCCTAAACGTCTGAGGTATTACCAACCTCCTGGTGGCTCCAGGGGCTGGATCTCTACCTTCAGAATATAGGAGTCCCTCATCCCAATAAACTTTATGGGACCCACTAGCACTCCCAGCAGCCCCAGCAGCAGCCTGCTGCCTGAGGGGTTCAAGAGAGGGGCAGCACTGTTGCTCCTTACTCAGATCTTCCCTAGAAGGGCCCCCTGCCCCCAAGAACTCAACCTGATCAGGCTCAAGTTCCTCTGGGGCAGTTTCTTCTTCAGGGTCTGCTCCTCCTCCCTGGGGAGGGGAATCTGTGATCTGAGACAGAGGGGAAGGCACTGCCTTAACCCTACTGCTCCTCCTCTTGGGAAGCATCTGGTCCATAATTTCAGGATCCAGAGCTGATTCAGTGTCATGCATTTTGGCTTGTGACCTGGTCACAGCAAATAGCTCTGCAGGGATGCCCAACATCTCAGCATGAGTCCATAACTCTACTTCAGACCAGGCTGAAGTTTCTAGATCATTGCCCAATAGACATTCTACAGGGAGGTCTGCACTGACTACAACCTTCTTGAGGCCAGTTACCCCTCCCCAGGAGAAATTCACAACTGCCAGACTATGGTTGGTCCTGACATTGCTTGCATTGGTCACCTGGTACATTTCGCCCAGGATGATCTGTCCAGGGTCCACAAGATCCTCTGCCACCATGGTGACACTAGCACCTGTGTCCCTAAATGCCAAAGCCTGTTTGCCATTTATTACAGGCTGCTGTTTGTATTTGCCCAGATTACTGGGGCTTACTAGGAAGGACATGTCAATGTCTCCATCACAAATCAGCAATGCCTGAGTGGTTACTCTGACTAGGTCAGAGTCCACTTCAGAACCCAGGGTCAACCCTACTACACCCTTCTTCTGAGTACCACCTCCACCAGTAGCTGGACTAGGGGGAACAGTTGCCTTAGGGGCAGGAGTGGTGGTGGTTTGGTCTTTGGACTTGTTACAGTCAGAAGTCCAGTGCCCTTTCTGTTTACAGAATTTGCACCAGGGCTTCTTTTGGCCTTTTCCCTTGTTGGATTGTGACTCCCCACCAGATGCAGATTTTTGGGGCCCTTGTGAAGACTTCTGGTCTGTTGACTTATCCCCACCTTTCTCAGAGCCCTTAGAATCCTGCTTCTTGGTGTCACCCCTTGGTTCTGGGTTTTCTGCCTCACCCTGGTTCTGACCCACTTGTCTGCCTTCTTTCCCAATTCTTGGGGAGAGGTCAGATCGGAGTCCACCAGGTATTGATGCAACAACTGGTTCTGGCAATTATTAAGGATCTGTTCTCTCATCATTAGATTATACAATCCCTTGAAATCAGTAACCCTACTGCCAACCAGCCAACCCTCCAGAGCCTTGGTTGCACAATCTACAAAGTCAGTCCAGTCCTGAGTCTGTGCCTTCTGGGTGTCTCTGAACTTCAACCTGTACTGCTCAGTGGTTAAGCCAAACCCATCTATCAGTGCACTCTTCAGGACTTCATAGTCATCAGCATCCTCTTCTCTAACAGTGAGGAGCTTGTCTCTACCTTTATCTGAAAAGGAGAGCCACAAGATTGCTGCCCACTGCTTTTGGGGGACCTGTTGTACTCTACAGGCCCTCTCCATAGCAGTTATCCACTTATGGATATCATCCCCACTCTGGTAGGGAGGAACAACCTTGCTCAGGTTCCTATGGTCTGGAATATATTCTCTGCCTCTAGGGACACTGTTGCTGCCACCAGGGGGTTCTAACCCCTCTTTTCTAGAAGCTCTCTAGAGCTCAAAGGCTTCTCTATCTAATGCCAACTGCTTGGTTTTGAGGGCAAATCTTGCTTCCTCATACTGCAGCAGTTTGCACAGTGTTTCAGAGGAGGTCTCCCTTCTTGGAAAGTAGGAGTTCCTCTGCTGGACAAATTCTCTGCCAGAGTGATAGGAGCGGTCAGAGTCCCTAGAAAGGGACCTGTGCCTCTCCTCCACTGTGTCAGTTCTCTTAGGGAGAATTCCTCTGTCCTTTTCAGACCCCTTGGGGCCTGGCCCTCCAATCACAGAGTCTTGGTCAACTTGATGTTCATCATCTGACCCAGACACTGTAATTGAACCACCCCCTGATTCAGACCCATTAGCTCCTAGAGCTAATCTAAGATCATCTGCTGTCAGCAGATCTATCAGGTGTAGTGTGGAGGGACTCTGTCCTATCTTCAGGTGCCTCTCAGCACACATGGCTTTCAAGTCAAAGAAAGTCATGTCCTTATACTGAAGCTGGGTGGATCCACTGGGTCCATCCCTTAAGGACATTCTAGTGTTGTGCAGTATTGTACTACCTACACTAGTTTGTGGCCTACTGATCCTAGCTTGAGCTGTAGAAAGGGTGTGCTATCCCTTGGCACACAGCTCTAAGTTCAGTAGAACTTATTGATACTAAGCTTGACTTTATATGTACCTTGAGTACCTATAGTGGTTTTCAGTTAGTAATTCAAATAGAGATTTTCTGGTAAAACAATAGCAAGCTGGAATCCCACACGCTGCCACCAATGTGAGAAGTTGGCCTGGTATATGCTGTTCACTAATTAAAGTGGACACCTTGCACCAGTCCAATTCGACACTTATGGTAGGTAGGTTTAAGACAACCTTTATAGAAAGCTATCCTAGTGGTAGCTGTGGAGAGCAGCCTTCAGGCTAAGTCTTGGAGGAATGTAAAGCAGCTTGTTTTACCACACAATCTCTTGAATCACCAAATGAAAAGACACCACACAGGTATATATATCAAATATATATGTATTTATTAATAAACAACTCTCTACTAATCTCTTTATGAGATTAGAAGCCAGGAACATATGTACAAGTCAATGTTTTATCAAAATAAGTTAGCACAAGTAAATATCACAATCTTATCTTGGCTAGACCGTGGTCTAGAGCATTTAGAATCGAGGGACCCCAAAGAACCACCCCAGGTAGTTGTAGGAGACCCACAGGGGACGGACGCGGTGTTCAGACACTGGTGCGAGTCCTGCACGAGTCTATGCGAGAGAACGCGATTGAGTTATCAATGTTACAGGTCCCTGGCGTGTTCGAGGCGAACACACCGATCGGTCAGTACGAGTCGAAGGACGCGGATACTGATAGAGTCATAAGGGAGTTGGACGCGATGTGTCTAACACAGGCGCGAGCCCTTTACGAGCCAGTGCGAGAATCGCACGGGGAAAATAGGAGTTTTAGGGCACTTCTAGGGTAGCTACAAGCAAGCCACTTACAGGGTAAGTAGTTCTAGGGCCCACACCCACAGGAGCACCGTAATGCTGAAGTTACCTCACCCAGGGGAGCCGGGTGCATAGGTGTCCTTTGGTGTCGGGTCGCGGCGTCGTTTTCAATGGGAACCAATGAAGACTTGCTGCTTGCGACGACAGAAGAAGTGTCCGTTGGAATCCAAGCCTGGATTTGGAAGGAGGAAGACCTGAAAGCAGAGGGGACAGTGTTCACAGTCACTTGGCAGTGACTCTGGGCAAGGAAGATGAATGCCCACCGTCGTCAACAGCTTCGGGTCGTTCACAGGTGTCTTGACTCTTTGACCACGTGGTCCAGGCAGCGTCGATGATGACCAGGAGCTGGATTCGGTGTGTCCCACAACGTCTGCAGCTTACTGAGGTGTCGGCGACTCGATTGGAGCCAACAAGCCTTGGTAGCAGCAAGTCTTGTGGTGATAAGGAAAAGTCAATGGTGCAGACCAGCAAGGTCTGGGGGACTTACCCAGCAAGGGTAGGTCAGGGTAGGCTTGGAGCAACCAGAGGAGCCCTTTGGTTTCATTGGAAAGTCTTCTGGGGACCCACAAGCCGGCTGGCAAGGGATCGTAAAGACACCTCGGGAGGATCCACTCAACAGGGGCCCACGGTCACTCGGGATAGTGTAGGCCTCTGAATTCGGGAGGAATCTCTGCTGGAGGCTGGGACCACACGTGGTCCAAAGCACAAGTTTGTAAAACGTCGTGAAGGGGTTGCACTCGACAATAGTGCATGGTACCCAGGGGCTGCAGTTCCTCATTGCATGTGGGGTCCACTTGCCTCAACTTCGCTAGGGTCTCACGATGGCCTTGGAGAAGTCAGGAAATCCTCTTTCTGGGCTGCAGGGACTTCGGGCTCCGGTGGGAGCGGCGTAGTTTCCAACCGTTGTTGTAGTTTTTGATGCCTGCCAAGCAGGGGAGTCACTCCTTGACTCCAAGGGAGATTCTTCAGTCTTCCAAAGTTAGTGGAACTTCGAAGGTCCAGGATTCTTCTGTAGAGCGTCATCCAGGGAGATCTGGGTTGCAATGCACAGGTTCCCCCTCTTATCCTAAAAAGAAGGGAGGGACTAGCTCTATGACCCCACCTATGGGAAGGTCAGGGGAGTGGGTGGCTACACCCACTTCCCTTTGTCCAGTTTCGCGCCAGAGCAGGGGCAGGTAGCCCCTGAGCTGGTTTGAACTGGGGTATGCACAGAGGAGCCTTCTGCTCCCCCAGTGCAGGACTTCAAAGCACTCTAAGAGTGCACCCACCCAGCCCCAATACACTAAACCCTGTCTGGGAGGTGGTCACACCCCTTGAGACAGGATATCTATTGTTGGGCTTCCTCCACTGTGAGTTTCGGTCATCAGCAGGAGGGCAGCCCAGTGTCTGTGACTGGTGGCATCCATCTTGTGATGCCAGGGCTCTGGAAAGAAGTTACCGGTTAGGCTGGTGTGTACATGTCTCTCCCTCTAGAAGGGTGGAATGCTACCCCCGCCGCCAGAACTGGCGGGGGGGTAGTATTCCAAGATGTTTGACACCAAACACAACATGTTTCCGTGCAGCCATCCCAAAGTTAGCATTTAACGCGAGGTTATAATGCGCTTAAGAGTATATGGTCAGGCTGCACTACAAACAGCATCAGAGAAGGGTCTCTGAACGCTGCAGAGGGGCTCTGCTCACGCAGGGACACCCTCCCACATAAGAACCAAGCACTCTGCCTTCAGGATTGATAAGGCCTGCCATAGGAGTGACTTATAAGTTTGTATGTGTGTATGTATGTAGTGGTATAGGTAGCCCATACCACAGTAAGGGGTGCATGCACCACCTTACCCAGGCTGCAGTAGCAGACCTGTGGTGTCAGATTTATTCTGCTTCCCAGGGGTGGCATAATACATGCTTCAGCCCCTGGTAGGCCTGTGAAGTACCTATGCCCTTGGCACCTAAGGTACCATATACTAGGGACTCATAAGGTACCACAGTATCCAATCACTAGTGCACCTAGAGTGCACTCCAAGTTGTTTAGAGAGAACAGAGAAGCTGGGGCCCTGATTAGCAGGGACTTAGCCCGACTATAGCCAGAAACCAGTGTAAACATCAGAAAAAAAGTGGGGGCAACATAAGAGGCAGATCCTACTCTCCTACAGTAGGGAATAGAGAAGCTTTACCAGACATTAAAACCCTAAAACCAGGCTATTGCACAAATATCAAAGTAGGACTACAATTTTCTACCCATCAAGGTGTACAAAATTATTTATTTGACAAGGCTCACCAACATAGAAAACAAAGACACTGACGCAATAAGTGAAATTCAATGTAACGTTTATGCATTGTATATTCTGGCTTAGTTAAATTACTTTCTGCTAAGGACTAATAACAAATTCTGCACTGGAACACATGCTAAGGGGCTGATAGCTAATTCTGCACTGGAACACATGAAAACTTGCCTTCCCCTGTTTAGTCTACTCTCCCTGAAAACCGTGACTTGCTAAATTTACTGCGATTTATAAGGACAGATTGTGAAACCCTAAGACTGTACTGGCAAATCCAGACCTCCTAGCCACCATGGAGTACATAAACTACTATTTGCACCAAGGCAAACATGGAACAAACTTATTTCACCTTTATTAGTTGTGTTTATGAAAGATGTAGAGAAATGTATATATTCTTTTCTTTTTAAATGTGAAAGATTGAGCTACGCTAGAGGCAGGATCAGCTTGTTCCTTTTTCTTTATTACAGAAGTAGCAGAAACAATGTAAAATATGATACTGCACAGATCTGTGAGTCCATGCATCGCTGGGGAGTGAACATTGTACTTGCCTCTTCTCTGTTTTTGAAATTGTGTGTCAAAATGCCAAACCTCTAACTATGTTTCATTCTTTTCATTCTTCTTTCCTTCAGAGAAACACCAGCAGTTGAAATCAACATGCTGCTAGGTGGGTCAGGTGCATGGTGATGAACAGACTTCTACCATTAAATCAACAGCATTTTGTGGTATGTGAGTTAGTGCTCTAGATAATGTTTGGGATTTTCTAAGTATACTGCCTTGGAATGTTTGTGTGCAAGGCTGGGGATTGTTCTGTTAGGTCAAATATGCACTGCTGTGATGACTGAAAGATGGAGCCTTTACACTTCTGGGCTATTATCATTTGGTTCAGTACCTATTATCTATTGGTGTTAATAGACTGCACTCTAAGAGGTCTGAGGTAGCCATTGTAAGAGAGATCACCACAATTTCAGTGATCAGGTTTTTAGAAGGTGTTTTTCGCAGTGAGAGTAACCCAGAAATAATTATGACTGACAGTGGCATTAAGGTGACCTCAAATGATATGGAAACAGGTCGGGAGAAAAAGGGGTACTGAGCATAAGAAGTGCTCTTTCTATCATCCACAGACTAATGGAATGGTAGAAAAGATCAACAGGATGTGGAAAGAGATCATACATATGTGGAAAAATTGTGGGAAGGGTGTAAAATGTAAATGTGGAATGGAGCTTATAGGTTTGCATTGCATACTACGACTGGGGCAACGGCTTTCAAGGAGCTTTCAAACTTTTTCATAGAGGGAAACCGAGCATGGTGGTTCATCTCTCTTGGGTAGGGGATTGTGGTGATGGTATTGAGGATGACTGGAGGCAAAATGAGAGGATTAGAGATGCATTTTAGAAAATGTGACAAAGAAGTTAAAGAGAAAGATGAACCTTGATGAGCACAATAGTGTAGCAGATTATCAGGGTTTCATTGGAGTTCAGGCCAGGGACTCAGATGCTAGTCTATTCCTTCACCTTCCAGCTAAATAAGATGTATAATGGATTCAAGAATCTTATTGCATGGGGGAAAGCACAAAAAGGGATTTAGAGAGAAAAGAAACACTCTGTAAGCATCTCAACACGCTGGCGTGGGGAGCATGACTGGTTGATGATCCCCGATAAAATACAAGGTACCATTAATCTAAATCTAAATATACTGGTGTACGACAGGATACCATGACTAGTGAGTAACAGTAGATTAGCCTGCAACGGGTTGAAAGTAGAGAAGCCGAAGGTAGCTCACAGATGACTAGGATACAGTTCGGGAACTGAATAGGAAAGTCCAACTTCTAAACTTTCCAGCTCTCTTTCCACCTTGCCCATCAAGGGCTAATTTGTGTTACCCTGTGACTTTACCCACCTTTGCCTCCCTAGCTTCCACTGGGACATCTGCCACAGTCTCCAAGGCCAGCCATAGCAAGTTTGTATCATGGGGTCTGAGATCTGTGACTGTGCTCCTGCGACTTTCGACATGATCCCTGGAGAGCATGAACTCCATGATTCTTGACACAGATGTGTGTATCAACGAGGGATTACCAAAGTCAGTAAACATATCAAATCAATTCAATTCAATATAACTTTATTTGGTCTAAAAAACAATAGGCCATAAAAGTACATGGAAATATTGCACATAGCTATAATCACACATAAAAATTTTAAAATGATTTTTACATTAAAAACTGTTAAAACATAAGTGCACAAAGGACTTTTGGGGTTCAACGACACATCAAATAATACATTAAATAACCATGCTTGAAATGAGCAGAAAAGTGCAAGTCGAAGTCAGATTTCCGTGCTCCATTACAGTATACCAGGCAGTAGATGCAGTTAAAAGAGCATGAGGAGGAGATAGAGAGAGAACAAAAAGCTCAAATGAGGTCCGCCATGCGCTCCTACTAACCCCCAAGAGTAAACCCAGCAGCTCAGCCAACTCTATATACTGAACCACACTGCACGTAAAATTCTGACAGACTAGCCCATCATGGTGTGTCTAACCCTTAGTGCTGCTTTAAAAAAGGCACAGACAGTGAAAATAATTTCGGGTGAACACAGGGATTGTAAGTGGAGGAGAGCTGGTCTACAGCGGCGGAGGCAAGGCCTCCATAACAAGAGTCTCAGAAAGTGCTTTCGTGCTAGGCTGTGCAATTTACAGAAGAACATAAAGTGCAATAGTGATTGTGCAGGATGATTATCACAGGGGCAGGAGGAGACTATATTTCCCTCTGGGTCTAAAAAGTGTTTGAAAAATAGAGATCAATAAATGGTCCCTGCTCTGAAGCGGAAAAGAAGTGACCGCTCCCATCTTGACAGGTCCAACAGCAGATACAAAGGGGGGTCATCTGTGTATAAAAGACTATAATAATGCATCACTGAGGATTTGGATAACTCGTGTTTCATCCTAATGTTTGTACGGTGGTCCTTAAATAATGATTTCACCTGCATCTTGGCATTTTTGGGGATACGACTGGATTCGGTAAACCACCAGGATATACCTAGGAAATCGAGAGTATCCTGTATATAACTCAGCCAGGGTATGGAGCGTGCCTTATCCAATGTCAGGCAGTCAGATATAATGTCCTTACAGAGTTTAGCAGCTGGGTTCAACCAAATATAGCCCATAATCAAAGTGGTGCCAGCTGAATCTTATCCTCCATAAAACCCTGGTTTAACTCAAAGTGGTTAATGAGACTGGGAGTGGACGGCGGTCGCAAAAAGCGGTTTTCCTCTGCCTGAAGAGAACAGTATTTGCTGAAACCCCATACTCCAGCTCCATAGGTGGCTACACTAATTCATTGCGAATTGTAAACTGTCAGTGGTGGAAACACAGTTCCGCTAATTTGCGGTCTAATGAGGTTGCAGACTGTACCCGCAGTTTTATTTTATTTAACACTGGCCTGAGCGAGATGGAGATTTCATGACCCTGTTGAACTGAAATTTAATCCTAGATAACAAAAGTTCTCAACAGTCGTCTAAACATGCCCCTTGATACTAATTTTATTTAGCCTTAATTTGCCAGGGCCACAGGACATGATGTGCGACTTTGAATAATTAGTATTTAAATTCAGATTGTGCATGAAGGAAGCAAAACAGTCCACCTGATGTTTCAGTGTTTTTGGAGTGAGGGCTGGCAATACTGCGTCAACAGCATACAGAAAAGCAGGGATTGGGGAGCCTCCAATTCTGGGTATATCTGTGTGGGAAGTAGATAAATGGGCTATTAATCCATTGATATATAAAATAAATAATAAAGGTGCTAATATACAACCCTGCCTCACTCCGCTCTTCAGGGGAAATTCAAAAGAAAACTCTCCAAGAGAATTTAAACGAACCCGAGCTGAAAGGTCCGAATGCAGGCAGTACAGGAAATTCACCAGAGGGGTGGTCCATGCCTTGATCCAGCAACATTAACCAGAGTTTGGTTCTGTTCACTGAGTCGAAGGCGGTGGATAAGTCCATGAAAGCTAAGTAGATGGGGGAACACTTGGCCTTAGTGTATTTAGAGATGGTCAGAGCCAGATTCAGACATTGTTCGTTGGTTCCTAGTTTTGGCCGGAATCCAAATTGAAAAGGGGAGAGTATGTCCTTGTCAGCTTCCCATTCAACTAAAGGGTCATAAATGACTCTACTGATGATTTTAATAGTGCTGTCGATAAGTGAGATAGGTCGATAGCACTTGGGCTATATACGGTCACCCTTTTTGAAAATGGGTAGTATTGTTGCAGTAGACCATGATAGGGAATAGTTGTAGATAGGGAAGTGTTAAATGTATTCATGATAAGGGGACCCCAAATTTCAGGTATGGATTTCAACAAATCCATCGGTACCCCCATCTGGACCTGGGGCTTTCCCACCCTTGCTGTGGTGGATGGCAGGCTCGACTTCCTGCATAGTTAATAAAAGTGGGGGGGAGTTCTGCAATCTGTTGAGGAGAGTAGCAGACATAATTGGCGCGTCCTCAGTGTGGTAGATAGAGGCAAATTGGGTAACCCAGTCCACGCCTGAGATGTTATTTTGGAGAGGGGGATTGATAGAGGAATTCCTGGATCGATTTAACTTTACTAAGTCCCAGAAGGATTTACTTTCCTTTCCCCGGGACGCGTGTACCAATAGTTCCCAATCTTGATTATATACTTCCCTCTTCCTGTTTGTGAGTGCAGTTTTGTACTCAGTGGGTGCCAGGGAGATTTCGGCCTTATTCCTGGGGCTGGCGTTTAGGGATTTCCTCAGCTTCCTGTTTGCGTGGGAGCAGACCCCGTCGAACCATCTTGGTTCCTTGTTTGAAATACGAATTGGCTTGAGCATGGAGTCCCTAATTGTATGTGTTAGCCTATTATAATGTGGGGCCATAGATTCCTGTACGTTCTCGGCCAGGCAGTAGAAGAATTTATTTAAGTGTGACTTGAGTAAGGCAGCTAGTCACTTTTTTGGGTTTTTCATGCGCCAAACTAGTCGTAAGCCATCCGAGGAGTGATGCATAATGGAGGCTAGATTACTGTTGCGGGCGAAGCCCTTAAGCGGTAAAAACATAGAGGCGCTCAAAGCGCTATGATCGCCCCCAATCTGTGGGCAAGATCTCTCCTTTGGGGAACCAAGATAAAAAATCATGGCTGACGAATATATAGTCTATAAGGGACGCACCCCCCCCTCTGAATTACGTCAACATGTTGCATGCTCCCCCTAGGATTTCAAGTAAGTCGACCAGGCCATGGGCAGTAAGATATTTAAAAAGCTCTGCATCCCTTGCATCTTGTATAATGCAGTGCCCATTCATGTCAGTGTCTTTCAACCTGATACCCCCATTAATCTTAGCGTTAAAATCACTGCAGAGAAAAAAGTGAACTTGAGAAGCATGATTATCGACCTTAGATTGTAGTAGAGATATAAAATTAAAAAGATTGTTATAGTGAGTACAGCTAGCATTAGTAAAATCATTATTATAAAAGTTTATCAAGTAAAAAGCAATGTTAGTCTTTGGTACTCAAATTATTAATGCTAAAAAGGAAGAGGAACTAGATTTAATCTGTGATACCTCTACCTGAAGGCTTAGGCAAAACCAGGTAGCTAATCCGCCGACCGCACGGCCGTGAGTGGAGGGAGTAGCAGGACTTGAATAACAGCCATAGCCCTCAAAGTGTGGTGAACCAGGTCTCCTGCAGAAGGATTAAGTCAAACTTTGAAACAAATCCCCTCCAATCTTCATTAGTAATCTTCCCTTTGAGGCCTGCCACGTTCCAGCTAAGGACAGAAAGAGTTCTGTTATGCGTATGCAATTTGTGAGTTGCGACTACCATTGTCCTTAAAAGGGGGGTAACAGTGGTTGTCACTGTAGAATTGTCATTCAAAGATGTAGTACAAGGAGTAGAAGTTGTTAAAACTACTTTAGGGCCTGTGAGTCAGTCCCAATCAGAGAGTGCGTCAAATCTATTAGATCAAAATCAAGTCATATTTTCAATTCATCAGAGCATTGTATCATTTGCCCACCATATCTTTCAGCCTTACTGTAGTCAAAATAAATGTATAGATTATGCATACAAATTCATGCTGAAGTAATTGAAGGTGCAGGTGGGCAGGTCTGCATTTCCTGATATTAAGAGAGCTCAGTAAAGGAATTAGAAAACGTTTTCTAGCTGCAGTATAGAGTTTACAAAACAAAAGCAAGTGTAACATTGAGCGGATTTTGAATCACAGGGGCAATAATCGAGGTCTAAGTCTCTATACGGATCTTTAGGGTAGGAAACCAGAAGATGGGATATATTATAATGAAACCTAACCAAATAAAATGTGTGCTGGGTATGCAGTATAAAGCACAGATATGGTTCCATAAAAATTGTGGTTAATAAAAGTTGATAACTAACCACCATCCTCTTACTGCAGTTAAGGTGTTCTCTTTTGCTCATTTTACATAAATAAAAATTCAGATGTAACAGCATCTTGCACTGAAGAATGAATGCATCCAGGGTTAGAAAAAGGTCAGACCTCCCAAATATGGAAAATTGCTCCTCAATATAAGTCAACCAGGGGATTTTGAACATGTCATAATGCCTCAAGAAATCTAGAATCACAATTCGATTAAGATTAGTTTCTCTATTAGACCAGACAGAAAGCCATAACATTAAAGGGGATAATTTAACATAATCCTCAAGATACGTAACACCCAGTTCAGAGTGGCATACATACGTTGGGGAACTAGTTGGAAAGTACAAGAATCTTTTTAAAAAGTCATTTTAACTGACCTGTAAAGGAGATGCATCACCAGATCCCCAAATGCCTGCACCATAAGTGACCAAAGATCTACACTTGCTTTATAGATGTTAGTCAGTGTATCCAGGGGTTTGGAGCCCACCTTTGCAAAAAAAACTGGAAAAAAATGCAGGAAATGGACTGTTCAGATTGGGACTTCCTTACTTTTATAAGGTGTAACCAAGTACATTTATTGTCGAATAAAACCCACAGGTATATGTAGGTCGGGACACACAAGAGTCTAGTCACTTTTACAATATGCATTTTCTACTTACCATTCAACTGACCACAAATCGCAGTATATGATTTTGATGCATTTGCAGACAAATCTAGTTGATCCATAAACAGGGCACATTTATCCAAAAGCTTCTGAAGGCTCTCTACAGTTCTTGCCACTGGGACACATGCGTCAACATAGCATAATACTGGGAGTGGCCTGTTCCTAACTTTGGGGTTGTCAGCCCCTACGCCTGTTAAAGAGCTTTCTAACTCTTAAATAAGATAAAAACAAAAGGGGCAGCCCTTGCCTGACCCCACCTCCCAATCTTAATTGGAGTAGTACATTCACCATTGGGACCATATCTAACACATGCTGTAACATCACAGTGAAGTTGTCTGAGAAAGTGCAATATAGGGGGCTAAACTCCCATTACTATTATCCTTTCCTATAGCCTTGATCAGTTCACACAATCAAAGGTAGAGCTCAGGTCCCCAGGTCCATGAAGGCTTGATGGATACAGCCCTTATTTACCCTGGCATATTTATTGATTATAAGGTAGAGATTCAGACGCTGGTCAATGATGCAAAGTCCATCCCTAGACCCATAATGAATGACAGACAGAATGGATTTTACCATGGCCCAAGCCTATAGGAGATCTAACAAAATTCTGCCTAACACCTTTGTTGTAGAGTCTATCAGATATGTAAATTAGTTATAAAAATACACGAATAAATTAGCTTCAAGGACAGCAACACTTGAAAGTCTGAGTTTATATAATACAACTTTAAATCTCGATAAATTATTTTCCTTATACATTTATGCCCTTTCTATGTAATTATGTGTATATGTCCCTGTGAATGTATGTCGATACTTCACATACCATTACTTCACATGATTTTAGTGCGATGTTTTTACTTAGCATAAACCATTACTTCGCATGTTTTTACTTAGCATAAACCATTACTTCGCAAGTTTTAACTGCGCATGCATTTATAACGCAAATGGTTATAAATGTACTATGGTTTATGCTAATTAAAAACATCGCACTAAAATCATGCTTACGCTACACTACCTTACACTACCTTACACTACTTAAACATCACTACACTACCCGAAACCCAAATACACTACCCCCTACACGACCTTCCCCCTGCCTGGACCCTACACTCTAACACTACACTTCACCACCCCCCGACACTACCCTAAACCCTATAACACTACACTACACTACACTACACAAACACCACACCACTACCCTAAACCCTAAAACACTACTCCCTGCACAAACCTCACCCTTCCCCCAGTCCGCTCCCTACACTACAACACTACCCTGCATGACACCCCAACACTACCCTAAACCCTAAAACACTACCCTACACTACACAAACACCACAACACTTCCCTAAACCCTAAAACACTACCCCCTGCACAACCCTCCCCCGACCCCCAGTCCTGTTCCTACACCCAAACACTACCCTGCACTACACCCCAACACTACCCTAAACCCTAATACATTACCCTACACTACACTAACACCACAACACTACCCTAAACCCTAAAACACTACCCCCAGCACAACCCTGCCCCTACCCCCAGTCCCTTCCCTACACTGAAACACTACCCTGCACGACCCCCCGACACTATCCTAAACCCTAAAACACTACCCTACACTACACTTACACCACATCACTACCCTAAACCCTAAAACACTAGCCCCAGCACGACCCTACACTACTCAAACACAACCCTACAACCTAAAAGACTACCCCTGCATGACACAAAAAAACTACACTTACCTCTCTCTCCTCCGTGGTTCCTCTCTTCTCCGGCTTCCAGCGGCTTCCAGCGACGTCAGATCTGCACGTCGTTGTTTGGAAACGGAAGCTCCTTCCAAACAACGATATGGATAGCGCATACCATTACAACGCATGCGTTGTAACAACGCTTGCGATGTAACAACTTGCGTACTAATGGTACGCGTTGTAACATCGCAAGCGTAGTAGCGCTTATGAAGTAATGGTATGCGCACTAGCAGCCGCGCACTAAAGGCTGTTTACCGTCCCTGTTGTTATGCACTGTCGGTGAGGAATTAAAATACACAAAAAGAAAAATCCCACTACTGCGATGCCATATGATTTCTATCGAGCGGAGGATTCGGAGTGGTAGAAGTGTTGAAGGTCGGCGATGCGGCAAGCGCAAGGTAAGTGGTTTTCTTTTTTATTTATCTTATTTTCCCTCGTCGTCGTCTGTCGACTGCCCCCCACTCCGCCCTATCACCCCACTGCTCTTACCTGCACGGTCTGCTCATATATATATATGTGACCAAGACCTCGAGAGAGGTCGAAACGCGTCTTGTTTGCCGAATAAACCCTTGAATTGCACCTTCACACCGGAGTGGCTCGCTTTTTCCTGCCAGAAACGCAGAGATTCTCTTCTGTATATATATATATATATATATATTCACTGAAAAAACCATAGGTTTCAGGGACGTTATAGTTAGTTGGAGATTTCACTCGTACAAAACCAGAGAAATTCCAACGTTATAGTTAGTTCAGCTAACTATAACTCGCGCCCCGCAATGCACTGCTGATGACGTCACATATTACATCATTCATGACATGGTCAGTGACATCACTGATGACATCACTGATGACATCTCAAATGACATCACTGATGACATCATCCACTGACTGTGTGTTTCTATAAAGTTTAAATATGTTTTAAAAATATATGCCAAAGTGTATTGAAGAATGAGTGGGTGTATAAGTGTCTGGATGGAGGATTTAGTAGGTGCGTGAGTGACTGTATAAGTGAGTGATTAAATGTGTCTTACTGAATGCATGGGTTAGTGAGTAAACTGTGTGAATGTCTGTATCAGTCTGTCTGTTGTTGTGTAAGCTGCTGCATGGGTTGGTGAGTAGCTACATGAGTGTCTATACGGGTTATTGATTGGTTGCCTGAGTATTTGTGTGTGTGCCTGATTGTGTGTGTGGGTGGGTGGGAGGTGTGTGACTCTTTGCATAGATGTGTGCGTGGTTGATTCACTGGGTGTATGGGTTCAAGAGTGCATGTGGAAACAGCTGTATGGGTGGGTGAGTGTGTGTATGGGTGTGTTGGTGAGCGAATGGATGTCTCAGTGCTACATGTGCGAGTAACTACATATGTAAAAGGCAGTATATGTGAGTGATGGTGTATATTAATAACTATATGTGAGAGTGAGTGATTGTGAGAGTGGCTGTATGGATGAGTGTGTACTTGTATCAGTGATTGTATAAGAGAGTAAGTATGTGTTAGTATCTGTATGAATAAGTGAGGTGGTGTGTGTATAACTGTATAGGTGCTAAATCGAATTGTGATTGATTCTTTGCATGACTGACTAGGTGTGTGAGTAACTCTGGATGAGTGGCGGTGTGTGAGTGTCTGTATAGGTGTATGACTGCATATCATAGTGCTGTATTGATGAGTGACTACATGTATGAGTGACTGTATGGGTGAATGAGTGGATGTGTGTGTAGACCTAGGAATCAGTGAGTGCGTATGTAGAAACTGCTATTGGTGTGTCTATGATTTCGAAAATGGTAGTCTGTTTTTTACAGTGGGTGTATCAAAGGTTATATTAGGGTGTGAGGAGTTGCATCAGATTATCACTTGGATGATGTCATCAATGATGTCATCAGTGATGTCATTTGCGACGTCATCAGTGATGTCATCAGTGATGTCACTGACCATAGCAAAACCAAAGGGGATGATGGACGGAGTGTTGAACATTGCAAGCACTCACCCCCAGTCAACTGATCTGTGTTTAATCCATCATCATTCTTTAGCTCACTCCGCCACCCCAGTTCAGACATGGCCATATGCAAATCAGTCTGACCCTGTGCCTCATGGGAACAGTCCAGCCCGAACTGCCAAGCCATGTCTTCCCTGGACCGGAAACAAGCATCCTGAGACCGGTTTCTGGCTTACAGCCTTCATCAGCTAGGCTATCTTGAATCCAGTGGCAAAGTGAGCAAGGGACCCACGTCTGGGCATACCCTGCCAACTTAGGGCGAACATAGCAAAACCAAAGGGGATGATGGACGGAGTGTTGAACATTGCAAGCACTCACCCCCAGTCAACTGATCTGGGTTTAATCCATCATCATTCTTTAGCTCACTCCGCCACCCCAGTTCAGACATGGCCATATGCAAATCAGTCTGACCCTGTGCCTCATGGGAACAGTCCAGCCCGAACTGCCAAGCCATGTCTTCCCTGGACCGGAAACAAGCATCCTGGGACCGGTTTCTGGCTTACAGCCATCATCAGCCAGGCTATCTTGAATCCAGTGGCAAAGTGAGCAAGGGACCCACGTCTGGGCATACCCTGCCAACTTAGGGCGAACATAGCAAAACCAAAGGGGATGATGGACGGAGTGTTGAACATTGCAAGCACTCACCCCCAGTCAACTGATCTGGGTTTAATCCATCATCATTCTTTAGCTCACTCCACCACCCCAGTTCAGACATGGCCATATGCAAATCAGTCTGACCCTGTGCCTCATGGGAACAGTCCAGCCCGAACTGCCAAGCCATGTCTTCCCTGGACCGGAAACAAGCATCCTGGGACCGGTTTCTGGCTTACAGCCATCATCAGCCAGGCTATCTTGAATCCAGTGGCAAAGTGAGCAAGGGACCCACGTCTGGGCATACCCTGCCAACTTAGGGCGAACATAGCAAAACCAAAGGGGATGATGGACGGAGTGTTGAACATTGCAAGCACTCACCCCCAGTCAACTGATCTGGGTTTAATCCATCATCATTCTTTAGCTCACTCCGCCACCCCAGTTCAGACATGGCCATATGCAAATCAGTCTGACCCTGTGCCTCATGGGAACAGTCCAGCCCGAACTGCCAAGCCATGTCTTCCCTGGACCGGAAACAAGCATCCTGGGACCGGTTTCTGGCTTACAGCCGTCATCAGCCAGGCTATCTTGAATCCAGTGGCAAAGTGAGCAAGGGACCCACGTCTGGGCATACCCTGCCAACTTAGGGCGAACATAGCAAAACCAAAGGGGATGATTAACGGAGTGTTGAACATTGCAAGCACTCACCCCCAGTCAACTGATCTGGGTTTAATCCATCATCATTCTTTAGCTCACTCCGCCACCCCAGTTCAGACATGGCCATATGCAAATCAGTCTGACCCTGTGCCTCATGGGAACAGTCCAGCCCGAACTGCCAAGCCATGTCTTCCCTGGACCGGAAACAAGCATCCTGGGACCGGTTTCTGGCTTACAGCCATCATCAGCCAGGCTATCTTGAATCCAGTGGCAAAGTGAGCAAGGGACCCACGTCTGGGCATACCCTGCCAACTTAGGGCGAACATAGCAAAACCAAAGGGGATGATGGACGGAGTGTTGAACATTGCAAGCACTCACCCCCAGTCAACTGATCTGGGTTTAATCCATCATCATTCTTTAGCTCACTCCGCCACCCCAGTTCAGACATGGCCATATGCAAATCAGTCTGACCCTGTGCCTCATGGGAACAGTCCAGCCCGAACTGCCAAGCCATGTCTTCCCTGGACCGGAAACAAGCATCCTGGGACCGGTTTCTGGCTTACAGCCGTCATCAGCCAGGCTATCTTGAATCCAGTGGCAAAGTGAGCAAGGGACCCACGTCTGGGCATACCCTGCCAACTTAGGGCGAACATAGCAAAACCAAAGGGGATGATGGACGGAGTGTTGAACATGGCAAGCACTCACCCCCAGTCAACTGATCTGGGTTTAATCCATCATCATTCTTTAGCTCACTCCGCCACCCCAGTTCAGACATGGCCATATGCAAATCAGTCTGACCCTGTGCCTCATGGGAACAGTCCAGCCCGAACTGCCAAGCCATGTCTTCCCTGGACCGGAAACAAGCATCCTGGGACCAGTTTCTGGCTTACAGCCGTCATCAGCCAGGCTATCTTGAATCCAGTGGCAAAGTGAGCAAGGGACCCACGTCTGGGCATACCCTGCCAACTTAGGGCGAACATAGCAAAACCAAAGGGGATGATGGACGGAGTGTTGAACATTGCAAGCACTCACCCCCAGTCAACTGATCTGGGTTTAATCCATCATCATTCTTTAGCTCACTCCGCCACCCCAGTTCAGACATGGCCATATGCAAATCAGTCTGACCCTGTGCCTCATGGGAACAGTCCAGCCCGAACTGCCAAGCCATGTCTTCCCTGGACCGGAAACAAGCATCCTGGGACCGGTTTCTGGCTTACAGCCGTCATCAGCCAGGCTATCTTGAATCCAGTGGCAAAGTGAGCAAGGGACCCACGTCTGGGCATACCCTGCCAACCTAGGGCGAACATAGCAAAAACAAAGGGGATGATGGACGGAGTGTTGAACACTGCAAGCACTCACCCCCAGTCAACTGATCTGGGTTTAATCCATCATCATTCTTTAGCTCACTCCGCCACCCCAGTTCAGACATGGCCATATGCAAATCAGTCTGACCCTGTGCCTCTGGATTCAAGATAGCCTAGCTGATGAGGGTTATGAACCCGAAACCGGTCCCAGGATGCTTGTTTCCGGTCCAGGGAAGACATGGCTTGGCAGTTCGGGCTGGACTGTTCCCATGAGGCACATGGTCAGACTGATTTGCATATGGCCATGTCTGAACTGGGGTGGTGGAGTGAGCTAAAGAATGATGATGGATTAAACCCAGATCAGTTGACTAGGAGTGAGTGTTTGATTGCTCTAACGCTCCGTCCATCATCCCCTTTGGTATCGCTTTGTTCGCCCTAAGTTGGCAGGGTATGCCCAGACGCTGGTCCCTTGCTCACTTTGCCACTGGATTCAAGATAGCCTGGCTGATGAGGGTTATGAACTCGAACGGTCCCAGGATGCTTGTTTCGGTCCAGGAAGCATGGCTTGGCTGGTGACTGTTCCCATGAGGCACATGGTCAGACTGATTTGCATATGGCCATGTCTGAACTGGGGTGGTGGAGTGAGCTAAAGAATGATGATGGATTAAACCCAGATCAGTTGACTGGGGAGTGTTTGATTTGCTCTGACGCTCCGTCCATCATCCCCTTTGGTATCGCTTGTTCGCCTAAGTTGGCAGAGTATGCTCAGGCGTGGTCCCTGCTCACTTTGCCACTGGATTCAAGATAGCCTGGCTGATGAGGGTTATGAACTCGAAACCGGTCCCAGGATGCTTGTTTCCGGTCCAGGAAGACATGGCGTCGTCTGGCTGACTGTTCCCATGAGCACATGGTCAGACTGATTTGCATATGGCCATGTCTGAACTGGGGTGGTGGAGTGAGCTAAAGAATGATGATGGATTAAACCCAGATCAGTTGACTGGGAGTGAGTGTTTGATTTGCTCTAACGCTCCGTCCATCATCCCCTTTGGTATCCCTGTGCCTCATGGGAACAGTCCAGCCCGAACTGCCAAGCCATGTCTTCCCTGGACCGGAAACAAGCACCCTGGAACCGGTTTCTGGCTTACAGCCGTCATCAGCCAGGCTATCTTGAATCCAGTGGCAAAGTGAGCAAGGGACCCACGTCTGGGCATACCCTGCCAACTTAGGGCGAACATAGCAAAACCAAAGGGGATGATGGACGGAGTGTTGAACATTGCAAGCACTCACCCCCAGTCAACTGATCTGGGTTTAATCCATCATCATTCTTTAGCTCACTCCGCCACCCCAGTTCAGACATGGCCATATGCAAATCAGTCTGACCCTGTGCCTCATGGGAACAGTCCAGCCCGAACTGCCAAGCCATGTCTTCCCTGGACCGGAAACAAGCATCCTGGGACCGGTTTCTGGCTTACAGCCGTCATCAGCCAGGCTATCTTGAATCCAGTGGCAAAGTGAGCAAGGGACCCACGTCTGGGCATACCCTGCCAACTTAGAGGCGAACATAGCAAAACCAAAGGGGATGATGGACAGAGTGTTGAACATTGCAAGCACTCACCCCCAGTCAACTGACCTGGGTTTAATCCATCATCATTCTTTAGCTCACTCCGCCACCCCAGTTCAGACATGGCCATATGCAAATCAGTCTGACCCTGTGCCTCATGGGAACAGTCCAGCCCGAACTGCCAAGCCATGTCTTCCCTGGACCGGAAACAAGCATCCTGGGACCGGTTTCTGGCTTACAGCCGTCATCAGCCAGGCTATCTTGAATCCAGTGGCAAAGTGAGCAAGGGACCCACGTCTGGGCATACCCTGCCAACTTAGGGCGAACATAGCAAAACCAAAGGGGATGATGGACGGAGTGTTGAACATTGGAAGCACTCACCCCAGTCAACTGATCTGGGTATAATCCATCATCATTCTTTAGCTCACTCCGCCACCCCAGTTCAGGCATGGCCATATGCAAATCAGTCTGACCCTGTGCCTCATGGGAACAGTCCAGCCCGAACTGCCAAGCCATGTCTTCCCTGGACCGGAAACAAGCATCCTGGGACCGGTTTCTGGCTTACAGCCGTCATCAGCCAGGCTATCTTGAATCCAGTGGCAAAGTGAGCAAGGGACCCACGTCTGGGCATACCCTGCCAACTTAGGGCGAACATAGCAAAACCAAAGGGGATGATGGACGGAGTGTTGAACATTGCAAGCACTCACCCCCAGTCAACTGATCTGGGTTTAATCCATCATCATTCTTTAGCTCACTCCGCCACCCCAGTTCAGACATGGCCATATGCAAATCAGTCTGACCCTGTGCCTCATGGGAACAGTCCAGCCCGAACTGCCAAGCCATGTCTTCCCTGGACCGGAAACAAGCATCCTGGGACCGGTTTCTGGCTTACAGCCGTCATCAGCCAGGCTATCTTGAATCCAGTGGCAAAGTGAGCAAGGGACCCACGTCTGGGCATACCCTGCCAACTTAGGGCGAACATAGCAAAACCAAAGGGGATGATGGACGGAGTGTTGAACATTGCAAGCACTCACCCCCAGTCAACTAACCTATACTATAAATAGAGCCCTGGGGAGGTGGCGTTCCCGGGTGCGTGTGGGGGGCTCGAGCCCCCCCACACAGGTTATTTTTTTTTAAAAAGAAAGCCCCGGGGAGGTGGCGGTCCCGGGGCTGTGGGGGCCACGTGCCCCCGCATTTAACGTGCAAAGCCCCGGGAGGTGGTGGTCCCCGGGGCTGAGGGGGCCCCAGTGGGCCCCCTATTATTTTAATAGGAATGCCCCCGGCACCTGTCCCATCCCGGGGGCCTCATTTAAATGAAGTGGGGGAGCCCGCGCTTCATTGTTTTTTAATTTTGGCGGGATTCACGACCCCAACGTGAATTCCGCCAAAATTCTTTTTTTTTTTAAATGCTTTTTTTGGCACTGGGGGTCCTTGTGGGACCCCCTGAGCAGGCCTAGGGGGTCAGGGTGTTTCTACCCTGCCCCCTTTTCTTGTTTTTCATGCTTGTTTCACTGTTTTCTTGTGACTTGGTTCTACCGAGTCACAAGATGGCTGCCAACACTTCCTGGTTTGGAGTGTTGGCAGCCAATCACAGTGAAGCTCGTGGTCGGGAGGGTTCGCGAATCCACCGCGTCCCTAGATATCGAAACTTTTATTTTTTGAATTTCTCAGCAACTACTGAACGGATTTACACCATTTAAAAAAAGGTCGCTTTCTGAACCAAGCACTACCTTTTTGCCAAATTTGGTGTAATTCCATTCAGCAGTTCGGGCTGTAGCCGTGACTAAAGTTTCCTATGGGAAATTGATTTTCCGACCTCTATTTTTTTTTTTAATGCTTTTTTTGGCCCTGGGGTTCCTTGTGGGACCCCCTGAGCAGGCCTAGGGGGTCAGGGTGTTTCTACCCTGCCCCCTTTTCTTGTATTTCATGCTTGTTTCACTGTTTTCTTGTGACTTGGTTCTACCGAGTCACAAGATGGCTGCCAACACTTCCTGGTTTGGAGTGTTGGCAGCCAATCACAGTGAAGCTCGTGGTCGGGAGGGTTCGCAAATCCACCGCGTCCCTAGATATCGAAACTTTTATTTTTTGAATTTCTCAGCAACTACTGAACGGATTTACACCATTTAAAAAAAAGGTCGCTTTCTGAACCAAGCACTACCTTTTTGCCAAATTTGGTGTAATTCCATTCAGCAGTTCGGGCTGTAGCCGTGACTAAAGTTTCCTATGGGAAATTGATTTTCCGACCTCTATTTTTTTAATTTCTCAGGAACTACCGAACGGATTTACACCATTTAACAAAAAGGACTCTTTCTGAACCAAGGGCTACCTTTTTGCCAAATTTGGTATAATTCCGTTCAGCAGTTCGGGCTGTAGCCGTGTCTAAAGTTTCCTATGAAAAATAACATGGGGAAAACACGTTTTGGGACTCCTTGTTTTTCTCTTCCCCCGCTTCGCAAATCACCCCGAAACTTTCAAGACAGGAGCTGACTGGAGTGCCCCACTAGTTTTGAAAATTTCGCAAAGATTCGTCAAACGACGCCAAAGTTATTAGGAAAACAAAAAATGCTTTTCCTATGGAAAATAGGTCCTAACTATAACTACCTACTGGCGACTGCCAGTAGTCAATATATATATATATATATATCTTTACCTATACTGTAAAAAAAAAAACTTTCACTCTCTCCAATGCACTACTCTGTCTCACCCTGTACGTCTCTCAATATATATTCTCTACCCGCTAACAACTGCTTCCTGCTGGGTCTTTCTTGCGGCCGGAGCTGCTGACACCGCACTCCTCCAATCAGAGCGCCAGGAGGCGCTTCAAAATCGGGCGCGGGCTCCCGCAGCGCGGGTCCCGCTAACAACTGCTTCCTGCTGGGTCTCTCTTGCGGCCGGAGCCGCTGACACCGCACTCCTCCAAACAGAGCGGCAGGAGGCGCTTCAAAATCAGGCGCGGGCTCCCACAGCACGGGTCCCGCTAACAACTGCTTCCTGCTGGGTCTTTCTTGCGGCCGGAGCCGCTGACACCGCACTCCTCCAATCAGAGCGCCGGATGCGCTTCAAAATCGGGCGCGGGCTCCCGCAGCGCGGGTCCCGCTAACAACTGCTTCCTGCTGGGTCTCTCTTGCGGCCGGAGCCGCTGACACCGCACTCCTCCAATCAGAGCACCAAGAGGTGCTTCAAAATCGGGCGCGGGCTCCCGCAGCGCGGGTCCTGCTAACAACTGCTTCCTGCTGGGTCTCTCTTGCGGCCAGAGCCGCTGACACCACACTCCTCCAATCAGAGCGCCAGGAGGCGCTTCAAAATCGGGCGTGGGCTCCCGCAGCGTGGGACGCACGCGGGCGTGCCCGGGCAAAGCCCGGGCCAAGGGCGGGCCCGTCCTTGCCCGTCATTGCCAGGAAGAGGCAGGGCAGGGCCACCCCCCTTCGGTTCTCCTATTCCTTTCTCCTATGGTGCAGACTCTGGATCTCTCGATCTTCTTGTGGCCCTAAGGTACTGTGCCTGCTATTGAAGCATTTGTTTGGGACTTTCCCCAGGAGCTGCTCCCCTGGCTTTGATTATTGACTATTGCAAAGGATACATACTATTGTGTGGGGGCAGGTATCTGGGGGTCGTCAGTTTTGCTATTTTATGTCACTTTATGTTAACGTATTTAAAAAATTTAAGTATCCAGGGACTGGATTGTATGGTGAGAATTTCCCCTTGATACCTGATTTCTCTTGTATCACCATATATTTCGTTAGGTTCTGATTTATTGTCAAGTAGCAAAAGTAGCAAAATTATCATCATAACTATTTTAGCAAAACGTTCTCCTGGGTAACTGGGGCTGATGGGTAAAAGGAAAGGTCAGGAGAGGGCCAATGGCCTTGTTAATGCCAAAAAGAAGAAAAAATCGCCGGGTACAGTTTGTTATGAGACCATGGATCGTATTGAATCGATCCTATTAGAGTGCCAGGAGATAGCCGATTCCCAACCAAATTCTTCTATTATGGTAGAAAACTTGGTTAGTCGTACTACATGAGGAGAGCCCACTGTTGATCATGGTGTCGGGATACCTGGCTTATCCTCGTCCCCCACCTCCCAAATCGCAATGCATAAACACAACTCAGTTAAGACGATCCCACGTATGTTTAATTCTAATCTGAAAGGAAAAAGAAAGGGATTAGCAAAGGAAAAGGGGAAGGAGCCTGATTTGATTGTAGACAAACCTCAAGATGCTCTTTGTGGGCCCCCTCTATTCCCTATGTTGTCCAGGTAGATTGTCACAACAGGTTTGATGCTTTAGAGGTTGATGATTGTGGTGCCAGTGAGCCTAATCCCAGTGAAAGTAGAAGTGCCCATTCAAATGAAATGGCTGTATTAAGGTCCTTGATTGAGTCATTGAGGGAAGAAGTGGTTGCCCTTAGAAAGGAGGTTGGGAGTTTCTCTTTGAGGGTCATTAGTGGAAATGGGAGTGAAGCAAGTCATGGATCCCTTAAAAGTCCCTTATTAATGTTGCCTCTAGATAAAGACAGCGGCTCGATGCAACACCAGCATGGACAGGCACAGAAACAGTCTAGAGCCCCTCCGTTAAACTCTTTCCACCAATTTCAAGTACCTGCGGAGACATCCCTTTTAATTCCTAGGGATGCAAGAGTAACAAAACATACACTACAGGGAGTAAACCGTGGGGCGTTAGGATCTAGACACCCGGATCGAGGGGAAGTGACTCTGGACGAAGGATATACATACAGGTCTATTCATGAAGCTCCACATGGGTTGGGGGTGGTAAGGGATGGAGTGTACAGAAGGCCGGAGGGCAAGGTTAGTCATGACGTAGTCTACCTTACAAATGTTCCGAAACTTTCAGATAGGGGCTACGAGGACCATGATTCCCTATTAAATAAGGTTACTCATTGGTTTAGGTCATACCGCCATTGCTATTCCATTATAAGGGATGACATTAGATGTGCCAGTAGACTGATCATTCCGGGGGCTGAAAATGATACAATCTTAGTCAGATTCTTTGACGAAGCCATGGTATCTGGGCTCTTGTCGATTGACTCTCGTACCTTTCCCCCCCCAAACACCATTATTCAGATCCGGTACCAATAGCCATCTAATGATGGAGCAACCCCGCATAGATCACAGAGGGAAGAATTATGCTCTGGCCCAGGTTGGACAAAAAGTAGTCAACGCTGACTGAAGCCGGACGGCGTCTTGTTACCTGAACCTAGACAGGATCCTTTTTCTCACCCACCAAATTCCCAGCTATTAAATAACCTAATATATAATACTAAACCTTGTGCCGTTTTCGAAGCCCCAACTGAAATGCATGCCATCACTCAGAATATATGTTCTACTGCAGTAGGGTCTTCTCCATCAATGCCTCTCAGGATCTTAGTATGGAATGTGGCTGGGATTTCCAAACTACTATCAGATCTAGAATGGTGTTCCTTTATAGACACTTTTGACATAATCCTGATGCAGGAAACCTGGAGCTTATCCACCCCCATAGAAGTGGCTATTCTGCCCTTGCCATCGCTGCTACCAGGAAGATGCGGGGCCGTCCCGCGGGAGGTCTGTTGGTTTGGTTAAAGAACGCAGTAGGGATTAAAATCAATCGCCTTCATGTAGACTCGCAGGACATTTTGGCTTTTGAGTTGTCCCTATCCAGTGGTTGGAAGGGGAAATTCTTTAACGTATATAATAGGGTGGACTCAGTTGGAGAGGAAACTGAGACTCTCTGTATTTTGGACAATGCTCTAGTCAAGTATCTGGATAACGTCCCCACCAAAATGGCTGGTGATTTTAATTGTACCTTTGAGCCCCTCGCTCTAACCGCCCCAGATTTGACAGAGGAGTGGGATAGGGAATGGTCAATACCGCCATTAAATCTACCCAAGGTCAAATGGACGAAGAGAGGTGGTCAGCTGTTAGCACTAACACTCCAGCATGACCTACGAGCAACAAATGGGAGAACAAGATCAGATCCAAATGGGGCCCATACGTATAACAGACCAAATCACACTAGTAGAATAGATTATTGTTTAATAACTCCCAACCTATGGTCTGTACTTGATGATATGATAGTGGAAAATAGACTTGAAAGTGATCATAATGCACTTGCACTTTCACTATCTGTGTTAGGTAATGCACAGACCAACCCAAATGGCCATCGTGACCTGGGAATGCTATCAATCACAAATAACCAGCGATCGGATAAGTGGGGTTGGGTAGAAAAGCATCCGGAAGTGCTGTATTTAGTCAAGAAAAAAGCATTGGATTTAATAGAGTTCCTAGCTAAAATCCCTAGTAAAGATGCTGTAAAGAATCTATGTTTATGCCAAGAGCATCTCTTTGACGAGGTTAGGGAATTGCTTAGTCGGCCTGCTAAAGCACTGGGAAGTGGTAGCCACTGTACTGGTACTAAGCAAAATTCTTCAAGCTCCTGGTTCAATCAGGACTGTAGAAGGTCTAAGGGAGAGCTTATTAGTGCTGTAAAGCGCAAGGTGCACTCTGAGATTGTGACTTGCAGAGACAAGTATAGGCGGGCTATTACCAGTGCCAAAAAGGAGTGGGAGAGTTCGCTATGGCTAACTTTACACGCAGCATTAAATGACAAAGATCAAAGGACCTTTTGGAGAGAGGCAACTTACTGGCTTAAGGGAGAGAAACCAATGTTGGAATTTAACATACAGCCTGATTTATGGATGGCTTATTTTGGGTCTCTCTATGCAAACGATAGTCACGATAGTGGCGAGATGGGTGTGTCCCCAGCTGGGGGGGTGAGCGGGGACTCTGAGCCCCTGAGCTTTTCTATGGCAGAAACTGATTTGGCAATCTCATCTTGTTTCCTAGCGCATGCTCCAGGTCCAGATAAAATCCCCAATGACTTGTATAAAGAGGATAGATTTCTATGGGGCTCATACATAAACATGTTATCAAAATTGATCCTGTCCGGAGCACCTGTACCGTCATCGTGGCAGGTCACGGAAATTGTGCCCATCTACAAGAAAGGTGACAAAACTAAGCCATTGAGCTACAGGCCGATAAGTTTGATAGACTCTCTCCAAAAGATCCTTTGTAAACAAGTTTTGGGGAGGCTCCAAGATTGGATGATGGAGTTCCATATTTTAAGTGATCTTCAAGCGGGCTACAGTTCTAAAGTTAGCACCTTAGACCAGGTTTTTCGTTTCATCTGCATCTATTGGAAGGAAGTGGATGTCAAAGGGGGAAAACTATATGTGGCCTTTGTTGACTTGCGCACAGCCTTTGACTCAGTGCCCCGGGCCAAGCTGTGGAGAGTATTGAAAGAAATGGGCCTGCCTCCAAATCTTTTAGACATTCTAACTAGACTACATGCCTCCAATACAGCCCAGGTTAGGTGGGGCCCCAATAATGAAGTAACAGACACCTTCCCTGTAAATCGTGGAGTGAGGCAGGGCTGTGTGTTGGCGCCCACTCTTTTTACTCTTTTTATTAACGGGGTTATTGATTTTTTGGATAGGGATGGTTGCGATGCCCGGAAAATAAACAATAGAAGAGTTCCCGCCCTGTTATTTGCGGATGATACTCTTTTAATTTCTAAATCTCCCCAGGGCCTCCAACAACTTTTAAATGATTTTATACAGTTTTGTAATGACAGGGGGTAGTTCTTAAACGAGGGAAAAACTAAGTATATGATTTTTAATAAGAGAGGGAAAAAACACTCTAGTAGATCCATCCGGGCAGGTAGCACTTTACTTGAACAAGTAGACGTTTTTGATTATTTAGGAATTCATGTATCCCCATCAGTAAACTGGGACGCACATAAGGAGAAGGCTAAGTTACATCAAATCTTTCAATGTAACCATATTAGTAAGATACACTGAAAAACAGTGTCACGGCAGATTGCTCCTGCACTTGAAATTTACAACTCTAAGGTACTGGGGAGCATATTGTATGGTGTAGAGCTGTGGGGGATAGGAAATATATCGCCTTTAACAGCTGTGGAAAATCGTTTTTTAAGATCCTTGGTTGACCTCCCCCCTAGCAGCCCACTGAAACCTTTGTATATGGATCTGGCACACAGACAATTGAAACACAAGGCAATTTACTGATTGATAATGTTTTGGTTTAGGTTGTGGACTGTAGAAGAGCTTGAGTCTTACCGTGAGACCTTGTTAGACCTCCTAAGATTCCCAAAGGCATCAACAATAAATTGGTTTACCACCCTACGGAAAGCTCTAGCAAAATTGGGTATGGATGCCTTTTGGTCAAACCCAAAAAGCTTGAGGCTAACCCCAAGAGTAAAAATGAAAGAACTGCTTTGGGAATCTATTTTAACAGAAGATCTTACAGTTTCAGAATCTACCCTGACCAAAGACTTTCTCAAATTTAAATGTTCTCCGCTTTTTGAGCCATCGACGAAATTGTTCCGCCGATGGCACGGAAACTTTTTCTGCAGTTTCGTTACAAATCTCTTCCTACTAAACTGTTTTGCTCAAAATGGTCTAGCTGTAATGATTTGGCTGATTTCTGCACTGCATGTCAAGGAAGTCCAGAATCCATAGTCCATCTACTCTTTTTTTGCCCGAGCTACCAGTCCCTGAGGAAAAAATGTATTGTCCCGCTATGTTTTCTAGCGGGACGGGGGCATTACTTAGAGGCCCTAAGATTTTTGTGCACTGACATTCGTCAATCCACTGTATTTGGTCTTGCTAGATTGTGGCATGCCCTTTGGACTAGGCGTAGGAAAATATGTATGGGAGATACCTTATTTTGAAAAGTGCTGCTAGACTTGAATTTTATGCAATTGTCTATCAATGGCTGTGTAAGCATGAGCACTAAGTACTTTAACTTTTATTATATATTTGGCTGCTTCTGCACGTTGCACTTTTCAATTGTTTTGGGGGCCCTTTTATTCTGAATTTGTATAAATGTTTTTATTGATTCTTCTTAACCTTTACCTCTTTAATTGTATCGTTGATGTATGTCTTTTAAAGGAAAAACTACCTGTGTTGTATACTTTTTAGGATCTGTGTGATCGTAATAAAGTTTGTTGATGATGATGATGATATTCTCTACATCCACTCTCTGGCTCATCCCAAACCTCATTCTATATAATCTCCAAAATAATTCTTTCTAGATTCTTCCCTCCTCTATCCCTCCTTGGCTCACCCCAAACCTCGTTTTACTACTAGGATCTCTCAAACAGCCCTTTCTAAATTCTTCCCTCATGTATCCCTCCTTTCACTCATCCCAAAACTCATGTTACTACTATGATCTCCCTAATCCCTTTCTAGAGACTCTTCCCTCCTCCATCTCTCCTCTTACTCATACCAAACCTCCTCTTACTACTATGGTCTCCGAAATAACACTTTCTACACTCTTCATCTTCTTATCCCTCCATTATCCTATTCAATCCAACTAGGAGACTCACATGTCCACCGCTCAAATGACCTCATATTTCCCTATACTAATCCACCACTAATCCCTTTTGGGTTCCGGAGTACCATGGTACTCACTGAAAAGCGCTTCAGCGCCTCATCAGGGGTGGTAAGCACTATATAAATACAATTTCAATACAAGTATTTCAAGCTTCTTTTAATGTTTGTTTTATCAGGTCTTCATGGAGGTAGTACATTTTTTGTGGAGGGTAATTCCTGGTTTCATCTCTGTTTTGTATCTGTTTCTCCATTTGGCTCTGTTTTGTGCTGTCTGAGAGGGTGGTATTAGCACTTTGAATCTTCTAAATATTCTTTCTTGGAATGCTTGCGTTCAAGGCTGGGGATTGTTCTGTTACGTCAGTAAAGTACCGCTGTGATGGCTGAAGAATAAAACCTTTATATTTCTCAATAAACCGAGTCCTCGTACTTGGATTAAATTAGAATTCTGGATCTTATTTCAACATTCCACACAGTGCTCTTACCAGAAAAGGAAAGCTGGTACTGTTTTTTTTGGTAATGATCACTAACAAAGTCCACAAGCTTTGACACTTGCATAAACAATGGTGTACAAGTAATTCCTCCATGAGATCAACAATAGACAGACAAGACATTGCACATGGGTCTCATAGTCTAAAAGAAGACAGACTACATGATAAGGCATAAAGTCTTTGAATAAAGATATTTCTATCTTTTACAAAAATATTGAAAATTATGAGGTAAACATGTTGTTCAAATAGCACAGTTCCTAGGATTGAACTTATTATGTTACACTCGGTCATAGGCAGTGCCATTGATCCGATTGATCCCATATTCAAAGAACCTGCAACCTCTAAATATGTATGTGAAGAAATGTCAACAATATTTAAATAAGAATACATTAACTTCAGTGCAACTCAGGTCCTTAAGTGAGCCAGGTCCTGCCGGTGGTGAGCACTGGCAATTCTAAAAAGCAGGTGTTGAGATGGGTCCCTATCGGGCTCTCCATTTTCTCCATCACCTTCCGGATGAAAAAAAAATCTTAACTCTGCAGCAGTGCCACCCTTCATTGCCTTTGGGGTAAGTTCGAAGGGACTCGTTAAAGTTCTTTCACAGTCTCATCATTTTAGAACTGAAGGACTGTCATATTATTTTCAACGAAGTCATAGTTGTGGCTTATGCAACTAACAACCATTGACAAAGCCAATAGTTTTAGCTTGTAGGTGTGATGTTTCTTGTTGTATTATATATCTGTATCCACTGACAGAATCAGCAAAATACAAGTCAGGCAGCACACTATTCTAATAGGGTGACCAATGGGCATGGCTGCAAATTCAGGACGGTAAGTGTAAAAATTCAGGACAGAGGGTCAAAATTCAGGACAAAAATTCAGGACAGAAGGTCAAAATTCAGGACAAAACTTCGGGACAAAAAGTAAGTTTTACAGACACATCAGAGGAAGTTGAACGATAGTATAAAACTACATAAATAGACAACCAATTAAGTACAAGTCAAAATAAGTTTTATATTAGGTTGAGACAATCGTGCACTTCACGGTTTTTTGGTATGCATGCAGTTTTGAGCAACTGTGCAGGTCTTTTTGTGGTATTTCATATGATAATAATCAATTTATATGTTTACTGCACTGGGTTGTCCAGTCTGATATTTTGTTTAAAACTCATGGTCCTGAGCAGGCATGTTTGGTGAGAGAAGTGGTCAGGAAGATCTGCTCGGATAGACTTTGTTACCAGCATCTCATATCTGAGTGCCATTGTGAGATGTAAAGCAGCACGCATAGGTGAACTAAAGGGAGGAATGCTGTAATGAACCCACTATAGGGAACGCATTATGGGTGTTTCAGCAAGTAGAACTTAAAATATGGAATCTGACTTTGCTTATGGGGGCTTCGCAGAGAGTTGCAAAAGCTGACGGAAGTCACAAAGGTTCTTTTCCCTGCAGCTTTCTTAAAGAATGCACTGTCAATACACTATTACATAGTTTATTTTTGACTCCTTGTCTATTGCTACAAACACAATATACATCTCAAGCACAGCTCATGGCACTATGAGGCTCTCCCTAAAATCTTACACCTAAAACAAAACATGCAAACATTTACAATTACTAGTGTAACATTCAAGTAGCAGTTGGTTGTCACTCAAAATGTCAACTATTAATTCTTTCATCCATCATTCAGTCTTTCACCATTCATTCTGTCCTTCCATCTATGTGCCCATCCATATCCAAACCCTTTTCAACCGTTTGCACACCTATCCATCATCTATCCTTCCATCCATCATTTCACTCATCCATCCATCCACCCTTTCACCCAAGCAAACCTTTCACTCATCCATCCACTCTTCGACCCATCCATCCATTCATGCATCCATCCAATCATTTACCCTTTCACCCATCCAGCCTTCGTTTCACTTACTCATCCATCCACCCAGTCACTCATCCGTCCACCCATGCACCCTTTCACTCTTCCATCCAGCCATCCTTTCTTTCAGCTCTCCACCCTCCCTTTCACACATGTATGCATTCTTTTACTCATCCAGGTTTACATTCTTCTTTTCACTCATCCATGCACCCATTCACCCATCCATTCTGTCAATCATCCTTCCATGCTATCATTCATCCATCCATCCATCCTCCCTTTCTCTCTCCATTCCCCTTTCACTTAGCCACCCATCCTTCACTCATCCACCCACCCATCCAGTTGCAGACAGAAGAGGCCCATCATGAACTTCACCTACGCTGTAGTTCCTAAAGCAAGGGGTGGGGTGGCTTGGGGGAGGGTTCACTATGCCCCTGCACATAGGCAATGCATGATGCACAGTGCCAGGACGCGAGGTGACTGGTGTTGTTTCCAGGGCTTTAAGTGGGATGAAAAAACTGGTGGTCTCTCCAAGGGGCGTGTCTGATGTAATTAAGGGCGTGGCTTAAAACACCTCACCTTAAAATATATGCTGAGCATAATGTGCCGCCCGACTGGTATTTTGTTGTCTCTATCATTGCATCCAGTAACATTAGACCTACAACAAGCCAGGTTTGTCAATGGATGTTAGTTGCATAAAATAAATAAAAAAGCAGCAACTATGTCTTCGTTTTATATAATAATAAAAATGCTCCAACTCTGAAATGATGAGACTGTGTAAGAACTATAACCTCTTCTTTTTAACTTTGTACATTTGTTTTGTAAATTTTAACCCTAACAGAATGCCCTGCCCTAGACGGAGGCTGGAGGAGGACCACCACATGCTGTAAGAGCCTAAACTGACCCATTGTCATTCTGTATGTGGCAATCAGCCGCAGACAGAATGACAATGGGTGGGGTGGGGCTGCTCTTATACTCCCATGATGAGTGCGAGGCGGCCCCATCAGGGAGCTGAGGCCTCTCGCAGGGGAACATCTCTGTTCCCTGCAAGGCCCAAAATTACGGACAAAAGGCGTCCGTAAAAAGGATCCTCACGGACAACGGACGTGAGGTCCAAATTATGGACGGTCTGTGAAATTTACACGGTTGGTCACCCTATATGCTAAGCACGGATTTTTCGCTTACGTGTTTTAAGCTACGCCCTTAATTACATTGGCCACGCACCTTTGAGAGACCCCCCCAGTTTTTTATCCCACTTAAAGCCCTGGTGTAACTCAATGCAAGTTGTTTGGAAAAAATAACAATCATGGGCGTAGCTAAAAGCTCTAGCCTTCTCGTATTGAAGCTCTTGATAATTGATGAGTGAGGTTTTATGTGTTGGGGTGAAAAATGTTTAGCCTCTGAATGCATGTATGGGAGTGGCTAAATTTCGGTGATCATGAATACACAAATAGGTGAGTGGCTGGGCACACGGATAGATGAACAGGTGAGTGAATGGGTTACTGTGCAACAGCAGTGGAAGTGGAGACTAAGCTCTTCCCACTAACGTGACTGTGGTCATCCTTGCACTTACACATTGTCATACGCATTAATTCATCCATGCAATCATCCACTTATGAATCCATCTACGCTCCGTCTCACCCATTCATTAATCTATGCACTCACTCACCATCTGTCTGTCTACAATTTAAATCATTTTCACATTCACCAAATCAACGATACGCACAACAACGGATACAAAGTTGTAAGCTGGGGGGTTGTGCTTAATGAATAAGGTGATGTATTGGAATTCTTTATTGATGAGGACCCACACAACATGTTATGACAACTTCCAGCAACCCAAGTCCAACTCAGGGACAGGCAATGTGCATCTCTGTGTTTGACTGAGAGGACCCATACATTTTTTGTTGCTTTCTCCATAAGCAAACATTTACAGATTATTTTCATATGTTTGGCCATGTTTCTTGTGAAAAGGAGCACCATCCATTCTGTTTTTGATTTGTGACTTCTGATAAACTACATTGATGTAGCAGCACTGCATTTAAGTCCGTAGTAAACACTTTGCTTTGTAATGTACCAGCAGTCCATCAATAGTGCTGAAGTGCTTAATCTAGCACTACAATGAAGCAGTGTAGCAGCACTACATCTCGCACAGTAGTGGGTACTTTTCTTAGTAACCTACCAGCAATGAATCTATAGTCTAGCAGTATTACATCTAGCACTAAAATAAAGCAGTGAGTCAACACTGCTTCTAGCACTGTAGTGAACATTTTAAAATATATATATTTGCCGATGATAGAATTATATGCCTGCTAGCTCAGATAAATTATTCTTATCAAGCAGTATTTATAGATGAAAATTGATCGCTGTAACAATATGTCACATTATCTGTCCGGATATATTGGTATTATAATGTGCTGGCAACATGAATCAATCTTAACGACTTGGAATGTCACTGGTAGCATTTCATGCCATTACTTTTAAGCTCGTGTATCACCATTACTGAAGTGACCCAGCCAGATACAAAACCATCCTTGGCTCGCCCCAACAGAAGTATGCCACCCTAATAACACACATCTTATCTTAACATTTCAACAGCTTTAGACTTTTTGGGCGAGCCAATGGCGGTTACTTCACTCCAGGTCATCATGGACACTGTCCCCTGTCCCACACATTTCACATTCAAATCGTTGATTTTAGATGTGTTAGTCTCGTATGTTCTCTGGAAAAAATATATAACTACAACACCCAGAATGCATTAGGTTGCCACACACACAAGTCCAGGACTGGCAACAGTGTCCTCGAGGAAAGCAGTCACCATATGTGAGAAGCAGTTTGAAGCATTGACAGCTCAGTGATCTCAGAACCCATGCTTTAGTGATGCTCTGAAAACTACCAGTGAAATGCTACCCTAACAAGTGAAGAAAGGGGTATACTTGGTTCACCAACTTATACTTTTAGGCACTGTTAACTTATATTTTCTTCCATTATTTCTCAAAAGAGACCTTAGTCTCAATGGTTATCAATTTAAAATAGAATATTTACATCATAGCACTCTGAACCTCATGTGCAAAGAATTGATTCAATAAAAGTGATCGCAAATTGCTTACTAACTTATAAGAAAACTTTTTTTATGTTGTACAGCAACCTGTGTACTAACATGTTAGTTCACAAAATAATTTGACCTGTTGCGACACTACGATTAGCCACAATCACAGGGATGGTGGCCTGCTGGAGTGCAGACCACCATGTATGTGATTGCTTTTAAATAAAGCAGTCTTTTATTTTTTTAACCAAGCCCGTTTTCCTCGAAGGAAAACGGGATGCTTTAAAAAAAATTAAAAGCTACACAAACTTTTTTTTTAGGAGTAGGCAGTGTCCCCAGGGACACCTGCCTATGCCTAAAAAACGTTTTGGTCGACATTCACAAAGCGGAAGGGGTCACTTGGGGACCCCCTTCACGTTTGTAATTTGGTTACCATCTCCTTTGTGCTAACGCTAAAATAATAATGTTTTGGTTGCAAAAAATGTATACATACCACAAGAAATCGGCATTTGGAAGGGACATCTAAACAAGCCCCTTCAAAATACTAATTCCTTATTGCTTCCTAAACCCATTTAAAGATTTGGAAAACCTTTTTCGAATCGTTATTTGGTATTTAATACATTTCAAAAAGTGTTTTAGCAGTCGCAAACCTTCAAATTTAGCGAATCTGAGGGTTTACAACCATTAAAACTCTTTGCACATGTTGCCATCTGCCTTTAGCCATTTAGCTCCATGATTTACCTGTCAAAATGGAGACCGTGGACAAAATGTGTTGGAAACTAACAGCAGCAAAAGAGTGAAGGCCACAGCCTTGCATGGAATTATCTTTTGTTTAAAAGTAAAGACCACAGGTTCATAGCGTAATAACTGCAGTATGGGAGAGACTGCCAGAACCTCATGCGGTAATAGCTGCCACATGGGAGTAAAGACCAGAGACTCATTCTTTAGGAACGGCAGCATTGGAGTAAAGGCTAGACCCTCGTGGTGCAGGAACTGCAGCATAGACGGAAAGACCAGGGCCTTATTCTGTAATAACTGCAGCACGGGAGTCAAAACCACAGCCTTGCATTTGAGTTACTGCAGCATATAAGTGGATGCCAGATATTTGTGCAGCAGTAACTGCAGCAAAAAAGTGAATACTACAGCCTCATGGCAGAGTAGCTGCAGTCATAGATTTGTGCTAAATTAACTGCAACGTAGGAGTAAAGGTCAAAGCCTCATGCTGTAATATAACTGCAGCATTGGAATAAAGTCCAGATCCTCAAACTGTTATAACTGCAGCATAAGAGTGAAGATCAGAGACTCATGTTGAAGTAACTGCAGCACAGGAGTGAAAACCAAAGATTTGTTTTGTGATAACTGCAGCATGGGAGTGATGGTCAGAGCCTTACGTGGGACTAACTGCAACCAAAGACTTGTGCAGGAGTAACTGCAAAAGAATGAAGACCACAAGCTTGCGTCAGAGGCCAAAGTCTTGCACTGTACTCAGTCCTGCAAAGTGTTAAGGCCACAGCCTAGTGCTTTAATAGCTGCAGTAAAAGAGTTACTTCTATAAACACCTTCAGTTCCAGTCAGTAAATTGTAGTTATAGAGCTCTCCTCATTCTGGTAATTCAGTGACTGTGGAACATTGAGTGTGTCCTGCCGGGTAACTTGAAGTGAAGGCTGCAGCATGACCAGTGAGGTGCAAAGACCTGTACATCCCACAGATGCGCCGTGTAATGTCGGGACGAACGTTCATTTACAGGCATGATATTGCCTGATCATAATAACAAATATTGTTCTTCACCTGATAATAGTGCATTTACCACGTCAAAAAGACTCATTAATATTGCACACAAAAATTAGATGAGGAGCTTGAAGGAAGTCTGTCAGACCAGATCCTAAAAATGGGCCTTTCTGCTGACTGGTTCTTGGGAGCACAGTGAATACTGCATGGCAGTCGGCAATGATTGGCCAATGTGTAACGCTGACGACACAACCAAAAGCTGCCTTTGACTGCTTTGTCCTTGTTTTTTCATCGGAGGAGCCTCGGTGAATGATAGTTAAATATGGTCTGCTTCAGAAGGATTTTTCTGTAAGTAGCGGTGAAGCACTCCTGAAACCACCTACTCACAGAAAATAGCCCCTGAATAGGATCATACTGATTGTTATTTTAATGCATTAATCATGAGCGCTCTAATCTGATTTTCATAACAGGTGGACAGGTCATCAGCAAGATCGAAAAATGTCCCAATCCCAGTAGACTGGATAGTAAATTTATATCACAGCTATGCAACTACGACATCAGGCGTGCATGTCAGGTTTAAGACAGGTAGCATACTCGTCTGTTGCTGTTTTTCTCTTGTCCAGGGCCCAGAAGTTCAAGCCCACGTTTCTGAATTAGAACGGCCATTTGTCGATGCTCATCTGTGCCCCCTCAGCTATCACTACAATGGCGTCGGACCAGGACCGGAATGAGAGCCAAAAGCAGCCCTGGCAAATTTTGTTGGAGCAGCCACTTCACTGCATAGTCAGTTCCAGGCAGCTCTGTTTGGCTGCGCTGAGGCTTGTATTCTCATTGCGCTACGCTGCTGGAATTACTGTGTCCCGTCCAAGCCTTTAGTGAGAGCGGACAAAATAGGTGAAAATCGGCCCCCTTGGCCTCTGGCCCGCCAGGGAAATGCCTGATGCCCGGTATGGCCAGTCCAGCCCTGCTTCGGACCCATGTTGGTAGATCGTCTTATAGTTACAAGAGATGACTTGTGTTTTTACAATAACTATAACGTGCAAGCTCACCTGAGGCTCTGTTAAAAAAAATATTCTATTCACTGCTTTGGCACGTCCCCAAAAGTCAGAGTGCTTAGAATGTGTTGGAATGCTTTGACGTGCATCCCCAAAATCAGAATTATCCTGACAAATACTGGGGTGTCTCTCCCTGTTCAATAAATAGCAGCACAAGTCAGAGCAGATCCAGATGAAGTATGTAAGCTGCTCCTATGCATTTTACTTCTTGGCAGCACAAGATTACAGAATTGGTTAAAGATGAAAACCCTATCTTCCCACTGTTGTTAATGCATAGTATTTGGACCCCTTTCTCCTTGCTCCTTGCAATGAAACTTTCTTTGTGCCTGAGGAATAAAATGATTCAGGATCAACTACAATTTACCAATTACAGTGTAACCCATTTGGCCACACAGTAAAACTCTGAGTCTTAAAATGGGATTTAGTATGGATTTGTTATAATTCAAAGCCAGGCTGATATAAATCAGTTGCAGAAAGATATTGTAAAAATACAGAATCCCTAATGGAAATCCAAGACGTCGAACAACATTTATCATCAATAACAGAAAACAAATGAGGAATTCCATAGCCACAACACAAATAATGAGAAACAAAGTCTGGTGAGTGAATTGAAGGTTTTGATCCTCCTGCCTATACATGAGGCTGACTAAGAAATTCTATTAAGTCCTGTTCTAACCTAGGAATCAGGGAAACCCTAATTAAGTCAGGGAAGCAAGAAAGGAGTCAGCATAGCAGAACCTCTGTAGAAGACCTCTAAAGGGAAAGAATATTGCATATCATGAAGCCACACAATAGAGATGTCACAAAGAGGTCTGTACCTCTCTAAGTCTAACCGGAGTCTGAATAACCTGAAGTGTGATCATCAATTATACCCACAAAAAGAACCTTCGAGAATCCTGTGTCACATGTCTCATTATTTTCCACCTTCAAACAGTAAAACTTTGCACCTACTCTTGAAACTCCTTTCCTTTGGTCCACACATCAGAACGTCCTTAGATTCCTCCTGTCTCCCTATTCCACAAGGACTGTAGTCCTCCCTTCATTCGTTAAGGCTTCTCATCCTTGCCAAAAGTACTCCTTCTGAACCTCACTAACCCTTTCACACAATGTGCCTTCTCTATTCATAAGATAACACGGCTGCACCTGCAGTGGAGAGAAAAACATTGCATCCAAAGCACACATTCATGTTGAAGATTAAACATTAAGAAATCCAAATGCTTAAGGCCTTTTGTCAAGTTAGTGTGGCAAGCATCGCAGCACATGTTTAAATGCAGGATTACAGATACATATACAGTTATAATATAGATATAGAGTAATATTCAAATGAGTACGCAAATATATAAGAATTAACAATATTATTCAAACCACACAAATGCAGATCTATGTGAGAACTGCAATTCGATGTTACTGTAAGGAAAACGATAATAAGCACACTCATATACATGTCGCAATTACATAGTAAATGCGCCTTCTGTATCTGTTCAGGTGCACTAGATTAAATTAATAATGTTACATCATACCAGTACATAAGTCCATGTGCAAATATATATGTGTCCTAATCAAACAATAAGGTGGAGCCAAATGACGCCGCTCCAGTCCCCCCTCTGATGGTGAATCAAGCCATCACAGATTACAATCTGATGTTATCAGACGGACCATCTAAAATATCATAGTCTTGACCATTTTTCGTCTAGAGTCTTTCAGGCATTTCATGTCATCATAATACTTACTCTGATTCTCTTCTAACTCTACTTCTGCTCGCTTCCTTTCACTCCACATCTAACTTGTGCATACTTATATCCCTTAAAGATCATAAGTAGGAATATTGCACAGTTGTAATTGTGATTGTTATTGCGTTTATATAGTGCTTACTACCTCTGATTAGGCGTTGAAGTTCTTTTTCAGCAAGTAGCACTCTACTCCGGAACCCAAAAAAGATTAATGGTGAATTAGTATAGGGAAATATTAAATGAATTTGACCGGTGGACATGTTAGTCTGTTATTTGGATTGAAAAGGATAGTGGAGGGATAGAAGAGGGAATGGTTTGCATTTATATAGCGCTTGCTACCCCTGATGAGGTGTTGAAGCGCTTTTCGGTGAGGTAGCAATCTATTCCAGAACCCAAACAAGTTTACTGGTGAATTAGTATAGGGAATATGAATGTAATTTGAGCAGTGGATATGTGAGTTTGTTATTTGTATTGAAAAAGGATAGTGGAAGGGTAGAAAAGTGAAGGGTTTGCATTTATATAGTGCTTGCTACCCCTGATGAGGTGTTGAAGTGCTTTTCGGTGGGTAGCACACTACTCCGGAACCCAAACAGGATTAGTTGGTAATTAGTATAGGAAAATATGAAACTAATTTGAGCAGCTGACCTGTTAGTCTGTTATTTGGATTGAAAAGGAATAGAGTAGGGATAGAAGAATGAAGTGTCTAGAAAGTTTTTGTTTTTTCATAGCAGTAGGAGGAGGTTTTGGGATGAGTAAAAGGGAGGTGCAGGGGGAAGAGTCAGAGGGAAAGGTGTAGAAAGGCTTGTTTAGGAGATCTGAATAGTAAAAGAGGTATGAGATGATGCAAGGAGGGCTAGAGGAGGGAAGAGTCTAGAAAGGGTTATTTTGGGAATCATAGTAGTAGAATGGGGTTTGGGATGAGTGGAGAGAGGGGAGGTAGAGGATATAGTGAGAGAGGTATAGGGTGAGAATTAGGGTAGTGCATTGAGGAGAGTAGTAGAATGAGGTTTGAGATGAGTCAGAGTGGAGGTAGAGGATATATTGCAAGAGGTATAGGGTGAGATATGGGGTAGTGCATTGGAGATGCTGAATTAGAAGCAAAGTAATAACTATAAAGATACATCAGTACATGGAAGGTATATACGTAATAGGAAGGTAATATATGTAGATTTAAGTTGTATTTAATAAACCAACTAATAAAGCCTAAATAATACTAGGATCATAGGGTGAACCTCAACGCAAACTTGTGTGCAATGCAGTTCGTATTTTGGCTTCACTCTATTACTATAAGGCTTTCACCACATAGCAGTCTAGCGAAAGCTGCTAAAACAACAGTTTTGCATGAGTGCAATTTTATATTCAACATGCAAGGGAGGCTCATGTGACCTACACATTATCTATTCCTGCTCAGGTAGACAGCCTTCTCATAGAAATAGCAATACACTTCGGTTTTTACCAAGTACAAGTGTTAGTTGTACGGTTAGGAGGCTTACCTTTTTCCTGAGCATGAATGTTTATCAATCATACAGCAACAGTTTAAAAGGAAGAAAATTATACTTGGTTACTTAATAATGCAGCGAAATATTTGGCGTTGTTCATGGTTATATGTTGGAACAATTCCATTAGCTCAGTTGCAAAAATGTAACATTAGCATGCAGCAGAGACATTCTTCCTTGGATCATGACTGGTGCAAAAGCATTTGTGAAAAATCCAAACTTCGCAATTTTTTGTAAGATTTAGGTTTGTGTGTCCAACATCTCTGCTCTCCCAGTACCAGATGTCACAGGACGGGGAAATTGGGAAAGCCTTCAGCAGGGCACAGAACAGGTGCCACTAGCAGCAGGAGATTAAGCACAGTGACCACTGAGGCATAAACATGTCAGATGTATTGTGTTGTAGCTTTATTTATACAACATAATGTAAGGTGTAAAGCATATGCTCACACTTTGGTCCTGAAGAACAGCTATCTACCTCTATCCAACTCAATAGTACTTGTTTCATTGACCTCAAAAAGATGCCCGGTGGGCCTTTTGGTGGTCAGAAAATGCTCAGTAGGTCATAGAGGCTTCATTCCTCTATTCCCCTTCATGTATGTATTACTTTCATTATTTGTAAAGGGCAATGCCCTGACCACTCCGAAGTATACACCGACCCGTTTCGACCTTCTTGTGGAGCGTGTTTGATTTAGGTGAAGGTCTTCTTCAGGGCAGGAACCATGGGTAAGAGGGACACATTCCAAGAAGTGTCACATCGAAGGACTTTGCCTGTGTGAGGTTTGGACTTGGTTAGCCTGGGGATGCTATTGCCCCACCTCTCATGGTATTCAATCACTGCTGGGTATTCTTATAAGGTAAGATAAGAGTTTGAATCTTGGGCAGAGACCCTATCCTTGTCAGGTGAGTGGTCCTCTGTGGTTGCCAACCCGAAGTAAATCACACTGCATCTGGATCAATTTTAGGGGTTTTTCACTGCCTGGACATGTAAAACATAAGTACACACGTTCTACATTTTAAATACAATGCACCATGCCCTATGAGCCACTAGGGCCTACTTTTGGGGTTACTTAGTATTAAAAAGGAAGGTTTAGACCTGGCAAAAGTTTTATTTTGCCAGTTTGAAATCACAATTTGAAACTGAACCCCAGGCTGCCGTGGCATGTCTGAGGCAGGTTTTAAAGGGTTACTATAGTGGGTAGCATAATGAGTGCTGCAGGTCCATTAGTAGCATTTAATTTACAGGCCCTGGGTACATGTAGTACCATCTACTAGTGACTTACAAGTAAATTAAATGTGGCAATTAGGTGCAAGCCAATTTTACCATATTTGAAGGTTAGAGCACAATCACTTTAGCACTGGTTAGCAATGGTAAAGTGCAACAAAAAAGCAAAAAACAAATTCAGCAAAACAGGAGGAGTGAAGGCAAAACTTTTGGGGGGAATACCATGCCAAGGATGTCAGGTCTAACACGTATCTTCATGGATAAATCTGAATTCTTAAAGATGGAATTCAGACAAAATGGAGGTTCTGATTATAGATTACCCCTCTTCCCGATGGCCCAATGAATGGGAGAGGGTGGTGCGCCCATTCAGGTTTCCTTTGTGTGCAATATTGGGTTTATCTTTGACATGCAACTTTCCTGCTCTGTTCAGATTTCCACATTATCTGCTGGTTGCTTCATTTATCTTAAAACTGAGAGTAAAATCACCCCCTTATTACCCATGACAATATGCTCCACAGTGAATCGTGCAGTTATTGGCTCACGCTTCGACTATTCCAATGCACACTTATCGGGCTGTACCTAAATAACAACTTCAGATCGTTCAGAACATGGCTCCCAGATTATGTCTGGGCATCCCTCACAGGGCCCAGGCTTCTTAACAACTCAACCATTTTCATTGGCTCCCTATTCATGAAAGGATGAAATCTAAATCCGTGTGCACCAGTCACAAGGCTATTTATGGTAAAAGCCCTTCCTTTGCTCGTAGGCTGATTCGGACCTACCATCCCTATCTGTTTCTGAGATCTAGTACAACCGGTCTTTTAACTTGTGCCCTATAATTCACTAATTAGAAGCCAGTGGCTGCTCTTTTGCTTACTGTACAGCCAAATTGTGGAAGTCCCTGCCATGCCAGTTATGTACAGCTGCTAACTATCTAGCTTTTAGGAAAGCACTGAAACCATGGCTGCATGGCTGCTTTGATTTTCCCTGGTATTATTAGTTTATAGCATGCTGTGTAATAATTAATGCCTTGCACCAGGATGCCCTTTTGGGTAATCAAGTGGTGTATAAAACATTATATCATAATATAGGACCCCTACCCTAGTCATCTACACATATCAAGAACATCTAAAACTGATAGCCAGTACTTTCAAATCGAAATGTGTACATAACAACTCAGACTAAAAAATAACTGCCTGAAATAAGACCACCTACAAGAAAGAGCTCACAAATTGGTGCACAGGCAATATACATTTCTAGTTGGATGGTAACTTGGTCTAGATCCTGGCAAAGGTACAAAAGGGCATAGTTTAAGAAACATTGTATCCTAAGCACAATCTACCATTTATGTTTATTAGTTGTATCTAAAAATAGAGAGGCGATCATTGCTATGCAAAGTTCAAGAGCTGGGCATGTAATTTAGTCATAAGGCACTATCTGTTCCTCCCCTTGGATGGTTTTATCACCAATACCTCACATTCACTCATGCCATGCTCTCAAGGACTCCGTCCTGGATATCCATTCAATCCTGGTGGCATCTCTGCATTTGGTTTATTATAAGATGTATATGCTGATGACACTCAAATCATCTTTCCAGTTTTCAGAACCTCTTTTATAGGGTCACGGGGCAAGCAGGATCTACTGGGCCCAATCGTGGGGGCTGAGGCCTTCTACTCCTAATGTCTTGGGCCCGATCTACTATGGGTCCTCAGCAACTGTGCCAAGTACCCTTTCAGCACTTGGCTCTCAATAGTAGGGAGGGTTGGAAAGTTCAGGGGTTCTCAGGAGGAGGTCGATGCAGGGGGTGAACACAGGCTTATAACTCAAAATACTTTCAATAGCAGCAATAGATGATTGTCCAGTCAAATACTTGCTTTTATGAAAAAAGTAGTAATTATATACGAACACAAAGTAAAATACGGCATACACAGATAATACACACAGTCCCCTGAGTTTAGTACTCTAGTGTTCAATAAGCAGGTCCCAGAGTCCCACTTTCCTCTCTCTAATGGTAGTGGTTATTCCAAATAGGCGGCATTCAGGTTAGGTCCCACTAGTATTCAAAGTCACAGGAGTCACACTCCGACTCTTCCAAAGTAAAAAGTCTTCTCGCGCCTAAAGGGCTATGAGGCAGAACAAGTTCCCACAGGCCCTTTGGCCCTGCAATCAGTCTTACCTGCTCCTGCAGGTTTTTCAAAACCAGAGCCCCCTGGAGTGTTCCAGAGTCCCCTGGGGCGTTCCACACCCAGACGTTGTGGAGGGCTACAGCAGCTGCTGATGGTGAGTAGCACTCTCGGCTTTGCAGAGGCAGTGGCTGGTTATCCACAGCACTTCCTCTGATGACATGGTGAGGTCCTCTAATATTCCTTGCTGGTAGGGATACGATCGCTCATGTTCTGATCCTTCAGTGGGGGCGTCATCTCCTCTTGATGTAGACAAAAACCAGACAACGATCCCTGTTCCTCATGGAGGACCCCTCTGGCATACGGGGTCGCCGACTTTACTCTGCTCAATGGCGATGGCCCGATCGGCACAGAAGTAAGGCACTCTTCATGGTGGACTCCTCTGGCATACGAGGTCGGCAACTTTATCCTACATGGGGACGATGGTCTGATCAATACAGCATCAGCAAGCTTCCCGGTGGACCCCTCTGGCACAGGGAGTCACCAACTTGAGTCTGCACACGAGCGATGGCCTTATCGATGAAGCAGCTGCTTCCTCACACCTCGCTATGGGAATCCACTTGCCAAGTTCCACAGCTGGACCTCGCTCCCTCCAAGTGCTCTCCTCTTCCTCACAGGGCACACTCGTCTTGGCAAGCAAGCACTGATGCTCCAGGCTAGCTGGTGCTGGATTTCCCTGGTTGATATCTCCTCACCCAGTGGGGAGCCAGGCCACCTTAGCTCCCAATCCTTTTCACAGGCAAAAGACTTATAGAGCTTCTCCTCCTCGACATGCATCATGACTGGCTGCTTGGCTGTTGACAATTTTGGGGGCCTCGAGATACCCTTCTTAAAGTTCTAGGTTGCAATTCAACAACCTATCAGGACATAGACACAAGAAGCCAACGCTAGTATCATTAGACACAGTGTTGTGGTATTACCTGTTTAAAGTATGGGTATGTATTAACTTTGGCCCATGGTTCTGTAAAACAGTTGCTCTACTATGCAAACTACAATTAGCACAGTTAAGACCAATGGGATGGGAACTGTGTAGAGGGGAAAGACAGGGTGACCGCTGATACCATTAATATTTACTTTTCACTCAGCATGCAAATTTAGAGGAGGTTGGGTGGTAAGAGCATACAGGTCCACAAAAGGAGACATGTTGTATTGCTATATGCAGATGAAAAGCGACTTGACATGTCTGACACAGTCAACGCCCTGATAACTTTTGTAAAAGAGTTTGGGTCAGGGCTGAAAATTAATAAAGAAAAATGGTTCTCGTTCCCATTATGAATTCTGAGACCTGATACCCAACACTCACTGCCTCGGTCAGCCTCACCTGGGAGACTAATTCATTCAGGTATTTAGGGATATACATTACTCATATAAGCAAGAGGTGGAATGAGCTCAACACTGCAGTTATCCTAATAAGTATGAGGAAATCCCTAGCTTTCTGCCAACAACTTAAACTACATTTTGCAGGTGGAATAGCTATAGCTAAGATGTTTCAATGCAGCCTGTATCTGCTCTAGTGTTGTATGCATTATCTTCCATGATTAGTGTCCGAGTGACAGCATAGCATTTTGACATCTCCGATACGGGGTGGTAAAAGTAATAGATTCAAGATTAACCACACTACAGTGCCATTATGAAGATGGTGGGCTTAGAGTCACTGACCTAGATAGCTTTAATTAAACAACACAGATGTAGTACCCTGCAAACTGATTCAATCAAAATCAAAACTTGGAGCTGGAATTACTGAGAAGGAAATTAGATACAGAAGCTTTACAGGACATTCTATTTCAGGTAGGTGGTAATTAACAATTGGTCAACATGGCACTCCATGTCTGGAAGATATTCCTGAAGAAATGTAAATGTAAAAACCCTTTCGCATCTAGGTGAGGTACTTACAGAATTTAAATAGACTGAAATGGATATGGAAATGCTGTGGATAAAGGGGGACCTGTTTATTGAAGATAGGTTACTTAGTAAGGAATAAGCTCAAAGAATTTATTATGTGGGTGTAAATCATGGTTTCTAACATTATAGGTTATGAAGGATGGTGCAAAACACATGCAACCTCCCACGTCATCCACACTTATAATTTAGGGGTCCACAGATCAGGGCAGACAAGTGATCATGGACTACATACAGCAATTATGAGTGACACACCCAAAATGCAATTGACAGTCAGGCAAAAGTATGAGACAGACTGCTGGTACAGAACTGTCCAATGGGAAATGGGAGGCTGTCATCGAACAGGCAACGCAAGATTTACATTAATAAATTTCCATATACTCCACAGAACCTACATATCATTCCACCAATGTCACATAAATTGAACCCTGACCAGGTGCTGAGATGCCCCAAAAGTGGTGACACTGATGCAACCTTTTTTCCACCTAACATGGATTTGCCCAAAACTGGTTAGAATAGTGGAAAGTTGTCAGAAAAAGTGTTGGTGTCAACATGGACTTACAACTCATAACATGCTTGTTGGTCATTAGAACTCTAATACCATGGCCACTCTATAAGGAAACAACATGTACACTTTACATCAGTACTGGCTAAATGCGGACTGGCAATAAAAATGGCTGTTTATTAGGACTCCTAGAATAGAGAACTGGATTAAAGACATAACAGAATAGACAATTGCTGACAGATGCATGATTTAGAACAGGTGATGAGCTTCCAGAAATCTGACAAACTGGAAACAGCACAATAGGGACTTGCTCAGTCCCCAAGATACCAGACCACTATAAAATGTGTATGTGAAACATGTTTTTTTAGACCTATGACAAAATGTGTTGCTGAGATTCTGAAGACGTCTTTTTGTTATCTAACTGATATATACACGCCTTATAAAATGACATGTAACTCTGTTGACACGACAAATGTGATAAGCTACATATCTTGATGACTGGTGTCCTATTGGAAAGGCCCATGTTATTGTTTCGTATAAAGATTTTTTTTTAAAGTAACTAAAATAAAATCGCATTTTAGAAGTACAACTTTATGAGCACAAGTTTGTGGTGACAATACACCAGGCACGATTCTTCTCGAAATCTCAACTCTGTCATGAAGATAAAATCCCAGTTAGGCATAATATTATTTTCCTTTTATTACAGACTAACAGTAAGGCATTACCTGTGATTTTGTAGCCGTATGCAGCCAGCTGTCCAGCCATGTAGTCTCCATTAGAGTTGCTGTGAAAGCAGCCCCAGGTTCGGATCCAAATTGTCTGCGTGCCCGGGATAATACTGTTACTTGGTGGTCCATTGGACAATTATCAAAAGAGGTTTCAAAATGGCACCCAGAATTCCACTTCCCAAGCTTCCAAACTAATTGTGTATTGAAGTACATCCACTTCCAATAGCTTCTACACGTGAATAGCACTATCTCACAATTTCTAGAAGACAATGGTATCATACATCAGACACAGATGGGATTTCGACCAAAACACAGCACTGAGTCAGCCTTACTTCTTGTCACCGAAAAACTAAAAAGCATCTTAGACCAGGGAAGAGCCGCCGTGATCGTGCTACTGGATCTAAGCGTGGCCTTCGATACGGTAGACCACGCTGTACTGGTCAACAGGCTCAAGGCTATTGGAATCAGAGGTACAGGCAACAAATGGTTTGCCTCTTTCCTGAATGGTAGATCTTTCCAATGCATGGAGGCCGGATTCTTTTCAGACTCCTTTTCAGCCCCATGGGGGGTTCCTCAGGGATCTTCCCTGAGCCCGACCCTCTTTAATATCTACCTGAGCCCATTAGCTCACATAGTACAGGAGTTCGGTCTCTCCTTTGTGTCATATGCCGATGACACACAACTAGTGGTCTCAATCTCTGACTCCATCAACTCAGACCATAGGCAACTAGCCCCTTGCCTGGAAAAGATTGGTTCATGGATGGCCGACTGTAGCCTTAAGCTGAATGGGGATAAAACCGAGCTTATGATCCTGGGCAGCAACTTCAGCCCACTCTCGGAGATCCCCTGGCCAGCAAAATGGGGTCCGCCCCCCCTAAAACCTCCATAAAAAACCTGGGGATGTGGCTGGACCAGAACCTAACGATGGAGATCCAAGCAAAAAAACTGGCGAGCACCTGTTTTGGGATACTCCGAATAATCAGGAAAATATTGAGCCTGCTCCCAGAAAACTCAAGGAAGACAGTGGTTCAAGCCTTGGTGGTGTCAAGGCTTGACTACGGCAACGCTTTATACCTGGGCTCCCCCAAATATGTTACAGACAGACTACAGGTAGTACAGAATGCAGCAGCCCGACTGCTTCTGAAGACACCCAGGCATCAGTCAGTAAGAGCTTCCCTTAGGGAGCTATACTGGCTTCCGGTCAAGGCCAGGATCAAATTCAAATCCCTCTGTTTGGCCCATAGAGCTATGTACGGAAAAGGCCCCGCGCTGGTATGAGATCTGATCTCCCAGTACTCACCCCGTCGCCATCTCAGATCAGGATCAAATATTCTGATGAACACCACCAGAATCAAGAGATCTAGATGGGGTGGAAGGTCGTTCAAATACCTGGTACCCAAGCTGTGGAACAGTATGGACCCAGAGCTGCGAATGATTGAGAACGAAATGACCTTTAAAAAGAGACTAAAAACATGGCTGTTCCCCTAAACCAATGTGCAGGACATCTCCCTGTCTTGTTTCATACTAGCGCTGGGATGCCTATGGGTAGCCATGCGCTCTATAAATCCCTAAACCTAAACCTAAACCTTCCCAAGCACCTGTCGCTTCTAACTCTTTCAACTCTTTTGTCAACCTAGATATAATCCGAATATATTTCTCCAGATCCTTACTTTCATTTGGGATGTAAGTACAGCAGTGCTAAACTTTTAACATCCTGCAGACTCCGCCCTCTTTTGTAAATAAACGGTCTGTTTTGCAAAACCATAGATCTTATTGTAACCATCTCAGTATTTACAAGTAACAAAGAATTTGCGGTACTGCTAGCCAATTTCTTGGCTATTGTAGACAGCTTTCTAATTGTCAGATCATTTAGAATTACTCCTACAAATGAAATTATGGCACCAAAAATATCTCCTACTACTTCTGCTGCAGTAGCACCTCATCTAGTTCTAGGTCTCGTTTCCCAAACAGGATCATTAAAATGTTCCACATGGTATGTCGTGGGGAAACCTATGCCAAGATAACATGTACAGTGCCATCCACGGGGCATTTAAAATATGCATACTGTCCACAAATAAAGTCCACTCCAGGAATCAAAGCATCCTGTCCCTCCAGGTAAAGGTCATTCTTCCCCCTCGCCTCAAAACATGTTCACATTCGCTCTTCCCTATAAATAGCGGGTCTATATAACTCTGATCTATATGTATACACAGGTTTCTCTTATGTTGCCAGTCTAAGGTCAAGGCGAGCAAATTTCCCTTCACCAGATGTTCAATTTCTTCACTACTCCACCTGTTGTGTCTCTTAAGATCTTTATCAGTTTCAGATTTGGACTCTAGATCTCTCCTTCTAGCTTCCACCAGATTCAAGAATTTCTTTGCCACATCTGACATTGAACAAGTCAAATTATGTTTGTGTGCATATGCAGTGTTTACTGACATTTGAGAGATGCAAAATATTTGCCTGCAACATCTGCACCTTTAAAATCAGGCTTCTTATTAGGAACATTTGAAAGGACTAAATTGTAATTCAAAAAGTAATATTGAAAACTACACTGTCTATAGAATAGGCTTATGTCAAAGGAATGTGGTTGAAGGTAATACCCTCTGAAACAGACGCAGGCAAATGGGTACAAACATAATCCATTGCATTTGTGTGTCAATGTATTCATAAAGCAATCTAAGATATGCGTTTGAAGAAAAATCTCCACTTGATAAATCTGTGTGCAATTTCGTAACCACCAACAACTGTAGGTTACTAGCAGCAGAATGTGGTGTAGTAAGAGCAACAGTAGACTTGGTCTTTACTGACCTATATATATCTGAATATAACCTTGTAAGCAATACGATTAGTACTACAACTACAACTATTAGTGTGCCTGCTATGCTGCATCTATGCCTATTAGTGTTAGAACTGGCTTCGATTTTGTTGCTGGAACCTAAACCTGTGGGTGGAACATAGCAGCTGCAGAGTCTTCTCTGTCGGTTTCCACCTTTGCAAGCAGCAAAACTAAAGTTCAAATGATATTGCAACAAGACTATGTACAAAGGTCTTCGTGAGTCTTTCTTAGCCCTACTCTGTGTTCTTCTGAAGTACAACCTTAGGCTCCTTCTCTTGCCTCGGGCCTCGGTACTCTTCTTTCTTCCCTACAAAATCAATTTAAAGGTCTCTAATAAAAAACGGCTCAAGTACATTAACAATCAGTTCCAGAATTAAGTGTTTCAGCTCATCAACTAGCACAGGGAACCCATTCGCATCCAGAAAAGGAAACTCTGCCACATCCAGAATAAGATGTCTCAAGACACTCAATCTCACTAGAAGAGCAAGTTCAAAAGTAAGATCAAACTGAAGAATCAAGTTCCTGAAGATTCAATTGAACTTTCAGAGTGATTACAAAATTCCCAGAACTAGTTCTCCCTGTCATTTGCAAGGAAGTTTGCCCATTCAGGGGATGAGTACCTCCGACAGGGCAGTCTTGTTTGCTTTGCCCTTCTGAGTGCAGCCTCCTCTCCTCCTCCATCACTCAGATCAGAATGCTAAGTATACTCCGAGATGACTGGGAGGTCACCTTCTCCCAGCGGGACCAGTCTCCCCTTCTCCTGCTTCTCGGCCAACATTCTCCTGCAGCCACTCGTGGTTCCACAGCACTAGGCCCTTTGTCGGGGTCAAAATCCGGTTTAGTCACAACCACAGGACTAGCCTTTCTTTCTTCAGTTTTGACAAACAACTCTCTAGGACCCCCTCAGGCTGAACAAGCTCTGTTTCATGTTCTTGCTGGTCCCCTTTTGCTTGATTAACCTGCTCCCATAATCTCTTGACCACTACTGGCACTTCTGGGAGAGGTCCTGTTGTATCATCAAGGGGAAACAGAACTCAGTGAGTATGGCCAGCATGTATCCTGTTGGCAGACCTCCACACTTCACAGCAGTCATGGTGACCAGGATCACCTGGAAGTGCCCACGCCAGCGAGGCTCCAGACAATGATTTCGGACATGTTTCTTCACCAAGACCCAGGCTCCAGGGCTAAGGTCATGGCACTGCTCCTGATGAGGTGGGACTTTGGCGGCTTCAACCTGATAAGACACAGAAAGCACCACATCAATCAGTCCTTCGCAGTAATCAGTAATGTTCACAAGTGCATTTGCAGGTAAGGCTGGCAACCTCATTGACCTGCCCATGATGATCTCATAGTGGAACAATCCTTTCCTACAATCAGGTATGCTGCGGAGACTCATTAACACAAGTGGCAAAGCACCAGGCCATTTCAAAGATGTAGGAGCACACACTTTTGCAATTCTGGATATCAAAGTCCAATTGACATGCTCAACCAGACCTGAAGCCTCAGGCCTCTAGTTACAATGCTGTCTCTGTTCAACCTGTAAAGCATCACACAACATTCTCAGTATTTCATTTTTGAAATGCGTGCCTTGGTCAGATTCCAAAGAAGTCGGGACACCAAATCTAGGTATTAACTCCCTCAACAACAACTTTACTACTATGACACTATCGTTCCTTCTTGTGTGGTATGCCTCAACCCATCGTGAAAAGATACACACAACAACCAAGACATACCTCAATCCATTGCACATCGGCATCTCAATTAAATCCAACTGCATCCTGTTAAAAGGACCACCTGACCTCCGTATTTGGCTCATTGTCACTGCAGTTTGTTTCCTTACATTGTTCTGTTGGCACACAACCCATCTGTGGCACAGTGCTTGAGCTATCAATCTTAACCTTGGATTAAACCAAGTCTACCTGAACAACCTGACTATGGCATCTCTCCCTACATGAGTCGGACCATGATAATGCCTAGCCATTGATGGCAACAGACTATTTGGCAGCACAGGTCTCAAATCCCAAATCTCATCCTCACCTCTCTCAACCTGCATTAACCCAACTCTGCTGTTCTGCCTCTGAAACTTCTTCCTTTAACCTCTTGACTTCCTCCCAAGTACCAGCTATCATTAACAAAAGGTTGTAGTTGGTTTTGTCTGCTCCCTCATTGGTATACTCTCCATTAAATGTACAAGCATTGTAGGCACTACACCTTGCAACTTCATCGGTATATCTGTTGATTACTGTCTCATAGTTATTTCCTTAGCAAAGTGTGGAACAGTTCATGACCGCAACTTGCACGGGCATTTGTAAAGCTTCCAAAAGCTTTATGAGGGATCCTGATGTGGTTGTAAATCCCCTTTGAGACCATAACTGTCCATATTCGTGCACCTCATCAAAGCCATACTGACTATCAGTGAAAATGTCACATTTAGCTGGTCTGAAACACAACATGCTCTAGTAAGAGCAATCAATTTAGCCACTTGTGCGGGGACTACTCCTTGACGCCAAGCAGCTTCCACTACTCCTGAAATGGTACAAACTGCATAAGCAGCTCTGAAATTTCCTTCATGGTTTCGCAAAAATGAGCCATTCACAAACAATGAGTAATCAAATTCAGATAGTGGCTCATCCTGTATATCTGGTCTTGGCTTAGTGCACAATTCAGTGACATTGAGAAAGTCATGCTACACTTAAACATCATCAAGATCATTCTCGGGAAGGGGTAATAGTGTATCAGGGATTAGAACAGCACTTCAACATTATGTTCTCAGCTGCAAATATGGCCTGCTCATACTTTGTGAGGCGACTGTTTGTTAGGTGTTGTGTACGTGTTCTAGACAACAAAATTTCAACTGAATGAGGAGCATAAAGTCAGAGGATGTCCCATTACAATGCTCTCACACCTCTCTATGTTGACACCTGTCTCTGCCACAGATTTGGGACAACCAGGCAACGCTGCAGCCACTGGATCTAATATGGCTGAGAAATAGGCAACTGGTCTACAGGCACCTCCATGATTCTGTATAAGCGCTGAGAGAGCGTAGCCCTCTCTCTCACTGCAGAAAAGTGAAAACACTTTGTTATAATCAGGCATTCCTAATGCCAGGGTGTGGAATTCAAGAAAGGAGGTAGGCTGAGATGTAGATGTATCCAAAAGGTAGATTTATTCTTTAGTTCAATCAGGACAGGAACACTTGAGGATAAGATGTTTGTAGTAGTGTAAAAAGTAGTATCAGGAGAATCAGCCCCACTGGGAGCAGCATCCCTGCTGCTCAGCCCACATACAGCAACTGACAATTCCACTCAAACATACACACAGGGAACATTCTGTGACATCACTTAGACTGGCTGAGTAGCAGAGTACAGAACACAGAGAAAGGACTTGACAGAGAAAAGAGCAGGATACCACAAATCTCCCTCCCTAATGGAGACAATGACAAATAAAGAAGCAAGAGGTATGGAAAAGAAAACAAATAAGTAAAGAGAAAGGAAAAACGGGTCGAAAAACACAAAACACACACACACCCCCTTTCAACAGTAGAGAAGTATGCAAAAAAGAAAGCAACACAAACAAAAAAGCAAATGGGTTTACGCCCTCAGAAGCGTCCCAAAACCCGGAACAACAAAATGCATTGCGCACAACAGTAAAAGCAAATATTGAGTGAAAATGCTCACTTAATGTGGTTTGAGTATAAGTATAAGAAAAACCCACCACCACTCAGAAAAGGTTAGAACGCAACAAATGTCCACCACCTGGAAACAGTAAATGCAAACATGGAGCGAAAGTGCCCGGTAAATGTGGTTTGAGAATCCACCACCACTCAGAAAAAGGTTTGGACGCAGCAAATGTCCACCACCTGGAAACGCATACAAACATGGAGCGAAGGTGCCCCGTAAATGTGGTTTGATAATCCATGCACAGAAGAACCCACCACTACTCAAAAAAGGTTTGGACGCAGCAAGTGTCCACCACCTGGAAACAGTAAATGCAAACATGGAGCGAAAGTGCCCCATAAATGTGGATTGAGAATCCACCACCACTCAGAAAAAGGTTTGGACGCAAACGTACGTCGCCAGTGTGGAATTCAAGAAAGGAAGTAGGCTGAGATGTAGATGTATCCAAAAGGTAGATTTATTCTTTAGTTCAATCAGGACAGGAACACTTGAGGATAAGATGGTTGTAGTAGAACAAAAAGTACTATCAGGAGAATCAGCCCCACTGGTAGCAGCATCCCTGCTGCTCAGCCCACATACAGCAACTGACAATTCCACTCAAACATACACACAGGGAACATTCTGTGACATCACTTAGACTGGCTGAGCAGCAGAGTACAGAACACAGAGAAAGGACTTGACAGAGAAAAGAGCAGGATACCACACAGGGCATGGCAGAGGCTTTTTCTCAAATCTAGGAAGGCAACCAGACAATTGTTATCCCAGGGTACCGGATCAGACACATCCTTGTGTGTAAGTCTAACCACTAGGGAAAAATTGGGTACCCACTGGTGACAGTAAGCCACCATTCCCTTAAACATCCTGACTTCCTTCTGTGTCATTGGCGGATTCATTTGCATGATCACCGAGTGACACCTTCCTTGCAGCTTTCTCAGTGTGATGTCCTTGGTACAGAACGTCTCTCAAACAGTACTGCAACTTACTGGGAGACACTTAATGTCCATTCTCAGCCAAGTGGTTCAACAAAGAAATAGTGTTGGTCTTACAAGCTTCCTGAGTATTTGACGCAAACAACAGGTCATCAATGTACTGGACCAACGCCGAGTTACAGGGCATGATCAAGGACCCCAGATTCTTTTTAAGGATCTGATTAAAGATAGACGGACTCTCTGTATACCCTTGTGTGACTCAGCACCATGCCAAAACACAGCTGCTGAACCAGAAAGCACAAAGGAACTGACTGCCCTCATGCAACGGTAAGGAGAAGAACACCTGACAAAGATCCATAACAGTAAACCACTCAGCCTCACAGGGAACCTGAAACAGTATCACAGCTGGGTTTGGTACCACGGGACAACAGGGGACCACAACATTGTTTATCTTTTGCAGATCCTGGAGTATGCTGTACTTTCCGCTGGGCTTTTTTGAGGCCATAATGGGTGAGTTACATGGACTCCCCATTATCTCCTTCACAATGCCTTGCTGAATCAATCCTTTGATGAGTCCAATGTCCTGGCCTGAAAAATCCTAGACTTCCGACCTCACTGCGTCTTTCAGATCCAAGGGTAATTCTTCATTCATCATCATTGGGAACAATTCAATGATTAGGTTCTGATTAGCCAACTTGAAATCAACATCTTCATCATGAGTCTGGAATTCTATCCCTTTTGGGGTACAATAAATGGTACCATTTAATTTACACAACGTCATGTTGCAACAAACTCACAGGACTCGAATCACAGACCATAAATTGGTGATTATCTTCAAAGCTCCCTATTTTTACCAGCACATCCTCAGTTACCGGATTGGTCATTTGCTTATTTGTGACACCTATGGCTTGGATTCTCTTTCCCAAGAGGGGTAGGTTTGGAACTTCCATTGTTCTCAAAGTAGAATGAATTGCACCATTATCAACCAAGAATGATCCAGTGTGGCAATTTACCTCACCATCTATATATAGGCCACTCTTATGTACCTCAGAGAATGTGCCAAGCACTCAATCTTCCTCCCCAGCTCAGGAACCGTAAACCAACTTGCTCCTGTTTTGCCAAACACCTCTTGTCTTTTCATTTATTTAAGGTAAAATCATATTCGAGCAACATTTTGGTGAGCCAGCCAGGAAAGATTGGTTTATGAAGCCCCACTGCTGCCGAAGGACAAGGACTGCTGCCCGAATGGATTCACATCTGCTCTACAAGATCGGTGAGCAGACGCCATATTTGATTAGAAGTTCTACTGAATCTGTGGGGTAGAGGCCCGACCGGAGGCCACCATCACAAGGTAAGAGACTACATCTGATCCTCAGTCCCAGCATGTGGTAAACTAGTACAAGCGCGTAGATCACTTTTCCCTAGTCAGCCAGCTAGACATGGTGAAGGTAGCTACAATTGTTTTGCTTGAACTGTTGGGTGTGACAAAACCAATACACCCTGGCCCTTGGTGTATTATATAGGGTTACTTATTTATTTCACTTGAAACGTTGAGTGTGACACAACTGGTACACCCCGACCCTTGGTGTGTTAAATAGGGTCACCACCTTGATCTTATTTTTTAGTTAAAGTGGTTTTCTTAGGGACTGCCAGTTTCTTAAAACTGGCAGTGTCTAAAAGAAGTAAGGAGGTGGATTTTTTCTCTTGGACCGCTGGCAGGTACACACAACCCCTGGGTGCAATATAGGGTGTAATTCGGAAGTTAGGGAAAAATTCGGACCTTAGTGAATAAGGTGTAGCTTGTATCTGGCCACAGAGGACCGATAATTGTCTGGTTATTCCCTTTTCTCCACACAAATCTTTGCTATTTTTGTCTGCCGAGCCGATACTGACAGACTATTGGGCTCACTTAGCTCCGCGTACTACACAGAACATCCCCTCTCCTTGGGCTGTAGGCGCTAGAAGGGGGCTAAGGTTTTTAGACAAAATAATAATTTTTTCTGTCAACCTTTTCTCTTTTAGTCTCTTTTAGATTTTTCCATTAATGCAGTTAATGATGTTGTGGTGCTATTAATATTTTCTAATGTTGCTTCATGTTTTAATGATATGTCATGTTAGTGAGTCTATGGTTTATGAAATAATAAGCATTTTTCCCCAAATCAGAATTTCACGTTTGCTAGTTTACTGCTACAAATCAACTCGTACTGTTCTGAACTAACAATTGCACTTTGTTTCAGATTGTTACTATTTCATTGCATTTATCTTTGTCTACTGTTAAACGTTCTTTTTCTTGATGCATCAATTTTTTTAGAGCTCGTAACCAGTAGATTGTTTTTGGTACCATCGTGTGTACACAGTTTTCCCCACAATTAGAGCAGAATTCGTAAATATTTAAAATCTCGAGACGATCCAAATTTTTGTAAATTCCTTAAAACAAGTTTTCTAATCCTTCATGGAGACTTCGCTCGCCCATATGCAAGATAGGTTCCCCACACAGGCCCAGGAATTAGGAAAACATTGCTGCGAGTGGCACACCCATACCAAAGAATACACATTTCCCTGGCCTGAGGGGGGAACATTCAGTACCAACATCATAGAACATAGAACGTAGGAAAATAGCACTGTTAAGACTGTAGGCAGACCGCAGAGTGGCCAAAACACGCAACACATACGACCACAGAGCTAGCAAAATCGGAAAGAAAGCTCTAACTCCTTCAAATCCGACAGCGAGTGTGAAAACATAAGGAGGGCCCGCCAAACCAGGGGGAAGACAGGGAACACATGCCAGGAACCACCCAGGTACTTAAAGATGCGCTCACGCCACTGGCAGCCCAGGGCAACCCTGAGGAGGGCCCTGTGGTCACAATGTTAATAAGGGAGTGACCATACCACTTCCTGGTGGATACAGAGGTGGCAAGGTCATGCCTGCGGGAAGGAGCAGCACCTATATCAAAGACCACTGCCATAATACAGGGAATCTCAGGTTTCATGGCCAAGATCCCCCTCAAAGAACCCCTTGAGCTGGAAATAGGAGGGAATAGGATCAGGGAACAGTTGTTGTACTATCTGTCCTCCCCGACTAATATATTAGGACAGGACCTATTGTCCAAGCTAAGGATGTCCATCCAATTCACAGAGGATGGAACTATACCCTGTTCCTCCCCTAGAGCCTCCACTCTAGGGCACAAACCAGTAAACCCTCCCACGCCACATGGACGCAAGCCAGGGTGATCCCAGGACATCGAGCCCCTGCCAAAAGAGTAGTCGTGGACTATCCAGGAAACCTGTTAGAGTTGTATGAACCAGCTCGGCAGTGGACAGGCTGCGCACACCACCTCTTTGTAGAAACGGTCAGAAGGGTAGCATATAGGAGAGCCGGCCCAGGGCATATAGGTAAAATGGAGGTAACAACCAGACCATGTGCACCACCAGGCTTACTACGGTTCAGCCTTTGTCACCACCCTGGCACCTCTCCGAGGAAAGAAGTGGCACAAGCAAGGCAGCAGCATGACAATGGGTGTGTTGCCCACACTAGGAGCCCCCTCCCTGCTACCAAACGCGGCACGGTAGGTATGCGGCTGCAGTAGGAAATCCGGCATGGCAGACCGGTAGAGTAACACGCCAAGGAGAAGTCCCCACCTGCCACATGGGAAAAATCCCTGGGCCTAGAATGCATAGGCTACCATCCACATCTCCAATGCAGGGGCTCCCTTGAAGTGGCCAAGAAACAGGTGGGAGTGTCCCCAAAGGGGCCACGGTGACCACAAATGTGCAAAAGGTGCCTAGCTGTAAGAGGACTCAGCCACGGGACCCCAGAGTGATCCAACTGAGTGCCCGCACCAGAAAGTGAAAAGGCTGGCAACCTCAAAATTTTAGACAATGCCACTATTGTCACCGAAGAAACCAGAAGGCCGACTATTGTCACCTGAAAACAGACCACAATCAGATTAGAATATTACCAGGGCAGCCCCCACAGAATCTCTATCCATAGAACAAACCCCAGAACAAGCCAAAAACCTCAGTACGGCACCCACTTCATACCCACCTTAGAAAATTCACTACAACAATATGGACTAGCGGCAAATCATTAGGGAAAACTCAAGCCTTTACATACACACAGAAAAACATCAGGGAGGCCATACTATGTTGACTGGGAATCCACGTTAGAATTGGTCATCCACGTGCCCATAGGGGTCTAGGCCTCCCTCCGCTGTTGGTCCCCCAGGGCGGGGATTAGCTGGCCACTCCCCGGGGTGAGGACAGTCTGATGTGAGAGCAGGGTGGCCCCCAACTGGTCCATAGAAACGGGGCCCCCGGACCGCTCACTCAAGTCCAACTTTGGGCAGGCTATGTAAGTCTCGCCCACCTCAGGGTATACCACAAAATGGAGGCCTTTCTATGGTCCCAAAGCGAGGCAAATGCTCCAGTGACAGAAGCTAGTTTTCCGTGCGCTTGGAGGAGGGGGGTTTGATATGACTATAGGACTCCGTCATCCATGCACGAATTTGGCACCAAGTCAATAGAGAAATTCACCCGGGCGATCAGCAGTTTCAGTTCGCTAACTCACAGTGTGACAAACCCCAGCTCCACACCTGACTCCCATCGTGGGCAGAACATTCTGTCTCCTCCTCCTCTCCCCTAATGCTTCCAAGCACATCCAAAGTTCTGCTCATCTGATCATGCCCCTCCAAAGCAGCAGGAGTAGCGTGACACCGGGCAAGAAGCCCCTGATTCCCACTGAAGGCGCAGATCCAAAACATCCTAGATCAGAGGGAAAGGCGAGCGATAGGAGGAAGAGGGTCTACACAGATGACCTTTAAAGCCTGCGCACAAGGTGCAGGGATAGGCTCACCAACCACGCCCAGCTGGTCGAATGACATTCACAGGGCCTCATGAAACATTATCCAACAAAGCAATAGGCCCAATCCTAGTCATGGCCACATCCAAGTCACAGAGGCCACAGAACAGCTTCCCAGTGACCACACAACCCCAGTCCATAGGGAAAAATCCATCGAGTTCATGAGCGTTATCTACATCAGGTAGAGCACACAAAATCTGAATGAGACCCAAGACTCTCATCAAAAAAACACAGCAAACAAACACAATTCCTTCCATTCCCTTGCAGGTTCATACAGGGGCTGCAAACGACCCCACGACTACCTCTGGCATGCTGCATTAGAAGCAGCAGCACCCAAACTACAGAAAAATGCCCAACGGAATCCACACAAACTAGCCCAAAAGTAGCTCAAACACCCCAACCTTCCAGAAGAAGGGCATAACCAGCAACTCAGAAAAAGACGAATTCCACGCCACGTGCAGAGACCCAAGAGCGCACATGTCTCAATGGGCACGTTGGCCTAAAAGTATAACATTCACTTCCCCTCACAATTGCACGCAGCCCATGCAGGTCAAGAGGACACCTCCGCACTGGTTAATCATCACACCTTTAAATGGAGCGGCCCACAAAGGAGGAGTACTGTCCCCACCGTAGCAAGGAGAGGAGGGAACCAAAATACAAACAGCACTAAAACTAACTTAAACTCACATTCCCGGAAAACCCTAGCACCTCCTTCCAGTACCTCACTAAGAAAAATCAATCACAGTAAAACCATAGAGTGCATCTGTAAAAAGTAAACACAGGAACTTTCTGAACAACTGCCTAACAATGTGTTTTTTCCAAGCTAACATACAACCCACAGCTCTTGTCCTACAGGTCTGTGATTGAGCTGCAAGTGCACCATGATTGATGCGGGTCGCCACCCCTTCAATTAAACCTTTCAAAAGGACTTTCGCAAGGCCAACCACCATAACACAGACTACAAATTGACTTTACAAGCATTTTTATAAAAAGACTCTTTTGTACTGCACCAAGACAAAACACCTCTGGGCACCCAAATGAATGTTTTCTAAGTTATGTATTTTCATACACGCTCTATTTAGCCAGGGTGCTCTCGCGCCCCTCCAGAGAGAGAAGTATGCCTAATCTCATAAACTCTACTTGGACATTCTTGCAACACATGGGCAGAGACCTCTCTCACCTCACGTACACTTATACTGAACCAAACCAAGCATTTCTCATGCACGACCCAGCGTACTACTACACAACACCTGGTACAAACATATGACCACCTTAGGTACTCAAACCACGAACATGTCATGCTACATATGTTCACTGATACCCCATATCGTAGGTGAAGGCATGTCTTACTTATCCCAAGAGATATCCCCTGAAAAAGCAAAGTGCCTTGTCCATCTGTACCTATGCAGGATCAGGGCCAAGATTCAACACAATAGAGTTGAATTCTGTAGAGCAATAGTAAACATCATCCAGTATGAGACCAACCCCACAGCACTGTAACTTTTCACCGATCCTAGCGAAACCCAAACCGAGCAAGACAGGATGCGCAGAAGGGGCACTATAGGGGAGGACACTGTTTTGCCCATGGACTTCGTGGAAAAAAAGTTCTTGGACGTAGCAAGATCACCACACCAGTGCACAAATACATTCTCTCCTGCCTCTGCCTGTGGTTCCAGGGTGGCTCTTAATGTCTTTGGGGCCACCTTCTTTAATGACAAGTGGACCCCGGACATGGAATTCTAGTGCAGGGCCGCTCAGCTTGATCACGCTAGGGGAAATGAGACTCATGGGAGGGGGTCCAATGCTAGTATAGATGCCCGTGCCAGGAAATATGGGATACCGAGATTAATAGGTACACATGGTTGGAGGGAAAAGGGCAACCCCTAACTGTATGGAAACTTATGCTGTAGGCAGTGCGGTGAACTTGCCTACACCCAGCTCGTCCCCAGATGGTGGGGACTCTGCACCCTCGTGACCATACACACCCCAAAGCTGGTCATCCCTGGAGAAGATCTGTCTGAGTTGTCTCAACATCTGTTATGGAAGAAAACAACTGTGTTGCATCTCCCGAAGAAGAAGAACTGCTAAATATTTTGGCTGGGCTCAGTACAAGGACATTCCAGAAGAAGTAAACACAGGAGGGTCGATACCCGTCTTTTAGCATGCAAAGAAATGTGAATGCCTGCTGGTTACAGATAACCAGGTGGGAGTTGCTGAAGATGATAAACGATACTTAGCTGAGCCTAAACGCTGTAAAGGAAGAGCTGGGAGCCATCCGCCTTAGGGTGATGCAACATTGGTACATGTTGGACTTATGACCACGATGGAGGGTGGGGTGTGTGCCAAGATTGGTGCTTCCTGTTGTACTTTTATTCTGGGAAATTATCTCGACAATGGAACTCTTTCGCTTGCCATCCAAGAATTGCATCGTCTGCAAGCTGACATGAAGAAGGAGGGGGTGCCCCTTAGCAGGACTGGTTGCATAGTATCTTTTCTTGGATCCCCCTATGAGTGTTCAACATATTCACATCACTAATCCCAGTTTTCATTGTTGTACTTCTGTTGTGTGGTTTCCTACAAATGGGAGTTTCCTGCTGTAAAAATGCAGTCCTCAAATTAGGTAGTATGCACACAGCTAGGGAAAGAGTAACAGACACTACAGCAAGACACACAGTTTTGAATAATGTAACCATCATGACTTATGAGTAACCCTGGGCGGAGTTCGCATAGTCGCGCTACACTGAGTTCCGCGAAGTGGTAAAAAACTCAGCGAGCTAGGCAGAATTCTGCGAGCACGCGGAGTTGCTTGTTCCGCCCGTTCGCGATGCGTTTTTCCTGTTCGGGAACGCGTATTGCGTGTTCGGGACGCTGTTTGCGTGCTCGGGGGGAAATATCTCACGAACTTGCCCATGCGGTCGCCAATGGGCACGGCCATCTTGTTTTTCACTTGTCCCGCCCGTTCGCGATGCGTATTTCCTGTTCGCGAACGCGGATGTCCGATGGCGCGTCCGGATGACGTGTTCGCGATCACACACTCTCGCGGGATTGCGCGGCCGGCTACCAAAATCTCGTGGCGCACGCGAACGGATAGGAAAACTCGTCGGTGAACGCAGGGATCCCGGTATGTCGCTACCGCGTGCGCGAAAACGCATTTTGAAAGCGCGAACAAGGGAAAAACTCTGCAACGCCGCGGATCGCAGAGTTTTCGGTAACTCCGCTTCTACGCGGAACGCGGAGTTACCAAAAATCTGCAAACTCCGAAAGCGGAGCGGATTTTACCACCCAGGCTTACATATGAGGAGGATAAAGTATTTGAAAATTCAACTACAGGGGGAAATGTTAGTATTGGTGAATATGATGCCAATGTATACCATGATATATGCAGGCCCGACAATGGCAATACCAATAAATGCAATGTCAACGTATGCAATAAATATGCCTGCATAACAATATCAATACCAAAGAATGCAAAGTCAATGTATGCCATAAACTATGCCCGCATAACAGTGTCGATGCCAGTAGAAATAATGTCAATGTATGCCATAATCTTTGCACACATAATAATGTTAATATCAGTAAAGACAATATCGATGTACGCTATGACAGCTGTACGCACAATACTAAGGATGTCAGTAAAAAGGATATCAATGACCACCACATTATTTGTAGAAGTTCTAACGAACTCGAAACATTGCTGTTGGATTCACCCAAGGTGACCTCCCCATCAACACCGAGTCAGAGACACGTGGTCAGGCAGGCCCTGCGACCCCAACCCACACCTATCGAGTTACAGGTCGCAGGTGGGGTCTCACTTAGCCCAAAGACAAACGTGCACCCAGGGAAAACCATGATCGAGCCCACAGATAGGTGGTCACACCACAAATAGGACCTAGGAGATTGGCCCCAATAAAACACATTTGACCAAAGACACATGTCCCCAAAATACTACAAAAGTTAGATGCCACATGTAGTTGGAAAACTCAGCCAAGTAGGATACAACATGCACAGCACACAAGGTGATCATGCGCTCACCACACCGGACATCTATACACACAGACACTGTCCAACAGTAGCTCTCCCCGAGGTCGAGAGCCACCTGTGTTCCCCTTATCTGATGGTTGTTCTGGTTATTTAAAACTATGATGCATTTCAAGCAATGTCAAAGTGTTTCTTGTACCCACAAAATGTATATATGTGCAGCCCAAACTTCTGTACTTTGAGACTGTCTTCATTTGCGCTTCTGTCGATACTCTCCTGGCCGCTGCATTTAATGAAACCAACTTGTTCCTGTTTTGCCAAATGCCTCTTGTCTTTTCATTTATTTAAGGTAAAATCATATTTGAGCAACCAGTATCAAACATAGGTTACTGTTGGCAAGGATTGTTGTTCTGGAATGCGTTCTGATTCATTTTCAGGACCTGATTTGAAGCAAATCTGGGGCCATTAGCAGCTTGCTGTGGCATCGGGTGTTGTGGAACCTGCATCCCTGGGGCTTGTGGTGCACTAAAATTCTGAGACATTGGTCTCTGTACATTCTGTAACTGCATGGAATTATTATTCTGAGACTGTGTAAACCCTGGATTCTGACCCTGATTTGCAGGATTAAGATGACATTCTTGCTTCCAGTTCCCCAACCTATTACAGTAGTGACACGGTTTAGACTTTTCCAATGTAGCTACATCAATCCCAGTACTCTGATAAATGAGGACACCCGACCTCTATCCTGTGACTGAAATCCTCCTCCACATTGCATCACTAGGGCTCCCTGTTGATACACTCCTTGCATTGGAGGGGCATTCCCTACAAATGTCTGGCTTTGACCTCCAACCCCTTGGCAGCTTTCATCTGTGCCACCATACGTTTCTCCTTCAATTTCCTCTGCCTCATGTCAGTTTTATCATTGCAATACTTGGCGTATCGAAAGATCTCATCAACTGACTTATTCTGCCAACAAATCAAATGCTGTTGAATCATCATACTAATCTCCGGCCTCAATCCTGCCACAAACATAGACATAAAATGTCACATATCCTTGGGCTCCAGCATTTCCTTTTTTTTTTTTTAAATATCTTTATTAAAAAAAAATCCCCATTTTCTTGCAAGGGTATCAGCACAAATACATATCAATCAAAAAGAAAATCAAAAGAAGATGCAAGGTTTGAAGGAAGGAAATAAATCACATAAACGGACAAATAATTAAAATAACATAAGAAAAAAAGTCATCAACTCGATTACAAAGACTCTAATCTAATCCATTAACAGAAACATATTTCATAGAGAGATTTACTTTGACCAATTTATACCAGCATCACATTACATTTACCCCTGGTTGGTTTTAATTATTCTTTTCCTTCCATTTTATTAAAGGAGCCCAGATGCGCTGTCCCAGCAGCTTCGACTTTTTTCCCTTTCTTTCATAAATTGCTCTCTCCATTGTATATATAGAAAGTAAACGAGCAAGCCATTGCTGGAAAGTAGGGGGGAGAGGATCTAACCAAGCCGAGGCAATTTTAATACTCAATACCGCCATAGCAACAAAAAAAAATCGATAAACTAACTCATTTTGGGTCGTACTACTTATTCCCAGCAAGATTAGTTCAGGGGTTAATTTAATTTTAACCCTGAGTGAGCAATCTAGGTATTCCATAATTGAGTCCAACAGCCCCTGTAGACAAGGGCAGGATGCAAACATATGCACCAGATCAGCATCCACCCCCCCACACCTAGGACATATAATCCCTGATAACCCGCCCCACTGTGCTATTCTGGCCGGTGTATAGTATAGAGAAAAAATAGTTCTAAAATGTTGTGCCTGAAGCCCAGCTGAACATAAAACCAGCTGACCCAGCTCTAATGATCTCGAAAGTGCACCGGGAGCAGCCCCCACACGCTCAGCCCATTTAACCTCGTGTTTAGTTAAATCATCTTGTTTTAAACTTATCAATTCTGCATATATCAACTTGATAACCCCCTTATTCCTGCCTTGCATAATATCAATGATTACATTACTATCAAACCCACTATCCCCCCCAATTTTTTTACTAAAAAAGCTGCGAAGTTGTAAATACTTGAAGAAATTACCTTTCTCCAACCCAAACTCCATCTGTATATCATTGAATTGGCGAAACCCTTCTATCCCAATTAGGTCCCCAGCCTTTCGAACACCCTTGGCATCCCATCCTGCCATAGTCTCATCGGAGAAAATTCCAGGGAATGTGGGGTTTTTATATAACACCGTATAGTGGTTGAGTCTCCCCAAACCAATCTTCTTTTTAACGCACTCAAGATCTTAAAAACAGCCATCAGCGTCTTAAATTTGGTTCTTTTGTAATAACTGGGCTCTGAGAATTTAAAAAACACCTCTCAGCGTTTTCGCCCAGTAGCAATTTATAGACATCCGGGAGCTCATTTTCCCTTCAATGTCCACAGGACATACCCCTACCAATATCCCCATATATTGCAAGACAGCAGCCCAGTAGTAACTTCTAAAATCAGGAACCGAAACCCCCCCTTTTCCCGTGATAAAGACATAAACCGGAGTGCCCGCCTAGTTTTGCCGTGTGCCCAAATAAATCGATTAACTAAACCTTCTAGAATAATAAACCAGGATTTTTGAAATTCCAGTGGGATTGCCCTAAATAAATATAAAATTTTTGGTAAAAAATCATCTTAATGATGTTACAACGTCCCACGAGAGAGAGATGGAGATTATTCAATCTATCTAAATCCAACCTCGCCTTCCTAGTTACTGGTTCCATATTTTTAGCCACTAGCGTTCCTAGGTCTGACGTAACCCGTATACCAAGGTATAGCGCCGAATCTGTAACACGGGGATCTACAAAATTAACCAACCGATTCTTTATTACTTGAGTCTTAGATCTATTAAGTGCATACCCAGTGAATATACCAAACTCTAGTGCTAGTGACTCAACCGCTTTCAATGCCGAGTGTGGCTCTGCAGTGACTATGGCCACATCATCGGCATAGGCGAGGACTTTAGTTTCGATCCCCTGACTAACAACTGGACAGATTCCTTTATTAACCATAGATAATCGTATTAGGGGGTCCATATAAATAGCAAATAACAGAGGGGATGATGGACAACCCTGCCGCGTCCCCCTCTGTATGTTAAAAGAGGAAGTATAATTGCCATTAACCTTTATTCGAGCTGAGGGGGCCCTATATAACACTTGAACAGATTTAATAAACCCCTCCCCTCCCCCAGCCCAAACCATCTCATAGCCTCCCAGAGAAAGTCCCAGGAGACCCTATCAAATGCCTTTTCAGCATCTAATAACAATACGGCCATAGGGTCTCCTGAGATCTCCATCGCGTTAAAAAGCGTAATCACCCGCCGTATGTGTTGCGTTGTTCCACGACCCATAATAAACCTGTGCTGACAGGGGTGAATAGTTTTTTTTAAAATGCCATTTAATCGCGTGGCCAAAATTTTAGAAAATATTTTTACATCACTATTCAGTAGTGTGATTGGCCGATATGAGCCCGGCTCCCTGGCTGGTTTGCCTTTTTTCAAAAAAACAACAACATCTGCCCCTGCCCACGATTCAGGAGCCGGCCCCCCCTTTTGTGCAAGTAACATGACCTCTATTAAATCCGGTCCAATAGCATCTTTAAAAATCTTATAAAACTACAGCGGGATCTGATCAGGGCCGACGGCTTTTCCAGAAGGCAGATCTTGCAGGGCACCCATTATTTCATCTTGAGAAAATCCCTCTCCAGTTCCTCCCTGTCTATGGGATCTACCTTCTGAATAGGTACTTTATCTAAGTATTCAGATATATCCTCAGATGCCACAGCTAAGCCACAGGAGTATAGCTGGTGATAAAAAGCCTGAAAGTCTCCCGAATACCCGCTGCATCAGTAATAACCCTCCTCCCGGCATCATAGATTTCAGAGATCTGACCGGCAGACACTTTTTGCCTAGTTCTTATGGCCAGGGTATGTCCCACCCGCTCATTAAATTCGTAACAGTGCTCTTTTTAGACATGTAGATCTCAGCTGCTTTTTTAGCAAAGTGGTCCCCTGCCGCAGCCTTTTTTATAGCCAGCTGTAATAATATTCCATCTAGCACTTCCCCCCTATTGATAGCTGTTACTAAGGCTTCCTCAAGCTTACTTAGATCCTGCCTTACTTCCAATTCCCTTAGTCGCTCTTTTTTTTGCCGACGCAAGCTATAGCTTATTGTCTCCCCTCTCACCCCCGCCTTAAAAGCATCCCAGACAATTCCAACCCTAGTGCTCCCCCGGTTAAAATCCCAAAACTCCTTAATCCAGCCCTTCATATATGTAATATAATCAGGATCATATAGTAACCTCCGTTCGAAGGTCCATCCAACATTCTTTTTTTCCATCATCGTAAAGTTGACAGTCAAAACTAATGGGTTGTGATCTGAAATAATACGAGGGTACCTCTCAATCCCAAAATTAGTGATCCATTGACTGGGCACAAAAAATAATCCAGACGGGAAACAGCCTTATGTGGGGAGGAAAAAAAGGTACTACCTGCTTCAAAGGGTTTCAGGTACGCCCATGCATCTACTAAACCATTGTTATAAACTAAATTAGATAGGGCAACACCCACCTTCCTTTTTCTCCCTAAGTACTTACTACCTGGGTCGCCCCATCGTACTCCCAGGCCATTGATGTTAAAATCCCCACTAATAATTATCGGAGCAGGCCAGATTGCCAAGCCAGAGTCTAAGTTTTCTAGCAACTCTGGATCATCACATGTTGAGCCGTATACCGAACAAAGTGTGAATTTAAAATTATTCAACAGACATTCAATCAACACCCACCGACCCCATTGATCAGCTGATTTTCTAAGTACCCTCACATCATTCCTCCGGGTGAGGATTGCCACCCCCGGGTTCGCGAGCCCTGTGTAGTATATACCAATAGTTTAAAGCCAAGTTGTTCCAATATACGCGCTCTGCAGCCCTCTATATGTGTCTCTTGAACACACAAGAAATCCACACATACGGATTTCAGCCAAATTGCTGCCGTATTCCTTTTGGCCTGGTCATTAAGCCCACAGATATTTACTGTCAAAATCCGCAAACTCATGTTTTAAGGTTTCTGAGTTCCCTACAATTAACCCTACTTAAAATAAATTTCTCACATTCCATATTTTCATGCAAACTTGTCAATCGATTCACATTGGATAACCAGCTAGAGCCAACTTGGATCCAACTATACTTTTCCTCCCCAAACCTTGCACCTTGAAATACCTCCTGCTGTGCTGAACGCTTGCCTAACCACACCCCAAACACCCCCCCACAGCCACCCGCCACCCCCACCCCCCCTACCTCCCATACAGGCAATTAGGTCAGGCATGACCTAGGTATGACCGCTGAGACTCCCTCTCTGACAGCACCCACCCCCTCCCCCCAAAGAAACCCCAAAAAACCATACCGTGCCTAACCCCAAATAAACAAATCCTTAGGTTATTCCAAATATAGTCCCAAGCCCTTTCTACCCAAGTTAAAACAAAAAAAGCAAGAGAAAAAGAAAAGGGGAAAAACCCCGAAGATATGCCACCACTATGACCATTTCAATATAAATCAGCTTCTTCTATTCGCCCCTGTGCCCCACACCCATAGCCTCCTGTTGCAACAATAGCGAATGGGACTTCAGTGAACTAGCCATACCCCACTTTGCCAGTTTACAATAAGTATCAGTCCTTCCCTATGACACCCCTTTCTGTTGCCTTATCCGCCAACTTCCCCCCTTGTGCTTCAGTCACTTCCGTAAGAAAGTTTTGAGCCTTTATCTCCGAAAAAACCATCCTGACCCGCCCTCTATGGATAACCTTAAGCCGTGCAGGGAAAAGCAAAAAGGCTTCACAACCCGCAACCTGAAAAGGGGTGATCATCTGGCGTAACCTCCATCTCTGCTCGACCGTCGTGTGGCAAAAATCCGGGCGAGCGAAGAAGGAATGTCCCTCAAAGGTTCTTTTTGAATCGGGTCTGGCTCGATCTATAATTGCCTGCCTTAACAGGAAATTACCAACAAAAATCAGAATAGCCCTAGGTCGCTCCCCTTGATTTTTTGACTGCATTCTTTTAAACATTGGAAAGCGATGAGCTCGTTGAACTTTTACCTCCCAGTTCCATTGAGCCAGATCTGGAAAAGCTCCTTTCAGAAGCTTCACTGTAAAAGCCAGGATGTCCTCCCCCTCCACTTTTTCCTCCAGGCCAAGGAGGCGGACGTTATTGCGGCGCTGGCGGTTCTCGAAATCTTCGAGTTTCCAGTCTATGTCTCGTGATTGTTTCTCCTGTGCAGCTTTAAAAACCTGCAGTTTCTCAACCTCTTCCTCAACCGCAGCTGTTCGGTCTTCTACATGGGTTATTCGATCAGCCATATCAGAGCATAGCTTATTTGTTTTTCTAATCGCCCCCTGAAGCTTCATGGTGGCAAGTTGTGACCTCTTACTCTCTTGCCTAGCCTCCCCCTGCATTTGTTTCAGCGTCGAATAAAGTAACTCCATTGTTGGTGTAGGAGGAATACTATCTAAATTATCAGCTCCGCTTGTACCCACTGCTTCGGGGGCATTACTCGAGCAGGCAGTCAGTGTAGAAGCAGAGTAATCCCATTCCAGACGCCTACTGGCTGAGTCCGCAGATCTATCTTTTGTCCTAGCTCGTCGTCTAGAGATCGCAGATTGATTATGATGCCTCTTCTGTGTGGCTGGGGACTCTTCTCCTGAGGCACTGGCTTGCGATGTTTCCTGCTCACTGATCTGAGATGTATCCGAATCATCATTCAATGAAAAAAACTTATCTCCTTCAGGGGAGAGCACAGGAGCACTTGCCCAAGTCGAAATAGTTCGTTGATCCCCCTGCTCACAAGAGATACTACTCAGGTTACCGGCATGACTCTCAGCAGTTCCCATATCTAAATGAGCCTGTGTGGTTTTTATCATATGGCCTGGTAGTAGCTGAGGATCCATTGCTGTTACACCATTGTTTGCATTCACCAACACTGTTTCTGAGCTGTCACACAAGCCACCAGGATCGACAGTTCCCTCCTCACCCTCAACCAAACTGCCAATGTGACTGGCTGCCATGCCAGACACCGACACATAGCTCCCACCATCCATCTCCAAAACATCAAGTTGCCCATTAGGTTCTTTTCCCTCCGATTGCCTTATACTACTCATATCCAGATCCACCACAGTATTTTCCCCGTTCTGAGGCAGAAGTTCGGAGCGGAAACTACATGTCCCAGAATGCATCGGGTCGGCAGTAGGGAAACCCATCTCCTGAATGCGGCTGTTTGCATCCTTCGTCTGAAGGGAAGCTTCATTTCCAGGGCGCAGTGTTAGAACTGAAAGGTCAGCAGATATGCCCGCGGTATTCACTGAAGATCCCGCTGAGGTAACGCTTAACCCCCCGAATGCTTCTAATACCGAAGGTTGACGCATTGAACTTTCACCAGCAGTCTCGTCCCACCAGCCACACCAATTTCGAGCACTCTGGACTCCTCACCTTTCTTTTTCAAACCTCCACGCCGTATCTGGCCGAGACTGCCCCCAGAATCGGGCACCCCTGATTGCTCTCTCCTCTCTCCCCTTTCCTTGGCGGCGTCTTTCGGTCTCAATTTAGCATCCTTAATACCTCTGGCTTCACTCACGGCATCTTTACCAATGTCCTTCACGGTATTCTGATCTTTAAGCACCTTAGTTATCTTCGGGGCCATATTTCGACACCACCACTGCTTAAAAGGTACAATGAGTCATAGGCATAGAGTCAGCAAAAGCCAGGAAAGCCGCACACCGCTGAAAATGCCACCCAAAGAGCAATGAGGGCTATACTGATGTTTCAGGCAATATCCATATGCAGGTTGGGAGACCGAACCACCCGAGTTTCCCTCTGAGCCAGCAAACGGAATCAGCGAAGTCTGGGCAGGGCTAGCAAAAACCCGGTCAGGCATATCGTTTCCATTCAGCCATCCATTCCCACGGGGTCTCAGAGAGGTAGAGGAAGGCCAGTGCTGCCTTCCATGAACTCAGTCAGCGGCCATCTTGCCTCCCGGGCTCCAGCATTTCCATTCCACTATACTGTTTGAATGCCTTTAAAAACCTCTCATAATGTGCATGAATTGTCTCTTTAGTTTCCTGGGTCATTCAGTCAATCTTGTCCCAGTCAATATCCTATGGCGACACTTTAGAATTCAACCATGTCATCACCTGGTTGTACTTTCTCATTACTATGGGTGACGGGCGTTTAGTCAAAGGGTCCCTTGCTGTTTCCCTCTCAGGCCACTTTTTGGCTATTTTACAGGCGGCCCATAAATCACTTGGGACCACAATGCCAAAGAAGGTATTCAAATCCGTCCATAAAACTTTCAAGGTTTTCACAAACCGCTCAACTTGTTCGTAATACTCCACCGGCTTCTCTCGTAACCGGGGAAAATCATTGGTGTATGACACAATATCCATCCTACTCCAAGGTACATGTAGATAACCTCCACTGGGTACCTCTTGTAAGGGAAAACTTGTGGCTCCCGCTCCCCCCACTTCGGAAGGAGGCAGTTCCCACATTGTTCGTTTGGGACTTTTCCTTTTTAATCATTTGACTTCCTGTTTATCTAAATCCGGATGCTTTGGATTAATTCCTGAATTAGCATTTTTATCCCCGGTATTCTCATATTTTCTATGTTCTTATCACAAAATTTATCAAAGGCTTGCCTTGCTCTCCTGGTAACATCCTTACTCCTAAAACAAAAGTTTGTTTTGTTGATAAGTATCTATTCGGGCCAATTCAAGATTCCCATTTATCATTTCATCCAATTCTAGCTCAATTTTCCCATGTCCACCAAATTTTCCTTCAAACAGGACTGAATGGTTCCTTGGCTCAATTATGTACTCCCACTCCCATTCGACATAGCATTAAGGGCCTTTAACCACTCATCTAGTTCCTGAACATTGAGACTAGTTTGTACCTCAGGGGCTTTGGACACTGCCTTTGCTCTCGGTGTGTTATGCGTATTCAAGAGTGGCTCCCATGTGAGCAAAACCAAATCTGGCAATCCCTGGAATGACCTTAAAGGTCCAAATCCGGTCTGATTCATTACTAGGTCTTCACTTGCACCACATGGGGGAATACGCATTCATAGGGATTAACGGGACAAATTCTCCTATCCTCAAACTTGTGGGTTCGTTTTCTGAAGCTGGTTGCTGAGCAGGGACAGCAAAAGTGTGAGTCTCGTTTCCCACGGAACCAGGGTTATATATAGGGACCACTGGTCCAATTCTAACTGGAACAGTAAGAGCATGGGGAACATACTGAGCTGTGGGGTGCCAGAGGCACAAATCCCTGAACTCCCTCCCGTCGAATTTTGGTTCATAGAAATAGTCCCCATCACATTCTGGTCCTTAGTCACAGGATATCGCCCATCACATTAGGGTTCACATTTACTGGTGCAGTAGCCAACCCCGTATTTCCACTTGTATTAACATTTCCACCTCCCACAGTTTGAATCTTATTATACGGAGGTGGTCGTTCTGACAACAATACATCTAAAAGACTATCACTAGTGTCACTATCACAGTTTTCATCTCCCCACTCTGTTTCTTGTATCATATCCCTCTTCTCTTTCCTGCTCTTCTCATTCCCTTTCTCCACTTCAATGCTTGTTAATGCTGGTTATAATTCACTCCTTCTATCATATCAGTTCTCCACCTCTTCTGTTCTGCATCCCACCTAGTGTCAGCGTACGTGCGCACTGCAATTTCTAGCTCTTCCCTGACGTCTCTCTTTCTCTCTGACATGAGCCACACACTCTCAAGCATTGAGCACTTCCAACTGTGTATGTCTAAACTGTGGTTTCATATCACATTAAATCCTGAAGCTTTCAAGTATTCGCGCATTACATGTACCATAGTGTGGAAACGCCAGTGCACCTTCCTTCTCATTGATCTTGTGCCATTGTTTAGGCCAAATACAAGTGTGATACATTCATCGCCATATAATGACCTGCAGTATCTTTGGGTGGTGCCTCTTCTCCCTCCCTAACAGGTATCGTTACATCTCTCCTAATCTAATCTCGTATGGCTGTAAAACATTTTATTTCTGGATAAGTATGTCAATAATTACAATTAGACATGTTCATTTCAAAGCAGGACCCACTAATTTACTCCCAATTCTAATTTGACATCAACAGCCAATAACAGTGCGGCACTCCGTGATGTAGACAATCAATAGCAGCGTGGCTGTACACCAACCGACTGATCCCAGCACGGCACACTGTGGCGTCAGTCGCACTCCTTGCAGCAGTTCACCCTCCTTTACAATTTTCATTAACTCCCTCTCTTCAGCGATACACAAACAAACAAATGCAATGCAATGCCAACAAATAACAATTGTCTGCTTCACTAAAGAAATTGACAGAATTCAATCACACAAAAACTAATCCAGAATAACACTTTCCGATCTACTTTGACACATACCTCACTTTTACACATAAAGATAAATGTCCCAATCTCAATTGGGCTGTCGACAAAGTCTCACGACAGACATCACAAAACCTAAGTAGACAATTCCAATACAGTGTCTTCTATACTTTTTAATATCATCCCAGGATCTTAGGCCATGTTGGGCCCATTAACAACTTCAACTTCTCCATATTAAACCCTACATTCACTCAACATTCAAAATGCTTGATGATTAAATTAAAGGGTTCGATCCTCCTGCCTATACATGCGGCTGCCTATTAAGTCATAATCTAACCCAGGAATCAGGGAAACACTATTTAGGTCAGTGAAGCAAGAAAGTTGTCAGCATAGCAGAACCTCTGTAGAAGTCCTCTAAATGCAAAGAATATTGTATAGCATGAAGCCACACAACAGAGATGTCACAAATAGGTCTGTACCTCTCTACGTCTAACAGGAGTATGATTAACCTGAAGTGTGATTCTCAATTATACCCAAAAAAAGATCCTTCCAGAATCCCATGTCTCATTATTTTCCACCTTCATATAGTAAAACTTGGCAACTAATCTTGAAACTCCTTTCCTTTGGTCCACACATCAGAACATCCTTGGATTCCTCCCATCTGCCTATTCCGCACGGACGGTACTCCTACCTTCGTTCGTTAAGGATTCTCTTCCTTGCCAAAAGTACTCCTCCCGAACCTCACTATCACTTTCAGACATTGTGCTTCTCTACTCACACAATCACATGGCGGCACCTGCAAAGGAAAGAAAAACATTTCATCGAAAGCAAACCTTCACATTGAAGTTTAAACATTAAGAAATGAAAATGCATAAGGCCTTTGGGTAAGTTAGTGTGGCAAGAATTTCAATACATGTTTAAATGCATGATTACAGATACATATAGCATTATAATATAGATGTAGAGTGCTATTCAAATAAGTATGCAAATATATAAGAATTAACAATATTATTCAACACACACAAATGCAGATATATGTAGGAGAACTGCAATTTAATGTTACTGCAAGGAAAACGCTAATATGCACACTCATATAAATGTCAAGATTACACAGTAAATGCGCCTTCTGTATCTGTTCAGGTGCACTACATTGCATTAATAATGTTACATCACACAAGTACATAAGGCCATGAGTAAATATATATTTGGCCTAATCAAACAATAAGTTGGAGCGAATTATGCTGCTCCACTGTGTTTTTATGCATCGAAACACGCTCACTTATTATCTGTTCATACTTGTTGGCTTAGATCATTGGATCTTTTACTAGACAAGATGATACAGTTTTGATTAGTAAATTCCCAAAGTTGTCACCTAAGCATTATTTTTTTCGGAATCCCCTTTTAATTTACGAAAGTCCCTGACTTATTCTAAATCCTATATTGTTTATGTGATATTATGACCAACATTCATTTTATTTATGCAATCACAAATATAAGTAGCTGAATTTTAGTTATCATTTTTCTTATTCTATATACAATGCATTACACTATTGATTTGTTTATTCCATTGTGTTTTGTCTCATCGATATTTCATTTTCCTATTGCGATACTCCTTTCATTACTTAATTTATTGTACAATTTTATAGATGTCTGACTATTATGAATTCTAAATCAAATATTTTGAACTTAAAAAAAAACACCCTCACTTGTCAGTGTGAATACAGCTGCCCCATTAATTCAGGCCTGTATAATATATGCTCTCACATTATCCTCATGACTGTCTGTATAAGCAAAACACGTTTTGTTTGTTGAGTTGCCACAAGGTTATAACCCCTTCGCTGCTAGGCCTTTCCACCCCTGTGCTAAGCCTTTTTTTGGGCTGTTTGGGGTAGTTTATGCTTAGGCCCCTGTAACCTTTTGACCACATAAGGTATCCACCCAAAATTTGTGTCCTTTTCTTCCAACACCACAGGGATTCTAAAGGTACCCAGGGTTTGTGGATTCCCCTAGAGGGGACCCAGAAATTAGCCAAAATACAGCTAAAGTTTGTTTTTTGGGGGAAAAATGGGGAAAAAGTGCTGCAAATGAAAGCGTCTGGTTTTTTCCCTGCAAATGGTATCAACAAAGGGTTTGTGGGGTTGAAATCACCATTTTCCCAGCTTTCAGAGACTGACAGACTTTTGTCAGAATACCAACATTTTTTACACAGTTTTGGTATTTTACTGGGACATAGCCTATTTTTGCTATTTTTTGTGCTTTCAATCTTCTTCCAGTTAATGAAAGAAATGGGTATGAAAGTAATAATGGATCCTGGAAAGCTATACATTTTACGAAAGTAGACACAATTCTGAATTCAGCAAGGGGTCATTTGTGTAGATCCTTCAAGGTTTCTTTATAGAAACTAACAGTTGAAAATAGGAAAAATTGAAAATGAGTTTAAAAAAACAGCCATTTGTGCCAACGTTTTCACCTGTAACTTCTTCTAATTATGACAGATATTCTGAAAGCAATATACCGGTACATCCGCTGGACTTTTCTGGATATGGGGATATACAGGACTTGTAGGTTCACCAAGAACCCGACGAACACAGAGGCAATAACTGAGCAGCATCTTGCAATGGTTTTTTATTATGTACCGGGTATATAGCAAATCATTTGGGAAAATATATACAGTGAAAAATCGGTATGAAAGACACCTATGTATTTCTGAAATTGGAACAAAATATAGAGTTTAGAAACAAAAGCTATTTGCACATTTCCGAAATTGTGAGTACCCATACTAGCATGAGAATTATAGGACATTTTTCAAAGTGATTTCTTTTTTAGGTCTCGCCTAGCGTTGCAGCGCATGCGCTGCCCGCTTTGCGAGGCATGCAGTATACAGTATAGCGGGGGAAGCTCCGCCCACTTTCCGCCTATCTTTTTGATTGGCCGAAATCCTAAATGCTGCATTCTGATTGGTTTTCAGCTTGTTAGTCCCGCCCCCTGACGGCCATGTCGTCATTTTTGTCCTTCCATGGCTATCGGCCCCTTTACTTTAAAAACTGTTTTGTTCCCCTGCCTCCCCTCGTTCCCTCCCGCAGTCCGTGACTTCTCGTCCCAACACCATCCCCCCACCCCCTCCCGTTCGTGCCTTCTTCGACGCCCGCACTTCCGTTTCAAATGCAATAGGTCTCGTGTAAATACGAGTCCTATTGCATTTTAAATGCTTGTTTTGTCCTTGGATTGGCTGGGTGAATTCACACTCTATTTTGCCTGACCTGTCCAGAACACATGCGCAATACAGACGGCTATCTTACGCATGCGTCCAGCAGCCGCCATGGATTTCCGATCACTCTCACGCACCCCTCGGTAGCGGCCACCGCTATTAATGGCCTTTTGATTAATAATCACTTGTAAGTCAATACATTTTTATTAAACTGTGCCGGCTTCTGATTTATGGACCTCGGCGCAGTTTGTCCGACCCAAGACGAATCCACTTTTGTAGCGTGGCGCATCATACATCTTACAGGCCCAGGTGGGGGGTTCGGTGAAGGGGAGGGCTTTTGAGGCGCACATAAGCTATCGGCAGCGCTAGAGACCAGGTGCCAAGAGAAGGGTTTCAGGTGGGCCTGTGGCCTCCAGAGCTATCGAAAAGTGTGGTGTGTGCCACGGAGAGTGCGTCACCCACATATTTATGCCAACATAATATCCTTACAGCCGGACAAGACTTAAAAGATGGCAGCTTTCTCCAGCTATGTCCGATTCATCTAAAAGTTTACTATTAGTGCTAAAGAGATCCAACAGTGTGTGAATCCCCCAATAGTGTGTGAATCCCCGAACAGTGTGAGACCCCGGCTGCATGAGCTACCCACAGCGATCTTAACTCACTCTAGCAGAGCAGTGTGAGCACCCCCAAGCATTGCAAGCTTCCTTCGGCACTGTACGATATTCCCAAGGCAGTTTGAACTTTCTCCTGCACAATAGTAGATTCCTCCCGCATTGCAAGCTTTCTCCAGCAGTGCCAGCTTCCTCCGGTAGCCTGAGCGTCCCTAGCAATGTGCGAGATTCCCCCAGCATTGCAAGCTTCCTCTATCAGTGTGAGATTCCTTCAGCAGTGCGAGTTTCGTCTGCCATTGCTCTTGGACTCCAATAATGCGAGCTTCCACCAGCAGTGCGAGTGTCATCCAGCAGCGTGAGCTTCATCCAGCAGCGCAAGCTTCACCCAGCAGCACGAGTTCCCTCTGTCATTACTCTTGGGCTCCCACAATGGGAGTTTCTCCAGCATGGTCCGTTTCCTGTAGCACTGAGAGAAACTGTGAGCGCTGCAAGCTTCTTCTAGCAGTATGAGCTTCCCCAGCAGAATGAACGTCCTCTAGCAGAGCAGTGTGAGATTCCATAAGCATTGCAAGCTTCCTCCAGCAGTGTATGAGATTCTACCAGCATTGCGAGCTTCCCCCAGCAGTGCAAGCTTCTCCAGCAGTGCAAGCTTCCTTGGGCAGTGTATGCTTCCACCAGTTGCTTGAGATTCCCTCCATGAGTGTACGATTCCCCCATGAGTGTAAAATTCCCCCATAAGTGTAAGATTCTCTTGGCTGTATGAGCTTTCCAAGGCATTCTGAACTTGCTCCAGTAGAGCAGTGTGAGATTCCCCTAGCATTGCAAGCTTTTTCCGGCAGTGTTATCTTCCTCCAGTAGCCTGAGCTCCCCTAGCAGTGTGTGAGATTCCCCCAGGATTGCAAGCTTTCTCCATCATTGTGATATCGGATGATATTGTGATATCGGGTATCAGCCCATACCAGGAACAGCAGTTCTTTATCAACGTGAACCGGGGTATAAAATGGGAGGGCTGGGGTCTGTATGCTGCCTTCATGGGATTCAATGATACAAACCTGCACAGTACGGGGGGCTAGGAGGGAAGTAAGGGAAGTGGCTAGAAGGTGTAGTAGCATGCAGGGTGGCAGTGGCCATGGCAGGGAGTGACGTCAGCAGAATAGATTGTTGGCATGGAGTAGCTTGGGCATTAGTGATGTCAAGGAAGTAACGTGAGCAAAGTTGCTATTGCTATGGGTTTAGCGTGGTGAGGAATATTGATGACAGGGGAGTGGCGTCTGCATGAGAGGCTGTTGGCCTAGTGCTTAGGGTGGGGATGCGGCAGGAGTGTGATTTGAACAGGATAGACTGTTGACAAAGTATTTAGTGTGGGATTAGTAAATGGTGATGGTGGTAGGGAAGTGACTTCAGCAGGAGAGAGACGGTTGGCCTAATGTTTTGTGGGAGATGCAGTGGTGAGGTGGACAATAGTAGCAAAAGTGGGCGATAGCTTGGCCTGACGGCTGGAGTTAGTGCTTGACAAGACGGGGTGTTTGATAGCAATGGGATTTAACTAAAAAGTGAGTGCAGGTGGTCCAATGGATAATATGGTGCATAGCTAAATACTTATAAGGTCCCAAAGGCGAGACCGATTGCATTGCAAATGCTTGTTACACATTGTCTTTAATTTAGAAGGCAGAAATACATCGGAAGTCAATAGGTAATAACAGCTGCTCTACAATCCTGTGTTACCTTAAGTCTCCCGATAAAAATGGTACCTCATTTGTGTGGGTAGGCCTAGTGCCCGCGACAGTAAAGGGCTCAAAACGCAACATGGACACACTTCATTTTTACAGTGAAAACTGACCCTTTTTTTTGCAAAGTGCCTAGCTGTAGATTTTGAACCCTAGCTCTGCCGGCACCTAGGGAAACCTAGCAAACCTATACATTTTTGAAAACTAGACACCCAGGGGAATCCAGGATGGGGTGACTTGTCTGGTTCTCACCAGGTTCTGTTAACCAGAATCCCTTGCAAACCTCAAAATTTGTCCAAAAAACACATTTTACTCACATTTCTGTGGTGGAAAGTTCTGGAATCTGCGTGGATCCACAAAATTCCACCCACCCTGTATTCCCCAAAGTCTTCCGAGAAAAATGGTACCTCACTTGTGTGGGTATGCCTAGTGTCCGCAACAGGAAATGGCCCAAAACGCAACGTGGACACACCACATTTTCACAGTGAAAACTGACCCTTTTTTTGCAAAGTGCCTAGCTGTAGATTTTGAACCTTAGCTCTACCGGCACCTAGGGAAACCTAGCAAACCTATATATTTTTCAAAACTACACACCCAGGGGAATCCAGGATGGGGTGACTTGTCTGGCTCTCACCAGGTTCTGTTACCCAGAATCCCTTGCAAACTTCAAACTTTGTAAAAAAAACTATATTTTCCTCACATTTCTGTCTTGGAAAGTTCTGGAATCTGCGTGGATCCACAAATTTCCTACCACCCAGCGTTCCCCTAGGTCTCCCGATAAAAATGATACCTCACTTGCGTGGGTGGGTCAAGTACCCATGACAGGCAAGGGCCCAAAACGTATTGAGGAGACTTCAAAATTTCCTATCGCAAAACAACCTGGTTTTGCAAGGGGGTCACCTGGGTTTTTGGCCCCAGGCTCGGCGGCCATCTTGGGAAACCTACCAAACCCACACATTTCTGAAAACTAGACACCCGGGGAGTCCAGCGAGGTAAGGCTTGCGTGGACCCCCCAATGTTTTCCTACCCAGAATCCCCTGCAAACCTCAAATTTAGCTGAAAAAATCACATTTTTCTCAAATTTCTGTGTGGGAACGTTCTGGAATCTGCATGGATCCACAAATTTCCTACCACCCACCGTTTCCCCAGGTCTCACGATAAAAATGGTACCTCACTCACGTGGGTGGGTCAAGTACCTGCAACAGGAAAGGGCCCAAAATGTATTGAGGCAACATCAAAATTACCTATCACAAAACAACCTGGTTTTGCAAGGGGGGTCACCTGGGTTTTTGGCCCTGGGCTCGGCAGCCATCTTGGGAAACTACCAAACCCACACATTTCTGAAAACTAGACACCCAGGGGAGTCCAGCGAGGTATGGCTTGCGTGGACCCCCCAATGTTTTCCTACCCAGAATCCCCTGCAAACCTCAAATTTAGCTGAAAAAAACACATTTTCCACATATTTTTGTGTGGAATCACGGTGCCGGCACAAATGTCCTACCCCACAGCGTTCTCCTCAGTCTCCTGAGTAAAATGATACCTCACTTGTGTGGGTGTCCAATGCAGAATTGGCTAAAAACATATTTTTAAAAAGATGTAGCGCTTAGAATTCTCAGTCCTATACCCTTAATCCCTATGTTTTGGGCTCTTCCCAGTCACAGGCCCTTGCCCCACCCACACAAGTGAGGTATCATTTTACTCGGGAGACTGAGGGGAACGCTGTGGGGTAGGACATTTGTGCCGGCACGGTGATTCCTCACAAAAATATGTGGTAAATGTGTTTTTTTCAGCTAAATTTGAGGTTTGCAGGGAATTCTGGGTAGGAAAACGTTGGAGGATCCACGCAAGCCATTCAGAAATGTGTGGGTTTGGTAGTTTCTCAAGATGGCTGCCGTGCCCGGGGCCAAAAACCCAGGTGACCCCCCTTGCAAAACCCGGTTGTTTTGTGATAGGTAATTTTGATGTCGCCTCAATATGTTTTGGGCCCTTGCCTGTCGCGGGTACTTGACGCACCCACGCGAGTGAGGTACCATTTTTATCGGGAGACCTGGGGGAACGCTGGGTGGTAGGAAATTTGTGGATCCATGCAGATTCCAGAACTTTCCCACACAGAAATTTGAGAAAAATTTGGTTTTACAGCTAAATTTGAGGTTTGCAGGGGATTCTGGGTAGGAAAACGTTGGGGGTCCACACAAGCCATACCTCGCTGGACTCCCCCAGGTGTCTAGTTTTCAGAAATGTGTGGGTTTGGTAGGTTTCCCAAGATGGCCACCGAGCCCGGGGCCAAAAACCCAGGTGACCTCCCTTGCAAAACCAGGTTGTTTTGTGATAGGTAATTTTAATGTTGCATCAATACATTTTGGGCCCTTGCCTGTCGCGGGTACTTGACCTACCCACGCGAGTGAGGTACCATTTGTATCAGGAGACCTGGGGGTAAGGCTGGATGGTAGGAAAATGGTGGTTTTTCTGACATCAGAATATTATGACACAGTAATGCAAGGAAAATGCGTGACTATAGTCACATTTTGAGGTTTACATGGCATTGTGAGTAAAAAAACATGTTAGGATCCATGAGAGTCACACTACCCAGCACTCCCCATTTTTTTTGCTTTACAGAAATATCTAAAGTTGGTAAATTTTCCCTAGAGACAGGCTACACCTTAGCACAGAAAGACAGATGAGACAAATATGACTGCCTATCCATCTGTTCCTCAAGTACACACACATACTGGTTGGATTTGGCACGAGGGTGAGTGAAAGGTTCAAAATGTATATTTTATTAACAAGAGATTTCACAAAAAGGAAATGCACTGTTAATAATTAAGAGGTTAAAAACCTGAACCAATGACTCACAGCTCGTGAGCTGTAAAGCCACGACAAGGTACCAACCTCTTTACAGGCCATTCACACACCTTTCATACTTGACATACACTTTCACACCACCAGCTGCGGCCCCAGCACATTACAACACTCACATTCACAGACAATGTGGAGACAATGTACACCCTGGCAGAGAGAGACAGAAAAGACAAATATTACTTCAAAATGAACAATTCCTTAAGTACTCACACATACTGGTTGGATTTGGCACGAGGGTGAGTGAAGGTTCAGAGCATAAAATTGTATTAACAAGAGATTTCACAAAAAGGAAATGCACTGTTAATATTTAAAAGGTTAAAAACCTGAACCAATGACTCACAGCTCGTGAGCTGTAAAGCCACGGCAAGGCACCAACATCTTTACAGGCCATTCATACACCTTTCATACATGACACACAAGACCATTCACACAGCCAGCCGCGGCCCAGCACATTACAACATTCACATCAACAGACTGTGCCATACAAGGGCCCATCACTTTCATACGCCCACATGACTGACACAGCAATCACACCGGCTGGTGGTTGACATAGTGTCTGCAGTGGCGTTTGACTAGCAGAGTGTGTAATGACCAGCAGCAAGTCACTACTCACACACTGCCAGCCAAATGCCAGCCCACACACACTGCCAGCCAAGCACCAGCCCACCCACACCACCAGCCCATGCATACCGCCAGCCAAGCACCAGCCCACACACACTGCCAGCCAAGTGCCAGCCCATGTACACTGCCAGCCAAGCACCAACCCACCCACACTGCCAGCCCACGCATATCGCCAGCCAAGCACCAGCCCACACACACTGCCAGCCAAATGCCAGCCCACACACACCGCCAGCCAAGCACCAGCCCACCCACACCGCCAGCCCACGCATACCGCCAGTCAAGCGCCAGCCCACACACACACTGCCAGCCAAGCGCCAGCCCACGCACACCGCCAGCCAAGTACCAGCCCAGCCACACCACGAGCCCACGCACACCGCCAGCCAAGCGCCAGTCCACGCACACCACCAGTCAAGCGCCAGTCCACGCACACCGTCAGCCAAGTGCCAGTCCACGCACACCGTCATCAAATTTTTTTTAACGAGAAAGAAAACACAAACCAATTTCAACTAGATACAAAACTATAACTACAAAAACAACAGCAGTAACTAAAGACATCATTCTAATGCCAACCGTGAAACTGAACAACAACTATATAAAACCATACAGACAAGGCAGTACACTTGAGTGTGATACAATCTGAAACATGTGGGCACAAACAGCCCAGGATTAGAAGGACAATCAGCACAGTGCATATGACTCTCCTTCTGCTTACCTCTTCGCAAACAGACTCTACATCTCTTACAGGGATTGTTTTTTTTGGGCGTGGGAGGAATTAAATCAGGAAAGTGGCGATCTTTCAACCTAGCCACATCCTCCACCACTTCAACTCTAGGAACTCTTGCCTGTTCCACTACAAAAAAGCTGCCTATCACAGACCCCTGAAACTGAACAAAAGTCATCTTTGACGCAGGAGAACACTCCTTGAACACAACAAAAGCATTAAAAGTTGCTAAATTGAAGAGATGGATGGCCAACTTCTTATACCAAATGTAAGCCTTACGAACAGCAGTGTAAGGTTCCAACCTCTGATCTACTCTATCGATACCACCCATGTGCTTATTGTAGTCTACAATGCACACAGGTTTGCGCACTTCAGCAACCTGACCCCAAACAGTCACAGGTGAAGTACTGTCATCATGGATGGTAGTTAGCATGTACACATCCTCCTGTCCACAAATTTCACAGCTAGCAGTTCCTCACTACGCAAGGCATTGCACTGTCCCCTCTGAAGCTTTTTGCAAACATGCTCTTTTGGGTAACCTTTACGGTTAGAGTGGATTGTGCCACAAGCAAAAGTGTCCACTTTGAACAATTCCTTAAATAATTGCACAGCAGTGTAGAAGTTATCAAGGTACAAATGGTGACCTCTGTTAAACAGTTCTCTAGCAAGTTCCCACACAATTTTCTCTGAAACTCCAAAAGTGGACGGACAACCAGGGGGGTCAATAGTGGAATCCCTGCCAGTGTACACCCGGAAATTATAGACATATCCTGTCTGACTCTCAGACAACATATACATCTTAATTCCATAACGTGCCCTCTTGCTAGGAATGTACTGCCTAAAAACCAAACGGCCCTTGAACAGGACCAAATACTCATCAACAGCTATTTCTTTCCCCGGAGTATAGATCTCTGAAAATCGATCTACAAAGTGATCAAGAACAGGCCAAATCTTAAAAAGATGGTCACAGTCAGGGTGATCTCGAGGCAACGCCAAAGCATTATCAACAAAATGAAGCATCCGAAGCAAAAATAAATACCGATCATGACTCATAATTGCAGGAAATATGGCCATTGCCATCAAGGGACTGGTAGACCAATATGAAGCCAGGGACGGCTTCCTTATCAAGCCCATCAAAAAAGTCAAACCCCAAAACTTCTTCATCTCATCCAGATTTGTGGGAGTCCACCGGGTAGCTCTAGAGCAAGGCCTAAGTCTGACACTGTTGTCCCTCAAAAACATTTCAGCATATAAATTAGTCTGCTCAACAATCTCAGCCAAAAATACATCATCCATAAATAACTGAAAAAACTGTATAGGCAAAAAAATTTCACAATCCACTCTACACCCTCCATCACCACTAAAGACAGGCACCATGTTTGGATCAACCCAGAGTCCAGCACTTCCAGTAGGAAGCCTTGCAGCCTCAGGCTGCAATCCCGATGTCTCTTGCTGCACCATCGACACATCAGTGTCCTCCTCTAAAACAGGCACTTCATCCGCACTGAGAGTAGCTTCATCCGCACTGAGAGTAGCTTCATCATCAGATGATTCCTTATGGACAGAAAAATCACTGCCAGAATCTTGCACTCCCTCCTCTCCCTCAGACGCACTGTTGGTCTCATAATCCTGCTCAGAGGAAGACTCGAAAAGCATACCAACCACCTGCAGAGCAGTATTTCTACGGCTAGCCATAATCCTTACTAATAAAGGTAACTTGTCAAACAAGTCAACAACAACAAACACTTTGTAAAATAAGTAATAAACAAAATGTGGCTTTATCACAAAGACCTATATACTCCAAAACTATACCACTCACTTGCCAGAAGCAGCTAGACTCACCACCACCTACTCTTCACAGACACAGTAAGGACCAACAATATCCCACTAAAAAAGAAAAAGAAAAGAAAATTACCCATAAGACAACGCAAAACACATGGCAAAGAATGTCATGCTAAACCACTAAATAAATATGCTGCTATTATGACACCACTTACAAAAAATTCATACATGCATGACAACAATACTCATTTGGAGTAAACACAACAAAAATGTTTTTCTTACCAAAAAAATGCAACTACGCAAAACTGCAGATCAACCACTGCCGAAACCGCAAACAAGAATCAAAAGCTTTGCACTACAATAAAAAGGAGAAATAAAACATTACAATCACATATGCAAATAATGCAGTATTCCACACACTATCCACCAGCTAAGCAAAGGTGGTAGGTGGGCCTAAAAGCATAAGGCCAATCTGCACCCATGGGGAGCAGAAACAGCCCAAAAATTCACCCTCATAAAGGGGGAGCAACCCTTGCCCAAGGGGTCACTCCCCAACACCAACATTTAAAAACCCTGGTGTCTAGTGGCTTCTGCCCCCCTTGGGGACAGATGGGCCTGAAAACATATGGGCGATCTGCCCCCAAAGGGGGCAGAAATGGCCACAATAATCACCCCATAAAGGGGAGCGACCCTTGCCCATGGGGCCTCTCCCAACAACACTAAAACAATCCCTGATGGCCTAGTGGGCATACAATAAAATTAATTATTTATTTGGGACGATCTGCCCTCCGGGGGGCAGAAACGGCCCAAATAAATGCTCCCCAAAGGGGAGCGACCCTTGCCTAAGGGGCTGCTCCCCAAAAACATATTGCTCCCCCAAGGGGAGCGACCCTTGCCCAAGGGGCCGCTCCCCGACACAAAGGGCATTTAAAAAAAAAAAAAACAGGCATTCCTGCTGCACGATCGCGCCCCATGCGTGATCGTGCAGCAGGAATGCTTAAAGAGACATCGGAGTAAAGGAAAAATGCTTCCTTTCCTCCGATGCCTCTTTTTTTTAAATCCCCCCCCCCTCCCATGAGGAGAAACTTACCTCCTCTCTCTTGGACGTGCTGGAAGCCATGGCTTCCAGCGCGTCCGGTATCCTCTAATGACGTCAGCACGCCTCGCGCGCTGACGTCATTAGATGACGTGGAGAGGGGGGTGGGGGGCAGCGGAAGGGCTTCCCCTGCCTTACCCGATGGGGGCAGCTTGAAGGGCGGCCCACGGGGCTTCCCCTGTGGCGGGTGCTAGGACAGCTGGGAGCCGTTCGACGCATGCAAAGGGTTAACACTTTGTTTGGTTGCATGACTTGCTTGAGCCATTACCAGACATGACCACCTACACAGTACCTTCCATAAGGCATTGGCAAAGTGGGCTCTGGACCAGGGCCCCAATTTTTCAGGGGGCCCCCTGATAGAGACAGCTCAGTTCTGCAGAGAAACTGGCCTGATGACCTTGAATAATTCTTTAACAGATTGTTTTAAAAAACGTTTTCCTTTAATTTATTGTTAATGTAAGTGATGTGTGAGTATATTACAGACATTATACAGAGAAATGTTGTGCTTATGTTTCATGCAACATCCATAAAAGTTCCTGTTAGATCACAAAAGGACCTCACATATGAGAAATGGGAGGGTCTCACAAAGATTATTTGCAGTAATATTAGTGAACTGCTGCGTTGATACAATACTGAAAACGCATGCCACTATCCCTGAATATTGGATGTAAACATGTTTAGAATTTGGAGGAGTGTGCCTGTGCACTGTCAATGACCCGACCGAGGAGGGCATGAACAAGCTGAAATTGGATTATAAATTCAAAGCTGCTCCGCCATAGGAGCCCCCAAAATATGTTTGGCCCAGGGCCCCAGAAATCTTTACGATATACCTGCCCTCTTCAACAATTTCGAATCTGTTACCCCGACCATGTTTGCCTCACATGCAGGCTCCCTTGTTAACCCTTTGGGTGCTCATGATGGAATGGTTCCGTCATGAGCACCAGTGCTCCTGTGCTCATGACGGAACCATTCCGTCATGAGTACAGGCGCAGAAAATCCCTCTGCTGCAGACAGCAGAGGGATTTCCCTTTTTTTGCCTTGGGAGGTGAGAAAGAGCTTCCCCAACCTCCCAAGGCCTGTTTGTGGTTTTCCTTGTAATGACGATCGCGCGGATGGCGCGCTGTCGTCATTACAACGAAAACAAAACTGAAACTTAGTTTCAGTTTCACAGTTTCGGTGCTTATGGGGTATCTCAGCCCCCCCAGCACCGAAACACATGGGAGAGGTATAGTTGGAAAGGGGAGATTCTCCCCTTTCCAATGGTACCCTTCCCTAGTGGATCCCTGCTTGGGGATCACCCCAGGAGGGCGATCCCCAAGCAGGGATCTACCCACTAGCACTAGGGAGGGGGGAGCGGCCCCTTGGGCAAGGGCCTTTGCTCCCCCATAGATTTTTGCCACAGACAGTCTTTCTGCCCCCCCTGGAGAGCAGATGGGGCTGTAGCCCCCAATCTGCCCCCCCCCGGGGGGCAGAAAGCACCCTAGACGCCAAGGATTATTTTTTTATAGGCCAGGGGTGGGGGCTGCCCAGAATGGGCATCCCAATTCCCCCACCCTACTCCCCCAAAGAAGGCAAAATACTTTATGCCCCCCCAGGAGGCAGATGGGGCAATAGCCCCTGATCTGCCCCCCCGGGGGGGCAGAAAGCCCACTTGGCACCAGGGTTTTTTTGGTTTTTTTTATACGTAGGGGTGGGGGCTGCCCAGAATGGGCATGCCAATGCCCCCACCCAAAAAAATGGTACAGTCTTTCTGCCCCCCCCGGGAGGCAGATGGGGCAATAGCCCCTTATCTGCCCCCCTGGGGGGGACAGAAAGCCCACTAGGCACCAGGATTTTTTTCCTCCAAAGTTCAGGGTGGGGGCTGCCCAGAATGGGCATGCCAATGCCCCAACCCCCCCCCCAAAAAAATGCCACAGTCTTTCTGCCCCTCCAGGAGGCAGATGGGGCAGTAGCCCCTGATCTGCCCCCCGGGGGGCAGAAAGCCCACAAGGCACCAGGGATTTTTTTTATATATATACGTAGGGGTGGGGGCTGCCCAGAATGGGCATGCCAATGCCCCCACCCCAAAACAATTGCCACAGTCTTTCTGCCCCCCTGGGAGGCAGATAGGGGCAAAAGCTCCTTGTCTGCCTCCCGGGGGGTGGGGGGGGCAGAAAGCCTAATAGGCATCAGGGATTTTTTTCTTTTTATTCAGGGGTATGGGCTGCCCAGAATGGGCATGCCAATGCACCCACCACCCCCCAAAAAATACCACAGTCTTTCTGTCCCCCCAGGAGACCGATGGGGGCAGTAGTCCCTGATCTGCCCCCCCAGGTGGCGGCAGAGAGCCCACTAGGTGCCAGCGATTACGCTGGCTTTTTTTGCGTGGGGGTGGGGTCTGCCCAGAAAGGTCATACCAATGCTCCCACCCCCAAACAAATAGCCACAGTCTTTCTGCCCCCCTTGGGGGCATATTGGGGCAAATCACCCCCCCCCCCCGATTCTCCCCCAGGGCGGCAGAAAGCCCACTAGGCACGGACTTGTTTTTAGCAATGTGCCTACCTGTGGATTTTGGGCCCTAGCGCAGCCGGCACACTTGGAAACCTAGCAAACCTGTACTTGTTTGAAAACTAGACACCAAGGGGAATCCAGGATGGGGTGACTTGTGTGCCTCTCACCAGGTTATGTTACCCAGAATCCCTTGCAAACCTCAAACTTAGTTAAAAACAAAAACACATTTTCCTCACATTTCTGTGATGGAAAGATCTGGGATCTGCGTGGATCCACAAAATTCTATGCACCACGCATTCCCCAAAGTCTTTCGATAAAAATGGTACCTCACTTGTGTGGGTAGGCCTAGTGCCCGTGACAGGAAACGGCCCAAAATGCAACGTGGACACACCACATTTTACAGCGAAAACTGACCCTTTTTTTGCAAAGTGCCTAGCTGAGATTTTGAACCCTTGCTCAGCCGGCACCTAGCGAAACCTAGCAAACCTATACATTTTTGAAAACTAGACACCCAGGGGAATTCAGGATGGGGTGACTTGTCTGGCTGTCACCAGGTTCTGTTACCCAGAATATCTTGCAAACCTCAAACTTTGTCAAAAAACAAATTTTCCTCACATTTCTGTGATGGAAAGTTCTGGAATCTGCGTGGATCCACAAAATTCCATCCACCCTGCATTCCCCAAAGTCTTCCGAGAAAAATGGTACCTCACTTGTGTGGGTAGGCCTAGTGCCCGTGACAGGAAACGGCCCAAAACGCAATGTGGACACACCACATTTTTCCAGTGAAAACTGACCCTTGTTTTCCAAACTGCCTAGCTGTAGATTTTGAACCCTGGCTCTGCCGGCACATAGAGAAACCTACAAAACCCACACATTTCTGGTCAGATGAGTTTTTGGTCCCGGGCTTGGTGGCCATCTATGGAAACCTACCAAACCCACACATTTCTGAAAACTAGAGACCCGGAGGAGTCCAGGGAGGTATGGCTTGCGTGGATCCCCCAACATTTCCCTACCCAGAATCCCCTGCAAACCTCAAATTTTGCTGGAAAACTAAATTTTCTCAAATTTCTGTGTGGGAAAGTTGTAGGATCACTGGGCTGACACAAATTTCCTACCACCCAGCGTTCCCCCAGGTCTCCTGATAAAAATGGTACCTCACTCTTGTGGGTGGGTCAAGTACCCGCGGCAGGCAAGGGCCCAAAACGTTTTGTGGGGACTTCAAAATTACCTATCATCAAACAACCCCGTTTTGCAGGGGGGGCACCTGGTTTTTTGGCCCTGGGCTCGCAGCCCTCTAGGGAAACTAGACACCAAGGGGAGTCCAGTGAGGTATGGCTTGCATGGATCCCCCAAAGCTTCCCTTCCCAGAATCCCCTGCAAACGTCAAATTTAACTGAAAAAATCACTTTTTCCATACATTTTTGTATGGGATCACTGTGCCGGCAGAAATGTACTACCACCCAGCATTCCCCTTTTTCTCCCGAGCAAAATGATACCTCACTAGTGTGGGTGGGCCAAAGGCCTGTGACTGGGAAGAGCCAAAAACATAGGAATTAAAGGTATAGCACCGTGAATTGTAAACGCTACATTTTTAAAGAAATACGTTTTTAGCGGAGTCTGCATTGGGCAGCCACACAAGGGAGGTATCATTTTAATCGGGAGACCAAGGGGAACGCTAGGTGGTAGGATATTTGTGCCGGCACAGTGATCCCACACAAAAATGTGTGGGAAAAGTGATTTTTATAGCTAAATTTGAGGTTTGCAGGGGATTCTGGGGATTGGGGGATCCACGCAAGCCTTACCTCACAGGACTCCCCAGGGTGTCTAGTTTTCAGAAATGTGTGGGTTTGGTAGGTTTCCCTAGATGGCCGCGAGTCCGAGGCCAAAAAACCAGGTGACCCCCTGCAAAACCAGGTAGTTTTATGATAGGGAATTTTGAGGTCTCCACAGTACGATTTGGGCCATTTCCTTTTGCAGCTACTAGGCCTACCCATGCAAGTGAGGTACCATTTTTCTCAGAAGAGTTTGGGGAATGCAGGGTGGGTGGAATTTTGTGGACCCACGCAGATTCCAGAACATTCCACCACAGAAATGTGAGGAAAATTTGTTTTTTTTGACAAAGTTTGAGGTTTGCATGGGATTCTGGGTAACAGAACCTGAATGAGAGCCAGACACGTCACCCAATCCTGGATTCCCCTGGGTGTCTACTTTTCAAAAATGTATAGGTTTGCTAGGTTTCCTTAGGTGCCAGCAGAGCTAGGGTTCAAAATCTACAGCTAGGCACTTTGGAAAAAAAGAGTCCGTTTTCACTGTGAAAATGTGGTGTTTCCACGTTGCATTTTGGGCCGTTTCCTGTCGCGGGCACTAGGCCTACCCACACAAGTGAGGTACCATTTTTCTTGAAAGACTTTGGGGAATGCAGGGTGGGTGGAATTTTGTGGATCCAAGCAGATTCCAGAACTTTCTACAACAGAAATGTGAGGAAAATTTGTTTTTTTTAACAAAGTTTTAGGTTTGCAAGGGATTCTGGGTAACAGAACTTGGTGAGAACCAGACAAGTCACCCCATTCTGGAGTCCTCCGGGTGTTTAGTTTTAAAAAATGTATAGGTTTGCTAGGTTTCCCTAGTTGCCGGATGAGCTGGGGTTCAAAATCTACAGCTAGGCACTTTGCAAAATAAGGGTCAGTTTTCACTGTAAAAATGTGGTGTGTCCACGTTGCGTTTTGGGCCGTTTCCTGTCGTGGACACTATAACTACCCACACAAGTGAGGTACCATTTTTATTGGGAGACTTAGGGGAGCACAGGATTGTAGAGCAACTGTTATTACCTATTGACTTTTGATGCATTTCTGCCTTCCAAATGTAAGACAATGTGTAAAAAGAAGTCACTTTGAAAAATGTTGTATAATTCACTTGCTAGTATGGCTACCCACAATTTTGGAGATGTGCAAATAGATACTGTTTCTAAACTCTATATTTTGTTCCCATTTCAGAAATACATAGATGTCTTTCATACCGACTTTTCACTATTTATATTTTCACAAATGATTTGCTATATACCCGGGACACAATAAAAAAACATTGCAAGATGCTGCTCAGTTATTGGCTCTGGGTTCTTCGGGTTCTTGGTAAATCTAACCTACAAGTACTATATATCCCCACAACCAGAAGGGTTCAGCGGATGTAAAGATATATTGCTTTCAAAAATCTGTCATACTTAGAAGAAGTTACAGGTGAAAACGTTGGCACAAATGGCTGTCTTTTTCAACTCATTTTCAATTTTTCCTATCTTCAACTGTTAGTTTCTATAAGAAAACATTGAAGGATCTACACAAATGACCCATTGCTGAATTCAGAATTTTGACTACTTTTCAGAAATGTATAGCTTTCCAGGATTCATCATTGCTTTCATACCCATTTTTACCATTAACTGGAAGGAGGTTGAAAGCACAAAAAATAGCAAAAATAGGCTATGTCTCAGTAAAATGCCAAAACTGTGTAAAAGATTTTGGTTTGCTGAAAAAGGTCTGTCAGTCCCTGAAAGCTGGGAAGATGGTGATTTCAGCACCACAAACCCTTTGTTGATACCATTTGCAGGGAAAAAACCAGACGCTTTCATCTGCAGCCCTTTTTTTCCATTTAAAAAAAAAAAAAAAAAATGTCGCTGTATTTTGGCTAATTTCTGGGACCCCTCCTGGGGAATCAACAAACCCTGGGTACCTTTAAAATCCCCATAATGCTGTAAGAAAAGGACACAAATTTTCCGTAGATACCTAGTGTGGTCAGAAAGTTACAGGGGCCTAAGTGCGAACTATTCCAAATAGCCAAAAAAAGGCTTAGCACGGGGGAGGGGGAAAGGCCTAGCAGCGAAGGGGTTAAAAAAGAGTCATAAATACAGCAGACCCAAATTGCAAAGAGGGTGTGACTGCTACATTTAAATTTGCATATACACCTTTGCTTACTTAATTATTTTTTGCTTGTCTTCTATGAGCTAGACCCCTGACCTTGACTGGTAGGTCGCTCCCCCACCACACAGCTCCGTCTGTGTGCCCTGCTGCTGCCCCTGATTGTGCTCGTTTTTTTCCTTCTGTGCCCCCTTGCTGCCCTGATTGTGCTCGTTTTTTCCTTTCTGTGCCCCCTTGCTGCCCTGATTGTGCTCGTTTTTTTTTTTTTTCCTTTCTGTGCCCCCTTGCTGCCCTGATTGTGCTCGTTTTTTCCTTTCTGTGCCCCCTTGCTGCCCTGATTGTGCTAGTTTTTTCCTTTCTGTGCCCCCTTGCTGCCCTGATTGTGCTCGTTTTTTTCCTTTCTGTGCCCCCTTGCTGCCCTGATTGTGCTCGTTTTTCCTTTCTGTGCCCCCTTGCTGCCCTGATTGTGCTAGTTTTTTTTCCTTTCTGTGCCCCCTTGCTGCCCTGATTGTGCTCGTTTTTTCCTTTCTGTGCCCCCTTGCTGCCCTGATTGTGCTCATTTTTTTCCTTTCTGTACCCCCTTGCTGCCCTGATTGTGCTCGTTTTTTCCTTTCTGTGCCCCCTTGCTGCCCTGATTGTGCTAGTTTTTTTTCCTTTCTGTGCCCCCTTGCTGCCCTGATTGTGCTCGTTTTTTCCTTTCTGTGCCCCCTTGCTGCCCTGATTGTGCTCGTTTTTTCCTTTCTGTGCCCCCTTGCTGCCCTGATTGTGCTCGTTTTTTTCCTTTCTGTGCCCCCTTGCTGCCCTGATTGTGCCTCGTTTTTTCCTTTCTGTGCCCCCTTGCTGCCCTGATTGTGCTAGTTTTTTCCTTTCTGTGCCCCCTTGCTGCCCTGATTGTGCTCGTTTTTTTTTCCTTTCTGTGCCCCCTTGCTGCCCTGATTGTGCTCGTTTTTTTCCTTTCTGTGCCCCCTTGCTGCCCTGATTGTGCTCGTTTTTTTTCCTTTCTGTGCCCCCTTGCTGCCCTGATTGTGCTCGTTTTTTCCTTTCTGTGCCCCCTTGCTGCCCTGATTGTGCTCGTTTTTTCCTTTCTGTGCCCCCTTGCTGCCCTGATTGTGCTAGTTTTTTTCTTTTCTGTGCCCCCTTGCTGCCCTGATTGTGCTCGTTTTTTCCTTTCTGTGCCCCCTTGCTGCCCTGATTGTGCTCGTTTTTTCCTTTCTGTGCCCCCTTGCTGCCCTGATTGTGCTCGTTTTTTTTCCTTTCTGTGCCCCCTTGCTGCCCTGATTGTGCTCGTTTTTTCCTTTCTGTGCCCCCTTGCTGCCCTGATTGTGCTAGTTTTTTTTCCTTTCTGTGCCTGTTTCCCGCCGCTGCGCCCCTGCGGCCCCGCCCTCACTGCCCATTCGCTGCCCCATTCCCTGCTCCTCCCTCCCACCTCCCCATTTATGGCGGCCGCTGCGTGGTGAAGAGAGCGACCCCTGACCTTGACTGGTAGGTCGCTCCCCACCACACAGCTCCGTCTGTGTGCCCTGCTGCTGCCCCTGATTGTGCTCGTTTTTTTCCTTCTGTGCCCCCTTGCTGCCCTGATTGTGCTCATTTTTCCTTTCTGTGCCCCCTTGCTGCCCTGATTGTGCTAGTTTTTTTTCCTTTATGTGCCCCCTTGCTGCACTGATTGTGCTCGTTTTTTCCTTTCTGTGCCCCCTTGCTGCCCTGATTGTGCTCGTTTTTTTCCTTTCTGTGCCCCTTGCTGCCCTGATTGTGCTCGTTTTTCCTTTCTGTGCCCCCTTGCTGCCCTGATTGTGCTAGTTTTTTTCCTTTCTGTGCCCCCTTGCTGCCCTGATTGTGCTCGTTTTTTCCTTTCTGTGCCCCCTTGCTGCCCTGATTGTGCTAGTTTTTTTCCTTTCTGTGCCCCCTTGCTGCCCTGATTGTGCTCGCTTTTTCCTTTCTGTGCCCCCTTGCTGCCCTGATTGTGCTCGTTTTTTCCTTTCTGTGCCCCCTTGCTGCCCTGATTGTGCTAGTTTTTTTCCTTTCTGTGCCCCCTTGCTGCCCTGATTGTGCTCGTTTTTTTCCTTTCTGTGCCCCCTTGCTGCCCTGATTGTGCTCGCTTTTTCCTTTCTGTGCCCCCTTGCTGCCCTGATTGTGCTAGTTTTTTTCCTTTCTGTGCCTGTTTCCCGCCGCTGCGCCCTGCGGCCCCGCCCCTCACTGCCCATTCGCTGCCCCATTCCCTGCTCCTTCCTCCCACCTCCCCATTTATGGCGGCCGCTGGGCAGCCGCACAGCGGACGTGCGCAGCGGGCGCGCCGCTGGCGCGCCGAAGGCGCTCCTAAGGCAAGCCCGTCTGCGCCCGTCCACGCCGGGACCGCGCCCAGCGCCAGAACCCCTGGTCCGGGCATCCCCCACGCCCGCCACATCAACAGACACCGATACGACGCCAGCACCCTCCACGCACTCAACCCCGGAAAAGATCACGCCTGCTACCTGGCCACCCCGAAGCGCACCCAAGGACCCTTCACCTGCCGGAACTGCAGCTTCGCCAGCACCCGCCCCGCCAAACCACCGCCCAGGAAAGAACCCAACTACCTCAGATGCATCCTCCTCAACACCCGCTCCGCCCGCAAACACGCCATCGAACTCTGGGACCTTCTCGACTCAACCTCCCCAGACGTCGCATTTCTGACGGAGACCTGGCTGAATCCCGCTTCAGCCCCCGACATCGCCATTGCCATCCCGGACGGCTACAAGATCACCCGCCGGGACCGCACCAACGGAGTCGAAGGAGGCATCGCCATCGTCCACAGGAACACCCTCAGAGTCTCAACCAACACCGACGACACCCTCAGCACCGCCGAACACATGCACTTCCAGATCCACACCGATCCCAACACCACCCTCAGAGGAACCCTCATCTACAGACCCCCGGACCCCGACCACAGTTCAGCGATTCTATCGCTGACTTCGTCAGCACACACGCCATCGCCTCCACGGACTACATCCTCCTCGGGGACCTGAACTTCCACCTCGAGAACAACAAGGACACCAACTCCACCACCCTGATCGACAACCTTGCCACCCTCGGACTCAGACAGCTCGTGACTACACCCACCCACGCCGCCGGCCACACGCTAGACTCCATCTTTTCCGCATGCCCACACGTCTCCTTCAACCACACCTCCGAACCCCACTGGACTGACCACGACTGCATCCACTTCACCTACAGGAAGCCCACCACGCACCACCGCACCGAACAAATGCCTCGCCGCTGCTGGAGCAGAGTCACCGAAGACCAGCTAACCACAACCCTCGCCCTGAGCCCACCCGCCGAACCCTCCGACCCCGACACCGCCGCCCGCAACCTCAGACAGTGGATCGACGACTGCGCCAACACCCTCGCCCCGCTCAAGAATCCGCCCAACAGCCACACCAGCAAGAAAGCCACCTGGTTCACCGAAGACCTCCAGGCCTCCAAACGAACATGCCGAAAACTGGAGAAGATCTGGCTCCACGAACGGACAGCGGACAGCTACGCCGCCCACAAGAGCGCCACCCGCAGTCACCATCACCTCATCAGATCCGCCAAAGGGCCTCACTCAAAGACCGCCTAGACAACAACGCACACAACAGCAAAGAGCTCTTCAACATCGTGAAGGAACTCTCCAACCCCAGCTCCAACACCAACGACATCCCGCCGTCGCGAGACCTGTGCGACTCACTGGCCACCTTCTTCCACCGCAAAATCGCCGACATCCACGACAGCTTCAACACCACGACCGCCCCAGCAACCACCGAGACCACTGCCCCCACAACCACCAACCGCCTGCTCTCCTGGACCAACATCAACGACGAGGACACCAGCGAGATCATGAACACCATCCACTCCTGCTCACCGCTAGACCCGTGCCCTCACCACGTCTTCAACAAAGCCAGTACAGCCATCGCGCCCCATCTCCGGAAAATAATCAACATCTCCTTTGAGACAGCAACCTTCCCGGAAAGCTGGAAGCACGCCAAGATCACCGCCTTACTCAAGAAACCAAAGGCAGACCCCAAGGACCTCAAGAACTTCCGACCCATCTCTCTGCTCCCGTTCCCCGCGAAGGTCACCGAGAAAATCGTCAACAAACAACTGACCCGCTACCTCGAGGAGAACAACATCCTGGACCCTTCCCAGTCAACCACAGCACCGAAACCGCCCTCATCGCCGCCACCGATGACATCAGGACCCTGCTAGACAACGGAGAAACAGCAGCCCTCATCCTCCTGGACCTATCAGCCGCCTTCGACACGGTCTGCCACCACACACTACGAACACGCCTTCACGACGCCGGGATCCAAGAGAAGGCCCTGGACTGGACCACATCCTTCCTCTCCGGCAGAACACAAAGCGTCCGCCTCGCCCCCTTCCGATCCAAAGCCACCAAGATCATCTGCGGCGTACCCCAAGGCTCCTCCCTCAGCCCAACGCTGTTCAACATCTACATGGCACCCCTCGCCCACGTCGCCCCGACAGCACAACCTCAACATCATCTCCTACGCCGACGACACCCAGCTGATCCTCTCCCTCACCAAAGACCCTCACACCGCCAAAGCCCACCTCCACGAAGGAATGAAGGCCGTCGCCAAATGGATGAGTACCAGCCGCCTGAAGCTGAACTCGGACAAGACGGAGGTCCTCATCCTTGGTTCCAACCCTTCAGCATGGGACGACTCCTGGTGGCCAACATCACTGGGAACAGCCCCGACACCCACCGACCACGCACGCAACCTAGGGGTCATCCTCGACCCCACCCTCTCCATGACTAAGCAGGTCAACGCCGTTTCCTCATCCTGCTTCAACACCCTCCGAATGCTCCGCAGGATCTTCAAGTGGATCCCCACCGAAACAAGAAAAACAGTCACCCAGGCCCTCGTCACCAGCAGGCTGGACTACGGAAATGCCCTCTACGCAGGAACGACGGCTAAGCTCCTGAGACGGCTGCAACGCATCCAGAACGCCTCTGCACGTCTTATCCTCGACATCCCCCGACGCAGCCACATCACACCCCACCTGAGAGACCTGCACTGGCTCCCTGTCAACAAGAGGATAACCTTCAAGCTCCTCACCCACGCACACAAAGCACTCCACAACTCCGGACCAGCCTACCTCAACAGACGACTCAGCTTCTACACCCCCACCCGCCAGCTCCGCTCCACCAGCCTCGCCCTCGCCACAGTCCCCCGCATCCGGAAAACGACCGCCGGCGGCAGATCCTTCTCCCACCTCGCCGCCAAGACCTGGAACACCCTCCCCACCAACCTTCGGCAGACCCAAGACCTACTGGCCTTCAGAAGACTCCTCAAGACCTGGCTCTTCGATCAGTAGCAGCACCACCCCCCTCTTCCCCCAGCGCCTTGAGACCCTCGCGGGTATGTAGTGCACTTTATAAGTGACATGATTGATTGATTGATTGATTGATATGCCAATGGTAGATTATGATAGTCATAGTCATAACTTTGGCTCTGTGTTTATCTTTCGCATGCTTTGCAAGAAGCAGATGAAGACACTGTAAACGTTACAGATATTACAAGTCACTGGTCCTTAGGAAGCACTTTTCCTCTGTACATTGATGGGCTCTTTAAGTGTTTGTCTATAGGGTCTTTGTTGTAGGAGGTGTAGCCCATAGAGAAGTTATCTCTGCCATAGGATTATTTACCTTGAATGAGAAATGTAGAGCAAAGTAGCGACGGCAGTGCTATGAAGTCATGTGTCATGTTGAATGGTAAGTGCAGTGCAAGGGACCAATGGGCATGGGAGAGTGAATAACGGATCAATGGGAAAAAGTAGCAGATATGGAAAAAGGGAAAGGAGGATTCCTGTTGAGGAGCCGGGACAGTGGGTGGGGCAAGGGAGCAGGTGCAAAGGGATTGGCCAAGGAAAAGAAGGAAGCAATGTCTCGGAGAGGAAAAAAGCGAGGGTCAGATGCAGTGACCAGCAGGACACATCGAAAGCTCGACGGCAAATACACCTGAAGTTACAATAAGGAACTACAATTTTCCCCATCACCAAAGATGCAATATAAATTAATCGGCAAGATATATACATTTACTGAATACCACGGGTTTGAGTGGCAGTCCACCCAGTAAATACCTAACGTGGAAAAAAGTAGGGAACCCAATTGCAGGAGGGGCTGTTCAAAAGTTCACATTCTTTTCTTTTTACTTCTTTTAGTAATTTTTTAACGAATTCTATTGTGATCTTGAAACAGGTTGCTACATCTGTCCATGGCCAGGCCTATAAAATAAGCTTATTGGAGAACCCTCCCAATTCATGCTCAAAAGGAGTTCACTCATTTATTACTCTCCTTGCTCAGTGCACTATGGGTTGGTATTAAAATGTTTGCAATTGTTCCTTTTATTTTCCAGTTCAGTCTTTTGAAATGATCTCTCTTTACTTTTTATGCAATAGGGTTACTTTTGCATTTTGCTAATTAGATTGTAATTAGAAGATGACAGCCATTTCTCAACGGTGTTGACCATACAAGGTCAGCAATGGTTTAAAAGATACCGTATTTAAAGGGCAGATTTGCTCAAAGACAATATACAGTAGGATATTTTGCAAACTTTCCTTTGTCTACACAGAAAATCAATAGGGAATTTGTTTCCCAAACTGCTTAGTATTGAGTAAATGACTCGTTACACTGAGAGAGCTCGGACTGGGATTTGTTTTCTGTTTCAGCCTTTATATGAAGATTTTTTATTTCACACTGCACAAAACTAGGCCTACAATTTAAACATTAGGTAATTCGAGGCTTCGGGCTATTCCTCAAGAATCATTGTTTAGGAAGACTCTGAAAGCAGATCTCTTCCCATCAGACTATGGTGGTCTATATCGGTGATGTACCTCTGTTGGTCCAGCATGGGACACTCTGTGGAGTAGCAGTGCATCTACAATCCGTAATTCATTCATTCGTTCATTTATTCATTCATTCAAAGTTGAACATTTTCATTTTTGTCGAAGTTGGCCTGAATAACTACTTGGAGCCGGACCTCTGAATTCTCCTGTCAGCATTCGCTGAACTTTTCTAAGGGTGTGGACTGGCAGACAGCAGCAGACATCCTTCAAAAAACTCTATAAAAGAAAAAAAACCTTTGTTCGGGCCCTGCCACTTTGCACGAACATTTCTAAGTATATGACATGACTCTTCTTAATATCTAAATCTCCCTGTTTAAGGGCATGTTTGTTCGTGTTAGCTATGGAATCAAAGAGGAGGAGACAAAGCATTTTGAAACAAAGCTCAGGGCTAGAAAGGGAGGTTTCGTTTCTCCCACTTTGCTTTGCTGAGATTGTACAGAAGACTGTGGGTCTGCAGATTCTCTGCCATGTTCGTACTTGCATAGGAGCCTTCCTCTCTCTCCTATTATGATTTTACCAAAAGGCAATTCCAATGCAAGTTACAAAAAAATAACCACTTGGCAAAAGCATTCCCCGCTAAAAACATTCTTAATGTTTACGCCCTTTCCTTAACTACATGTAGCCATTCTGTACTTAAAACAACCTGTTTTTGGGTATTTATTCTCACAAGCACCCTTGTGAATGGTTTTGTCAGGACTCAAGAGTGACCTTAAACTGTTTTTTCTTGTTTACACATCAAAACGGCTGACCCCAAATTATGTGTCCGGATGTCTTGTGATATCCCAGCTCCTGCTGTAGGCCATCTCCCTTGTTACTGGGGCTCATGATGGTCCCAGTTTTTGCTTTACACTTCCCAACTTGTCACCACTTCACTACTGCTCATTGGTCCAGCTTACTCCTGTGGAAGTGGACATCCTGAAACATGAGCATTCTTCTTTTCTTGAATTGTATGTAATAGATATGCGGATACAGTATCAAGGACTGTAGGCCTAGAGACCGCCTGTCACGGCTATGTCTCGCTGTGGCCTGTATATAGGAACCACCTTTCGTCGTTGTTTAAATGCTTTCCCAAACAGCCACTCCTATGAAGGAGGCTTTGTTGCACAGGAATTCTAAGGGGAACTACACTCAGCAGATCAGCTATTTTCTGATAGAAAACACGTAGCAAAACCTATACTCACTGCATACCCACTTTCTAATCAGTGGTCCCCAGCAGCAAAGAATAGACACGTTTGCAGAGAAGACAATGCTTTTAATGTTATTTTGAATTTGTTTAATCTTGGTCTCTGAATACGTTCAGGAACACATAACAACAGCAGAGTATGTGCCAAAAACAGAGTCGATAGCTATTGAAGACGATATTGCAGAAACAGATGATACTTGATGTTGAAGGTTTTGTACAAGGTGTGTTCTTTTGTACAATACAATTCACCATTGTTGGCTTGACAAGATATACGATAATTGCCTAAACTCTCCCTGTTTTACCACTACTGTGCACCATCATGTCACCATTTTCCACCTGGTGGCCCATGTCCTGGCTCTCACCTCAGCCCCACCTTGGACCAGTCCTAGGGGTCAGGACCTGATAGACAAGCGGCTGTGTTGTGGTGGTTGAATTTCCTGGATCTCGGTGGATCTCCATCACCCAACAGTGGTGCTCATCTGAGCATTGGCTTCGGGAGAGCGAAGGCTGAAAGGGGCGGAAGCGATGTTTTGAAGGCTGAGAATGGGGCATGTACTGAAGCTAGCTGAGAAAAGGTATCCTTCTGTGATGTACGAGGCAGAGGACAAGGAGCGGAGCATCTCTGGTGGACATTGAGGAGTCCCGTGTTAAACCCCACGATGCAGACAAGGTCAAACAAATCTACGCCCCAATGTAATTGTTTTATCTAAAAGAAGGGCCATATAGTTACAACAACTAGGGCCTCTATGAAATTACCCAGTAGAGTGCGGACCAGATTCCCTGACACACCAGATGAGATTGTCCTCGTTGTCCCCTCTGAGTTGAGTGTTGATTTTCCTGTTATAAGCTGGTCCTCTGTAAAATAAATGCATAAGAGTGAGCAATCGTTGCATCAGAATTCTTCCTTCCCATCATCACTATGGAAATGCCATAAAGAAGAAGCTGACCCAGGAGAAAGGAGGAGTGACTCTGCCTAATATATACTCACTATATGGGTGGGTGAAAAGCCAGCTACATTCATACATCCTTACCTCTTCCAATATCTCACGTCTGCTACTGTGACTTTCCCTTTACCACACCCAATATCATCCCCTGATATTTTGTTAACTCAGTGGATAATGACAGTGACTCTAGCTCAAAAATGCAGGTAACCAGGCCATATGGTGAAAAGTCCAGTGAATTCAAATAATCAAATAAGAGAGCTCACCATTTCACCAAATAATCAGCCCGTATTCTTCCGGAGAATCAGTGATGGCACCTGCAAAAATCAAAGAAAACTCCAAGGACTCTTCCCTTCCTATTATCTAGTTCATCACTGCTATGAGTTCAAGGGACACAGCTACTACAATGTGAGAGACAAAAGATGAGGTTGTGATGACCCCAAAACACTACTATTAATTCACAAAACATTTAGGGCATCATTTCGATGGCGGGCGGACAAAGTCCGCCCGCCACCGCAACGGCAAACGGGACCGCCCGCAAGAGGTGCGGCGGTCCCGCCATGTCAATTAGGATGCCATCGCCACGGTGGCGGTGGCATCCCGCATCATTTACATTGCGGCGGGCGGTGCTGTGAGCAGCACCCGCCGCAATGTAAAAAAAGCATGTTGCGCATTGGCATGCACAACGTGACAGGCACCGCGCGGTGCCTGCCACCCTGTGCATGCCAATGTAGGGGGGTACCATAGGTACCCCCCAAGTGCACCCCCCACCCCTCCGGGGGCCCGCAACGGGCCCCCATTACCAAAGACTGTATGCCATTCCATGGCGGCAACATGGAAAGGCACATCTCCGCCTGCATCACAATATGGATGGCGGTGTCTTGCAGACACCAGTATAGGAAAGAGAATCCTTTGGACTAAATTGCTAGTAACAGTGGAACTGGGAGTTTTAACCCTAACAATGTCATGCAACACACACTCAACTACTATCACTTCTAGTATATCTTTGGGAAGACTGATCATACATCTGAAAGACAATCTAAACAATGTACCACATTTTTAGAAAAGTATCAAAATCTTTTATTAAAAAGTCTCATAGAGCATACAAAACCACAACGACATAAATCATAAAATTACAATGCACAAAATATCTGAATGAGCTTGAACAAACTCCTAAGTGTAATTCATGCACATATATATCAGAAAACAATTTAAAAGAAACATATGAGAGTACATCAAAATAGACTGAAATAATATGTCATTGAAAATCAACCATCCGTGATTACACAAAATCTAGGGCTGGAGCCCGGTATATCTCACTTCGTTGAATACTCAAAGGCCCAGACCGTGACACAGATTAGGTTGTATTCAAAAGGGCGTCGACGCGTTTCGATGGCTTGTGTATGATACCATCTTTATCAAGACAAACAGATTCCGACTCTCAGGAAATTAAAAAGCAACAATGCTGCAGTTAAAAAACACCTATTTTCAATGGGGTGGGCCACTGCGACTTCCAGAAAATGGTATGGTCATGGGAGGATAAGATGAATCCTTCCGTCGTCCAAATGAAGATATATATATATATCTGGATTATTGGTATGGACTGACCGCCTCGTTTTTCATGTCACCAGGAAGTGATAGTTTGAGGATAAACTATATCTCTCGTCAGTTCTTTAGTCACTGATCAAAGGATGACGGGATTCAAGGATTTTAGTTTTATGTCCTTGGTACTTATTTTCATATTTTCCTTTCTCTGGCTTCCACGTGCCCTTTATAATTAGGATTTGTGGCAATATTGTCCGGTCATAGAAGCGTCTTCCTGTTGGTGTATGATGGCATCAAGAACTGACGAGAGATATAGTTTATCCTCGAACTATCACTTCCTGGTGACATGAAAAACGAGGCGGTCAGTCCATACCAATAATCCAGAGTCAAAGGGAAGGAAGCATGGGCATGCTGGGAAGGGGGGGTGGAGGCAATAACATGATGGGAGTGGTAGTCACAGCTCAACATGCCCCACCCACATGGCCCAGCAAGCTCACACTCAAGCATGCACACCCCACAGAGAGTGGAAAGCCCCATCAAAGATGTCTGACACTGGTGCTCTGTTGTGGGGAGCACAAGGCCATGCTGGGAACTGGCCACCAACCAACAGCAGGACACCACTGTCAGCCATCTTGCCATTGCTCTCACACTCACACACAGTGAAGTCCACCCAAAAGCAAGCAAGTATGGGCATGCTGGGAAGTGGGGTGGAGGCAATAGCATGATGGGAGTGGTAGTCACAGCTCAACATCCCCCACCCACATGGCCCAGCAAGCTCACACTCAAGCATGCACACCCCACAGAGAGTGGAAAGCCCCATCAAAGATGTCTGACACTGGTGCTCTGTTGTGGGGAGCACAAGGCCATGCTGGGAACTGGCCACCAACTAACAGCAGGACACCACTGCCAGCCATCTTGCCATTGCACTCACACTCACACACAGTGAAGTCCACCCAAAAGCAAGTAAGTATGGGCATGCTGGGAAGTGGGGTGGAGGCAATAGCATGATGGGAGTGGTAGTCACAGATATTGGTCACCCCCACAACTGTCCCATCAACACCACTCTGAACCATGCGCACATCACCGGGAGTGGAAAACAACTGACAAGATGGCTGACACTGGCTACTGCTGTGGGGAGCACAAGGCCCTGCTGGCAACTGTGCACCAACCAACAGCAGGACACCACTGACTGACATCCTGAAAGACAACTTGCACTCCCTGCAATGTAAGCACGTTCCATGGTGGAATATCTGGCTGGGTGGGAAGGAGGGCCGGAAGTCAACCAAATACAACCAATGCAGACCATGTACACACCCCAACATTCACATAGAAATGCCCAAATAATGCAGGACAATGTGCTACACCAATATCAACCCCTGACTGTGACAACTTAGGACAATGCAATGTACAGGCCCGCATCCAGAGGCACAGTCACAACTGTCAGGTGTGTCAACCATTGATGCCTGCAGAAACATAACATACATTGTGTGTGTCTCCCAAAAACAGGTGATGATGGGGACACAGCAGCAGACGCTGAGGAGTCCCCGTCCCAGGCTCAAGAGGATACGGAGCTCACTGGTGTGGAACAGCCTCTGCCCTCCTCGGATGAAGAAGACCCACCTGGCACCTCCGGAGCAAGTCATCATGCAGCACCAGCAGGACCACCAGCTGCACCCCTGCACCCACCCCTCCAACGACTGTCAACACACATACCACACCTGCCGACATGGACAGACCAAGGAGCACCACCACCACCAGCACAGGGACCCTGGACCAACGTGGGGCCATGGACACCAACACCACCAACAACCCCCAACGTGGCCCAGGGTCACCTGTGCGTGCCACCTCAGGTACTGCACGTGTCGCCAGGGGTGGTGGGAGGGGTGGGAGACATAGGTCGCTGCTCGCAGAGGGGTCTGGACTGCATGATGACCCACAACTGGCACGCATAGCCGATGCGTACCAGTCCAGCACCGGAGAGCTCAGCCAGGTAGTGGGGCTCCTCAGGGACATTAAACAGCAGCAGGCTGCCCATCATGCCCCCTTGGACTCACACATGTCCCGCGTGGAGTCCAAGTGGGACACACTGCACGAGATGACGGCGGTGCATAGGGACATATTACAATGCCTCCGCCAGATGAGCAGCAACCAGTCAACACCTCCCTGTGTGCCCACAACATCTGGTGCTGAAACAACTGCAACTGCCACAGGGAGGGAGGATGACTCTGGCGGAGAGTCCCCTGCACCGCAGCAGCCTGCACGTGAGGGTCCCCCCCAAAGAAGAGGGGTCGTCCGAGGAAGGACAACTGAGAGGCTGATGGCCATGCACAACCCCCAGGAAGCCAACACCTGTTCTGGATAATCACCTTTGTGCGCAAACTGTTCACCCTGTTGACTGCAACACAACTCCCCCACATGACATGGGGAGTACAAGTTGGACCAATGTCTCAGATGACTGTGGACTTGATACAGGACATTTCTGCTACCAGGACTTCCAATTCATCTAGGAACTTTGGATTGCAATCAAAATGTACAGCACTCACCATCCTGTGCACTATTCACACACATGTATGACAATAAACACACTAATACACCATACCTGCCTCTGTCGTGATTCCAACGTGGTTTCTGTCATGGAGATGATGACCAGCGAAATTACACTGTGCATGCTAACTGCTACAGCAAGTACAACAAAGGCATGTGAGTCATGGCAACGTGACACATATGAGGTGACACATATGAGGGAGACACACCACCAGGGCTACACAACAAATACACACCTAGGCCATCTGACTCATTGCCTACACTGATGTTGCCAGGAAATACGGTGCAATGCACAGACACAACACCTATTCACAGTCTTAGTCAACTAGCCCACTGGTGCAGTAAGCAAATGTCAGTCAAATGTGTGACCACAGACAACGCACATCACAAAGTGAAGCACAGGTTTATTACACATTTGCAACATGTTGTAACCACTACAGATGCAAGGTAATCCCACCTGGCAGCGGGCACACAGTCAACAAGTGTAGAAGGAAGGAAGTCCATGGGTGTGGCACACATCACCTGTAGGGACACGACAGCTACCACCCTGGAAGTCGAATCACGGTGTCGGGGATCACAGTTGACCAAACGACTCTGAAAGTACCCTGTGAAGGACAGAAATGACACACAGTCAAAAGCACTGAAGAACAGGACAGAACTGCAATACTCATGCCCAATACATGTCACAAGATACCCACCCAGAACCAAGTTAGCATGTCAACACTGTTGGGGAGTACAGACTACCTGTAAGGACACATCGCTACACGCATACAGTCATGTAGCCCATGGACACACTCAAACAGCACCAGAGCACCACCAACACATATCATGCAAACTCACATCATTGACATGACATCTCTGGATACTCACATTCAGCTGAAGAAGTTGGTGATGAGCTGTGTGCGGACATCACCATCACCATCATCATCATCATCACTGGCATCATGGTCCAGGCCAGGATCCTCCACAGGTGGTGGATGTTGGTCATCGTCATCCAGTATGAGAGGCAACTCCTTCCGCACTGCCAGGTTGTGTAGCATGCAGCAGACGATGACAATCTTGCACACCTTTGCTGGGGCATATGGGAGGGCCCCTCCTGTCTTGTCCAGGCAGCGGAAGCGGCTCTTCAGGAGAGCAAATGTCCGCTCAATCACTCTCCTCGTCCGAACATGTGCCTCATTGTAGCGCATCTGGGCTGGTGTCACAGGGTTCCTGAGGGGCGTCACCAACCACAGCATGTTGGGGTATCCGTAGTCACCTACATACAGACAATTGCACATTAGCTGAGTTGGAAAAGAGGGTGGAACACTACATTGCAGAACACACACAATGGTACAAAGTCAGTACACACCAACAAGCCAGGCACGCTGGTTCCGCATCTGTGAGATCATCCTCGGGATGCGACTACTCCTCATCACGTAGGCATCGTGTGCAGAACCGGGGAAACGGGCACACACGTGTGAGATGCTCATATCTGCAAGACAGACCACCAGTGCATTGACCGAGTGGTAGTGTTTGCGGTTCCAGTATGCCTGCTCTTGGGCCTGTGGTGGTACCAAAGCCACATGTGTCCCATCAATGGAGCCAATGACATGCGGCATCCTCCCCAGGGCATAGAAGTCACTCTTCACGTCAGTGAGTTGTTGGAGTCTAGGGAAATAGATGTACTGGTTCAGCTATATCAACATAGCCTCCAAAACATCGCGGAGCACACGGCTGAACATGGTCTGTGACATCCCACCAGCAGTCGCCACAGTGTGTTGAAAGGTACAGGTGGCAAAGAAGTGTAGGGCTGCCATCACCTTCACCTTGGGGGTCAGCGCTGTAGGGTACGGCCGGCCAGGTTGCAAATGTGGTGCCAAGCGCACTGCCAAATCCTCAATCAGCTGCCTGGTGAAGCGGTACCGTCGGATGGGGTCACGTTCCACCCTCGTTGCCAGGTCAGGGAATGGTCTATGGACAGCTGGTGCCCTGCAGTGCATAGGTGAAGAAAGAAAGATTGTCAGTCACCCCACATATGTGGCATTGAACACACTCAATATCACATGATACATCATTATGAGGCACAAGTACATGATGTGTGCAGTTCCGTAAGGACATGTATGGCACATACATGGCCAACATCTAACATCACAGTTCAACAAGTGGCATCAATAAGTCCCAGGTTGTGCCATTGGATATCATGAGGCCGTGTCACAGTTCCCATCTCCTGCTGCCACGTTACAAACACACCCCACAGTGACATGTGAGGACAGATGCGCCCCAGGCATCACAGCTCAACAACAGGTAGATTCCCAGGGACCCTGTATTGCCACATGGACACTGGCATGACATGGTGTATCATGTATACACCACAGCAAAACAACCATGACCCCCACAGGTAGTGGTCCCTGTTGCCTCGGCAGGACAGACATGGACGTCTGTGACACACACACGCACAACATCAAAGTCCATGTACAAACAACATGGATGTGGAGACTGTCTCCCATTGTGCACATGAAATCAGAGACATTGTAAACACAACATGCACACAGACTGTGGAGGACCATCACTATTGTGCCAATGGGTCACCCTGGGTTAAACATACCGTCCCACATGGGACTCAGGGGGTATGTGACATGACATACACATACACCACCGTAAAATGTGACCATGCCACATGCTCAGATATGAACAGTTGCACATCACAGTGGTCATGTACACGAAACACCAAGGATTCTGTCCCCATGAACACGTGCACAGCCTGGGGATGGCTGCCCCCAAGTGACACCCACAGAACAACATGTTCACCCCCGTACACGGAATAGGTAATGCAGCCTTACATGCCTTAGGATACAGTTTGGACAGGCTGTGGTGTTGTAGGTGTGCCCCTCACTCCCTGGGAAGTATATGTGGCTGGCATATGTTCACCTGTGACAGGCATGGTGATATATGCCAGTGACTTGTACAGGGACGCGTTGGACAGCAATGGACCGATCGGTGCGCACACATTGGCCATTGCATTCAATGTGTGCTGGTACGCATTGTATTCGCAATACGCGTTGGACAGCAATGGACCGATCGGTGCGCACACATTGGCCATTGCATTCAATGTGTGCTGGTACGCGTTGTATTTGCAATACGCGTTGGACAGCAATGGACCGATCGGTGCGCACACATTGGCCATTGCATTCAATGTGTGCTGGTTCGCGTTGTATTCGCAATACGTGTTGGACAGCAATGGACCGATCGGTGCGCACACATTGGCCATTGCATTCAATGTGTGCTGGTACGCGTTGTATTCGCAATACGCGTTGGACAGCAATGGACCGATCGGTGCGCACACATTGGCCATTGCATTCAATGTGTGCTGGTACGCGTTGTATTCGCAATACGCGTTGAACAGCAATGGACCGATCAGTGCGCACCCATCGGCTATGGCCTGGCCTGGCAACGGACGCGTTTTCTAATTTTGAACGAGTCTGATGCTGTAAATTCAGTTGGTCACCCACAATAATGTTGCAAATTCATGGGTGTCATGAAGTTGAACTTTTGAAGGATGCTGTGGGCGTGTGTAAGTGGTGTAATTCCATGGATTGGCCAGATTCAGAAGATGCAAACGACTTGGACCTATCACTTTGGACACATGGGACAGTATCTGCCTCTGCAGCACACATATAATGCTGGCTGTTCCCCAGAGAGCTCACTTGCCTGCACTACATGCTCCAGGACGACATCTGCCACCACCACTGCTGCTGTATCTGCACCCTCTGGACCCTGCAATGGCACGTACTGTGGAGAGAGCCCCAGCCTTCAGCACTGAGGAGAACCAGGCCCTGCTGGACAGCCTCCTTCCACAGTACAGCAAGCTGTATGGGAAAGCAGGGGAGCAGGTGAGTGTTCTGTCCACTTCCTTTCTAAATGTGCATGTTGTCTGACTAGCAAGGCTAACAGTCTGCACGCCACTGGCTAGCAGGCTCACTGAGTAGTTGTCACCCCCATAGTGTGTAGTTACATGCACTGGACAGGTATAGTGCAGTGACAGTGCATTTAAACAAGGTTTTACTTCCCAGGCAATGATACCATGTAGTAACTGCTGGCATACTGTCCATGGCCATCGTTGCACTGCCTGTGTACATCATGTGCCCCTGTGATTGAGACATGTATATCCAACTGTGTAATGCACGGATATGTTGCATGTGTGTAAGAAAGTGGCTCTGTATATACTGCACCAAGGTAAGGTTCAGTGTGCACAGAGTCCACAGTCCCCAGAGGTTTGGCAGAGGCTAAAGTTAGATATAACCTTACTCTCTAAAGTGGTAGCTTGGTCGAGCAGTAAGGCAGTATCAGAGGACAGTGTAAAGCATTTGTTGTACACACTCAGTCAGCAAATGAAGCCACACACTCAAGAACTGAACTCTAGGCCAATGGTTTGTATATAAAAATATAGTTGTTTTATTTTAGAACCAACAATGGGTGTCAAAATATACTTTCTCAGAATGAGATGCTTTAGTTAACTACTGTTCAATTGGCAATAGACTTTTGAATGCAATAGTTACAGTTGTTGCAATATGCAACACAATTTTAAACACAATTATACATTGAGCTCAATGGAAATTTCTGGTTAAATGCAATAGATTACTTTTTGGATTACTTTTTCTAACCACGGGACTGGATCTTGGATTCAGTCCTGGGACACTTCCTGTAAACAGGTGAGAAAAAGCGTTTTGGTTATGGTAGTGATTTTTGAGGAATATTACTGTATTTCAAAAGTTGACACTTAGAAACTTTTCTGGGTAAAATTACCAATGTTATCCTAGGGAAGGAAATACAGTTTGCAAGCAAAGTATGTTTACGTTACTTTTGTAATCCAGTGCTGGACTCCTAGGTTCAGCACTGGGACATTTACTTAAAACAGGTAAGTAATTACGTTTTTGTAGTTTGTACGATTTTTAAAGAATATTTGTATGATTCAGAAATCGACACTTAGAAACTTTTTCAACAAAAAGCAGGCAATGATATCCTATGAGAGGAATTTCCAGTTACTGGTAAGTACGGTAAAAATTACTTTTCATGGTCGGTACTGGACTAAAAGATGCAGTACTGAGGTCTCTCCTGATAGTAGGTGAGTAATTCGGAATTCGTTACTGTTGTGATTTTTTAGCAATATTTTGGTATTTCAAAAGTGGACACTTAGAAGAAATTTCACAGAAAACCAGTCAATGGATCCCTATGTAAGAAAATTCAATTCGCCGGTAAGTTACTTTTAACGTTATTTTTGTAATCCAGTGCTGGACTCCTAGGTTCAGCCCTGGGACATTTACTTAAAACAGGTAAGTAATTACGTTTTGGTAGTCTGTACGATTTTTAAAGAATATTCTTGTTTTCAAAAGTCGACACTTAGAAACTTTTGGAAGAAAAAGTGTCCATGTTATCCTATGAGGAAAAATGAGTTATCGGTCTCGAGGTAAGTAATCGGTCTTTTGAGTTAGGGTTCTGGGGTTAGACTCAGGGGTCTCCCAGGGTCAGTGATGCACTGTTGTTGCACCCTCAGCGGCACTAGGGCGGCCGGGTGCAGAGTGTTGAGGCCCAATGTTATCCTATGGAGGATAGGGGGACTCCGGTTGGTGGCGGCTGGCAAGCAGGCCACGGGGTTGTGGGAGCAAAGCTCCTAGGGTTAAGCTCAGGGCACGTTGGGGACCAAGTTAGCACCAAAGAGGCACCCTCAGCGGCACTAGGGCGGCCGGGTGCAGAGTGCTGTTTTGAGGTCGGGTGCCCTGTTGATTTCAATGGAAATTTTCGGTTTTGGTTTTCAGCTGCAGGCTCGGTCCAGGAAGACTTCCAGGAGGAACCAACAGCTGGGCAGGTAAGTTGGAGGGCTCGGGGACGTAGGTGCACCTCGGGTTCCTTTCTCCAGGGCGCAGGGCGTCTGGATGCAGGGGTGTCTTTTGAGGTCGGATTTCACCTTACCGGGCCACTCGCGGTTGGGGGTTCTCCGTGCAGAGGCTGCAGGCGACGTCGGGGAGTCCTGGAGGGGTCAACCCACGGTGGACTCGGACTCTGGAGAGCTGGGGGACCTCGCTGGGACCGGTGGGCCACTTGAACTCGGGCTGTAGGCGACGGGTGCAGTGGTGGTTCCAGGCGTCGGGTTTCTTTCTCCTCAGCAGGCTCGGAGTCTTTGTTTGGTGTTTCTTTTGAACAGAGCTGCTGTTCACAGGAGATCCGGTCTTTGTTGAAGGCAGTCAGTCCTCCCTGGGGTTCTGGAGGTCGCTGGCTGCAGGACAAGACTATTTTTGGCGCAGGATCTCTGGAAACTGCAGACGGGCCGGTAGGGCTGGGGCCAAGTCAGTTGTTCTCTGCAGTCTCCTCTGCTGGGCGTCTTCTTTCGTCCTTTTTCTTCTTAGGTTGCGGGAATCTAAGGAAGGAAGGTTCAGGGTGCCCCTAAATACTAGATTTAGGGGCGTTACAGGTAGGTAAAGGGCAGGGACCAATGGGTCCCTGCCCTGGGGTGGGTACACCCCCTATCCTGCCACTCTCCTGTGGGAGGGGGCAGGAGCCTAGTCCTGATTGGGCAGGGCTCCCCATCTTCAAGATGGCGAGAGCCCGGAGATGTGCTTCACCTCGCCTCCCCCACCTGAGGGGTGGGGTTGGCAGAGGGTGGCACACCCCCTTTCCTCCCTTGGTGTTTCCCTCCAGTCTTCCCACCAGGATGGGGAGGAACCGGTGGGGACCAGTTGCTGAGTACAGCAAGTGGTCTGGGGAAGCTCACAAAGGCGGAATGCCTTTGAAGCTTCCCCTGCCCATCCTGGGGAGGGGCCTAGCACCTCACCCAGGACGTGCATTGTTGCAGGCCCGGGAGAGCGGATGGCTCTCTACCCAGGGGTCCAGCAACATGTCTGCTGTGTGGCAGCCTAGGCAGCCCCTCAGACAAGACGTGGATTGTAGGTTAGGTTCAGGGGGTAACTCTAAGTTGCCCTCTGACGTGCATTTTACAGTAAATCCCACACTGGCATCAGTGTGGGTTTACTGTGCTGAGGAGTTTGATACCAAACTTCTCAGTCTTCAGTGCAGCCATCATGGTGCTGTGGAGTACGTGCTGACGACCTCCCAGCACCATATACTCGGAATGGCAGCCCTGCACTTACAGTGCCCAGGAATGGGCCTGGGTACTGTAGGGGCACAGGGCTCATGCACCTGTGCCCTCACCACTGGCATAGGGCACCCAGCTAGAGGGGTGACTGAGGTATGCCAGGGCAGTGTGTTTGTGGGCATGGCACACAGGGATGTGTGCCATGTCGAATCTCTGTTTTGTTCTGCACCAAGACACTCAGCCTGCAAGGGCAGTGTGTGTGTGTCAGGGTACAGGGCCTCTAAGGGTGGCACAATAAGTGCTGCAGCCCTTAGGGTCTTCTCTGGTCACAGTGCCCTGGGTACCTAGGGTACCATTTACCAGGGGCTTACCTGTGGCCAGAGATGCCAATTGGGTTTAGGCTGAGTACAGTTTTTAGGGAAGGAACACAGGCCCTGGGTACCTGATTGGCAGGGATCCAGGGCACACCAAGGAAAAGTGCATCAGTTATCAGGCAAAAGTGGGGGGTTACTGCAACAGAAACCCACTTTCCTACACAAGCCCCCCCAGCCCAAAGGCCAGGAGACTCAGCCAACGCTGGGAGAGCCTGTCTAGTCTTTCAGGCGAGGAAGAGTTGGGGAAGTGGTTTGAAAGTTGCAGGGCCTACTCCGCCTTATATCCTTCTGTCCAGGTCAGTCCCTTTGGGGAGCTGGCCTACCTCATCAGTTTCAGGACCTAATTCCCAAAGCTCCTCTCCTTGCTCTTTAGTGTCTTCACCCCATCTTTTAAGTTTGGGTTCAGAGGTGCCCACCTCTGCAAAGTCTAACTTAGCCAGGGCAAAGCCCAGCTTACCCACAGAGGTCACCCACAGTTTGAGCAACCCCACCATGACCAATAGGGTCAGGGGGCCTAGCTTGTTATTTGGCAGGGGGTTAGGCCACCATGCCAAGGATAGGGCTGCCATGAAGGCTAACACCCAGCAGAGGCTGCTGACAGCTGTCAGTGCCCAGAACCACACCTTTAGCTCCTGTCTGGCAAGTGAAGGGGCTATCTTACAGGTCTCTTTGGGTCCTGGCTGTCTGCCTGTTGCTTTAGGGTGGGGGTCACTAAACTTTGTAGTGAGCACCCTTCCTCCACCCTTTGTTCTGCCAGCTGAGGAGCCACCAACTCAGGCTGGACAGTTGCCTGACTAGTCAGGTCTTCTTGTTGGCTAGGGGGCTTTACCAGGGCCACTTCTGGAGTTTTCCCTCACTGGGATAGAATCTCCCTGGCCCTCTGGGACTGTGGCTAACAGTTGCCCACCTTTCCTACCCTGTTCCTTTTTACTCTTTTGGGGCTCAGCTGCACTGACTGCAGGTTGAGCCCCCCAGGTTTCTTGGGTGAGGCCTGGCATTGGGCCAGTGCCTCTCTTTGGCTCAGGTCCACCTCTAAGTGGTCATTCCCCAGGAGACAATCAAGGGGGAGGTCTTTACTGACTACCACCTTTCTCCATCTAAGGGACCCAGCTATGACTAGGGGCACTACAGCCACAGGCCTAACAGTGACTCCCCTGGGACAGCCCTTACTCTCCTTGATTCCCCTGGGACATACTGGTGTGGGAGTACCAACCTGTCATGCACCACAGTGTGACTGGCACAGGTATCTCTCAGGGCAGTGGCTGGGATTCCATTCACCAGTAGGCGGTGGAAGTGTCTACTCCCCTCTGGGATCTCCAGCTTACCTCTTGGGCCCATTTTCCAGTTGAAAGCTAGGAGGACTTCCTCATCTGAGGACCCTTCCTCCAGAGCTACACTGGCAACTCCTGGGGCTACACTAGTCACCCCTGGGGCTGTACTAGGGATCTTGTTTTTAGGACAGCTAGGGTCCTTGGTGTGGTGTCCTGACTTCTGACAGTTGTGACACCATATTCTGTTGGGATCCCAATTCTTACCTTGGTACCCTGGTTTAGTTTGTGAGGTGTCTTTGGGCCCACCCTCCTGGACAGGTTTTTGGGGGCTGCCTGGGACTCCTTACTTTTATCCTTAAGGGGTTCACTATCTTTCTTCTGGGGAGGCTTTGTGACCCCTTTCTTTGGTCACCCCCAGTGGATGTCCTAGTTACCCTTGTTCTGACCCAGTGGTCTGCCTTCTTTCCCAATTCTTGGGGAGAAATTAGACCTAGGTCTACCAAATGCTGATGCAACTTTTCGTTTGTGCAATTACTTAGTATGTGTTCCTTCATAAACAAATTGTAAAGTCCAGGAAAATCCTGCACATTATGTCCAGCTAACCAACCATCCAGTGTCTTTACTGAGTAGTCTACGAAGTCAATCCAGGACTGGGTCTGGGTTTTGTGAGCCCCCCTGAATCTAATTCTATACTCCTCAGTAGTGAGCCCAAATCCCTCAATCAGAGTATTCTTCATGAGGTCATAGGACCCTGCATCTGGCCCAGAGAGGGTCAGAAGCCTGTCTCTGCAGTTACCAGAGAACAGTTCCTACAGGAGTGCCCCCCAGAGAGGTTTCTTTACTTTTCTTATTTCACAAGCCCTCTCAAAGGCTGTGAACCATTTGGTGATGTCATCACCTTCCTCAAATTTAGGGACAATCCCTTTGGGGATTTTAGGATCAGAAGTTTCCTCCCTATCCTTAGTTTTAGTATTGCTGCCACCATTGATGGGTGCTAAACCCATCTCCTGTCTTTCCTTCTCTAGAGCCAGGAGTCTGGTCTCTAGGTCCAGTCTTTTGGCCAACCTTGCTAAAAGGTGGTCCTCCTCACTAAGGCTATCCTCAGTGTCCTCTCTGGGACCTGAACCACCTAGGTGGCCCCTAGGTCCCCAGAGGTTTACTCTTGGAAATAAGGGTGCAGTGACCCTGTCTTCCCTAGGAAGTGGTGGAGGTGGGTTACCATCCCCATCCTCCTCACTCCTTTCCTCCTCTGCGTGGTCATCACCATGCTCAGAGGGGTGGGCCTTAGCATACTCAGCCAGGAGCTCCTGGAGCCCTTGTTTGGTTGGATGCTGGCCCATTGGTATATTTTTAAGTTTACCTAAGGACCTTATCTCTTTGAAAGACAAATGAAGATAAGGGGTGAGGTCGAGCTCCTCAACCATGTCCTGTATGTCATTATTATTTTCACTAATAGCTGGGTTGTTTTCTTGAGACATTCTAACAAAAAGTTCTAACCCCTCTACCCTTGACTATAGTGACTTTTTATTTTCTACAATTTTAAAGGGACTTAAGCAAGGCTCTAACAAGACTTTTAGTAATTTGGTAAAAAATGCCAATTTGAAAAAATCAGAATTCTAAAGGCAATTTAAGAGTTCTGTCGTGTGATCAGATGGTAACCAAGTAGTCCAACAATGCAAGTTTGTATCCCACCGCTGATCCACCAATGTAAGAAAGTGGCTCTGTATATACTGCACCAAGGTAAGGTTCAGTGTGCACAGAGTCCACAGTCCCCAGAGGTTTGGCAGAGGCTAAAGTTAGATATAACCTTACTCTCTAAAGTGGTAGCTTGGTCGAGCAGTAAGGCAGTATCAGAGGACAGTGTAAAGCATTTGTTGTACACACTCAGTCAGCAAATGAAGCCACACACTCAAGAACTGAACTCTAGGCCAATGGTTTGTATATAAAAATATAGTTGTTTTATTTTAGAACCAACAATGGGTGTCAAAATATACTTTCTCAGAATGAGATGCTTTAGTTAACTACTGTTCAATTGGCAATAGACTTTTGAATGCAATAGTTACAGTTGTTGCAATATGCAACACAATTTTAAACACAATTATACATTGAGCTCAATGGAAATTTCTGGTTAAATGCAATAGATTACTTTTTGGATTACTTTTCTAACCACGGGACTGGATCTTGGATTCAGTCCCGGGACACTTCCTGTAAACAGGTGAGAAAAAGCGTTTTGGTTATGGTAGTGATTTTTGAGGAATATTACTGTATTTCAAAAGTTGACACTTAGAAACTTTTCTGGGTAAAATTACCAATGTTATCCTAGGGAAGGAAATACAGTTTGCAAGCAAAGTATGTTTACGTTACTTTTGTAATCCAGTGCTGGACTCCTAGGTTCAGCACTGGGACATTTACTTAAAACAGGTAAGTAATTACGTTTTTGTAGTTTGTACGATTTTTAAAGAATATTTGTATGATTCAGAAATCGACACTTAGAAACTTTTTCAACAAAAAGCAGGCAATGATATCCTATGAGAGGAATTTCCAGTTACTGGTAAGTACGGTAAAACTTACTTTTCATGGTCGGTACTGGACTAAAAGATGCAGTACTGAGGTCTCTCCTGATAGTAGGTGAGTAATTCGGAATTCGTTACTGTTGTGATTTTTTAGCAATATTTTGGTATTTCAAAAGTGGACACTTAGAAGAAATTTCACAGAAAACCAGTCAATGGATCCCTATGTAAGAAAATTCAATTCGCCGGTAAGTTACTTTTAACGTTACTTTTGTAATCCAGTGCTGGACTCCTAGGTTCAGCCCTGGGACATTTACTTAAAACAGGTAAGTAATTACGTTTTGGTAGTCTGTACGATTTTTAAAGAATATTCTTGTTTTCAAAAGTCGACACTTAGAAACTTTTTGGAAGAAAAAGTGTCCATGTTATCCTATGAGGAAAAATGAGTTATCGGTCTCGAGGTAAGTAATCGGTCTTTTGAGTTAGGGTTCTGGGGTTAGACTCAGGGGTCTCCCAGGGTCAGTGATGCACTGTTGTTGCACCCTCAGCGGCACTAGGGCGGCCGGGTGCAGAGTGTTGAGGCCCAATGTTATCCTATGGAGGATAGGGGGACTCCGGTTGGTGGCGGCTGGCAAGCAGGCCACGGGGTTGTGGGAGCAAAGCTCCTAGGGTTAAGCTCAGGGCACGTTGGGGACCAAGTTAGCACCAAAGAGGCACCCTCAGCGGCACTAGGGCGGCCGGGTGCAGAGTGCTGTTTTGAGGTCGGGTGCCCTGTTGATTTCAATGGAAATTTTCGGTTTTGGTTTTCAGCTGCAGGCTCGGTCCAGGAAGACTTCCAGGAGGAACCAACAGCTGGGCAGGTAAGTTGGAGGGCTCGGGGACGTAGGTGCACCTCGGGTTCCTTTCTCCAGGGCGCAGGGCGTCTGGATGCAGGGGTGTCTTTTGAGGTCGGATTTCACCTTACCGGGCCACTCGCGGTTGGGGGTTCTCCGTGCAGAGGCTGCAGGCGACGTCGGGGAGTCCTGGAGGGGTCAACCCACGGTGGACTCGGACTCTGGAGAGCTGGGGGACCTCGCTGGGACCGGTGGGCCACTTGAACTCGGGCTGTAGGCGACGGGTGCAGTGGTGGTTCCAGGCGTCGGGTTTCTTTCTCCTCAGCAGGCTCGGAGTCTTTGTTTGGTGTTTCTTTTGAACAGAGCTGCTGTTCACAGGAGATCCGGTCTTTGTTGAAGGCAGTCAGTCCTCCCTGGGGTTCTGGAGGTCGCTGGCTGCAGGACAAGACTATTTTTGGCGCAGGATCTCTGGAAACTGCAGACGGGCCGGTAGGGCTGGGGCCAAGTCAGTTGTTCTCTGCAGTCTCCTCTGCTGGGCGTCTTCTTTCGTCCTTTTTCTTCTTAGGTTGCGGGAATCTAAGGAAGGAAGGTTCAGGGTGCCCCTAAATACTAGATTTAGGGGCGTTACAGGTAGGTAAAGGGCAGGGACCAATGGGTCCCTGCCCTGGGGTGGGTACACCCCTATCCTGCCACTCTCCTGTGGGAGGGGGCAGGAGCCTAGTCCTGATTGGGCAGGGCTCCCCATCTTCAAGATGGCGAGAGCCCGGAGATGTGCTTCACCTCGCCTCCCCCACCTGAGGGGTGGGGTTGGCAGAGGGTGGCACACCCCCTTTCCTCCCTTGGTGTTTCCCTCCAGTCTTCCCACCAGGATGGGGGAGGAACCGGTGGGGACCAGTTGCTGAGTACAGCAAGTGGTCTGGGGAAGCTCACAAAGGCGGAATGCCTTTGAAGCTTCCCCTGCCCATCCTGGGGGAGGGGGCCTAGCACCTCACCCAGGACGTGCATTGTTGCAGGCCCGGGAGAGCGGATGGCTCTCTACCCAGGGGTCCAGCAACATGTCTGCTGTGTGGCAGCCTAGGCAGCCCCTCAGACAAGACGTGGATTGTAGGTTAGGTTCAGGGGGTAACTCTAAGTTGCCCTCTGACGTGCATTTTACAGTAAATCCCACACTGGCATCAGTGTGGGTTTACTGTGCTGAGGAGTTTGATACCAAACTTCTCAGTCTTCAGTGCAGCCATCATGGTGCTGTGGAGTACGTGCTGACGACCTCCCAGCACCATATACTCGGAATGGCAGCCCTGCACTTACAGTGCCCAGGAATGGGCCTGGGTACTGTAGGGGCACAGGGCTCATGCACCTGTGCCCTCACCACTGGCATAGGGCACCCAGCTAGAGGGGTGACTGAGGTATGCCAGGGCAGTGTGTTTAGGGGCATGGCACACAGGGATGTGTGCCATGTCGAATCTCTGTTTTGTTCTGCACCAAGACACTCAGCCTGCAAGGGCAGTGTGTGTGTGTCAGGGTACAGGGCCTCTAAGGGTGGCACAATAAGTGCTGCAGCCCTTAGGGTCTTCTCTGGTCACAGTGCCCTGGGTACCTAGGGTACCATTTACCAGGGGCTTACCTGTGGCCAGAGATGCCAATTGGGTTTAGGCTGAGTACAGTTTTTAGGGAAGGAACACAGGCCCTGGGTACCTGATTGGCAGGGATCCAGGGCACACCAAGGAAAAGTGCATCAGTTATCAGGCAAAAAGTGGGGGGGTTACTGCAACAGAAACCCACTTTCCTACAATGTGTAGTAATGGCATTCTCACTTTGTCATCCTCACAGGTTGATGCCCACCAGAAGCAGCAGATATGGCTGACCATCATCCGGACAGTGAGATCCGTGGGGGTCTACAAGCGCCGGATCCGCAAATGCCAGAAGAGGTGGCAGGACCTTAGGGGCTGGACCCGGAGGATCGCACGGATCCAGCTGAAGCTGTCGCCTCCTCGCAGGAGGGGCAGACACCGGACCCTGACCCCCCACATGCTCAGGATCCTGGCGGTGGTCTTCCCTGATCTGGATGGGCAGCTGAAGGCCAGAGAGCAGCAAGGAGGGGGTGATTCCATGACTGCATTGTGAACTATGTCTGCCATGCTATGTGCCCTCCTCTGGCCTGGTTAAACTTCCACAGTACATCAGTCATGTGGTCCAGGACCCATGTCCCTCTATTGTGCACTGCCCACACCTCATCTGATACCCAGGTGTGGCCCTTACAGTCAGGGAATTGTGTCACTTGGGTACTGTGTCCTTGCAGTTTGCTTGACTCAAGGTGGGGGACAGCATCTGTTTCCCTAACTCTGTGGAGGGCATCATGGGTGGGTCCATTGCTTACACAATGCCTGTGTTCTGACATGTAATCTGCGTGTTACTTTGATGTGTGGTCCAATTGCTCAGCTGATCCACCACATGTGCCTGGGGTATCTGGCACACAGCCATGCTGCGGGTGGGAACAATGTTTGGGCCCCAGGAGTGTGTATATTACGTGTGTCACACATACTTAGCCAGCTGCCTACTGTCCAGGGCTCATCCCTCATTCATGTGGGGCAGGACAGTCATGCCTACTCCAGGCCATACAATACACTCTGTACTCCCACTCCAGTGTATCAGCTGACACGTTGTGCTCAGTGATTTGTCCCCTCAGGTGTCTGCCTCTGTGTCAGTGTGCTGTGGCTTCGTTGTCAGGACTGCTGGGGTGTTTCTCGGTTGGGGCTCAGCATGCCACCGGAGATGTGACCATAGGAGACAATACTTGTGTGACACATAGGTGTTTGATCACCTGACCGTGCAGACTGGGGTATGCGAATGTGAAGTTCAGGCAGCTGTTTCCCATTCACAGCAGATTGTGAGGTGCTCAGGTTCAGAGGGTTGTGTTACAGGTCTCCCATATGTCCAATCGGTATGACCTGGACAGATAAGGGTTCAGATGATGTGGTGTGTGGGGGATGTACATGTGCACTTGTTCAGCTCCAGGACTTGCATTCCCCATGACCTACTATTGTGACACAGTGCAGAGTGTTGTTGTCTGGCTGCCCTGCCCATGTGACTGGAGACAGTGATGTATGACTTAGCAGGCATGCCTGTGCCTTGGCATGTGACTTCCTATTAGTGATCCTGCAGGGGAGTGACATGTGCTACATGCACACCATTGTGGCAATGGCTATCAGGACATGGGTGCATCATGGTGTCTGTCGCTGGTATGCATCACATGCATTTCCTATTTGACTCTGGGCATCCCTTTCATCCGGACACCTGTACTGACTCAGTGGCAAGAGTTGTGATGTGTGCATGTTCACATGCTTAACCGGGTTCTCTGCACTGTCCAACTACTGTGTAGGTGGTGCATGTGTCCACACTGGGGTATTGCCATCCAACAGACACCAGACAGATGGGTGCAAGGCCAGGTGGGATGTGAGTGCCATGCTTGACCATCAGACTGACAATTGGCTTCTCCTGTTCTGTTTGGGCACTTTTAGCAATGTTCAACTAAGGATGCCAGGGCTTGCTCTGTAATGTGCTGTACTTACTGTGGTGTGTGCGTTCGGTGCAGGTGACTGATGTCTGTCTGTTTCCCTATTGATTGCAGATACATCCACGGCCACAGGAGGGGACAGCTCCACGGACCAGGAGGAGCCGCAGAGCCAGACTGGGTCAGCAGCCGAGGAGTGGTCGGAGGGACCCAGTGCCACGGAGGGCGAGGGGAGCCACACCGAGGAGTCCTCAGCACCATCCACCTCAGCTGAGGACCACAGCAGCTCGGAGGATGACTCCCTTATGGAGGCGGGTGTCAGCAGCCACCACACCCCAGCTAGTGTTGCTGTCCCCGCCACCACCACCACCGCCCTCCCATCGGCTCCCATTCCCGAGGTCCGTGGAGGCTCCCATGTTCGGGAGCATGTCTCCTTCGGGCCAGGCACCGCACCCCCTGCCCCTGTGTCCCCTGCTGCCCTGAGTGAGGAGTCTGTGTACCTCCTTCGCCAGCTCCATGTAGGGCAGACAGCGATGCTGAGTGTCCTCCATGCACACACCACTCTGTTGACTCAGCTGGTGTCGTTCATGGAGGGCATCTCATTGGGCATGTCTGCCCTACAGAGGGGCAATAGGTCCATGGACTCCTCCCTGACGGCAGCAGTGTCCCTCCTCCGACAGTCCCTCACCCCTCCTGCCTCTGCCCCATCCACACTCCCCAGCACCTTACCGGTCCCAAGCACACACACACCGGCACAGGCACACACCAGCACAGACCCACGAGCAGCACACAGACACACACGCCACGAACAAGACGCACACGCATGCACAGTCAGGGGACTGAAACCACACTCACAGGGGATGGGGCCCAGGCACACACACACGCATCCACGAGCACTGCGCAGTCCTCAGTTGCCTCTCCCTCCAAAGCCACCTCCCTTGCCTCACCTGCAACCCCAAAGACACAGCGGCTCTTCCTCAGTGACCTCGGCCTCTTCCCCTCCGATCCAGCTGATACAGCATTCAGGGGGAAGAGGAAGCCCACCCACACGGAGCGGAGTGCCCTCGCCCCCGGACACCCTCCCCCAGGCGCAGACCGACTGACGCCCCCACCCGCAAGTCCCCCAGGACCCGGAAGAGCAAGACCCCACCGCCACCCTGCAGCTCAGGCACCAAGTCTCCTTCCTCCATCCCTCAGGCCCCCACTCCACAGGTGCCCCACCACACCCTGCCCCAGGTTCCCCCACCCACAGATACACCATCCCCAAAAGGATCAGGCCTTCTCCCCTGCCACTTGCTCTTCCGGCCCCACACCCCCCGCTGCGCTTGTCTGTGCCACTGGTGTGGTGAGGGTGTCCTCCCCTCTGTCCTGCCCACCTTACCTGATCCCCATTCTCCTCCCCTGGAGGTAGGCACTGCAGTGGAGTCCACTACCACCCTGTCTGACTTGGGCACTGCAGTGGCGAGCCTGTCCACTCCATCTGCACGGTCCACTGCAGTCGTGCCGGCACCCACACCATCTGAGTCATGCCCCCCAGTTGTGCCGGCACACACCATGTCAGACACCTCCACTGCAGTTGTCAGTGGCTCTCCAGCACCCACCACCCCTTCCCTGCCTCCTTCTGGTGAGCCCTGATCCTGTCCCTGCGGTGCCTGGCCTGCCCCCCCGTATGCCCCTCCCAGGGGATTGTCCCTGGTTTTTATCAGTGCAGGCATGCGTAGGGTGACATCTGCCACTGTCACCCTGTTTTGACTTTCATGATGGACTGGCCATTGGCCTTTGTTTATTTTTTTACATGACTTCAACTTTTGAACCCACATATGCTGAATAAAGCAACTTTCTGTTCTCTAGTGCTTTTGCTTCTGATGTACATGATGTTGATGATGCTAACCATGCCCTTGCTGCAGTGATGGTGATATTTGGTCTCATGAAAATGAAGTGTTACTGTGCAGGAACCCATGTGGTCCAGGGGGACTGTGTCCTATCCTGTGGTGTATCCATGTCATCCTTAGCAGCATCTGAGGGTGTCATGTTTTCAATATTTGGCAATGGGATTTCCTACTTACATTAGCAATGTCACATCTGTGGCTTCCACCCCTGCACATCTGTTGTGCTTGCCATTGTTCAATTAGTCTACTTCCCTGACCGTGCGGCCATCTCCACTGGACATGCAGGTTTGGGCATCAATGGGGAAGGACTCATCTGTGTTGTCAGTGCAACTTGCTATACATGTGTGTTGGATCTGTGCTGATGATTTCGTTGACACTCCCATGACCAGGCTGATGTGACGGGAGCCTTCATTTGGTGCTAATTGTTGACTGTGTAACCAAGTGTTCTGCTGACATGATGGAGCCCTACTGAGGCGACATATGGAACAGCTTTCCTCACACAGGAGTGGAGTCCCCTCATGGCAGTGTGTACTCCTGTGACATCGCCTGCGCCTAAGGTGTGTGTTGTATGAGCATGTCTGTGTGTTCACTTCCATTTTGCTGTGCATGCTGGGATCCCTAGTGATGTTCCTGTTTGTGATGCTTGCTGAGTTGACCAATTTCCCCCAAAGTCTTCTCCCTGTGTTCTCTGTGATGTGGGTGCATGGCACATTACTGGTCATCAGGGTGTCACCCATAGGTGTGTTTGCTGTCAGGGCTGAGTTTGTGGGCAGACGCTGATGGGTCACAGTCAGGATTCCCTTGACACTTGTTGTTTACACCTGTCATGTGATTTCCGGTTTGTGTTAGCTTTCATTGGTTGTGACACGTTGTGTGTGTGACTGCTGGCACTCCTCAGGGTCAGGGCTGCAATGTTGGTAGTTGTCTATGTGTGTTCTTTGTGGGTGACCTTGGCTTCTTGATTGGTGTGTGACTGTGGCTGGGATCCCATTGGTTGGTGTGGTATTGCCGTCATGTCCATGTACAGCGTAGTGTGCAGTGTGTCAGACATTCAGGAGTCTTGTTGAGTGGCCATGTGTGATGTGTTTCTGCACCTTGGTTCCCACCACCCCCTGGGATTGTCATGGGTGCATGTGCAATGTCACCAGTGCATGTGAGCTTCACTGCTGCACATTGTTGGATGTCGAGGTGTGTGGTGTTGAGTGTGTGCAGATGAGAGTTGTTGCCCGGCTAGACCCCTGCCTCCATGTTGGCCTTGGCTTACTGGCCGTGCTGATTGATTTGTGCTTGTGTAGGTGTGATGGTAGTTTGTTGCTCAGGACACATGACTGTGGTTCACAGTGTGAACGACATCTAGCTTTGTCATCACAGTAGGATTGTAATGCAGCCCAGGGTCACCACATTGTGGGGGCCCTGGGGGTAGTACTGTGGTGTCTCTGTGTCTTGCTGTGTCAGTTGCTGTTCCTACATGCTTGTGTGACATGTGTGATTTGTGCTCCCTCTCATCTGACAATGCCTGATTGCCCACATAGGGGAGTTGGATCCATGAGTTACCTTTGTGTGGCACTGTATGCACATCTGTGTAATTGGTATTCAGGCCTCCTCATGTGTTGTGTGGTTGCCTGGGGACACTGGTAGCCCCCCCCCTCACCTGTAGTGTTTGATGTGCAGTGTGGGTCTGCCTGTTTGTGTTTGTGCATCTGCACCACTGCATTGGCATATCTTTAGTGTGCCATTGGCAGTATGTTGTTTGGTGTGTTTCCCCTGCTGTCCCTGGGACTCCTAGGTCATCAGTCAGCACAATGATCATTGTTTGTGTGTCCCATTGCTGCCATGGTATGGTATCTGTTCACCTCACATCTACACTCTCCACAGGGTATCTGCATTTGTGTGCCCATTGGTGCAAATATGTGGGTCTGCATTCTGATGGTCACTTCTGTCATTGTGTCATTGATGAATGTTGACAGTGTCAGCCCCCATGGGTGATGTTTGTCTGCACATGGCCAAAGGTATGTCTTATTTGCACTGCACTGTTTGCCTCCCCAATCTATGTTGCTATGGGACACAAGCACTACTTTGCCACTGATGTGTTTGTTGTTCTGTGACCAGGAATCATCCATGCAGTTTGTCAGTTGCAGCTTTTTCTTTGTCAACACTTACATTTTGGTCACTGTGATGATGGGGGTTTGGACCCCATTGCCACAATGTTCAAAATGTGCTTCAGCTATGGACCCCACAGTTACATTTTGGTCACTGTGATGATGGGGGTTTGGACCCCATTGCCACAATGTTCAAAATGTGCTTCAGCTATGGACCCCACACTTACATTTTGCTAACTGTGATGATGGGGGTTTGGACCCCATTGCCACAATGTTCAAAATGTGCTTCAGCTATGGACCCCACACTTACATTTTGGTCACTGTGATGATGGGGGTTTGGACCCCATTGCCACAATGTTCAAAATGTGCTTCAGCTATGGACCCCACACTTACATTTTGGTCACTGTGATGATGGGGGTTTGGACCCCATTGCCACAATGTTCAAAATGTGCTTCAGCTATGGAACCCACACTTACATTTTGGTCACTGTGATGATGGGGGTTTGGACCCCATTGCCACAATGTTCAAAATGTGCTTCAGCTATGGACCCCACACTTACATTTTGGTCACTGTGATGATGGGGGTTTGGACCCCATTGCCACAATGTTCAAGATGTGCTTCAGCTATGGACCCCACACTTACATTTTGGTCACTGTGATATTGGGGTTTTGGACCCCATTGCCACAATGGTCATGGCCTGCTTGCATTGTGGGGGCCACACACATTTATGTGTGGCACATGTGATAGGGGGTCACATTGTATGTTCAAAGTCATGTTCAGTGTTGTAGGCATTTGACACAGTCTACACACGCTTGTCATGGTGTTGGGGGGATGTCTTTATGTTGCATTCTTTATGTTGGTGTGTGCTTGTTGTGTCATGTATTAGCCATCCTGTGAGTGGGGGTGTTGTTGGTGGTAGGCATCCAGCCCCCATGGGTAGAGGTGGTAGTAGTGGTAGGCATCTGGCACCCCTGGGTAGAGGTGGTAGTAGTGGTAGGCATCTGGCACCCCCTGGGTAGGGGTGGTAGTAGTGGTAGGCATCTGGCACCCCCTGGGTAAGGGTGGTAGTAGTGGTAGGCATCTGGCACCCCCTGGGTAGAGGTGGTAGTAGTGGTAGGCATCTGGCACCCCTGGGTAAGGGTGGTAGTAGTGACAGGCATCCAGCCCCCCATGGGTAGAGGTGGTAGTAGTGGTAGGCATCTGGCACCCCCTGGGTAGGGGTGGTAGTAGTGGTAGGCATCTGGCACCCCCTGGGTAAGGGTGGTAGTAGTGACAGGCATCTGGCACCCCCTGGGTAGAGGTGGTAGTAGTGGTAGGCATCTGACACCCCCTGGGTAGGGGTGGTAGTAGTGGTAGGCATATGGCACCCCTGGGTAAGGGTGGTAGTAGTGACAGGCATCCAGCTCCCCATGGGTAGAGGTGGTAGTAGTGGTAGGCATCTGGCACCCCTGGGTAGAGGTGGTAGTAGTGGTAGGCATCTGGCACCCCCTGGGTAGGGGTGGTAGTAGTGGTAGACATCTGGCACCCCCTGGGTAAGGGTGGTAGTAGTGGTAGGCATCTGGCACCCCTGGGTAGAGGTGGTAGTAGTGGTAGGCATCTGGCACCCCCTGGGTAGGGGTGGTAGTAGTGGTAGGCTTCTGGCACCCCTGGGTAGAGGTGGTAGTAGTGGTAGGCATCTGACACCCCCTGGGTAGAGGTGGTAGTAGTGGTAGGCATCTGGCACCCCTGGGTAAGGGTGGTAGTAGTGGTAGGCATCTGGCACCCCTGGGTAAGGGTGGTAGTAGTGACAGGCATCCAGCCCCCAATGGTAGGGGTGGTAGTAGTGGTAGGCATCTGACACCCCTGGGTAAGGGTGGTAGTAGTGGTAGGCATATGACACCCCTGGGTAGAGGTGGTAGTAGTGGTAGGCATCTGGCACCCCTGGGTAAGGGTGGTAGTAGTGGTAGGCATCTGGCACCCCTGGGTAAGGGTGGTAGTAGTGACAGGCATCCAGGCCCCCATGGGTAGAGGTGGTAGTAGTGGTAGGCATCTGGCACCCCTGGGTAGGGGTGGTAGTAGTGGTAGGCATCTGGCACCCCTGGGTAAAGGTGGTAGTAGTGGCAGGCATCCGGCACCCCCTGTGTAGAGGTGGTAGTAGTGGTAGGCATCTGACACCCCCTGGGTAGAGGAGGTAGTAGTGGTAGGCATCTGGCACCCCCTGGGTAAGGGTGGTAGTAGTGGTAGGCATCTGGCACCCCTGGGTAAGGGAGGTAGTAGTGACAGGCATCCAGCCCCCATGGGTAGAGGTGGTAGTAGTGGAAGGCATCTGGCAACCCCTGGGTAAGGGTGGTAGTAGCGGTAGGCATCTGGCACCCCCTGGGTAAGGGTGGTAGTAGTGGTAGGCATCTGGCACCCCTGGGTAAGGGTGGTAATAGTGGTAGGCATCTGGCACCCCTGGGTAAGGGTGGTAGTAGTGACAGGCATCCAGCTCCCCATGGGTAGAGGTGGTAGTAGTGGTAGGCATCTGGCACCCCTGGGTAAGGGTGGTAGTAGTGGTAGGCATCTGGCACCCCTGGGTAAGGGTGGTAGTAGTGGCAGGCATCCGGCACCCCTGGGTAGAGGTGGTAGTAGTGGTAGGCATCTGACACCCCTGGGTAGAGGTGGTAGTAGTGGTAGGCATCTGGTACCCCCTGTGTAAGGGTGGTAGTAGTGACAGGCATCCAGCCCCCCATGGGTAGAGGTGGTAGTAGTGGTAGGCATCTGGCACCACCTGGGAGGAGGTGGTAGTAGTGGTAGGCATCTGGCACCCCCTGGGTAGAGGTGGTAGTAGTGGTAGGCATCTGGCACCCCCTGGGTAGAGGTGGTAGTAGTGGTAGGCATCCGGGACCCTATGTGTATATGTGGCATTGGTGATGGCCATCCCGCCCCTATGGTGCTGCTGTTGCTGGTGTAAGTAATTTCTGCATCCCTCTGTGTGTGTGTGATATGTCGGGTACGTGTAGTTTGTTTTTGTGGTTGGTGTCTGACTTACCTTCTGCGCCGTACGCATCCGTGCCTGTTCCGGTAGTAGATGTAGAATATTGGTAGGATCGGCACGATGGGATTCATGGTTGGTTCGTCTCGTTCGTCTTTCTCATTGCTTCGCCTCGTCCTCGTCGCTGGCGTGTTCGTCTCGTAGCCGTGGATCATGTTGTGGCGCGAATCGGAGCTTATGTGCGCCTCTCCCGGATGCATTGACGTGCCGTGCGTAGCGACGGGTTCGGCGCGTACGGGAAGCGCATCGTACTTGTCCGGCCGGACGGGGCTGCATTTTGGCTTCCGTGCGACTCGATTCTGCGTTTACGGATCTGGCTCGGTCGGGGAACAGGACCTGGATTGGGTGAGTACGACTGGGTTGGAATCTATGCTGTTGTGCGCATCGTACTTGCTCGTTCGGAATAATGTGCGGATCGGTCGGGAAACAGGCATTCGCATGGCTTTTTTCCCGACCGAATGATGTTAGGTGCGCCTCCGACCGAGATCGGAATTGGCCCCTTAGTCTTGCAGACACCGCCACCATATTGTGCACGTGTCCCGCCCGGTCAACAAGTCGACCGGTGGAAAAGTGGTGGACGGTCTTCCCGTCCGCCGCGGACCCCCAGCCATCCTAATATGGCGGGGGTAACTGAGGCATGAATGGCGGGCGGATCGCCCCCGCTGGGCCGGCGGTGGCTACCGCCGGCCCGGCGGGGGCGATCCGCCCGCCATCCTAATAGGCCCCTTAGTACAAGCAGTGTCGTCACACAAAATGATGGGACGCCTCTGAAGAATGAGGTGAGGGGGGTCCTGGGACTCCCATAACTTACATATATTCACAGCTCTAAGGCCTAATGGGGGCCCCCTGAAGAGAGCCTCCCCTTCGCCTCAGGCGCTGCAGGGGCCTTTGTTATGCGCCCGAGTCTAACATAAGACAAATATTGCCTTGATTGTGGAACAGAAAGCTATGATTGTAGACCTTCGAGACGAGCTGGGGACATTCAAGCAACCTAAGGCAAGTGTCTTGGAAAGAAGATTGTTAACCTCACAGGCGACTCCGACTGAAAGCGGTTTTGGTGGCAGATAAGGAATAAGGGTCCCTACCCACTGCAAACAAACTCATACGCGGAATGCAGACCCCACACTTACATTTTGGTCACTGTGATGATGGGGGTTTGGACCCCATTGCCACAATGTTCAAAATGTGCTTCAGCTATGGACCCCACACTTACATTTTGGTCACTGTGATGATGGGGGTTTGGACCCCATTGCCACAATGTTCAAGATGTGCTTCAGCTATGGACCCCACACTTACATTTTGGTCACTGTGATGATGGGGTTTTGGACCCCATTGCCACAATGGTCATGGCCTGCTTGCATTGTGGGGGCCACACACATTTATGTGTGGCACATGTGATAGGGGGTCACATTGTATGTTCAAAGTCATGTTCAGTGTTGTAGGCATTTGACACAGTCTACACACGCTTGTCATGGTGTTGGGGGGATGTCTTTATGTTGCATTCTTTATGTTGGTGTGTGCTTGTTGTGTCATGTATTAGCCATCCTGTGAGTGGGGGTGTTGTTGGTGGTAGGCATCCAGCCCCCATGGGTAGAGGTGGTAGTAGTGGTAGGCATCTGGCACCCCTGGGTAGAGGTGGTAGTAGTGGTAGGCATCTGGCACCCCTGGGTAGGGGTGGTAGTAGTGGTAGGCATCTGGCACCCCTGGGTAAGGGTGGTAGTAGTGGTAGGCATCTGGCACCCCTGGGTAGAGGTGGTAGTAGTGGTAGGCATCTGGCACCCCTGGGTAAGGGTGGTAGTAGTGACAGGCATCCAGCCCCCATGGGTAGAGGTGGTAGTAGTGGTAGGCATCTGGCACCCCCTGGGTAGAGGTGGTAGTAGTGGTAGGCATCTGGCACCCCTGGGTAAGGGTGGTAGTAGTGGTAGGCATCTGGCACCCCTGGGTAAGGGTGGTAGTAGTGACAGGCATCCAGCCCCCATGGGTAGAAGTTGTAGCAGTGGTAGGCATCTGGCACCCCTGGGTAGGGGTGGTAGTAGTGGTAGGCATCTGGCACCCCTGAGTAGAGGTGGTATTAGTGGTAGGCATCTGACACCCCTCGGTAGAGGTGGTAGTAGTGGTAGGCATCTGGCACCCCTGGGTAAGGGTGGTAGTAGTGGTAGGCATCTGGCACCCCCTGGGTAAGGGTGGTAGTAGTGACAGGCATCCAGCCCCCATGGGTAGAGGTGGTAGTAGTGGTAGGCATCTGGCACCCCTGGGTAAGGGTGGTAGTAGTGGTAGGCATCTGGCACCCCTGGGTAAGGGTGGTAGTAGTGGCAGGCATCCGGCACCCCTGGGTAGAGGTGGTAGTAGTGGTAGGCATCTGACACCCCTGGGTAGAGGTGGTAGTAGTGGTAGGCATCTGGCACCCCCTGGGTAAGGGTCGTAGTAGTGACAGGCATCCAGCCCCCATGGGTAGAGGTGGTAGTAGTGGTAGGCATCTGGCACCCCTGGGTAGAGGTGGTAGTAGTGGTAGGCATCTGGCACCCCCTGGGTAGAGGTGGTAGTAGTGGTAGGCATCTGGCACCCCCTGGGTAGAGGTGGTAGTAGTGGTAGGCATCCGGGACCCTATGTGTATATGTGGCATTGGTGATGGCCATCCCGCCCCTATGGTGCTGCTGTTGCTGGTGTAAGTAATTTCTGCATCCCTCTGTGTGTGTGTGATATGTCGGGTACGTGTAGCTTGTTTTTGTGGTTGGTGTCTGACTTACCTTTTGCGCCGTACGCGTCCGTGCCTGTTCCGGTAGTAGATGTAGAATATTGGTAGGATCGGCACGATGGGATTCATGGTTGGTTCATCTCGTTCGTCTTTCTCGTTGCTTCGCCTCGTCCTCGTCGCTGGCGTGTTCGTCTCGTAGCCGTGGATCGTGTTGTGGCGCGAATCGGAGCTTATGTGCACCTCTCCCGGATGCTTTGACGTGCCGTGCGTAGCGACGGGTTCGGCGCATACGGGAAGCGCATCGTACTTGTCCGGCCGGACGGGGCTGCATTTTGGCTTCCGTGCGACTCGATTCTGCGGTTACGGATCCGGCTCGGTCGGGGAACAGGACCTGGATTGGGTGAGTACGACTGGGTCGGAATCTATGCTGTTGTGCGCATAGTACTTGCTCGTTCGGAATAATGTGCGGATCGGTCGGGAAACAGGCATTCGCATGGCTTTTTTCCCGACCGAATGATGTTAGGTGCGCCTCCGACCGAGATCGGAATCGGCCCCTTAGTCTTGCAGACACCGCCACCATATTGTGCACGTTTTCCGCCCGGTCAACAAGTCGACCGGTGGAAAAGCGGTGGACGGTCTTCCCGTCCGCCGCGGACCCCCCAGCCATCCTAATATGGCGGGGGTAACTGAGGCATGAATGGCGGGCGGATCGCCCCCGCCGGGCCGGCGGTGGCTACCGCCGGCCCGGCGGGGGCGATCCGCCCGCCATCCTAATAGGCCCCTTGGTACAAGCAGTGTCGTCACACAAAATGATGGGATGCCTCTGAAGAATGAGGTGAGGGGGGTCCTGGGACTCCCATAACTTACATATATTCACAGCTCTAAGGCCTAATGGGGGCCCCCTGAAGAGAGCCTCCCCTTCACCTCAGGCGCTGCAGGGGCCTTTGTTATGCGCCAGAGTCTAACATAAGACAAATATTGCCTTGATTGTGGAACAGAAAGCTATGATTGTAGACCTTCGAGACGAGCTGGGGACATTCAAGCAACCTAAGGCAAGTGTCTTGGAAAGAAGATTGTTAACCTCACAGGCGACTCCGACTGAAAGCGGTTTTGGTGGCAGATAAGGAATAAGGGTCCCTACCCACTGCAAACAAACTCATACGCGGAATGCAGATTTTTAAAAGACTGGATAGCGCTACAGGACGGGAGTTAGGCCGAAAGAGACTGGGAAATGCAGCACCAAAGCCTCAGGAACATTGTCAGGATTAAGGAATTAATGCCACAGGCTTCGGACAAATACATCAATGAAATGGTTATGGATAATCGACACATCATCATTACAGTTGCCGACGTGTCTTTAACAAGGGAGCCCGCATGTGAGGCAAACATGGTCTGGGTAACAGATTTGAAATTGTTGAATTGGGCAGGTACATCTTAAAGATTTCTGGGGCCCTGGGCCAAACGTATTTTGGGGGCCCCTATGGAGGAACAGCTTTGAATTTATAATCCAATTTCAGCTCGTTCATGCCCTCCTCGGTCGGGTCACTGACAGTACACAGGCACACTTCTCCAAATTCTAAACATGTTTACATCTAATATTCAGGGATTTTGACATGCGTTTTCAGAATTGTATCAAAGCAGCAGTTCACTAATATTACTGCAAATAATCTTTGTGAGACCCTCCCATTTCTCATATTTGAGGTCCTTTTGTGATCTAACAGAAAATGTTATGGATGTTGCATGAAACATAAGCACAACATTTCTCTGCAAAATGTCTGTAATACACTCACACATCACTTACATTAAAAATAAATGAAAGGAAAACGTTTTTTGAAACAATTTGTTAAAGAAGGGAGACATCCATTACAACGCAGGCATTACAACGCAATGCCTTTACAACGCATCCATTACAACGCAGACACCATTACATCACATGCCATTACAACGCATATACCTTTACAACGCATGCCATTACAACGCATGCTATTACAACTCATGCTATTACAGCGCATTGGTAAGTATAGTATGGTAAGTATTTGTTAGGTTGTGGTAGTCTATTTTAATTAATACTCAGGTATTTTAATTAATATTATTATTAATTTTTTTAAAGGGATATTTATATTATATAAACATTTAATATGTTTAAAAAATGTTGTTGTAGTTTATTTTAATACTCAGGTATTAACTTTCATACAAAAGTATATTTTTTAACGATATAAGGAATACATTTATATGTAAAAATTACCAAAAAAGGAGATTGATTTTAAATAAATGATTTAATTAATAATAAATAATGGTTGTGGTAATTATTTTTAATACTCTGGTATTTAAATAAATACTAGAGTTCTTGAAAAAAATATTTTGCATTGTGATATATTAATATTATCAGGGAGAAGTGTTTTATATAATTATTAATAAAAAAGTAAAAAATGGTGTGGAAATTTTATTATATTCTCATGTATTAAAATTAATACTAGAGTGTGTATTAAAAATTATTATGTTAAGGGAGGTGTATATTATATTAAAAATTTGAAATTTAAAATTTTTAAAATATTTTGTGGTAATTTATTTTAGTACTCAGGTATTAAATTTAATACTAGAATATATATAAAGAAAATTATTTAATTAAAAATGTTGTGATAGTAGTGTTAAAGGGGAGAAAAATAATTTGATTAAAATATATTATATTAATTGATCAAAAAATAAAAATAAACGTTACTTTTTGATGAATTAATAGTTTTAATTAAAAAATTAGGAAAATTACTTATACAGGGGTAACAAATGAATATTTAATTTTTGGGAAAAATAAGTAATTAAAATAATACATAGGTATTGAAATATTATATAGATAACTAAAAAGTAAAAATAATTTAAAAAACAGAAATTATTGTGTAAAAAAATTAAGAATAATGTAAATTGTATATAATAGTTTAATTTAATATAACATGAAGAAAGATATACCAGACTTGTAATTACTAATAAAATATTTTTATTAATATTTTTATAGATATTATGTTTTGAAAATAAATTATGCACAAAAATTGTTTATTATTTATAATATTTTAGAAAAATAAAGAGATATTTTTATTGACATTATTTTAAACATTTTTTGAAAATGTTCCCACTCTCTTCCATTGAAGTCAATGGTAGAAAATATCCTTTTTTCATTTTTACAGAAAGACATGACGTTGCCGCGTAAACGTAACTTTCGCCATTACGAGGATCGTCGCGCTACGGATCAGATGCAAGGGAGAGCTCCATCAAGGTAAGACAAATTTAAATTATTAAAATACATAGATTAATGGTAATGTTTATTGTAAGGAGAGAGGGAGGTAGATAGATGTAGTAAATGTGTTTTTGGTACTTTTATTGAGTGTTAACTAACAAATTCCTTCCATAATAGGTTGCAGTAGTAGGCTCACGTCGGGTCTCATTGTTTCGTAACACTTTTTATTCAATAAAGTTTTACAAATATAGGTGGACAGTCAAAATATCGATTTTTAAATATCGAAGCACAGTTATATCGAGTTTTAAATATCGTAGGGACAAAATATCGAAGTCAAGAATATCTACAACCAGAATATCGAAGTTAAGGTAAGAAATATCGATGTTGCAAATATCGATGTTAGTAATATTGATAGTTAAATTATCGATGTTAATAATATCGATATTTATATGAGTGTTATGTATTTTAGTATGTATTTAATATGTATGTGTTCTATATTTTTGTTAAGTATTGTACTGTTTTTTTAAATATATGTATACATTTTTTAGAATTAGTAATTTTTTTTAAAGTAAATTTTGCGTTTTAGTACCTTAGCGGGTTGTGGGTTTATAGGGGAATAGGGTGGGAAGTAATTTAATTATATTAAATTAAATAATAATTTTTAAGAATTATTAATTTATTTTAATTACATTTTGTGTTTTATTTCTGTAGCGGGTTGTGGGTTTATAGGGAATAGGGTGGGAAGTAATTTATTTTTAATTAAGTAGTTATTAATTTCTAATTATTGTTATGAATAATTGATTTATTGTTAATTAATTATTAATTGGTAATTAATTATTATCAATTGATAATTATTTTATTTGTATTAATTTATTATTGGAGTGGGTTGTGTGTTTTTAGGGGAATAGGGTGGTAAGTAAATTATTTGTAATTAAGGGGTCCATTACGATAACCGGCGGTAAAAAAACCGCCATCCGCCATAGCCTGAAAATACCGCCCGCCTGCTACATTGAAATACCGAACGAGCAATTATGATGACGCAGAGCAACCACCGCCTGCAGCGGAAAAAAATAATAGAATACCGCCCGTCCATATCAGAGTCCAAGACAATCCGTCCGCCACGGAGGCAATACCGCCCGAAAAAGCCAAATACAACCGCGCGGACGGAATACACACCGGCCGTCGAATTATGATACCCCCGACATTTCCCGCCCGCAACGGTGAACTACAGAAATGAATAACTGACAAGGCGGAAGGCCTGGCGGCCACGTCCATGCACGGAAATCAGTGGCGGCACAAACAAATACACACAACACGGCCAACAAGTCCACACAGTAAACGACGCCAAAATACCCAGACACAGAACCCATCCCAAAGACACATCCCCCTGCCAAAAAAATAATTGGCATAAATCCCAGGACACCACGCCCAACACACCTGAAAACGATAGACCATCATGACACACCCACATAGGTAAGTACAAAAGCAGCCCCCTCACATACCACAAACCCTTGCACCACGACAAAGCCAACACCACAGCAGAGAACACGGAGAGCCACAGAGGAAAGCAGTATACCACACGCACACACACATCACATCCATCACCACCACCACAACCTAAACACCGGCACCACAAACCCCCTGCACATCACACACCAAACACACCACACCAGCACCACAAAAACTACACTACGCACCATGGCAACACAACGAATGCCCAAGTTCACTGCCACAGAGTTGACGGTCATGGTCGACGAGGTCATCAAGGTGTACCCACAAATCTATGGGAACCAGGTCCAACAGACACCAGTATCCACCAGAAACAGGATGTGGAAAAGGATCGTAGACCAGGTGAATGCAGTTGGGAATGTGCCACGCAACCGGGGGGAAATAACCAAGAGGTGGCAGGACATGAAAAGCCTGGTCAGGAAGAAGGAGGCCAAAAACCGTGAGCTGGCTGACAGGACTGGCAGCGGACCACCCGCGCCATTCAAGACCTTCAAGGCGTGGGAGGAGAAGGTGCGAGGCATACTACATCCGGAGAGTCTCATCGGAATACCAGGGGGAGTGGAGGCTGGTAAGTACAAACAAATGTATACCAGCACACCGCCATGTACAGACATGCACTAACACAATGCCATAGCTCCGAGGGACGAACACCCCCATGTCCAGTACACAATTCACAAGACATCCCTCACATATGCAACAGTCACTCACACACACTCAGCCCATAGGCACCAACAAACAAAACCATGGGGGCATGTGTACAGTCAGCCAGCACCACAACTCCCACCAGGCCACTCTGTACCCCAGATGTGCCGGAAGGAGCACTCCCCACACCCACACCCATGTGGCAGCCATTGCAGTGCACACCTACACCCGACAGGTAGATATGTTACCCTACATGGAGGGCTGTCTGTGGAAGGTAAACCATCACCACGACTCACAACACGGCCCCCACACCCACAGACCAGCAAGATGGAGCACCCCTCCCTCTCATAACCATGTGGTAGCCTTTGCATTTCACCCTCAAAACAAACAATTAGGTAGACCACTGTACAGAGCTGGGTGTCCGTAGGCATGAGGACTGTACTACGACTAACATGTGGGACATGTCACTTAGCAGAGGAACAGGTAGCACTGCTCCCTGTCACAAACATGTGACCAATGTGCACCCGGACAGCAATTACAGAGTCATATCCCACATGAGCCATCTCAAATGCAGTAACACGTAACGAGTCACGTCAGCATGCACAAGTCTAACTGGAGCACTGAACCACATGGCGTGCACTGTGCCAGTCATCACACACATCAGCAACACCATCCAAGTCTTGTCCATGTAGTCGTGTCTGTTTCTACCCTTGACATAGTACAACATCACCCATGTAAGTCTATCTCGTCCAAATGAAACATAGTGGAACCCCAGTAATGTCACATACACCATTGGACCCATGAACCACACAGCTACACAATGCACATTCAAAATCACATCCATCTCATCATCCAGCCCCAGTGTCATGAAAGGTATATCATCTAAACAGTTGCCCCATAGACAGTAGTACAGCAAAGGTTCCTGCCGATGACCAATAATGAGTCTGCTGTGTCTGAAGCGCACGTCACACTGTGAGTAACAACAAACAAAATGTAGTCAACACCCCAAGAGCACTGCATTGCTGCACATGGGTGAGAGTAGCACGCACACCAAGGAATTGTACCATCTGCAATACGTCGTGTGGCATACAACCATTACCCACTCACCACAATGCCTGCTGTGAATGTCCATAAATGACAACAGGGAGCAGATATGCTGGCTTAGTCAGACATACACACACCTTCGTCTCTGTAGTGTCGTGTGGCCAAAACACATGTCCCCTTCTGAACAGATATGTCACAGTATGTACCACAGTACCATATTTCAACACCAAAGTATACATGGGGCTGAACCCCTTTTGCCATCTGCGTGTCTAAGCGTTGCATTTGAACCCCAAAAACATATATCATCTCAAAAGCGTCCATGGGGCTGTACCCCATTTGCCATCTGCGTGTCTAAGCGTTGCATTTGAACCCCTAAAACAAATATCATCTCAAAAGCGTCCTTGGGGCTGTACCCCTTTTGCCATCTGCGTGTCTAAGCGTTGCATTTGAACCCCAAAAACATATATCATCTCAAAAGCATCCATGGGGCTGTACCCCTTTTGCCATCTGCGTGTCTAAGCGTTGCATTTGAACCCCTAAAACATATATAATCTCAAAAGCATCCATGGGGCTGTACCCCTTTTGCCATCTGCATGTCTAAGCGTTGCATTTGAACCCCAAAAACATATCTCAACACTAAAGCAACCATGGGGCTGTACCCCGTTCCCACAAAAGCCACAAAATGTAGGGGTACTGCAACACACACCAATTGGCATTACAAATCCGTCCCATGCCAGATGCAGCCAACACACTATTCCATTGCCTTGATCACGCACACACATTGTAGAGACATACACACGCATCCGGCAAATCAGTGCACAACTGTGCACAAACTGTGCATGTCAGACAACTAACACAAACCTTGCAAGGTGCAACACAATAACATTTCGTCTCCGCCCCACATGTGACGAACAGCATGATGCTGCGGAAGGAGACACCAGCCATCACAGCCAGTCCACAAGCCCCCCACACGGACTCACGGATGTGGAAAGCCTGGACACCTCTACAGACGAGGACACCAAACCTGGCACATCTGGCGTGGCAGGGCGCAACAGCACCCCAGGACCCCTCCTACCCACCAACCCATCTCACAGGGCTGGTGACCAGTCCCAGGCCCCTGCTGCCTCGGACATTGCGGCCAACACCACCACCGCAACCACCACCACCACCACCAACACCACCACCACGGCCTCCCTGACCACTCAACCACCCCAAGAGGTGGCACAAACCTCAACATCTACCCTGGGAGCCAGGAGGAGGCCCCGGGTGACCAATGTGGCGAGTGGGCAGGTCGGTGGAAGCAGTCCAGGTGGGAGGAGCAGGGTCAGGCCAAGGCCAACAGAGCCTTGGAGCCAAGCCCTGCCGCAAATAGCCAGAGTCCTTGGGGCCTATGAAGAGGCCCAGGGACAATGGGCCAAGTCAGCCTCCAACACGAGGGAAGTCCTTGGGGTGTTGAGGTCCATGGACGCCCGAATAGGCCAATTCGTGACCCGTATGGGCCAACTTGTGGACCTCATGGGCCAGCTAGTGGTGGAGGTGAGGGCCCACACAAGGCCAACCACAACACCTATGCCACCACCTGCTGTGGCGCAGGGACGTGCAACATCCAGTTCCCCTGCGTCCACAGCGAGTGGGCAATCCTCAGCCACCACCAGCAGCCCACAAACAGGGACAATGGGCCAGGTCAGCCTCCAACACGAGGGAAGTCCTTGGGGTGTTGAGGTCCATGCTCGCCCGTATGGGCCAATTCGTGACCCGTATGGGCCAACTTGTGGACCTCATGGGCCTGGACACCTCTACGGACGAGGACACCGAACCTGGCACATCTGGCGTGGCAGGGCGCAACAGCACCCCATGACCCCTCCTACCCACCAACCCATCTCACAGGGCAGGTGACCAGTCCCAGGCCCCTGCTGCCACGGACATTGCGGCCAACACCACCGCCGCAACCACCACCAACACCACCACCACGGCCTCCCTGACCACTCAACCACCCCAAAAGGTGGCACAAACCTCAACATCTACCCTGGGAGCCAGGAGGAGGCCCCGGGTGACCAATGTGGCGAGTGGGCAGGTCGGTGGAAGCAGTCCAGGTGGGAGGAGCAGGGTCAGGCCAAGGCCAACAGAGCCTTGGAGCCAAGCCCTGCCGCAAATAGCCAGAGTCCTTGGGGCCTATGAAGAGGCCCAGGGACAATGGGCCAGGTCAGCCTCCAACACGAGGGAAGTCCTTGGGGTGTTGAGGTCCATGGACGCCCGTATGGGCCAATTCGTGACCCGTATGGGCCAACTTGTGGACCTCATGGGCCAGCTAGTGGTGGAGGTGAGGGCCCACACAAGGCCAACCACAACACCTACGCCACCACCTGCTGTGGCGCAGGGACGTGCAACATCCAGTTCCCCTGCGTCCACAGCGAGTGGGCAATCCTCAGCCACCACCAGCAGCCCACAAACACAACCCCCTCCCCTCAAACATGGAAGGGGCCGTCCGAAGAGGAAACAGATGTCCAGGGAGGACTTCGCACGCTCCAAACACCAGTGAGTCAGCCAGCCATGGTGGCCACCCCCTGCATTCACATGGACTACCATCCCACCCCACACTGCCAGTCGAGTGGCAAATGTCTGTTGGACTGCGGACCCAGGACAACATGGGTACACCTTGACCATCACGCGGACAGGACCGTCAACTCATTGTACAGCATGCACCACCTTCTTGATCACCTCTCCCACAATAACATGTCACCTTTCAAATAAATACACCTGTATCACATCCTATGTCATCTGCTATGTTTATTATCAATGGTGCACAAATGTCAGCATGTTCAGAAATTCATCTGTAGTGTGTTCTGTCGATAGGCCAGGAGAGGCTGTAGGGACCTAGGGGTGACAAACAGAACAAGAGTCCATTGACTGTGTGTGTCACACACTCATCACACAGTACTTGTCATCAGGCCTAAGCAATGTACACACATCTCACAGAGCAACAGGGCACAATGTCACAGCCACTCTCAGTGGCATACTACCCTGGACATGGACCATTGCCACACAGCACTCAGTCAACAATAGGCCGCCCTGACAATGCACACATACACATACACAACTACAGCGACATCAGCCGTCGTACATGGTCACTCACCGTCAAGTGAAGTAGCGGGCGATGAGCTGCTGACGCTCATTCACTGCTTCCTCCTCTCCACTGTCCTCGTCACTGGACACGGCTTGGCCTGCAGGCGGGGGCCCTGGCTGATCACCGTCATCCACTATCAGGGGGATCCGCCTGCGAATAGCGACGTTGTGCAGCATGCAGCATGCCACAACAATCTGGCACACCTTCTGTGGGGAGTATGCCAGTGCACCCCCGTTGCGGTCCAGGCACCTGAATCTGGTCTTCAGGAGTCCAAATGTCCGCTCCACCACACGTCTGGTCCTCCCATGTGCCTCATTGTACCTGACATCAGCTGGTGTACGAGGATTGCGTAGTGGACTCAACAGCCAAGGCCCATTAGGATATGCAGAGTCACCAACAATCCATGCACGGTCCGGTTGCAGATTGGTCATCAGACGTGGGAGGATGCTGTGGCGCATGATGTGCGAGTCATGGGTGGAACCGGGAAACTTCGCACACACGTGTGTGATTATCATGTCCGCCACACACACCACTTGCACATTCAGGGAGTGGAAATGTTTCCTGTTGCGATAGATGTGCTCCATGGCCTGAGGTGCAACAAGGCCAACATGGGTGCAATCAATTGCACCAACAACCTGGGGGATGCGTCCGAGTGCATAGAAAGCACCCTTCACCGCAGGCAAATCACGGGCCCTGGGGAATCGGATGAACCGGTTCCTGTACAGCATCATAGCTGACAGGACATCCCGTAGCACCTTGCTGAACATGGGCTGGGACATCCCACCTCCACTGCCCACCGTGTGTTGGAATGAACCGGTAGCGAAGTAATGCAGTGCAGCCATCACCTTGGCCGTGGGGGTGAATGCAGATGGATACACCCTGCGAGGACGAAGGTGGGGTTCCAACATGGCACATAGGCGATGCAGGGTGGGCCGGTCCAGACGGAACTTCCTTATGACCTCCACATCCTCCATGTCTGCCAGCAATTGGTAGGGGCGATGTATGTTTGGTCTCCTCCTAGGATAGATGGAAGTGGACACATGTCAATGCAACACACAACATGGCATTTACACATACACAAAACAAAGATCACTGTCAAAGCAATAGTATCACCGAACAGCTGACAAGTAGGGACAGCACAGCAACATTACTCTTACACAGGTCCCCTTACCAATAGCAAGGACCACTGACACATACCATTGCTATGAGCATGCACATGGGGATTAAGGCCATATTATCTTCATAGGCATGATGATGGATTCAGACTGCATATGTGGGTGGCGGCAACACCATGGCAATATACCTAGCTGCTGTGCCTGACACCGCTTCCGAGGCTGGGTGAGTATGGCACACACCAACAACACAACGTACACAGGCTGAGCAGTACACCAATCGCAGCAGCTTGGACACGCTGAAACAGCCCCAAGGGGGCTATATCAGTGTGGGAGGGTGACAGGCATTACCACAGCTTCCAGGGACTGCTGACTGCCACCCCTCAACAACACCTGCTGCTGCTGCCACCTGTCCACCTTAATGTCGACGACTCTGATGATATGTCCAGGTCCACTCACCGGCGAGGAGCTGCAGTTCCTGGATTCCGAGCTCCACGCACACTGCCCAAGGCGAATACCGGCAAAAGTCATGTGTGTGTAAGACAACTACAGTGTGTGTGGGAGTGCATGTGGGGGACACACATGTCGTTCATCCGCAGCACTATGAGACTGAGCCTGTGGAGTTCCAACATGCACCGCTTACCATGCTAACAACAGGTGGAAGGGGCATGTAGGCTCTCTGGTGTTTCCCCATGCATGTCCCTCCCGAGTGGTGGTACATGGCATTTTCATGTCAGACACCCAGTGACGCAGACACTTGGCAATGCATGATTCTGGGCAGCTATTGCTTGTGTGAATGGCTGGCTGGCTCCCTGCTGGCCTTCTCAGTCTCAGCCGACCTGGGCTGCACATTGACCGCCCAATCCTAGTAGGAAACTACACTGACTGTACAGTGGGTTACATGTGTCATTATCTCACAACTCTCAGGAAATGCGCTAACACAGCCCTGTCGATTGAACACTCCAGGCCTTGTGATAGGGATGTGTGTGAGAGATGGTGGCACTGAATGTGACCTCCATTGCGGGGTGAGCCATTCACAGGGCGAGTACGTTGAGGGCTGCGCAGTGTTGGACACAGTGAGTCCACCCACAAAGATGTGTAGCCTTGTGAGCCATGTGTTGGTCTACCTGACAATGGACAGTAGATGTGGGCAGACTACACATTGCTCAAAGTGCTGGCATCCTGAATAGAATGGGATGGACAGGTACTGTGTACACACTCCCACCAGCATGCATTCACGTGTGGTGTACACATGCTGTTATGCCATGTCCCATACCGTCTTAGCTCTGTTACACGTCTCTGATCATTTAGGATGGCTCAGCATTATGCCACTGTTATTGGTGGATGTGGGTGATGCTGAGAAGAGTATGTGTGATATTCCAACCCTCATGTGTACCATCCCTGCAGTTGGAAGTCCACCAGCCCAAGGCCTTGTGATGAGCCATTGCATCCAAGTTGATGCTTCTGTGTATGTGTAACCGACAGTGCAGCCAATCCCACGAAGAGGGTGACGTCATCTGCCGGATGTGTGACCATGTTGCGGCGACTAATCGGGGGATGCTCCCTCGTATTGTCAGGTTGGCACGGTGCTGCATTTCACCACTAATGGTCTGCAATTGACAGTCACACAGCCTGTGGCGGATGCACGTTTGTAGGGGCATCAGCTGCAGGCAGGTGTACAGTACTGTGGGATTGTGTCTTTTGCTGCGAGAGGCAGCATGTGTCCACAGCCTACCCATGTTCTGGGTAATATGATGGTAGTTGTGTGATGCAGTGGGTTGTGAGTGTACTCTGTGCTGGGTGCATCTTACATGCATATGCGATTCCTGAGGGTCAAGATGTAATTTGGGCACTCTGCATAGTCAATGCGTTCAGAGTCGTAGGCCTCAGGGACAGCCTGTAGTCAGCTGGAGTGGCACTTCACATGTATGTTTGTGGCACTGTGCATACTCTGATTTCGTCCTAAACACAAGTGTGCGATGCCTCACCTCATATTCCTGATACTCACACATCCGGCACACTGTGCAACAGTAGGTGTGCTCGTGCGATGGACAGTTGTCAGGCATGGGCTCATAACCATTGTGGACTGTCATGTTGCAGTCAGTGTGTGTGGTGACACATTCTGCTCCATGCAGGTATGTCCTTGGCCTAATATGTAGTGGTCATCCTTAACACCATCAGGAGAGTGGGTGTGTACACAGCGATGAGTGGCTATGGCCACAGGGTGACAGTCCGGGTGTTCTCCCATTTGCACAACACATGTGTCACTTATTGGCGGGTACATTACCTGTACGCCAGCCATTACGTGTTGATAGTGGTTGCTGTATACATTTGCACAGGTATCATGCAACATGTGCACTTGGGAATGGTCTGTGCTGGCTCCCTTGCACATGTCTGTGGATTTGATGCCAAATGAGTGAGGCCACCTCGCTCACCCTCATGTGTCATCTACCATGTGTGCTGAGGGACAGGGGACGGTCAACAGTGGTGAGGCATCGGATGGTGCAGCTGCACAGGAGCTGGGTGACACTAATGTGACCGGCGCATTGGAGGGGGCAGACGTGTGCTGGATGACTCACAGGCCCATACGACAATTGCTGTGTCATCTGAGTACAGAGGTCATGTATCCATGTTTGCTAGCACAGGGGACGTGCACTCTAGCTCCTCTGCAGCCACGCGGAGGCCAATGCCCGCCCTCCCAACTACTTCCACTGTTGCAACACGTGTCGGCACAAGGATGACGGATAGAGTGTCTTTCACACCAGGCACAGCTGCCCCTGTGACCTCTGCTGCACTCAGTGCCGGGTCTGTCGAGCATGTGCGGCATCTGTGCGTGGGTCAGACAGCTCTCCTCAATGACTTCATTGCCCATGCCAACACCTTTCCGCATTTGACATAGTTCATGGAGGGCCTACATGAACGCGTGGGTGGGCTACACCAGTATGTCCAATAGTTGTCCCCCCAGTCAAGGTGGTCCTTGAACTGGGTCACTGTCAGGCTGACATACCTGACCTTCCCCCACCCCCCGGAAAGTGGCGCATCTGACAACAGCAGGGCACGAGTCCTGACAGAAGAGGTGGTGGCACGCAGACATCATGACAGGTAGTGGCGACACGGAAGATGGCTTGCACCATCAGACTCATTGCCTCCCCTCGCTCACCCCACGGATGCGATTGCATCATAGGAGCACGCGCGTGAGCAGCAGCTCCAATCTCTCCCCAGAGAGGCCAAATAGTGTATGTGTGGCTCCATTCGCTCCAGTCACCGAGCTCACGGTGAAATAGGTGGGGGGACGCCGTACAGCCGCATGGTACCCCGACTCGTGCCCTGGACAACAGTGACGAAGCATGGCTGTCTCCGGAGTCCGGATACACCACATGCAACACACAGTAGCTGTAGCTGCCCTAGCGGGCCATGCCGCAAACACCATCCCAGACGACATGTAGACACACCCCGGCGCGCAATGTCATAGCATCCGCTGCCATTGGCAAGGGACCCATGGTGCGTGTTATGGGCCTCATGGTGAAGAGCCTCCGAGCCATCCACCGCCAACGGGTGTCATGCAACTCACACACTTCGCTGAAACATTAGGTAGCTATGCCTGCACACCAGGGCTCGAGTCCGGGTACCATGCGGGTGTACGGCGTCCCACCACTTATTTTACCGTGAGCTCGGTGACTGGAGTGAATGGAGTCACACATTCACTCTGTAGCCTCTCTGGGATGAGATTGGAGCTGCTGCTCACGCGCGTGCTCCTATGATGCAATCGCATCAGTGAGGTGAGCGAGGGGAGGCAATGGGTCTGATGGTGCAAGCCATCTTCCGTGACGCCACTACCTGTCATGACGTCTGCGTCCCCCCACGTCGTGTTCGGGACTTGTGCCCTGCTGCACACTGAGAATGTATTGCCTGCGAGATGTGACCAGGAGCAGGGTGCCATGACCTCCCACCCACCAAGCTCCACTGCCATCCCATGCCCTGGGTAGCCTGTGCAGGTGGACGATGTAGGGGGTACACCTGAAGGCCAGGGGTGTAAATGTCTCGGCAAGGGCCTGGCTGATGCACAGCATTATCCAGCATGTCCCCAGAGGGAGGGCCAACATCCACACCTGATGCAGCATAGGTCGTGTGCCCGCCTGTTGTGCACACACTAGTCCACATTCATCCCCAGACAGCTGGTCTTTCCACATACCCAGAACAGTGGTAATCTACCCCGCCAGGTTTGTCTCCACACAGTCTGTATCGACACTGCATGTGTGCACCCACCCGTGCCACAGACCCACCTGTGCCAAGAAGCCCTCCCGCTTCACATGCCACATGTGTGTATTCCACAGTTGTGCTTCTCTCTCAGGGGCGGACATCCCACTGTCCCATAGCATACAGACTGCACCCAGTCGGACTGGCATCCTGTTTGAATGTTAGGCACCCTCACACAACTACCTGTGCCACAGTGCTGGCTGTGCTGGCTATCGTGACTGCCATGGCAGTGTTGCTGTCCATGGCAGGGTACACTCACACACAATGCATACGTAGCTTATCGTATCAGTACTCTGCACATCGGACTGGCCACTGTCCCTGGTGTTGTACATTGTTGCCGCCTGACTATGTATACTGTGACTGGATGCTGTTGTTCCTGTAGTGGGTTGTGTCTGTGCAGTTGCTGTTTGCAGTTGTTACTGTGTGTGCATAGTTAAGTGAGGCACATGCCGTGAATGGTACCTCAACAATTGCAATGTCTGGTCTCACATTCCTATGTGTATGATACGTGGCTGGGACTTCAGTTCTTTCAGACTCTGCTACTTGTGTGTGTGATGAAGACGTGTGTCTGTAACACGGATTGTATGCATGTATTTGGTGGTATTTCGGTGTTAATGTGTACGTGTCATGTTGGCGTGCATGCAAAGCACAGGGTGTGTGTCTAGCCACAGGATGACAGGTAGCATGTGCAGAGTGTGTGGGTATGTGTGAGCTTACTTTCTGGCTGGCCAGCAGCGTAGGTGTATGTGTATCTTGTGATGATCATCGAGCCAGGGCACATGGTTTACTTACAATGTGTGCATTTGGGAGGTGTAGGTGTGTGTGGTGTGTGTGGTGTGACTTTGGGGTAGTGTTGGTGTGTGTGTTTTTAACATCTACGTTGTCCAACGCTTTCCCTACTGTTGCACTCACTGGAGTGGGAATAGTAATTTTTACCCCTACGCTATCCAGCGCTTTCCCTACTGTTGCACTCTCTGGAGTGGGAATAGTAATTTTTACCCCTACGCTATCCAGCGCTTTCCCTACTGTTGCACTCACTGGAGTGGGAATAGTAATTTTTACCCCTACGCTATCCAGCGCTTTCCCTACAGTTGCACTCTCTGGAGTGGGAATAGTAATTTTACCCCTACGCTATCCAACCCTTTCCCTACTGTTGCACTCACTGGAGTGGGAATAGTAATTTTTACCCCTACGCTATCCAGCGCTTTCCCTACTGTTGCACTCTCTGGAGTGGGAATAGTAATTTTTACCCCTACGCTATCCAACGCTTTCCCTACTGTTGCACTCACTGGAGTGGGAATAGTAATTTTTACCCCTACGCTATCCAGCGCTTTCCCTACTGTTGCACTCTCTGGAGTGGGAATAGTAATTTTTACCCCTACGCTATCCAACGCTTTCTCTACTGTTGCACTATGTGGAGTAAGTATATTTATTAATTTATATGTATATGTTTAATTTATTTTAACATTTAATGTATTAGTTATTATTTTTAAATATCTTTTAATATTTTTTAACTATATATCTTTTAATTATATGTATTATTTACTTAATTTTACATTATTATTAAAACATTTAAAAAAACGATATTTTTAACTTCGATATTTTTGACAACTATGGGGCCGATTCCGATTCGGGCCGGAAAACGTACCGACCGACTCGGTACGGGAATAAAGTCCGACCGACACGTACCTGCGCTGCCCGACCTGGGTAGTACGATGAAATGCATGTGAAACACGACCGACTCGTACGGAACACAAGCCGAACGACCGAACAGGACGGAAACAAGCTATCCGGCCGGAAAACCACGCGAACCGAACCGACCGACACGCACCAGGAAGGAACCCGAACGAAACGTACACGCGAACTCCGAGCCGCGCAGTACGATGCAATGCGTGGAAAACCAGACCGAGTCGCACGGAGACCAAGCCGCACGACCGACACGCATACAAAACCCAGCCGAAGCAACCCAATACACCGCGACCGACGCGTACGCCGCACAATAAACCTAGCTGAAACACAGCGTGAACGACTCGGAGAAGCTGGCACGAGACAACTGCAGCGTCCTACTCGGTCAGAAGAACGTCTCCTACATGCACAAAAAATACAAAGGGAAAAATACAAAAAAAGGCCCAAACAAGCAGTGACAAAGTCAATAAATACAGGAGGAAAAAAACAGGGAACAAGGAGACACCCCCAACTCCACCTATATAAAGGCCACAAATCCCTACTATGATCCTTTGCAAATTCAACTGACCTGCCAGCACAGAACACCAACACACAGCAACCACAGACACACTCACAGCTCATCCATCACACAAGCCACACACCATTAGCACCTCAACAAATAGCACCCTCACATACACCCAGCAAAACCTACACACACACACACTCACTTGCACACACACACACATCAATCACCACCACCACCCATCACCATGCCCCCAAAGAAGAATCATAAGTTCCTAGACAGTGAATTGGAAGTCCTGGTAGATGAGATCCTCAGGGTAGAGCCACACTTGTTTGGCACATTGGTCCAACAGACCCCCATGTCGCAGAAAACCAATATGTGGGAGAGGATCGTCGACAGGGTCAACGCACAATCATCATGTTTGCGCACAAAGAAAGACATCCAGAACAGGTGGTATGATGTGCGCAGGAGGGTCAAGGCCCTACTCAAGAAGGATTACGCCTTGAGTCATCGCACCGGCAGTGGCCCTCCTGCCAAACCAGTATATCTCAGGCCCTGGGAGGAGAAGGTGCGGGCCATCCTACCACCAGAGAGCGTACATGGACTATCAAACATCCCAGAGCCTGGTGAGTACACAACCAATATACCCAATATTGTGTGACAATACACACACATCACTGTCAAGGGGATAGTAAAACCATGCACCGTTAGCAAAGCCACAGTAACCAAAACATAATCATCCCAAGATGTGTATGTTAGTCAGACAAACCCAATACCTGCCATCTCATAGTGATATGTAACTGTGTCATGACATGTACAAACCTAACAACAAATAGAGCAAGCCAGTGGCACAAATCTAACCAACAAACACTGTCAGACATTTTGCCACCACTAGAACACCACCTCACAGGGAGGCTCACTGAAAGGAAGGAATTCTGTGTATGCTGGTGAAGTCAGTGTAGCCAATAGCATGATGGGAGTTGTAGTCACAGATATTGGTCACCCTCACAATTGGCCCAACAACACCACTCTGAACCATGCTCACATCACAGGGAGTGGAAAAGAACTGACAAGATGGCTGACACTGGGTACTGCTGTGGGGAGCACAAGGCCCTGCTGGAAACCGTGCACCAACCAACAGCAGGACACCACTGACTGACATCCTGAAAGCCAACTTGCACTCCCTGCAATGGAAGCACGTTCCATGGTGGGATATCTGGCTGGGTGTGAAGGAGGACTGACAGCACTGACCATAGTTACCAGCAGCTTTTCTCACACACATCCTTAACACAAACACCACACAACTCACCTGGGAGAATGCATTGCCTCACACTCTAATTAAATATCCCACAAAGAACTACCACCCTGGGTTATGCTGTGTGAAGCACAGGGACACTTTTGGGACTTGTAGCCAAACTAACGCCAGGACAACACTGTCAGCCATCCTGTCAGCACAGGCACACTACCCCACAGGGAAGCAGAGTCAAAAGGAAGGAAGTATGGGCAAGCTGGGAAGGGGGGTGTAGGCAATAGCATGATGGGAGTGGAAGTCACAGCTCAACATCCCCCACCTACATGGCCCAGCAAGCTCACACTGAAGCATGCACACCTCACAGGGAGTGAAAAGCCACCTCAAAGATGTCTGAGACTGGCCTCAGCTGTGGGGAGCACAAGGCCTGCTGGGAACTGGGCACCAACAAACAACAGGACCACACTGTCAGCCATCTTGCCATTGCTGTCACACTCACACACAGTGAAGTCCACTCAAAAGGAAGGAAGTATGGGCATGCTGGGAAGGGGGGTGTAGGCAATAGCATGATGGGAGTGGTAGTCACAGCTCAACATCCCCCACCCACATGGCCCAGCAAGCTCACACTGAAGCATGCACACCTCACAGGGAGTGAAAAGCCACTTCTAAGATGTCTGACACTGGCCTCAGCTGTGGGAGCACAAGGCCCTGCTGGGAACTGGGCACCAACAAACAACAGGACCACACTGTCAGCCATCTTGCCATTGCTGTCACACTCACACACAGTGAAGTCCACTCAAAAGGAAGGAAGTATGAGCATGCTGGGAAGGGGGGTGTAGGCAATAGCATGATGGGAGTAGTAGTCACAGCTCAACATCCCCCACCCAAATGGCCCAGCAAGCTCACACTGAAGCATGCACACCTCACAGGGAGTGAAAAGCCACCTCAAAGATGTCTGACACTGGCCTCAGCTGTGGGGAGCACAAGGCCCTGCTGGGAACGGGGCACCAACAAACAACAGGACCACACTGTCAGCCATCTTGCCATTGCTGTCACACTCACACACAGTGAAGTCCACTCAAAAGGAAGGAAGTATGGGCATGCTGGGAAGGGGGGTGTAGGTAATAGCATGATGGGAGTGGTAGTCACAGCTCAACATCCCCCACCCACATGGCCCAGCAAGCTCACACTGAAGCATGCACACCTCACAGGGAGTGAAAAGCTACCTCAAAGATGTCTGACACTGGCCTCAGCTGTGTGGAGCACAAGGCCCTGCTGGGAACTGGGCACCAACAAACAACAGGACCACACTGTCAGCCAACTTGCCATTGCTGTCACACTCACACACAGTGAAGTCCACTGAAAAGGAACGAAGTATGGGCATGCTGGGAAGGGGGGTGTAGGCAATAGCATGATGGGAGTGGTAGTCACAGCTCAACATCCCCCACCCACATGGTCCAGCAAGCTCACACTGAAGCATGCACACCTCACAGGGAGTGAAAAGCCACCTCAAAGATGTCTGACACTGGCCTCAGCTGTGGGGAGCACAAGGCCCTGCTGGGAACTGGGCACCAACCAACAGCAGGACACCACTGCCTAACATCCTCTAAGCCAACTTGCACTCCCTGCAATGGAAGTCACGTTCCATGGTGGGATATCTGGCTGGGTGGGAAGGAGGACTGACAGCTCTGACCATAGTTACCAGCAGCTTTTCTCACACACCCCCTTAACACAAACTCCACACAACTCACCTGGGAGAATGCATTGCCTCACACTCTAATTAAATATCCCACAAAGAACCACCACACTGGCGTTATGCTGTGTGAAGCACAAGGACACTTTTGGGACTTGTAGCCAAACAAACGCCAGGACAACACTGTCAGCCATCCTGTCAGCACAGGCACACTACCCCACAGGGAAGCAGAGTCAAAAGGAAGGAAGTATGGGCATGCTGGGAAGGGGGTGTAGGCAATAGCATGATGGGAGTGGTAGTCACAGCTCAACATCCCCCACCCACATGGCCCAGCAAGCTCACACTGAAGCATGCACACCTCACAGGGAGTGAAAAGCCACTTCAAAGATGTCTGACAATGGTGCTCTGTTGTGGGGAGTACCAGGCCCTGCTGGGAACTGGGCACCAACCAACAGCAGGACATCACTGACTGACATCCTGAGAGTTAACCTGCACCCACTGCAAGGGTGGCATGCTTCATGGTGGGATAACTGGGCTGGGGAAGAAGGAGGGCCGGATGTCAATCAAATACCACCAATGCTGGTCATGCACACACCCCAACATTCACATTGAAATGCTTCAGGTTGGCAGGACAATGTGCTACACCAATATCAACCTCTGACTGTGACAACTTAGGACAATGCAATGTACAGGCCCGCATCCAGAGATACAGTCACAACTGTCAGGTGTATGAACCATTGATGCCTGTAGAAACATAACATACATTGTGTGTCTCTTCCAAAAACAGGTGATGATGGGGACACAGCAGCAGATGATGAGGAGTCCCTGTCCCAGGCTCCGGGGGACCCCGAGCTCTCTGGGGTGGAACAGCCTCTGCCCTCCTCGGATGGCGAAGACCTACCTGGCCCCTCCGGTGTGAGTCATCATGCAGCACCAGCAGAACCACCATCTGCACCCCCTGCACCCACTCCTCCAACATCTGCCAACACACAGACCACCTCCGCTGACACGGACAGACCAAGGACACTCAATGACAACAGCACAGGGACCCCGGCCCACCGTGAAGCAATGGACAACAACCCGAGTACCAACCCCCAAGGGGGCCTAGGCTCACCTGTGCGTGCCACCGCAGGTCCCGCACGTGTGGCCAGGGGTGGTGGGAGGGGTGGTAGGCAGAGGTCGCTGTTTGCAGAGGGGTCTGGACTGCATGATGACCCACAACTGGTACGCATTGCTGATGCGTACCAGAATAGCACTGGAGAGGTCAGCCAGGTAGTGGGGATCCTCAAGGACATTCAACAGCAGCAGGCTGCCCATCATGCCCGCTTGGACTCCCACATGTCCCGTCTGGAGACACACATGTCTCGCATGGAGTCCAAGTGGGACACATTGGAAGAACTGACAGCGGTGGAGAGGGACATATTGACATGCCTCCGCCAGATTAGCACCAACATGGCCACACCTCCCTGTGTGCCCACAGCATCTGGTGCCGCAACAACTGCAACTGCCACAGGGAGGGAGGATGACTCTGGTGGAGAGTCCTCTGCACCGCAGCGGCCTGCATGTGAGGGTCCCCCCCGAAAGAAGAGGTGTCGTCCGAGGAAGGAAAACTGAGAGGCCGATGGCCATGTACATCCCCTAGGAACCCAACACCTGTTCTGGAAATTCCCCTTTGTGTGCAAACTGTTCACCCTGTCGAATGCAACCCAACTCTCCCACATGACATGGGGAGTTTAAGTTGGACCAATGTATCAGATGACTGTGGACTTTACTCAGGACATTTCTGCTACCAACACTTCCAACTCATCTGGGAACTTTGGATTCCAATCCCAAAGTACAGCACCCACCATCCTGTGCACTATCCTCACACATGTATGTAAATAAACTCACTAATACACCATACTTGCCTCTGTTGTGATTCCAATGTTGTTTTTGTCATGGAGATGATGATCTGCTAAATGACACTGTGCATGCTAACTGCTACAGCAAGTTCAACACAGTCATGTGAGTCATGGCGACGTGACACATATGAGGGAGACACACCACTAGGGCTACACAACACATACACACCAGGGCCATCTGACTCATCGCCTACACTGATGTTGCCAGGAAATACAGTGGAATGCACAGACACCACACCTATTCAGAGTCTGTGTTAACTAGCCCACAGGTGAAGTAAGCAAATGTCAGTCAGATGTGTGACCACAGACAACGCACATCCCAAAGTGAAGCACAGGTTTATTACACATTTGTAACATGTTGTTTCCACTACAGATGCAAGGTAATCACACGTGGCAGTGGCCACACAGTCACCAGGTGTAGAGGAAATAAAGTCCAGGGGTGTGTGGCACATCACCTGCAGGGAAACGACTGCTTCCACCCTGGAAGTTGAATCATGGTGTCGGGGGATCACAGTTGACCAAACAACTCTGAAAGTACCCTGTGAAGGACAGACATGACACACAGTCAAAAGCACTGAAGAACAGGACCGAACTGCAATACTCATGCCCAATACATGTCACAAGATACCTACACAAAACCAAGTTAGCATGTCAACACTGTTGGGGAGTACAGACTACCTTTAAGGACACATCGCTGCACGCATACAGTCAAGTAGCACATGGCCACACTCAAACAGCAACAGAGCACCACCAACACATATCATGCAAATTCAAATCATTGACATACCAACTCTGTATACTCACATTCAGCTGAAGAAGTTGGTGATGAGCTGTGTGCGGATATCCCCCTCATCATCATCATCATCACTGGCATCGTGGCCCAGGCCAGGATCCTCCACAGGTGGCGGAAGTTGGTCATCGTCATCCAGGATGAGAGGCAACTCCTTCCGCACTGCCAGGTTGTGTAGCATGCAGCAGACGATGAAAATCTTGCACACCTTTGCAGGGGCATATGGGAGGGCCCCTCCTGTCTTGTCCAGGCAGCGAAAGCGGCTCTTCAGGAGACCAAATGTCCGCTCGATCACTCTCCTGGTCCAACCATGTGCCTCATTGTAACGCATCTGGGCTGGTGTCACAGGGTTCCTGAGGGGTGTCAGAAACCACGGCATGTTGGGGTATCCGGAGTCACCTAAATACAGACAATTGCACATTAGCTGAGTTGGAAAAGAGGGTGGAATACAACATTGCAGAACACACACAATGGTACAAAGTCAGTACACACCAACAAGCCAGGCACGCTGGTTCTGCATCTGTGACATCATCCTCGGGATGCGACTACTCCTCATCACCTAGGCATCGTGTGCAGAACCGGGGAAATGTGCACACACATGTGAGATGCTCATATCTGCAAGACATACCACCAGGGCATTGATAGAATGGTAATGTTTCCTGTTCCTGTATGCCTGCTCATGTGCCTGTGGTGGTACCAATGCCACATGTGTCCCATCAATGGAGCCGATGACATGTGGCATCCTCCCCAGGGCATAGAAGTCACTCTTGACGTCAGTGAGTTGTTGACATTTAGGGAAATAGATGTACTGGTTCAAGTATCTCAACATTGCCTCCAAAACATCGCGTAGCACACGGCTGAACATGGTCTGTGACATCCCACCAGCAGACGCCACAGTGTGTTGAAAGGTACCGGTGGCAAAGAAGTGTAGGGCTGCCATCACCTTCACCTTGGGGGTCAGCGCTGCAGGGTATGGCCGGCCAGGTTGCAAATGTGGGGCCAACTGCACCGCCAATTCCTCAATAAGCGGCCTGTTGAAGCGGTACCGTCGGATGCAGTCACGTTCAACCATGGTTGCAAGGTCAGGGAATGGTCTATGGACAGCTGGTGCCCTGCAGTGCATAGGTGAACAAAGAAAGATTGTCAGTCACCCCACATATGTGGCATTGACCATACTCAATATCACATGATACATCATTACGAGACACAAGTACTTGATGTGTGTGCCGTTCTGTATGGACATACATGGCACCTACATGGCCAACATCTAACATCTCAGTTCAACATGTGTTGACAACAAGTTCCAGGTTGTGCTATGGGAAATCATTAGGCTGTGTCACAGTACCCATGTACTGCTGTCACATTCCAAACACACACCACAGTGACAAGTGAGGACAGATGTGCCCCAGGCATCACAGCTCTTTGACAGGTAGATTCCCAGGGACCCTGTATTGCCACATGGACACTGGCATGACATGGCGTATCATGTACACGCCAGCAAAATAACCATGACTCCCACAGGTAGTGGCCCCTGTTGCCTCTGCAGGACAGACATGGACGTCTGTGACACACACGCACAACATCAAAGTCGATGCACAAACAACTAGGATGTGGATACTGTCTCTCATTGTGCACATGGAATCCGAGACATCTGAAACACAACATGCACACAGACTGTGGAGGGCCATCACAATTGTGGCAATGGGTCACCCTGTGACGTACATACCATCCCACATGGGACTCAGGGTATATGTGACATAACATACACATACACAACCTGGAGATGTGACCATGCCACATGCTCTGAACTGAATAGTTGTACATCACAGTGGTCATGTGCACAACACACAAAGGATTCTGTCCCCATGAACACGTGCACAGCCTGGGAGTGGCTGCCCCCAAGTGCCACCCAACAAACCACATGTTGACCCGCATACACACACAGGTAATGCAGCCTTACATGCCTTAGGATACAGTGTGGACAGGCTGTGGTGTTGTAGGTGTGCCCCTGAGTCCCTGGCAAGTAATTGTGGCTGGCATACGTTCACCAGTGACAACCATGGTGACATATGTGAGTGACTTGTACAGGGACGCGTCGTACAGCAATGGACCGATCCGTGTGCACGCATTGGCCATTGCATATGATGTGGACGGATGCGTGTCGTTTTCCGAAATACGCGTTGTACAGCAATGGACCGATCGGTGCGCACGCATTGGCCATTGCATATGATGTGGACGGATGCGTGTCATTTTCCGAAATACGCGTTGTACAGCAATGGACCGATCGGTGCGCACGCATTGGCCATTGCATAGGATGTGGACGGATGCGTGTCATTTTCCGAAATACGCGTTGTACAGCAATGGACCGATCGGTGCGCACGCATTGGCCATTTCATATGATGTGGACGGATGAGTGTCGTTTTCCGAAATACGCATTGTACTGCAATGGACCGATCGGTGCGCACGCATTGGCCATTTCATATGATGTGGACGGATGCGTGTCGTTTTCCGAAATACGCGTTGTACAGCAATGGACCGATCGGTGCGCACGCATTGGCCATTGCATATGATGTGGACGGATGCGTGTCGTTTTCCGAAATACGCGTTGTACAGCAATGGACCGATCGGTGCACACGCATTGGCCATTGCATATGATGTGGACGGATGCGTGTCATTTTCCGAAATACGCATTGTACAGAAATGGACCAATCGGTGCACACGCATTGGCCATTGCATATGATGTGGACGGATGCGTGTTGTTTTTCAAAATACGCGTTGTACAGCAATGGACCGATCGGTGCGCACGCATTGGCTATGGACTGACATGGTAACGGACGCGTTTTCGAAGCTTTTACGAGTCGGATGCAGTGAATTCAGTTGGCCACCCACAACAATGTTGCAAATTCATGGGTGTCATGAAGTTGAACTTTTGAAGGATGCTGTGGGCGTGTATAAGTGGTGCAATTCCATGGATTGGCCAGATTCAGAAGATGCAAACGACTTGGACCTATCACTTTGGACACATGGGACAGTATCTGCCTCTGCAGCACACATATAATGCTGGCTGTTCCCCTGAGAGCTCACTTGCCTGCACTACATGCTCCAGGACGTCATCTGCCACCACCACTGCTGCTGTCTCTGCATCCTCTGGCTACTGCAATGGCACGTACTGTGGAGAGAGCCCCAGCCTTCAGCACTGAGGAGAACCAGGCCCTGCTGGACAGCCTCCTTCCACAGTACAGCAAGCTATATAGGAAACCAGGGGAGCAGGTGAGTGTGCTGTCCACTGTCTTACTAATTGTGCATGTTGTCTGACTAGCAAGACTTACAGTGTGTACACCAGTGGCTAGCATGCTCACTGAGTAGTTGGCACCCCCCAAAGTGTGTAGTTACATGCACTGAACAGGTATAGTGCAGTAACAGTGCATTCCAACAAGGTTTTACTTCCCAGGCAATGATACCATTTAGTAACTGCTGGACAACTGTTCATAGCCATAGTTGCACTACCTCTGTACATCATATGCCCCTGTGATTGAGACATGTATATCCAACTGTGTGATGCACGGATATGTTGCATGTGTAGTAATGGCCTTTTCACTTTGTCATCCTCACAGGTTGATGCCCACCAGAAGCAGGACATCTGGCTGACCATCGTCTGGGCAGTAAGATCTGTGGGGGTCTACAGGCGCAGGATCCGCAACTGCCAGAAGAGGTGGCAGGACCTTCGTGGCTGGACCCGGAGGATCGCAAGGGTCCAGCTGAAGCTGTCGCCTCCTCGCAGGAGGGGCAGACATCGGACCCTGACCCCCCACATGCTCCGGATTCTGGCGGTGGTCTTCCCTGACCTGGATGTGCAGCTGAAGGCCAGACAGCAGCAAGGAGGGGGTAAGTGCTAGCCTTTTCTGTGTACTATAACTAACATGCTCTATGCACTCTTTTAGCCTGGTTCCACTTCCACAGAACAACTGTCTTGTCGTCCTGGACTCATGTCCCTCACTTGTGTCATGCCCCCTCCTCATCTGATACACAGGTGTGGCCCTTACAGTCTGTGACTTAGGTCACTTGGGTACTGTGTACTTGCAGTTACCTGTGGTTCAAGATGGGGACAACATCAGTTACAGGAACTTTGTTGTGGGCTGCATGGGTGGTACAATTGCTCACACAATGCCTGTGATCTGACATGTACTCTGGGTATGGCTTCACAATGTGTTCCAATTTCTGCTCTGACTCACCACATGTCTGGGGTATGTGCCACACACCCATGCTGCAGTAGAGACCAAGGGGGGAGCATCAGAAGTATGTACATCATGTGTGTGACACATGCATAGTCACCTGCCTAGTGTTCAGGGTAATACCATGTTGCACATGGACCAGGACTGTAATGCCTACTCGATCAGGTTTTTCGTTTTACCCTTTTGGCCTGGAAGTCTGTGATTTTGGAACAGGGTAGTCTTTATACTGCTTTTATTGATCTGAGGTCAGCCTTTGATCTGATTCCAAGGGCTACACTTTGGCAAGTTTTACGTGATCAGGGGCTCCCTCACAATATTTTGGCACTTCTTATACGCCTTCACGAGGGAAATTATGCTAAAGTACGTTGGGGAGACCAAATGCAATTGACAGACCCAATAAAGGTTGTAAGAGGGGTGAGGCAGGGCTGCGTCCTAGCCCCCACCTTATTTTCACTCTTTGTAAATGGGGTGGTGAATTATTTAGCGGAAGCCCATGCGGATGCCCCTTTATTGGGGAGCAATAAAATAAGCACATTGCTATTTGCGGACGATACGCTTTTAGTTTCTAAAACCCCAAGTGGCCTTCAACTGCTATTAGATCGCTTCATGTCTTTCTGTGAGATGAGAGGATTAGAAGTAAATACCTCAAAGACTAAACTTTTGTTAATGAACCCCCATAAATCGTTTAAAGGAAACTATTATTGGGGGCATTCCGCTGGAAAGGGTCGATTCCATTGTATATCTTGGTATAACCCTCACTGAAAAAATTGATTGGAAACAACATATTTCGAAGCAAATTCTACAGCAGAGGAAGACATCAGGGGCTATAATCTTAGAACATAGGTCATCACAAACTAGACCGATTGCAGCACCGCTACAGATCTATGACCAGAAGGTGGTTGGCTCGGCTCTCTATGGGGCCGAAATCTGGGGATTTGATAATTTGGAGGGCTTGCTTCTTACAGAGAACAAATTCCTAAGATCACTTTGCTCAATCCCCAGAGTACCCCGCTCACTCCCTTGCGACTAGATTTGGGCAGAACTACAATAATGGATAAAGCGAGACTTCGACCTCTTCTCTTTTGGCTCCGCATTAAAAAAACACCTGAGCTTGTTCATTATGCGATTGCTACTGAGGTGGTTCTTAAGTTGGATCGTTTTAAAAAAATTGGCTGGTTCTGTAACATCAAAAAATTGCTTTTGGAAATAGGCCTGGGAAACCTTTGGGAAGAAAAGGACTCTAGTTTACTGCCTAGTAGAGAGTGGGTCAAGTCCTACTATTGGAAATGGGTGGCAGAGAGAACAGTCACACAAGTGAAAGGAGGTCGACTCACGACAGAATTTATGGAGTTTAAGATGGTTGGTGTGTACGAGCCCTATATGGACTTCATCACTGTCCCATAAGAGAGGAAGTTATTTATCCAATTTAGATTTGGATGTCTTCCCTTAAACTCCTTTACTGTGTCGTGGAATAGGGGCTCCCAAGTTAAATCATCCAACTGTCCATGTTGCCCCGAGATAGAGGAGACGACTAAGCACATTCTCTTTATATGCCCTCTGTATAAAAATCCAAGATCTAAATGGTTAGCCCCTGCTTGTAGACAACTAGGAACCCGTAGTCATTTAGAGGCCCTACGTATCCTCAGGACAGATACAAGGCCACAAATAGTATGTGCAATGGCCAAATTCCTGGGGAGGTTTTGGTTCATTAGGAGGAAGATGCTAAAATGAACTGAGTATACCATTAGATTAAGTATCATTCCTCACAAAGTATCCAGTCTACACTTGATGTTTTATGATCATGTTAATATATGCCTCATGTTTAAATTACAGAAGACTGTGCAATATTGTATTTCTGCTAATTATGCACTAGCACTTTATGTACTTTCTATGTGTTTTTAGCTTGTTTGGTTTTATCATCTTGGAAGCTAGTTCCTTTTAATTTGTTTTTTAGATTTTAATGGCTCGGGTTTTTAATACATTTTGTCACTGTATAAATAATGTCATCTATTTTGGCTTACAATTTTCAGTATGAAAATCTTGTTCTAACTACTATACTTCTGTACGCCTATGCACTTTGATGGTCTTAACGACCGAATAAAGTTTTATGATGATGATGGTAATGCCTACTCCGTACATCGAAGGCACTCTGTTCTCCCACTCCCGTGTGTCAGCATACATATTGGGCATTGTGAAGAGTGCACTCAGGTGTCTGCCTCTGTGTCACCGTGGTGTGGCCTTGCTTTTTTGACTCCTGGAGTGTTTAACAATTTGGGGTGGCCAGCCATCTGAGTTGTGACTATAGGATCTACACATTGGTTAATGCATAGGTCTCTGATCCCTTGACTGTGCACAAAGGTGTATGAAACATTGAGGTGCAGGCAGCTTTGGTTCATTCTCATCAGACGGTGAAGTGCCCATGTGTATGGATTTGTGTTTGCAGTCACTAAAATGTCTCATTTGATTGACGTGGGATCATCTTAGTCCTCATGATGTGGGTGGCCAGGGGTGCACATGTGCACCTGTCAGCTACAGGGCTTGCATACCCAAAACTTCCATGATTGTGACACAGTGTAGACTGGTGTTGTGTGTATGCACTGCCCCTGTGACAGGAGACAGTTATGACTGACTTGCCAGACAGGCCTGTGCCATGACATTCAACTCGCAAAGGGTGATCCAGCAGTAGTGTGATATGTCCTGCAAGCACACCATTGTCGCATTGTCTATCAGGACATGAGGACATCATTGTGTCTGGTGATGGAAGCAAAACCTGCATATCGACAGAGACGCTGCCCGTCACTTTTCCTGACACATGTACTGAGTCAGTGGCAGGAGATGGCATGTGTTTGGAGTGACACATTTCCACATGTTCTCTTGGATGTCCAACAACTGTGTATGTGGTGCATGTGTGCACATATGATTAGTCGCATACAATAGGCACCAGACAGATGGGTGCATGGACAGGTAGGATATGTGTGGCATGAATGACTGTCAGGCAGACAATGGGCTTCTTCAAATCAGTGTCAGCACTTATTGCAATGTCTAGCAAATGATGGCAGAGCTTGCTCTGTGATGTGCTGTACTTACTGTGGCGTGTGTGGTCAGTACAGTTGACTAATGTTGCTCTGTTTATCCTGATTCTTTGCAGATACATCCACGGCCACAGGAGGAGACAGCTCCACGGACCAGGAGGAGCGGCGGAGCCAGACTGGGTCCACTGCAGGGGAGACCGAGGGACCCAGTGGCACGGAGGGTGAGGGGAGCCCCACTGAGGAGACCTCAGCTATGACCACCTCGGCTGAGGACCACAGCACTTCCAGTGAGGACTCCCTTGTGGAGGCGGGTGTCAGCAGACCACAGACAAAATCAAGCAAGTCTGCCCCCGCCCCACCACCATCTCCCCCTCCCATCTGCTCCCATCCCACATGACCGTGGAGGCTCCCGTGTAGGGGAGAGTGTCTCCTTCATGCCAGGCACCGCACCCCCTGCCTCTGTCTCCCCTGCTGCCCTGAGTGTGGAGTCTGTGGACTTGCTTAAACAGATCCATGTAGGGCAGACATCAGTGCTGAGTGTCCTCCATGCACACACGGGTCTGTTGATACAACTGGTGTCATTCATGGAGGGCATGTCATCTGGCATGTCTGCCCTACATCGGACCAATCAGTCCATGGCCTCCTCACTGACAGCAGCAGTGTCCCTCCTGCAACAGTCCCTCACCCCTCCTACCTCTGCCCCATCCACAATCCCCAGCACCCTGCCTGTCCCAAGCACACACACACCGGCACAGGCACCCACCAGCACAGACACAAGCAGCACACAGACACACACGCCAAAATCCAGACGCACACGGACGCACAGTCAGGGGACTGATACCTCACTCACAGGGGATGGGGCCCAGGATCACACACACGCATCCACGAGCACTGCGCACCTCTCCCTCCAAAACCCCTTGCCTCACCTGCAACCCCCCTCCCAGAAGCTCTTCCTCTGTGAGCTTGGCCTCTTCCCCACAGATCCATCTGACCCAACGCCCAGGCGGAAGAGGCGACCATGACACACAGAGGGGAGTGCCCCTCACACCCAGACACCCTCCCCCAGGCACAGGCAGACTGAGGACCCCATTCGGAAGTCCCCCCGGACCAGGAAGGGCAAGACCCCACCACCACCACCACGCAGCTCCACCACACAGTCTCTCTCCTCCATTCCCACAGGTTCCCCCACCACACCCAGCCCCAGGTTCCCCCACACACCCATACCACATCCCCAAAATGCTTAGGCCCTCCCCCCCTACCACTTGCTCTTCCACCCCAAGCCAGACGCTCGGCCTGTTTGTGCCACTGGTGTGGAGACCGGGTCCCCCCCTCTGTCCTGCCCACCTCATCTGCCCCCCCTTCCACTCCCTTGGAGTTATGCACTGCAGTGGAGTCCACAACCACCTCGTCTGACTTGGGCACTGCAGCGGGGACCCAGGCCACTCCATCTGACCGGCCCACTGCAGTGGTGCCAGCACCCACACCATCTGACTTGTGCCCTACAGTGGTGCCGGCCCCCACTGAGTCAGACACCTCCACTGCAGTTGCCGGTGACACTCCTGCACCCAACACCCCTTCACTGCCTCCTTCTGGCATCCCCTGATCCTGTCCCTGTGGTGCCTGGCCTGCCCCTTGTATGCCCCTCCGAGGGGGATGTCCCCTGTCCGTACCAGTGCAGGCAAGCAATGGGTGACAAGTTGTCACATATCACCCTGTTCGGACTGTGATTGTGGACTGGCCATTGGCCTTAGTTTCTTTTGGACTTCAAATTTTTCTCAACATTTGCTGAATAAAGCCTCTTTTTGTTTACTAGTGGTTTTTCTTTTGATGTACATGATGTAGATGAGTATCATCATGCATTTGCTGTTGTAATAGTGTTCAGATCAGGTAAATGAAGTGTTGCTGTGATGGACTCCATGTGGCCCATGGGATATGTGTCCTAATCTAGTCTGGATCCATAGCATCCTTTGCTGCAGTCTGAGGGTGTAATGTTCTGCATTTGACACAGGGATGTACGTTTTGCATTTGTAAATTGACATCTGTGGCTTACACTGATGCACATCTGGTGGGCTTACCACTGTTCAATATTTCTATTTCCCTGACTGTGTGCCCATCTCCACTGGACATGCAGTTTAGCACATCAATGTTGAAGGACTCATCTGTGTATACAGTGCAACTTGCTTGACACGTGTTTTGGGTATATGCAGATGACTGACGTGACACTCCCGTACCCAGGCTGATGTGAGCAGAGCCTTCAGTGTGTTGTGATTGTTGACTCACTGACCGAGTGTTTTGCTGACATGTTTGAGTGGTGCACAGACAAGGTTTGGCACAGCGGACCTTCCACAGGAGTGGAGTGCCCTCATGGCAGTGTGTAATCCCGTGACATTGCCTGGGCCCGTGTTGTGTGTTGTGTAAGCATGTCTGTGTGTGTTCCCTTCCCTTTTCCTACACCGGCTGTGTCCCTACGGATGTTCCTCTTTGGGATGCTTGCTGAGTTGTCCTGTGTTCATCCAGCATCTTGTACCTGGTTTCTCCGTGATGTGGGTGCATGGCAAACTAATCTTCATCAGGTTGTCATCCCTAGTTGTCTTTGTTGTCAGGGCTGGGGATGTGGGCAAACGCAGATGAGACACAGTCAGGATTCCCCTTGGCACTGGTTGGTTACACAAGTCATGTAATTTACAGTTTGTGGTAGCTTTCAGTGATTGTGACACGTTGTTGTGTGTGACTGCTGCCACTCCTCAGGGTCAGAGCTGCAATGTTGGAAGTTGTCTACGTGTGTTCTTTGTGGGTGACCTTGGCTTCTTCATTGGTGTGTGACTGTGGCCGGGATCCCATTGATTGGGGTGGAGTTCACATCATGCCCATGTACGGCGTACTGTGCAGTGTGTCAGATATTCACGAGTCTTGTTGACTGGCCAGGTGTGATGGGTTTCTGCACCTTAGTTCCCACAACCACCCCTGGGATTGTCATGGGTGCATGTGCAATGTCACCTGTCCATGTGAGCTTCACTGCTGCACATTGGTGGATATCAAGGTGTGTGGTGTTGAGTGTGTGCAAATGTGAGTTATTGCACGGCTAGACCCCTACCTCCATATTGGCCTTGGCTGACAGGCCGTGCTGATTGATTTGTGCTTGTGTAGGTGTGATGGTAGTTTGTTGCTCAGGAGATATGGCTGTGGTTCACAGTGTGAACGACATCTACCTTTGTCATCACAGTGGGATTATCATGCAGGCTAGTGTCACCACAATTTGGGGTCCCTGGGGGTAGTGCTGTGGTGGGTCTGTGTCTTGCTGTGTTAGTTGCTGTTCCTACAAGCTTGTGTGGCATGTGTAATTTGGGCTCCCTCTCATCTTACAATGCCTGATTGCCCACATAGGGGAATCCGATCCATGAGTTACTTTTGTATGGCACTGTCTACACATCTGTGTAATTGGAATTCAGGCCTCCTCATGTGTTGTGTGGTTGCCTGGAGACACTGGCACCCCCCTCCCCCCATCACCTGTTGTGTTTGATATGCAGTGTGAGGCTGCCTGTTTGTGTTTGTGCATCTGCACCACTGCATTGGCATATCTTTGGTGTGCCATTGCCTGTATGTTGTTTGGAGGATTTCCCATGCTGTCCCTGGGACTCCTAGGTCATCAGTCAGCAGAATAATGATGGTTTGTATGTCCCATTGCTGCCATGGTATGGTATTTGTTCACCTCACATCTACAGTCTCCCCAGGATATCTACATTTGTGTGTCCATTAGTGCAGATATGTGGGTCTGCATTATGATGGTCACTTCTGGCATTGTGTAATTGATAAATGGAGACGATGTCAGTCCCCATGAGTGATGTTTGTCTGCACATGGCCAAAGGTATGTTTTATTTGCACTGCACTGTTTGCCTCACCCAATCTATGTTGCTATGGGACACAACCACTACTTTGCCACTGATGTGTTTGTTGTTCTGTGACCAGGAATCATCCATGCTGTTTGGCAGTTGCAGCTTTTTCCATGACAACAGTTCCCTTTTGGTCACTGTGATGATGGGGGTTTGGACCCCATTGCCACAATGTTCAAAATGTGCTTCAGCTATGGACCCACACTTACCTTTTGGTCACTGTGATGAAGGGGGTTTGGACCCCATTGCCACAATGTTCAAAATGTGCTCCAGCTATGGACCCCACACTTACCTTTTGGACACTGTGATGATGGGGGTTTAGTCCCCATTGCCACAATGTTCAAAATGTGCTTCAGCTATGGACCCCACACTTACCTTTTGGTCACTGTGATGATGGGGGTTTAGACCCCATTCCCACAGTGGTCATGGTCTGCTTGCATTGTCAATGCCAAACACATTTTCGTGTGACACATGTGATAGGGGGTCACATTGTATGTTCAATGTCATGTTCAGTGTTGTAGGCATTTGACACAGACTACACACTCTTGTCATGATGTTGGGGGAATGTCTTTTGCTGACATTCCTTATGTTGGAGTATGCTGGTTGTGTCATGCATTACCCATCCTATGAGTGGGGATGGTAGTTGTGACAGGCATCCAGCCCCCCATGAGTAGGGGTGGTGGTGGTGGTAGGCATCCAGGCCCCCCTGAGTAGGGGTGGTGGTAGTGGTAGGCAACCAGCCCCCCATGAGTAGGGGTGGTGGTAGTGGTAGGCATCAATTCCCCTATGAGTGGGGATGGTAGTAGTGACAGGCATCCAGCACCCCATGAGTAGGGGTGGTGGTAGTGGTAGGCATCCAGCCCCCAATGTGTAGGGGTGGTGGTAGTGGTAGCCATCAATTCCCCTATGAGTGGGGATGGTAGTAGTGACAGGCATCCAGCACCCCATGAGTAGGGGTGGTGGTAGTGACAGGCATCCAGCCCCCCCTGAGTAGGGGTGGTGGTAGTGACAGGCATCCAGCCCCCCCCTGTCTAGGGGTGGTGGTAGTGGTAGGCATCCACCCCCCCCTGAGTAGGGGTGGTGGTGGTGGTAGGCATCCAGGCCCCCATGAGTAGGGGTGGTGGTAGTGGTAGGCATCCAGGCCCCCTGAGTAGGGGTGGTGGTAGTGGTAGGCATCCAGCCCCCATGAGTAGGGGTGGTGGTAGTGGTAGGCATCAATTCCCCTATGAGTGGGGATGGTAGTAGTGACAGGCATCCAGCACCCCATGAGTAGGGGTGGTGGTAGTGGTAGGCATCCAGCCCCCCATGTGTACGGGTGGTGGTAGTGGTAGGCATCAATTCCCCTATGAGTGGGGATGGTAGTAGTGACAGGCATCCAGCACCCCATGAGTAGGGGTGGTGGTAGTGACAGGCATCCAGCCCCCCCTGAGTAGGGGTGGTGGTAGTGACAGGCATCCAGCCCCCCTATTTAGGGGTGGTGGTAGTGGTAGGCATCCAGCCCCCCTGAATAGGGGTGGTGGTGGTGGTAGGCATCCAGGCCCCCATGAGTAGGGGTGGTGGTAGTGGTAGGCATCCAGCCCCCATGAGTAGGGGTGGTGGTAGTGGTAGGCATTAATTCCCCTATGAGTGGGGATGGTAGTAGTGACAGGCATCCAGCACCCCATGAGTAGGGGTGGTGGTAGTGGTAGGCATCCAGCCCCCCCTGAGTAGGGGTGGTGGTAGTGACAGGCATCCAGCCCCCCCTGAGTAGGGGTGGTGGTGGTGGTAGTCATCCATGCCCCCATGAGTAGGGGTGGTGGTAGTGGTAGGCCTCCAGCCCCCCCTGAGTAGGGGTGGTGGTAGTGACAGGCATCCAGCCCCCCCTGTGTTGGGGTGGTGGTAGTGGTAGGCATCCAGCCCCCCCTGAGTAGGGGTGGTGGTGGTGGTAGGCATCCAGGCCCCCATGAGTAGGGGTGGTGGTAGTGGTAGGCATCCAGGCCCCCCTGAGTAGGGGTGGTGGTAGTGGTAGGCATCCAGCCCCCCATGAGTAGGGGTGGTGGTGGTGGTAGGCATCCAGGCCCCCATGAGTAGGGGTGGTGGTAGTGGTAGGCATCCAGCCCCCCATAGGTGGTGGTAGTGGTAGGCATCAATTCCCCTATGTGTGGGGATGGTAGTAGTGACAGGCATCCAGCACCCCATGAGTAGGGGTGGTGGTAGTGACAGGCATCCAGCCCCCCCTGAGTAGGGGTGGTGGTAGTGACAGGCATCCAGCCCCCCCTGTGTAGGGGTGGTGGTAGTGGTAGGCATCCAGCCCCCCCTGAGATGGGGTGGTGGTGGTGGTAGGCATCCAGCCCCCCCTGAGTAGGGGTGGTGGTGGTGGTAGGCATCCAGGCCCCCATGAGTAGGGGTGGTGGTAGGCATCCAGCCCCCCCTGAGTATGGGTGGTGGTAGTGACAGGCATCCAGCCCCCCCTGAGTAGGGGTGGTGGTAGTGACAGGCATCCAGCTCCCCTGAGTAGGGGTGGTGTTAGTGGTAGGCATCCAGCCCCCCATGAGTAGGGGTGGTGGTAGTGGTAGGCATCAATTCCCCTATGAGTGGGGATGGTAGTAGTGACAGGCATCCAGCACCCCATGAGTAGGGGTGGTGGTAGTGGTAGGCATCCAGCCCCCATGAGTAGGGGTGGTGGTAGTGGTAGGCATCCAGCCCCCTGAGTAGGGGTGGTGGTAGTGGTAGGCATCCAGCCCCCTGAGTAGGGGTGGTGGTAGTGACAGGCATCCAGCCCCCTGAGTAGGGGTGGTGGTAGTACCAGGCATCCAGCCCCCTGAGTAGGGGTGGTGGTGGTGGTAGGCATCCAGGCCCCCATGAGTAGGGGTGGTGATACTGGTAGGCATCCAGCCCCCCATGAGTAGGGGTGGTGGTAGTGGTAGGCATCAATTCCCCTATCAGTGGGGATGGTAGTAGTGACAGGCATCCAGCACCCCATGAGTAGGGGTGGTGGTAGTGACAGGCATCCAGCCCCCTGAGTAGGGGTGGTGGTAGTGACAGGCATCCAGCCCCCTGAGTAGGGGTGGTGGTAGTGACAGGCATCCAGCCCCCCTGAGTAGGGATGGTGGTGGTGGTAGGCATCCAGGCCCCCATGAGTAGGGGTGGTGGTAGTGGTAGGCATCCAGGCCCCTATGGGTGTGTATGGCATTGGTGTTAGCCATCCCGCCCCTATGGTTCTGATGTTGCTAGTGTACGTCATTTCTGCATCCCTATGTGTGTGTGACATATGTCGGGTACGTGTCGTTTGTTTGTGTAGTGGGTGTTTGACTTACCGTCTGCGCCGTACGCGTCCGTACCGGTTCCGGTAACAGATGTAGAGTATTGGTAGGACCTGCGCGTTGGGATTCATGGTTGGTTCGTCTCGTTCGGGTTTCTCGTGGCTTCGACTCGTACTCGTAGCTGGCTTGTTCGTCTCGTAGCCGTGGATCATCTTGTGGCGCGAATCGGAGCTTATGTGCGGCTCTCCCGGATGCTCTGACGTGCCGGACGTAGCGACCAGTTCGGCGCGTACGGATTGCGCATCGTAGTTGTCCGGCCGGAAGGTGCTGTGTATTTACTTCCGTGTGACTCGAATCGGCGTTTCCGGATCCAGCTCGGTCGGGGAACTGGAGATGGAATGGGTATGTACGGCTCGCTCGGAATTTTAGCAGTAATGCGCATCGTACTTGCTCGCTCGGACGACTGTTCGAATCGGTCGGGAAAAACGCGTTCGGCTCGTATTTTTTCCAGACGAATCGTATTCGGTGCGCTTCCGGCTGAGATCGGAATCGACCCCTAATTCGGGTCATGGAGTTTCAAAAAGGTATGTGGATTATTGGCAATGGATTTTAAAAAGACAAAGGACTCTTGGTGAAAAAATGGATGCTACGTAAGTTCAAGAGTTGAAAAAAGAAGACATCTGAAGGTAAGGAGACCCGACTTTTAATATTATTTTAATTTTTAAAAAACAAAAATGCCAAATTGTTTAGGGTTATTTTGTTTTAGGGCAAAATAGGCAAGTAAGAAAATAGTGTAGGTTAGAAATGGAGGATGTGTGCAAGATTATCAAGGTAGTCTGAAGCCACCATCATGTTAACTGTTGAATTGCACCCAGTAGTCTCTCAGACATTTCCTTTGTTCTTTTAGATATACGTGGGTTCAGACTACCTGTTAATGATTGCGACATTCTCATTTCTTGGAAACTTTGCTCCTTCCTCAAAATTTCAAAAAAATGATAGAAATTAGGATGAGGTTTGTCAATTGATTTATTGAAGGAGTTCTGCCATCCCTCTATGGCATTGTTTGTTTTTGCTCCTCCCTCTAAACAGGTCGAGTAGCAGTTCCACCACTTCACATGGAAACGTGGTTTCCTCCTGCAACCTGACCTGCTTAGATGGCCAATCCATGTGTCTTCAAAATAATTTAGAACAAGTGCCAATTTATCTTTGTTTGAGGTAAAGTATTCCGATTCTGTAATTGAAGTGTAGTAGTCATCTACACTGTCAGGAGGAACAAAGCAAAGGGCTGTTAATTTTTTTAGTTCAAACTGTAGTTTGCTATCTGATATATAATCCTCAACTAAGGATGTTTTTTGAATTGGTCGACAATATGCCTGTGAAAAGTGAAAGAAAACATCCTTGAATTTGGGTATCCGTGTACAATTTGTTAATAGTATTAATCATAGGTAATTCAAAGTCAATTAGTACTTTTCTAGGACTTTTGTTTGATGTTTTAGTTTTTATCACTGACAATAATTCAGTGTATGTTGAGGATTGTTTATCAGGGAGTAAATTGTAAACTATTGGAACTACTGTATTATTAATATATGCGTGAATAGTGCATATTTGGGTGAATGGATGGGGCGTGGATTTAAATGTCCCATCCATCATCCAAATATCACTGTTCTCCAATCTTACAAGATTATGGGGTGTGGTAAAGATTAGTATTCTTTTTTGAGGGTTTTTGTTGTCATGCAAAATAAATGGTTCATTAGTAACAGTTACAGAGAGTTCAGGTGGAATGATTATGTCAGAAAAGGTTTGGGGTGTTACTCTTTGTGGGTTACTTGACTGTTTTTTACGTTGAACAATTCTTCGTAGATTAGGAATGGTGGGCATACTGCTTGCAACATGTGGTGGAATGTGTTGGGCTACCTCCCTCTAAACTGAACCACAGGGTTCATTGGAGGTGGATGCAATATCTTTAATTTCATTAATGGTTTCTCTCACCTCAATCTCCATTGCAGAGGCAGAGTGGTTATTTTCTATGGTTTTTAAAACAGAGTCACCAAGAGTAACCACTCTGCCTGTGCAATGGGACGAGAAGTATTGCACACACCTCCAATGACACCTGGGCTCAGTTAGTCGCTCCTTACAATAAACATACCCACTATGTTTGAGGAGACGGCTTCCCCGGCGGGAGGTGATATATTTGGCTTCCTGATTTGAAGTCATTTTCTGTTATGCATTGAAACAGAAAAAAAAAAGTGTTAGTTTATTTTTAATTTCTTGTGTTTATCTGTTTTGAAGAAAAAATATACAGTACAATATCTGCAATTTTTTTGACAGTTTAAAGTTAATGCTTTTTGAAGTTAGATTTAATGTTTTAACCATGTTGCATTTCAAATTGTGCTGGTGTTTTTATACAAATGCTTTAAAGGGAGAGAAAAATGGTTAAGTTGTTTAATTGTTAAATATTTCTAGATTCTTACCTTTTGTAAAGATGTTTCTTGATGCTATCAGTTTGGAGGACGTTTTTTTTTTATTAGTTGATTCTGAAAGAGAAAAGATTTTATGCGTTTTATCACTCATGTTTTTTAAAAAAAAGTTTGCTAGTTAGAGAAATATGGTTAAGTAATTTTATATTTTAATGAGTTTTGAATCTTACTTATTTTTGAAGCTTTTTCTTGTGCTTTTCTGCTTTGTAGATCAGTTTGAATTTTATTGTGGTCTGAAATAGTAAAAAAAAAAATTGGTTATGTGTTGTTGATATTAGAATTTTTTTTACCTGAAATAGAATTAAATTTCTTTGGGTTATGGAAGAACAGGTGAATGTTTTGCTTTTTTGCAATAGTTATTGTCTTTTCAGAGAAAAAATACATTTGTTATTATTTTGCAATATTATTTATGAGAAGAATGAGATAGTTATTTATCTTCAAAAAGAGTTTTTATAGTTGACTTGGTATTTTTTGGAGAAGAGTATCTTGTTGTAATGAAATACTATTTATTTGCTTTTCTGTTCAAAAACATTATTGACATATTTATTTGTTGTAAAAATTACCTTGGTATGTTTCTTGTTTTGTTGCTCGATGTTTATAGATGTCAAATCTGGATAGAAAAAAATTAACATTGTTTTAAAAATGTAAATGTCATGTAATTCTATATAGCAAACTATTTTTAACTTACAATATCATTGCTTTTTTGGGTTTTCGTGTATATTTATCAATATAATTTACCTTTTTTATAATTTTCTGATGGTGTTCTGTTGCTTCTTTTCAATAAAAATATATGGGTTTTTTTCCAGCTGTTAATTGTTGCTGTTGTTATCTGTTGACATATAAAAATGTATAATAAATAATTACATATTTTTAAGAAAATTTGGAAACAAAAAACAACATCTAGCACTTTCCCCGAGGCAAGCACATGTCGGAGTAGGAATAGTAATTTTGGCCTCACGACTATCCAGCACTTTCCCTGAGGCAAGCACTTGTCTGAGTAGGATTAGTAAATTTGCCACTACCACCATCCAGCACCTTCCCTGAGGCCAGCACCTGTCGGAGTTGGAATAATAAATTTGCCCCACCACCATCCACCACCTTCCCTGAAGACAGCAACTGTCGGAGTTGGAATTGTAAATTGGCCCCCACCACCATCCAGCACCTTCCCTGAGGCCAGCACCTGTCGGAGTTGGAATAGTAAATTTGACCCCACCACCATCCAGAAGCTTCTCTGAGGCCAGCAACTGTCGGAGTTGGATTTGTAAATTTGCCCTCACCAGCATCCTGCATATTCCCTGGGACCAGCACTTGTCGGAGTAGGAATAGTACTTTTGCCCTCACCACTATCCAGCACTTTACCTGAGGCAAGCATTTGTGTGAGAAGGAATATTAATTTTGCCCCCACCACCATTCAGCATCTTCCCTGAGGTCAGCACCTGTCGGAGTTGGAATAGTAAATTTGCACCCACCACCATCCAGTACCTTCCCTGAGGCCAGCACCTGTCAGAGTTGGAATAGTAAATTTGACCCCACCACCTTCCCTGAGGCCAGCATCTGTCAGAGTTGGAATAGTAAATTTGACCCCACCACCATCTAGCACCTTCTCTGAGGCCAGCAACTATCAGAGTTGGAATTGTACATTTTCCCTCACCACCATCCAGCATCTTCCCTGAGACCAGCACTTGTTGGAGTAGGAATAGTACTTTTGCCCTCACCACTATCCAGCACTTTCCCTGATGCAAGCACCTGTCGGAGTAGGAATAGTAATTTTGCCCCCCCACCATCCTGCAGTTTCCCTGAGGCAAGCACATGTCAGAGTAGGAATAGTAATTTTGCCCCCACCACCATCCAGCACTTTCCCAGAGGCAAGCACATGTCGGAGTAGGAATAGTAATTTCGTCCCCATCACTGTCCAGCACTTTACCTGAGGCAAGTACCTGTCGGAGTAGGAATAGTAATTTTGTCCCCATCATTATCCCGCAGTTATGTTATGTTATGTTATGGGTATTTGTAGAGCACATGGCTACCCGAAGGTGTCCCAGTGCTAGCAGAGGTATAGGGCGAGTCACAACAGCTTAGCAGGTGGGGTTTAGGAAAAGCCAGGTTTTCAGATGTTTACGAAAGGGAAGAAGATTGGATTCTGAGTGTAGATGGAGGGGAAGAGTGTTCCAGAGCTTGGCAGAAGTGAAGTAGAAAGACCGACCACCACTTCTCATCCTATTGATTTTGGGAACCGAGGCTAGGTAGAGACTGGATGAGCGGAGACATCTATTTGGGTGGTAAGGGGAAATTATAGATTGGAGAATGGGGGGCCTTTCTTCCAAAAGGATTTGTGCGCAATACATAAGGACTTGAATTTTATTCTATCCGCAACCGGGAGCCAGTGCAAGGTTTTCAGAGCAGGTCTTGCAGAGTGGCTGTTGGAAATCTTGAGGAGCATGCATGCTGCACAGTTCTGTATGACTTGCAGTTTGTTTGTGGTCACCATAGGAGCTCCTAAATACAAAGCATTTCCATAGTCGAGGCGAGAGAGGATTAGGGCCTGGACCGTGAGTCTCCTTGCTAAGAGGGGGAGGAGCGGGAGAACTTTGCGGAGCATTCGCAGGATGCCATAACAGGATGCGGCCAGTTTCGTTGCCTGATGGTCAAATGTGAGTGACCAGTCTAGCCACATGCCAAGACTTTTGATCTGGTTTTTGGGCATGGGTGGGGAGCCAAGGCAGTTTGGCCATGCTGGGCCGATGTCCAAAATGGGTGAATTGCCCAGCAGCATGAGCTCCGTTTTATCTCCATTCAGCTTAAGGAAGGAGAGTTCCATCCATTTGGTGACTCTCTCCAGGCAGGGGCCTAGACTAGACGAGGTAGATCCTGGATGATTTAAGGCCACCACTAGTTGGGTATCATCGGCATAGGTAACAATTTCTATCCCATAAGGGAGAACAATCTGTGCCAGAGGGCTCATATAGACATTGAACAACGTCGGACTCAAAGATGAGCCCTGAGGTACACCTCAGCCAAGTGGAATCCGGTTTGAGAAGTAGTCTCCTTCAAAGACTTGAAAGCTCCTGTCCTCGAGGAAGGACTGTAACCAGGTGATGACACTGCCTGATAGTCCGACATTCCTCAGTCTGTGGATCAGGGTGTCATAATTAACAGTGTCGAAGGCGGCACTGAGGTCCATAAGGATGATCGCTGTCGATCCGCCTTTGTCAGTGATCTTTTTGGCATTTTCAACCACTGCAAGTAACGCGGTTTCAGTCCTGTGTTGAGGGCGGAATCCTGTTTGCTAAGGGTGAAGTATGTTATGCGAGTCGAGAAAAGCACAAATAACTGAATTAACGTGCTTTTCTAGCATTTTGCTGATCCCGGGGAGGAGGGAAATGGGGCGATAGTTGCCAAGCGTATCGGGGTTAAGGCTGGGTTTCTTTAGTAGCGCCCTCACCATGGCGTGTTTCCACAGTGGGGGTACTAGTCCGGACGAGATGGAAGAATTTATCAACTTCAAAAGCACCGGAAAGACTGTATTCCCAGCCTTACTTAGGGTTTGGGGGGGTGCTGGGTCATTAGGGGAGCCAGATTTTACTGAGGCGCATATGTTCACTAGAGTATCCATACCCAACAAGGGAATTTCCTTGAGCGAGTGCTCTCTGGACACGGAATGCTCCATGATCCGTGGATTAATAGTGGGAACGTGGGGGGGAAGGAATTATAGATATCCTTGATTTTATTAGAGAAGAACTCTGCAAGTTCGTCACACCGCGCGTTTGAGCCGTCAGGGGGGGCATCCCTGACTGGTAATTTTAAAAGATGCTTAGCGATTTTAAAGATTTTGCGTGGGGAGTTTGAGGCAGAATTGATTCTTTCCTCATAATATGCCGCTTGTGCCTCCTTCACCTTAGATTGGTAGATTTTTATAGAGTCCCTGAATTTTTGTTTACTTATTGTGTCGTAGTTTCTTCTCCATTTTCTCTCAAACCTTTTGCAAATTTGTTGAGTACCACGGAGAAGGGTTATTCCTAGTTTTTGTGTGGATGTGTTTCCTAGGTATGACTAGGTCCAGGAGGAGTTGATCCAATGGTTAAATTGGTCATTTGCGACAGCAGCGCAGGGATCTAGGGTAGGTATGGAGCTCTCCAGAGCTGCATTCCAAGAGTCCAGCAGAAGGTCCAGCAGTTTACCCTGAGCCAAGCAATTGTCGGAGTAGCAATAGTAATTTTATCCCTACTACTATCCTGCATTTTCCCTGAGGTATGTTCATTTTGGTGTAGGAGTAGTAAATTTGTAAACTACACCATTCTGTATTTTACTCGCAACAAACATTTGTTTGAGTAGTATTATTAATTTTAAACTTTACAAAATTGTACTCTGTTTTAATGTTAATAAATGTTTGTATATTTATATTTATGTCAAAATATTTTTATTGGTTTTAGATTCATAACATTACAAGACTAACATTGGTGGGAAGCGCCAGTACATCTTACAAATCGAGAGTTACAGAGAGCTAGAGTACAGTGTTCAGCCTGTGAACGAGGACTCGATCTGCGAAGTTTTGTTCATTTCATGACCCCTACGGGCCCCAACCAAACCAACCATATGAAACCAGACCAGATGCTAATAGTGCTGGTCAGGTTGATCTTTGGTACCCGCGACGCCCACCCCCCATAACTCAATGAAGAACAAAAGAAAACAAACTATGGTGTCACGGTCTAGAGAATTTATAGCTTGGGTGCGAGTGGGGTCGAGTCAATGGGAACTGGGGAACCCTCATTACCCACGGGGGCCCCCCGCCCCGGTCGAGGGCCGTCGGGAATATTAGATATGAAAGAGGTGGAGAGCCCTTAATCTGGGCCCACATGCAAACAAGGGTAAACCCTCCGACAGGTATTCAACCAGAGGGGCCCAAACATAGTCAAACCCCTTTCTCGAATCCTCCACAATATTCGTCATACATTCCAGCGCTAGTGCTCGCCGCAGCCTGGCGTGCCATTGGGTAAGGGAGGGGGCCTCCGCCTTCTTCCATGCTGCTGCCAGTGCCATCTTGGCCGCTCCCAAGCACAGCCACATCACGGAGCGGTCCCCTTGCGTTTGTCGTTTCAAGCTGGGTTCCCGAATCCCCAGGAGAGTGTGTTCCATTGTTGCGGGAATAGGGTAGCCCAAAATTATCTTGATTTGGGATAGTATTTCCTTCCAAAAGGGCTTAATGCTTGGGCAGTCCCACCATATGTGCCTAAAGTCTCACAGTAACCCGCAGCCCCTCCAACAACTATCTGAAGCAGTAGGGAAAATTGTGTGCAACTTCTGGGGGTACAAGTACCAGTCGTACATAATTTTATAGTGGGATTCTCTTAAAAACATGGACCGATTGTATTTGGAGATGTCCCTGTATAGAGAGTGCCATTGTTTTCCCTCTAAGGGGGTAGTTAAAACTGAGTCGCAGAACCGTTGGTGCCTAGGAGTTGAATGGGAGCCCAGAGCCCGTATGAGGGAGTAAAGGAAGGAGATAGTCCCTTTTGTGGAAGCCCCTGATTGTGCAAATTTTTCAATTGGGAGTAAGTCCCTAGTTGCGGCCAGCGTACCTGCGGTTGTTGGACCCAATGCTTAAGTTGTAAGTAGTGGTATTTTTCGGAGGGCTGGAGTTTAAATGTTTTAGCGCAGTCCTCAAAAGTCAGTAGCTGCCCCTGTTTATAGAGATCAGATATCGTGAGGCAGCCGCCCTTCGAATGGCCCCTCTTGAAGAGCCGGAGGGAACACTGGGTTAAAGTGGATGGGCGAATAGGGGGACGGGAAGGTGGCAAGAGGCGTGGACCTGGCAAGCTCATCCCAAACCCTCAGGGTGGTGGCCGTGGGGGTGCTGTTATATGCATTACGGGGTCGATTGTGCTTCTGTTTCCACAAGAGATCCCAAATCGTCCTGCCCACTATTTGTCGATCCATGTAAAGCCAGAGTTTTTCAGATTCACGTAGTGACCAGTCAGTGATCACTCTGAGTTGGGCCGCTCTGTAGTACCCCAAGATATCCGGCAAGGCCATTCCCCCAGCCTCCCATGCCCTAGTTAAAACTCGATTGGTTAAGCGCGCCCTCTGACCCTGCCATATGAACTTAGTGATCATTTTTTTCAGATCGGAGAAGAGAGCCCTCTCCACTGGAATCGAGAGACCCTGGAAAAGGTAAAGCAGCCTAGGGAGAATGTTCATTTTAATGGCGTTAACTCGCCCTATCCAGGAGATGTAGGCCATTCTCCATCTGGTCAGATCAGCCTTAATTTGGCGTAGTAAAGGAGGATAATTAGCCCCATTGAGGTGCAATAGCTTAGGCGTGAGTTTAATACCCAGGTACATTGTGTACATTGGAAAGGGGACAGAGTTTCTATGCTCCACAAGGTTTCTTTGGATAGGGTTAGGTTAAGGAGATAGGATTTGGAAAGGTTTACCTTAAACCCCGAGGCTCGTTCATAGGAGGTGAGCTCTGATTGAATAGCCGGAAGGGAAGACCGCGGATCCTTGATCGGGAGCAGCACGTCATCTGCAAACAGAGAGATCTTGTGCTCGTCTGTCCGAATGGAACCCCAGCTATGTCAGGATTAGACCGAATGCGTTCTGCTAGGGGCTCAATGCTGGTAGCAAAGAGCAGGGGCGATAATGGGCAACCCTGCCTACTTCCCCAGGAAAGATCGAAGGGTTCCGAGGCTACCCCATTCACCAAGACTCGGGATCTCGGAGCGGAATAGTTGGCCCGCACCATGCCGATAAAGATCTCATTAAACCCAAACCGTCGTAGTGTTCGGGTCAGAAAGTCCCAGTCCACCCGGTCAAAGGCCTTCTCCGTGTCTAGCAAGAGAAGGGCCGCTGGAATACCTTTCCTCTGCACCTTTTCAATAATGTGCACCGCCCTATGCAGATTATCATGGGTTTGCCTCCCCCTGATGAAACCCGCATTGATCTAGTTGGACAAGCAGCGGCATGACCTGCTCCAAGTGCATGGACAACATTTTAGAGTACAACTTGGCGTCCAGGTTCAGGAGCGCGATAGGCCTATAAGAGGCGCAACTTGTGGGGTCTTTTCCCGGTTTGGGGATGACTGAGATCAGCGCCTCACCCATGGAGGGGGTCACCCGTAGGGTGGCAGCTATATTGTTATAAAGCGTCACCAGATGGGGAACGAGCTCCGGTGCGAAGGTACGATAGAAGTGGGCGTTCAACCCATCAGGACCAGGCGCCTTTTGAAGTTTCAGCGTGCCGATCGCCTTTTGCACCTCCTCAGCAGAAATAGGTCTACTCAGATCATCGTTTGTGGAGGCCGGGACCTGAGGCAGATCCAGAGCTGCTAAGTAATGCTCCTGATCTCCAGCTTCCAGCGGGTCAGCGGTATACAGGGAGCGGTAAAATTCCCCAAAGGCTCTGGCTTTCCCCTCCTCGCTTTTTTGAGAGACCCCCTTCCCATCTAGTATGCACATAATGTATTCTTTCTCCTGCTTCACTCTTAGTTGGCGCACCAGTAGGGCCCCTATCTTATTCCTTCCCTCATAGCTACGGGCTTGCAGGCGCAGGAGGGTTTTTTCCACCCCATTAGTGTAAATGGCCTGCAGCTTTCCCTTAATTTGCGTAACTTTCCTCAGGGAACGCATCAAGGGGTTAGTCTTATGGCCACTTTCGGCCTTGCGGAGTTCCCCTTCTAGCAGTAGATGTTCCCCCTTACGTTGTTTTTTGAGCGTGGCGTCTAATTCAATGCACTTCCCCCTGATGACTGCCTTGAAGGCGTCCCAGTTATTGGCCAGCGAGGTCTGAGCAGGATCGTTGAGGTCAAAATACTCCGTGATTGCTTTGCGTAATTCGTCCCTAAGAAGACAGTCCCTGCAGAGGTAGTTGGGGAAGTACCATCTAGCATTTTTGGAGCGCGGGGCGGGCCAGTCCAGGACAAACTCCAGTGGGGCGTGATCTGATAGGCAGATCGGGTGGAACTGGCAATCCGACAATGTGTATAGAAGGGATTGGCTAATGAATGCATGATCGATTCTGGAGTATGTCCTGTGGGAGTGTGAGAAAAAAGAATAGTCCCATGTCGTGGGGTGAGCACCCCTCCATGCATCGCAGAGTCCCAACCCCTGTAGCACCGCCTTAATCAAATTGTTAAATACCCCCTAATGCCCTGTGTGGGTGGGTAGTGTCAAGGCCAGGGACCCAAATTGCGTTAAAGTCTCCCAGTAACAGTATGTCCCCCATGGCCAACTCCTCCAGGGAGGCCAGAAAGGAGCCCAGGAACCCCTGCTGCCGTGCACTGGGTGCGTAGATCGTTGCGATGGTGCAGAGTCGACCCCTCAGCTCCCCCCTGACCATTATAAACCTCCCTGCCTTGTCCGTTTTAGAAGCCTGAAGGAGAAATGGGACGGAGGAGTGAAAAAGGAGAGCCACCCCATTGTGTTTTGTGTGCGCTGAGGAGCGGAAGATTTGTGGGAAGGCCCTATGTTTTAGCTGCTGCTCATCCCTACACGGGAGGTGGGTTTCTTGCAGGGCAGCTATTTTAATCTGGTGGTCCAGAAAGAATTTCCAAATACGTTGCCTCTGGTTGGGGGAGTTAAGGCCACTCACGTTCCATGATAAGCAATTAACCCCCATTATTCAGTGGCGGACCCTCCAACCTGCCTTGCTAACTGTGCCCATGGGAGCGCTGTACTCACCCCCTCTTCCTCCCCCCCTCAACCAAGTGTTTGGCTTTAGCGCAGACCGTACCATGACACCAAAACACATTAAACAAAAACAAATACAAACCATAACTTGGAGCTCCGAGGTTCTCAATCTTAGAATAGAACCACATCTCAAGCGTTTCCTGGGGCGGACCAAATACCGCCTCCACGGCCCATATAAAAACAACTTGGCACAAATGAAGCATTAACCACCGAACCCCTTAATAAAAAAAAAACCGATAGCTTCAGCCTCTTAGTTTCAGACCCCCACCCCCGAGTAACAGCCAGGTAAGTCAGCGTCTGCCATGTTTGAGCCCAGGTTTCCATTAGTGTCTTGCCTCCTCCGAACCGCACGAGGCCACTCGGGCGGATCCTACCTATGACCAGACAACCAGGCAGTTTTTAAGTCACCCCGACATGTTCTTGCCGGTTCTTCTCTGCTGCAGCCAGGGACCTCCTCCACGTTTCCTCGTTCCCGTAGTAGATCCCCCGTCTCCTGTTTCGGTCGTTTGTGTCGGAGTGGGTACTTCAACACCCAAGACGGCCGCAGCCTCATCCAATTCTGCGCAGTGAAAATTCTTGTTGTCCAACGAAAAAGCCAGGCCAAAAGGGTAAGTACAGCGGTATTTCAGCTTGCCCTCCCTCAGAGCAGCTGTGACCGGCCTGAACTGCTGATGACAAATTAGTGTAGCTTGAGCCACGTCTTGGAACAGCGAGCAGGACACATTTTGGAACGTGATTTTGTCGAGGGAGCGTGCCTTCTGGAGGATCAATTCATTGGTTTTAAAGGAGCTGAATTTCACCAGTACATCTCTAGGCCTTCTGGTGTCTCCTGGTGTGCGCGGCCCCACCCTGTGGACCCTCTCCAACTGAACCTCCGGACCCTTTTCTCCAGCACCGTCGAGAAGAGACCCACCATAAATGCCTCCAGGTCTGGACCCTCGCATCCCTCTTCCAAGCCTCGCACCCGAATGTTATCTCGCCTGGAGCGGTTTTCCAGATCTTCGCACCGCAGCACCATGGCTCTCAGTTGATTACCCAGGTCATCAGATTGGGCTTCCAACGGTTGCATTCGGTCCGCCAGCTCCTGGTATTTCACCTCGAGGTCCAGGGTGCGGGCTCCAACCGAGTCAACATCTGCCTGTAGGGACACCAGTCTGCTCCCCATCTCAGACTTGAAGGCCTCAAACGAGGCTCCCATATCAGCCTTAATATCATCCCGCAGCTCCTTTTTAAACTCTCTCAGTAAGGACATCAGGTCATCCTTTGTGAGGGCCATGCTTCCTCCGGGCTGGCTGCCCCTTTGCTAGCTGGGGTGAAGAAGCTGTAGACCTTTGCAGGCTGTACCTTCTTTGGTGGCATAAGGACCCGGACACCACGTAAGCTTGGGTCCTCCACACAGCAGAAAAGACCAGGGGCCTCGCTGGACCCCCCTGCAATGGTGCACCATTTGCGTCTCACGGCCCTGCACCAGGACCTACACTGTGCGGTGAGGCAGATGCACAGCGCCCCCACGCAGGGCGTCAGTGGGTCTGGTGCCCTCTCTAACTTGCAGTCAGGGCTCGTGGGCTGGGTGCACTATGGCTGGATGAGGCCGCTGGCCGGAGGCCTCATCACGAGGCTGCTTGCAGGTGCCTGACCACCGCCATTTTGAGGTCAGGCGCTGCCGGGGCTCTGCTACTAGTCTCTTGGTGTCCCGGGGGGGATCCCCCAGCGCCCCCTCACAAGCAGGACAAGTCTCCCCTGGGCCAGCCCCTGCCATAAGCAGAATCCCACCGCTCACCTGAGGGCCTCCGCATTGCACACGCGCCTCACCACAAGGACGCTGAGGCGGCCGAGCGCGTCCGACAGGCAGCGACACCGACCCCCAGGGCTTTGCATGTGGCGCCGGTGGGGTCTCCGATCATCCACTATCGTGGGCCTCCTGTAAGCCCTTCACCTTCATCCGGGACCGCCAGGCGTGCCGCTGCACCTCGTCCCGATGCGGACCGCCATCTTAACTTGGTCCGCGAGGCTCCCGGGACCGAGAGCTTGCTGTGAAGCTCGCCACGCTGCGGCTCCAATGTAATGGCCGGGGGCCCCCCCCTTTGTCTGGGGGCCCAAGTGCTTTGGGCAATCCGCTTTTAGGGTGCCAAGTGCCTCAATCTGAGCTCATGTGGCCGGGCCAGGAGCGGAGCCGATCGGAATTACGTCCGGTCGGCCATGATGGTTGGCCACTCACCCTATATTTATATTTAATAGGTACACTCTGCATTTTATTCATTTAATGTTGTTTGTTTATAAAATAGTTTGCAGTTTTAGTTTTTATATTTGTATATTTTTTTAATTTCGTACATTTATATTTCTGAAAAATGTTAAATAGTTAAAAAAAAGTTAAGTATACTCACATCGATTATTTTTGCAGTGATTGTGTTTTCTACTGTGCTTAAAGCAAGTTTGCAAATTTTCCCAAAAATGCTGTAAAATATTTTAAATGGTATATGTGATTAAAATCATGCTTGGATTTAGTTTTTTAATTTATTTCATTTAATATGGGGTACACTTACTTGGAACTGTAGTTGGTCCTGTTTAATGTCGATATTTTTCTGGCAGGCAAAACGCGTGTGGTGTGTCTGGTAGTCAGTTAACCACTGTTTTTAAAATGGTGGATGGCTGCTTTTATACGTTTTTCTGTGGTGTACGATAATTGAAAACAAAATATGGTTTGGGCATATTTTTTGTCGCGTTTTAAATACTGTGAGAAACTGTAAATATTTTTGGGGAGATATAAATGACGATATTTTTTTCATATCTGTTTTGTCCGCCATTTTGGCGACCTGCAGTTCAAGGTGATTTAATAGAAAGTGTTGTAGGACTTTCGATTTTGTGTAGTTTAAAATGGTGGATTATTTGTTTGTTTTGTATTAGTTTTATTTTATTGGCGTTTAATTGTGTTTTATATTTTCATTATATAATAGTAGATATTTTGGTAAATTAAAGTGTGTTAATGTTCATTTTTGGGGTGTTCCTCATTTTAAAAATATGTTTGAAAATTTTATATGATGTGTATTTTATTTAAATGTTGGATATAAAATTATATTGTAATGTATTTAGTAGTATTATAATGTATTTTGTGTGAAAAATAAATGTTCATTATATAAATTAAATTAATATTTTATTTGAGGGATATATTTTTTTATTGTAGAGCATTATAAAAAAAAAATACACGAGTATTAATTTTAGTACTCCCGTATTAATTTTAAAATGTAGTACTAATTTAAAATACTGTTTATTAATACACTACCCCACCCAAAACCCCTTTTGTCCCTGCATCCCGTCCCAGAGGTTAGTATAACATTTTTTAAATAAAAAAATCACTTGAGTATTAATTTTAGTATTCAAGTATTAATTATAATACTTAGTACTAATTTTAAATATCCGTGTATTAATACACTACCCCACCCAAAACCCCTATTTTCCCTGCATCCCGTCCCAGGGGTTTATTATATATTTTTAAAAAAATGTGTTGTAAATCTATGCGTTGAACTTGTATGCATTGTAAATGTTTGCGTTGTAATGGATCATTTAATGCAGTAAGATTATTTTATGTTGTAATGGTAAGTGTTGTAAAAACATGGGATGTAATGGTAGCTGCGTTGTAAAAAACACGTTGTAAAAGCTTCCGTTATAATGGCTTGCGTTGTAACATCATATATTCGTTAAAGAATTATTCAAGGTCATCAGGCCAGGATTCTCTGCAGAACTGAGCTGTCTCTATCAGGGGGCCCCCTGAAAAATTGGGGCCCTGGGCCAGAGCCCAATTTGCCCATGCCTTAAAAAGTCTCTGGAAGAGGGTAATAATTCAGGAGTGGGCGTGTACCAAGCACTGCGTTATTATAAGTTGTGGATACAAGAACCTTCTGCAAATCCCTGCAAATTACTGAAGGAAAAAGTGTTCAACTACGAACATCATCATCAGCATACTTGTCTCCAGTCTGGAGCTAATTTTGCTTCATAATACCTGAATTTTTCTCTTCCAAAATGAAGGAAGGTTTCAGCTCTTTCTGGTGATATTCAGTCATATGTATTTTTTTTTTATCAACGTCTTTCTGTTGTCAAATTTCGATCCATTTGATCTCAATTCCAATGTATTCTGGTCCCTTTCGAACCATTCATTTTATCCTTTAGAACAATCTCGTCTCTAAGGGGGTCATTATGATAGCGGGCGGATCGCCACCGCCCTATGGCGGTGGCGATCCGCCCGCTATCTCACACCGCCCACCTAACATTTTCCCCCGCCATATTATGATGGCTGGGGGGTCCGCGGCGGACGGAAAGTCCGTCCGCCGGTCGATTCGTCGACCGGGCGGAAAACATACATAATATGGTGGCGGTGTCTGCAAGACACTGCCATCCATATTATGATGATGGCGGAGAGCAGCCCTTCCATGGCGGCATTGCCGCCATGGAAGGGCATGTGGTCTTCACTGTTGGGGGCCCGTAGCGGGCCCCCAGGATGTTGGGGGGGTGGGGGTGCACATGGGGGGAACCATAGTACCTCCCTGCATTGGCATGGACAAAGTGGCAGGCACCGCGCGATGCCTGTCACCTTGTGCATGTGAATGCTCAACGTGCATTCCCAGCATTGTGGCGGGCGGTGCTGTGAGCACCGCCCGCCACAATGCTGGGAATAGGGGATGCCACCGCCACCGTGGCAGTGGCATCCTAATACCCACGGCGGGACCGCCGCTCCTTTGGCGGACGGTCCCATTCACTGTTACCCGCCATCGTAATGTCCCCCTAAATGTTTATCTCCTGCTGTCATTGTTTACTTACTTTTGCGAAAAAATCCTATTTTGTAATTGCCTATGTCCCTCGAAACTGAATGTTTTGATATGTGATTTGTGAGTTGTACCCTCTATGGCTAACTGCTCAACGACTACTACTGACCATGTACCATGCTCCCCTGCCTTTTGGATAGGATCATGCTATGGAAATGCCATATACATACATACATACAACAGGGACTTTTGGTACCAGCCTGCAGAATTGCACCCCTGTGCTGATTACGTAATTGCAACATCTAGCAATGACTTGTGCTTCAGCACCTTGTGCTGATGACCCAACAGGGGCATCTAGTAATGCTCTGTACTAGCGCATCATTGCTGCTGACTCAATATGTACATCTAGTAACAGCTTGGTCTATCTCACTCTTGCTGCTAATTCCACGAGTAGCACATACGTTTGGGTGAATTATTCCACCAAAATGGGAAATAGCCCGAATGTACCATTTCTATGGTAGTGCTGCTTCTGTGCACCTCCACAGTACCAAGAGAGTAAGTGAGGAGGTTCTCATTTTCACTTTCATGGGCAGAGTAGCTTAAACGAAAAATACACAGGGAGATCTAACAACTCTCTCATCACCAATCTATTATTTTTAGGAAATATGTGCCTTGTGTTTTCAAAGGAGCAAAGAGATATTCTCATGGCCCATGTCACTCTTAAAAGCACAAAGGTGCGGGCAGCTTCTCTCCATGCCAGATGGGTTCTGCAGAAGGGCACTTTCAAGCTCTGACAACATTGCACATGCCCCACAATCTCTGCTAGGGAAGCTCAGACTCATTTCCCATTGACGAGACAGTTATCAGAACCCTCACTCGGAGTTATTTAGGCTTATGTTATTGAACAAACCTTGACAACATTCTTTGTAATGGAACAGACTTTTAAACAGACACATGATCATGGAGTCAACAGGATTCGAAAGTTTACATTTTAGAATGACAGTTTTAGTTCATATCCATTACGCCTCAACTAGCATTCTATTTTTGGAATGCAACCACCTCATTGGCTGTCAGCCAGCAACATTTAAATTATGGGCAAACTCCATCCGTTAAAGTATTAATTACAGATATTGGACATTCTTCCGAAATAATGGATGGTCTGTGTAAACAGTGGACGGTGGCCACCCTATCTGCTCCCAACACCCTCCCATCAGCCAACCTCCACTTTGCAAGGCTGTCCATGGGTTTGAAAGTCATAGGCAAATCAAAAAATACTTTTTCAATGGAAAGTGCATCTGAACTATAACTCTGCAGACAGTGGTGAATGTCACTGTGTTGTAGAGCATTTCGTGCTCACAGTGTTCTGAGTAGATGAGTTGTATTCTTCCGCTGCATACTTGATGGAACGTATTTTAGATTCAGCGCTCACCATCTACAAACACCGAGGAGGCTTGCATCCACACTTATCCTCCCTATCCTGCCAAGCTGCTCTCAACACCTGCGAGCATCTGCAGCGACCCTTCATGCTCCTCTTGCTGTTTCGCTTCTTCACAGCAGGCCACTCTCCCCACCTACCAGTGCCTGACAGGCTTCTTTAGCCTCCCTCTGCTTCTCCCTATTTTGCTGGGTTGCTGTCACCATCTATGAGTGTCTGATAAGACCCTTCATTGTCTTCCAAATGCTCTTCCCATCCCGCTAGTCCCCTCTCACTGCCCACTCTGTTCCTCGCTATCCAGCTTGACTGCTCTCACCACCTACAATTGCCTGACAGAAGCCTGCTTGCTCTGTCCACTGCTCCACCTGATCTCTCAATAAGTGCATTATAGGCTTCTTTTGTCTGCCACGGCTACTCCCCCTAACCCGCCAGGTTTCTCTTCCAGTTAGCAGAGCCTAACTGGTTCCTACATGCTCCTTCTGCTGTCCAGTCCCACTGGGCTTGGTTTTTCTGCCTCTGCTGCAGTGCCGTCCTAACGCATGGGCACACTGGGCAGTTGCTTGGGGGCCCCATGGGCATGGAGGCCTCATGCTAAACTATGCACAGACAACTGGATCAGAGGTCAGCAGGAGAACTCAAGTATAATGCATTAGTGATTTTATTATGCATACCTATCTGTTGAAGCGTTTGCACAGGATATTTGTGTGTATCTAAGGTGCCAATAACGGTTTTGCAAGCAAAAAAAAACGACCCACTACTAATTCATCCAATGCATTAAATCACTAGTGACGAACTTCGAAACACACGTTTTACTGCTTCAAATCACCCCTTGGCCATGGGTCTCCTTCCGCAATCATGGGCATCTTAACGAAATAACATGAAAGCATGGACTTACTTCTGTGCGCTACTCTTTTTGATTATATCATAACAATTCACTCCAACCCTGGCTATTATTTTCTCTCTTGTCATGTAAGGACATCACCTAGCACCTTGTCTCACTTGTAAATTAATACGTCACTATAATTGTCTTTTATACCATTTGCATTTTTAGAAATTGCCTAATTAAAACAACCTCTGTTCTTACATGCAAAAGTGAGCAAAGCAGTGTCTGAAAGGCACCCTTACTGTTTACCAGTTCAATTTTGTATTCTTTTGGGTCCTTTTATCCAGCTCCTTCCTATGAAACAGGTGAATCTGCAGTATTGTCAGAAAGAGAACAAGACCCAGGTATTTTCCAAAGCTTTACTTAAAGGGCCATGTTGCAGTCCCTTTGGCATCTGGAACTGGCAGTGTGACTTTACAGATTGTCATGACGAGAGACCAATGGTAGTCCTTTAAACTCTGTAATGCGCCTAATCTTTGTGACATGAAAGTCTATCCTTGCTTGCCAACATCAGTTGGCCTTCTGGAACTTGTAGTTTTGTTTGTACCAGTTTAAGTGTAAGCTTAAAAATTATAGCTTTTTAGGTTTCGCCTAGGCAGCGCATGCGCTGTCTTGTCGAAAGATGCTGTATACAGTATAGCGGGGGAAGCTCCGCCCACTTTCCGGCCATATTTTTGATTGGCTTCAATCTTTAATTCTGCAATGTGATTGGTGTTTAGCTTGTTACTCCCGCCTCCTCACGGCTATGTCGTCATTTATTTCCTTCCAAGGCTATCAGCCCCTTTACTTAAAAAACAGTTTTATTCCCCTGCCTCTCCCCGTTCCCTCCCGTAGTCCGTGATTTCTTGGACCACCACCACCCCCCAACCCCCTCCCGTTCGTGCCTTATTTTACGTCCACACTTACGTTGAAAATGCAATAGGTCTTGCGTAAAGACGAGTCCTATTGCATTTTCAATGCTTGTTTGTTGTATGATTGGTGGGTACATTTGCACTCTTTGTCTTGCATGCGCGCGATGCCTTACATCGTACGCATGCGCGACACAAACAGTGGCGTTTGGTTGCACATTCTTTTCTGTCGTCCTAGGAAACAGGAAACTGACCCGTTTCTGGGACGTACCTCGGTTGCAAGGCTAGCGGTTTCAACAGCAGCCTGTGTCTGTGAGAAAAGGTGAAAAAGTGGGCGACGCTGGGTTGTATTTATCGGCCGAATGTCATTATTTTTTGATTCAGCATCGTAATGAATCACGTGTTGCCTAGTGGTTAAGGAATTTTAAGCAGAGCTGCTTTGTTAGTGTTAAATATAGACGTTGTTGCTAAAGTCACAATTCTGACGTGGTTATGGCAAAGGGAAAAATGCAACTTGGCACACTCCTTTTAAGCGTCTAGCTGGGGTCCAAGGCAGAGACTGTCGACATGTGACTCTATCGCCCCAGCCCTACGTAAACCTTACCAAATTGGGTCACAGTCCCAGCTCCACAGATCTTTCAAAGACAGCAGCCTGACGTGTGAAAGGCCGTCCCGTCACCTTTGGCCTGTCAGAGATCCTTACATATACACGGCAGACGCTGCCCTGGCCTTGGCGCTTGCACTGATGGGCCCTTAAAGATACAAGTCTAACGTGGGGCTGACTCTGCCCAGCCCTTCCAGCCTTGCAGGTGCAGAGACCTATAAGATGATTACTGACTGTAGCCCGGCCCCGCATGACTTTCAGGAGATACTGCCTGCCATGGGATTGACGTTTGAATGCAAGCAGCTGTGTTCTGCAGCAAGCTGCGGAGACTGCAGAAACGCACCTGTCCATCTGCTCAATTCCTGGGCCAGGAGATCTTGGGGGATTAGAGGGATATAACCGACTGATGAGAATGCAAACCAGTAACCCTTGGGTGAGTTTGGAAGCTGCAGTATTGCGGTGGCCGTTACAGATGACGTTAGAATTAGTTCTTCCATTTGAAATGGTTATCTCTCCTTACAGAAGTGATGTACGGGACGTCAGCGCGATGGCTTGAGTGAGGCTACCTGAACTCCGACGTTACTTTATTTCATATATCACATGTTTACATGTTGGAATATAGTATGTGGGCACATGTAAAACTCCAGTTGTCTACATACAAGCCTTTCGAATAGGTTCTTTCCCTGCTGCGACGTTAAGGGGAATATATCGGGCAGCCGAAGATGTTGCGACCTAGTGATAAAACTGAGCGCTGTTATAGTGCTCTGGTTGTCATGTGGCAAATATGTTGTTTATTGTAGTCTAGCTCAGTGCCCGCCAGTCCTGCGCGTAGGTGGAAGAGCGATAACAAGTCTGTGTTTTTATAAAGATGCTCGAGCCTCTGTTTACTGTGTGGAGCACTGAGCCTGTGACAGACAGCCTTCGCTTCGTTGAAGGTGCTTATGCAATGCCTGAACGTTGCGAAGGCAGCCTTTGTTTTGCTGTAGATGCCTGTGGTGCGGTGTTTCGCTGTGGATAAAACATCGTGCTGTTTAATACACGGAGAGTGCTTTGCTGGAGAGTGCTGTCTCACAGCCTAGGTTTTGATGTAACAGAAGACACTGATGGGCAGCTTGGGTTTCACTATAGAACCGCTCCACCTAGTTTGAAGAAGACCTCTCCTGTACAGTCTGTTGTATATACTTCACGTTCCTCCATTGGTCACCCAGTCTCCTCTTGGCTCCCTGGCAGCACTGTGCTGGCGCACACACCTCTCTAGTTGTTGGGCAGTGACAGGAAGAATGAGCAGTTGGGCACCAGGACTCTGTTTCTTGTCCCCCTCCCCGAACACACACATCAGTATATTTCTGTGGTCTTATTTAATCCCTCCTAATCATAGGCAAAATTTCTCTCCATGTGTTCCCATACCTGGCGTGTCATGCAGTTTGGTGCTTACTTTCCCTCCATGTTCAAGAACAGTAGATGTTTCAGCACCCAGGCTAATGTGCTCCATAGCTAAATACATATAAGGTCCCAAAGGCGAGACCGATTGCATTGCAAATGCTTGTTCTTTACTGTTGTGTATTTCCTTTTGCGGAAAGATGTAGATGGCATGCCTGGTGGTGTTAAAAAGAGCTTTACATTTTGACTAGGCCATGTTAGTAGCTCGTTAAAGCCAGGGGCGTATTACAAAAATGGCACACTTTCCTTGTTTGCACCATGGCGCACCTTTCAAAAGGTGTACTCTGCGCAAACAAGGAAAATGTGCCATATTAGAATGAATGTGCTGCCCCCATGGCAGCCGCGAACTCATGCTGCCCTGAGGGCAGCGCAATCAGGTAAAATACGGAGCGGTTTGAAGCATCCGCACTGAGCTTGACTGTGCAGTTGGCAACCACCCTGCACCTTTAAGAGAGGAGAGAGATCCCCTTGCAGGCGGGTGCAGTGAGTGACTGCACCTGCCTGCAAGGGGATGTCTGGGGGGTCCATGGGACCCCTTTGGCCCCCTCCAGAGGGGTGCCATCACATAGTGCGCCAACATTTTGTGGCGCACTGTCAGTGCGCCTCCTGACAGTTTCTTTGCCTTTGCGCCTGTGTCTATAATACATCTCAGGCACAGAGGTAATTATATTCCCTCATTTGCATGGTGCCATGCTCCCCTGCAAATTGGGGAATGCCCTCTTGAGATAGTACCAGCACTACATGTGCGCCAGTGCTATCTGTATTACAGAATGGGCCGCACAAGCATCTGCAGTGTCGTCTGTAATACCAAAGTGCCCCGGGTGTGCACATAGCGGGGGTAAATGCCTGTTGCGCCCCAGGATCACTCCTGTAATACGGCCCCAGGTGTTTTTAGATCTCACCTACAGACAGCTTCAGCTGTCTGCCTTTGACATACCTATTGTATTTAATACTTTAATGCATTGGATTTTTGTAGCTTTCCTCTTGCAGCCATTGTCTTCAGACATTGATAATCATATCTTAAATGAGCTCACAGGCAATTGGCTCTCTCATCTTTATCAATCAGCTGTTTCTGTGTCCTTCCACCTCCTAAGGAGTTTCTGTATTCCAGTGTATGAGGGACTGTTTTCTCTTTCCTACACCTCTCTCTGTCTTTCCCTGCTTACTGCTGCTCTCTTGCCCACCTTTACACCCATTCATCTGGTGCATGTATGTGTAGTCATGGATGGCTCTCTGTCTATGTTTTTGTGTCATAAACGATGGCAAAAACAAGTAAGCATTGGCAAAGCCAATTGGTCTTTGCATGTTGTCACAGACGGTTTTATGACTTACCACACATGCATTTACAATACATGCCTTTATAATGCTTCCATTACAATGCAATGCCTTTACCATGCATTGCCTCTACCACACAAACCTTTACTATGCAAACCATTTCCATATATATATACCTTTACCACGGAAGCCCTACCAACGCAAGGTAAGTATATATAAGGTATGTGAAAACTCTACCCAGGCTCGGGGTGGGGGGGCACACGCCCCCTCCCCAGTTTAATTGTATTTGGCCCCAGGGGATGGGGTACATGGGGCCTTTAAAGGTCAGGCAGGGGGGCCACACGACCCCTTCCCCTTTTATTGGAATTTATCCTCAGGGGATGGGATCCCCAGAGTCAATTAGGGCTCAGGGAGGCAGGTTGCATGGCCCCCTCACCTTCATTTTGTAATTTGTCCTTAGGGATGGGGTTCCTGGTGCCTAATAAGACTAAGGGAAAGGGGCCACATAGCTCCCCTTCTCTTTAAAATAACACATAGCCCTGGGAGATGCGGTCCCTGGGTCCTATAAAGGCTCATGGATAGGGGCTTCATGCCCCCCTCCCCATAATATATATGTTTGGCTCTGGGGGATGGGATCACTGGGGCCCAAGGCCAACTTTATGCCTTGCACGCCAAAGGCTGTGTGCGTTGTGGGGTTGGCAGCCTGCTGGGGGTTCGCCACAGGGCCAACCGCCCCTTAGAATTTGGCCCCGGGGAATGGGGTCCATATATATTACCTACTGCCGTTCGCAAGTAGGTAGTTATAGCTAGGATGATGTTTCCATAGAAAAAGCATTTTTTGACATGGCTATAACTTTGGCGTCGTTTGACCAATCTTCATGACATTTTCCCAAAAAAGTGTCAAGGAGGGTTCTATTGTTATGGAAAGTTTTGTGGTGATCCATGCAGTGGGGACTGAGAATTTGGGGTGTGAAATAAGGTTGCCCTTGTAATCTTAATTCCCATAGGAGCCTTTAGCCACACCTACAGCCCGAACCGCTGAACGGACTTACACCAAATTTGGCATTGAGGTAGATGTTGGTTCAAGGAAGTGCCTTTTGCTTATTTGGTGTAAATCCGTTCTGTAGTTGTTGAGAAATGTAAGTTTATAATTATACTGATATCTCTGGCCATGGATATTTTGCGGAGGTTTCACAATGAATCACAAATGCACGCGCCAACGGGAATGCTCTGATTAGCTGGGGGCAACCTGAACAGAAAGTTGTGGCCACCATTCTATCTATCGGGAATGGTTCCCAGGGCTGAAAATTTGTGTGAAAGCCCACATAAGGGGTCAGGGTGGAGATACTCTGATCCCATGGTTGAGAAATGGGGGTGTTAGTGACACAAGTTATGTGTCCAAAATAGATTTTTTTAATCATGCGCGATATTTGCAGTGAAGATGCGACCGCCAGCGCAGCCCTCCATGTACCGTTGTGGGGAGATTGCGACTATCAACGTCGTCACAAATATTGGTGGAAATATAAAAAAAAATCAGTGAATTATTAATATGCATTATTATAGAGATATTGAGATTCAGATCAATGTTTTTATATAGTTATTTAGATAGTGAGTTATCTACTGTGATGGTTAGAATTAATTATATAGTTATAGTTTTTGAATGTGGTGGTGGCTCTTGAATTCCTACTTTGTTTTCCGTTTTCGCGACTGGTCCGGGGGGATCGCGATTACCGATGTCACTACAATCTCCGGAGTCACTGTGAAAATATAAAAAAGTTTTAGAGATGGTTTTTAAAGAAACTCTCTAGAAAAACATGAGTTTAGAGGATACTGTAAGAAAGCCCTAGTGTGTAAAATACTGTATAGTATGTGTATATATATGTATTTTAGACTTTATGGAAAAGGCGCGATCATCACGGTTAACAACGTCACCGCGATGTCCCAATAACCGCGAAAATGGAGAATAGAGCAATGTTCAAAATTGATTTTTTTACATATTGTTTTGGGATGTGTTGGTGGCCATTTAATGTCTGCATTTGTTTTACGCTTTTGCGATGTGTCCAGGGGAATCGCGATTACCGACGTCATCGCGGTCTCCGGAGTCACTGCAAAAATGGAAAATAGGTTTTAGAGATGGTTGTTCTAGAAATACACTAGAAAAACATGAGTTTGAAGTGTACAGTAATAAACCCCTAGTATGTAAAATACTGTAATATGTGTGCATAAATGTGTTTTCACTTTATGGATACGGCACAATCGTCGCGGTTAACAACATCATCGCAACGTCGCGAATAACCGCGAAAACAAAAAATAGGTCTGATAGATGCTTTTTAAAGAAACTTAGTAGAAAAATATGAGTTTAATCATGCTTTGAAAGAAGTATGTATATAGTAATATGCGTAGAGCATTAGAATGGATTTTTTACATATTTTTTTGGATGTGTTGGTGGTTATTGAATGTCTGCTTTTGTTTTCCGTTTTTGCGACGTGTCTGCGAGGATTGCGACATCGTTGAGAATATAAAAAATGGAAAGAAAAAAAAACAACGCTTATGAATACACTGAAGAAAATACAAGCTTATAAAAAAATCCCTTATAGAGCCATTTTATATAGAAAATACAATTTAAAAACCTTAAAAATTCAATAACAAATCACAGGTTACATGGACGTTATAGTTGGGAAATATAATTTTAAAAACCTTAGAAATTCACTGAAAAAAACAAAGTTTACACGGGCGTTACAATTAGGAAATAGAATTAAAAAACCTTAGAAATTCAGTGAAAAAAACAAAGGTTACGGGGACATTATAGTTAGGCTGATATCTCACTTGTACAAAACCAGAGAAATTCAGCAGTTATAGTTAGGTGAGCTAACTATAATTCATGCTCTCCCAATGCACTGCTTATAACCTCACATATTACATCACTAATGACATGGTCAGTAACATCACTGATGGCATCACTGATGGCATCATCCACAGAATCTCTGACACACCCACTCACACCCCATATAACCTTTCATACACAGACTCCAACTTCCAACCTACCATTCTCAAAACCATTGACACACCCATATCAGTACTTACACACCCACTCTCTGATTCATAGGTCTACACACATATCCACTTAGTCACCCATACAGCCACTCATACAACAACTCGCTCACTAATATAGCCACTGATATATCCACTCATATACCCATTTAGCCACTCACACACTGTCAGTCACTCATAGAGCTACTCACCCACCTACTCACTCACCTAAAGAGTCACTCACAGAGCCATTTACTCACCTTTACAGTTATACAAACTCACTCACTTATTCATACAGATACTAACACATACTCACTCACCTATACAGTCACTGATGCAGGCACACACTCACCCATACAGCCACTATCACAATCCCTCACTCACACATAGAGTCACTCATGTACTCCAACACTCACATATACTGCCTTTCACATATCCAGTTACTCACCCATATACCACTGACCCATATACCACTGACACATTCATTCACTCACTGACATACTCATACACACACTCGGTCACCTATACAGCCCCTCACTTACACATCCACTAACCCATACAGCCACTGGCTCACCCAATCACTCATCCATGCAGGCAGTCACACACCCTCTCACCCAGCTACACAGACACTCATACACCCATACAGGTACTCATGTACCCACTCACCAACCCATACAGCCACTTAGACACCATCTGACAGACTGATACAGACATTCTCAAAACCTAGTCACTTGCCCATACATGCACTGAGACACCTAATCACTCACTTATACAGTCAGTCACGCACTCACTGAATCATCCATACAGGCCCTCATATAGCCACTGATTCATCAATACACCACATTAACATTTTAAAAACATTCACAGTCACTGGATGATGTCATCAGAAATGTCATCAATGATTTCATTTGAGATGTCATCAGTGATGTCACTGACCATGTCATGAGTGATGTAATATGTGAGGTCATAAGCAGTGCATTGCGGGGGTGTGAGTTATAGTTAGCGCAGCTAACTAACACTGCTGAATTTCTCTGGTTTTGTACGAGTGAAATATCAGCCTCACTATAACGTCCCTGTAACCTTTGGTTTTTCCACTGTATATATATATATATATATATATATATATATATATATATATATACATATACATATATATATATATATATATACACACGTACCTTATATATACTTGCCATTTTGTTGTGAAGTCATGCGTGGTAAAGGCATATGCATGGTAAAAACATGCATCGTAATGGATGAGCGATAAAGGCTGTTTCCCGTCACAGATGAGACCTATTGGCTTTACCAATGCTTGTGTTTACTTATGCTGAAAACGTTAAGGGAACCCACTGGCCACTTGTGGAATGTTTACAAGAGCTGTGGAGCAGTGAAATTCTTTGAGGAACATTCACAAAGGCATTTATGAGTACTTGAAGTAGAACTCATAAATGCTGCTGTAAAGTTTGGCATATTGACAAGCATGAAAATTGCTGTTCATGTGTGCCAAAAGAGTGAGCATTATAAAATGAAGCCTCCATAACTTAAATCTTAATTTAGGGTACCGTAAAGATTATGGGATACCTTTACAAAGATATTGATGAGCACCTGAATAAGTGCTACAGGACCACTATTTCATTCACTCATAAATGCCTTAGTGAATTGCCCACTTTGGGTCCGATTCCGATTCAGGCCGGAAAACGTACCGACCGACTCCGTACGGGAATTTAGTCCGACCGACACGTACCGGCGCTGCTCGATCCGCGTAGTACGATGCAATGCATGTGAATTACGACCGACTCGTACGGAACACAAGCCGAACGACCGAACCGCACGGAAACCAGCTATCCGGCCGGAAAACCACGCGAATCGAACCGACCGACACGCACCAGGAATGAACCCGACAGAAACGTACCCGCGAACTCCGACCCGCGCAGTACGATGCAATGCGTGTAAAACCAGACCGAGTCGCACAGAGCTCAAGCCGTACGACCGACACGCATACAAAACTGGGAGCCGAAGCAACACAATACTCCGCGACCGATGCGTACGCCGCACATGAAATACAGCAGAAACACAGCTTGAAAGACTCAGAGAAGCTCGCACAAGCCAACTGCAGCATCCTACTCGGTAACAAGAAAGTCTCCTACATGCCCAAAAACTACAAAGGAAAAAATACAAAAAAAAGGGCCAAACAAGGAATGACAAAGTCAATAAATACTGGGGAAAAAAAACATGGAACAAAGACACACCCACAACTCCACCCATATAAAGGCCACAAATCCCTACCATGATCCTTTGCAAATTCAAATGACCTGCCAGCACAGAACACCATCAGACAGCAACCACAGACACACCCACAACTCATCCATCACACACGCCACACACCATTAGCACCTCCCAAATAGCACCCTCACATACACCCAGCAAAACCTACACACACACCCTCTCTTGCACACCCACACACACATTAATCCCCACCACCACCCATCACCATGCCCCCAAAGAAGAATCCAAAGTTCCTAGACAGTGAATTGGAAGTCCTGGTAGATGAAATCCTCAGGGTAGAGCCACAGTTGTTTGGTACATTGGTCCAACAGACCCCCATGTCGTAGAAAACCAAGATGTGGGAGAGGATCGTCGACAGGGTGAACGCACAATCACCAGGTTTGCGCACAAAGGAAGACATCCAGAACAGGTGGTATGATGTGCACAGGAGGGTCAAGGCCCTACTCAAGAAGGATTACACCTTGAGTCATCGCACCAGCAGTGGCCCTCCTGCCAAACCAGTATACCTCAGGCCCTGGGAGGAGAAGGTGCGGGCCATCCTACCACCAGAGAGCGTACATGGATATCAAACATCCCAGAGCCTGGTGAGTACACAACCAATATACCCAATATCGTGTGACAATACACACACATCACTGTCAAGGGGATAGTGAAACCATGCACCGTTAGCAAAGCCACAGTAACCAAAACATAATCATCCCAAGATGTGTATGTTAGTCAGACAAACACAATACCTGCCATCTCATAGTGATATGTAACTGTGTCATGACATGTACAAACCCAACAACAAATAGAGCAAGGCAGTGGCACAAATCTTACCAACAAACACTGTCAGATATTTTGCCACCACTAGAACACCACCTCACAGGGAAGCTCACTGAAAGGAAGGAATACTGTGTATGCTGGTGAAGTCAGTGTAGCCAATAGCATGATGGGAGTTGTAGTCACAGATATTGGTCACCCTCACAATTGGCCCATCAACACCACTCTGAATCATGCTCACCTCACAGGGAGTGGAAAAGAACTGACAAGATGGCTGACACTGGGTACTGCTGTGGGAGCACAAGGCCCTGCTGGGAACTGTGCACCAACCAACAGCAGGACACCACTGACTGACATCCTGAAAGCCAACTTGCACTCCCTGCAATGGAAGCACGTTCCATGGTGGGATATCTGGCTGGGTGGGAAGGAGGACTGACAGCACTGACCATAGTTACCAGCAGCTTTTCTCACACACACCCTTAACACAAACTCCACACAACTCACCTGGGAGAATGCATTGCCTCACACTCTAATTAAATATCCCACAAAGAACCACCACCCTGGGTTATGCTGTGTGAAGCACAGGGACACTTTTGGGACTTGTAGCCAAACTAACGCCAGGACAACACTGTCAGCCATTCTGTCAGCACAGGCACACTACCCCACAGGGAAGCAGAGTCAAAAGGAAGGAAGTATGGGCATGCTGGGAAGGGAGGTGTAGGCAATAGCATGATGGGAGTGTTAGTCACAGCTCAACATCCCCACCCACATGGCCCAGCAAGCTCACACTGAAGCATGCACACCTCACAGGGAGTGAAAAGCCACTTCAAAGATGTCTGACAATGGTGCTCTGTTGTGGGGAGCACAAGGCCCTGCTGGGAATTGTGCATCAACCAACAGCAGGACACCACTGACTGACATCCTGAGAGTTAACCTTCACCCACTGCAAGGGTGGCATGCTTCATGGTGGGATAACTGGGCTGGGGGGAGAAGGAGGGCCGGATGTCAACCAAATACCACTAATGCTGGTCATGCACACACCTCAACATTCACATTGAAATGCTTCAGGTTGGCTACACCAATATCAACCTCTGACTGTGACAACTTAGGACAATGCAATGTACAGGCCCGCATCCAGAGGTACAGTCACAACTGTCAGGTATTTGAACCATTGATACCTGTAGAAACATAACATACATTGTATGTCTCTTCCAAAAACAGGTGATGATGGGGACACAGCAGCAGAGGATGAGGAGTCCCCGTCCCAGGCTCCGGGGGCCCCTGAGCTCTCTGGTGTGGAACAGCCTCTGCCCTCCTCGGATGGCGAAGACCTACCTGGCCCCTCCGGTGTGAGTCATCATGCAGCACCAGCAGGACCACCATCTGCACCCCTGCACCCACTCCTCCAACATCTGCCAACACACAGACCACCCCCGCCGACACGGACAGACCAAGGACACTCAATGACAACAGCACAGGGACCCCGGCCCACTGTGAAGCAACGGACAACAACCCCAGTACCAACCCCCAAGGGGGCCTAGGCTCACCTGTGCGTGCCACCGCAGGTCCCGCACGTGTGGCCAGGGGTGGTGGGAGGGGTGGTAGGCAGAGGTCGCTGTTTGCAGAGGGGTCTGGACTGCATGATGACCCACAACTGGTACGCATTGCTGATGCGTACCAAAATAGCACTGGAGAGGTCAGCCAGGTAGTGGGGATCCTCAAGGACATTCAACAGCAGCAGGCTGCCCATCATGCCTGCTTGGACTCCCACATGTCCCGTGTGGAGACACACATGTCTCGCATGGAGTCCAAGTGGGACACATTGGAAGAACTGACAGCGGTGCAGAGGGACATATTGACATGCCTCCGCCAGATTAGCACCAACATGGCCACACCTCCCTGTGTGCCCACAACATCTGGTGCAGCAACAACTGCAACTGCCACAGGGAGGGAGGATGACTCTGGTGGAGAGTCCTGTGCACCGCAGCGGCCTGCACATGAGGGTCCCCCCCGAAAGATGAGGGGTTGTCCGAGGAAGGAAAACTGAGAGGCCGATGGCCATGTACATCCCCCAGGAACCCAACACCTGTTCTGGAAATTCTCCTTTGTGTGCAAACTGTTCACCCTGTCGAATGCAACCCAACTCTCCCACATGACATGGGGAGTTTAAGTTGGACCAATGTATCAGATGACTGTGGACTTTACTCAGGACATTTCTGCTACCAACACTTCCAACTCATCTGGGAACTTTTGATTCCAATGTACAGCACCCACCATCCTGTGCACTATCCTCACACATGTATGTAAATAAACTCACTAATACACCATACTTGCCTCTGTTGTGATTCCAACGTTGTTTTTGTCATGGAGATGATGATCTGCTAAATGACACTGTGCATGCTAACTGCTACAGCAAGTTCAACACCGTCATGTGAGTCATGGCGACGTGACACATATGAGGGAGACACACCACTAGGGCTACACAACACATACACACCAGGGCCATCTGACTCATCGCCTACACTGATGTTGCCAGGAAATACAGTGGAATGCACAGACACCCCACCTATTCAGAGTCTGTGTTAACTAGCCCACAGGTGAAGTAAGCAAATGTCAGTCAGATGTGTGACCACAGACAACGCACATCCCAAAGTGAAGCACAGGTATATTACATATTTGCAACATGTTGTTTCCACTACAGATGCAAGGTAATCCCACGTGGCAGTGGCCACACAGTCACCAAGTGTAGCGGAAATAAAGTCCAGGGGTGTGTGGCACATCACCTGCAGGGAAACAACTGCTTCCACCCTGGAAGTTGAATCATGGTGTCGGGGGATCTGAGTTGACCAAACAACTCTGAAAGTACCCTGTGAAGGACAGACATGACACACAGTCAAAAGCACTGAAGAACAGGACAGAACTGCAATACTCATGCCCAATACATGTCACAAGATACCTACACAAAACCAAGTTAGCATGTCAACTCTGTTGGGGAGTACAGACTACCTGTAAGGACACATCACTGCACGCATACAGTCAAGCAGCACATGGCCACACTCAAACAGCAACAGAGCACCACCAACACATATCATGCAAACTCAAATCATTGACATACCAACTCTGTATACTCACATTCAGCTGAAGAAGTTGGTGATGAGCTGTGTGCGGACATCCCCCTCATCATCATCATCATCATCACTGGCATCATGGCCCAGGCCAGGATCCTCCACAGGTGGCGGATGTTGGTCATCGTCATCCAGGATGAGAGGCAACTCCTTCCGCACTGCCAGGTTGTGTAGCATGCAGCAGATGATGACAATCTTGCACACCTTTGCAGGGGCATATGGGAGGGCCCCTCCTGTCTTGTCCAGGCAGCGAAAGTGGCTCTTCAGGAGACCAAATGTCCGCTCGATCACTCTCCTGGTACGACCATGTGCCTCATTGTAGCGCATCTGGGCTGGTGTCACAGGGTGTCACAGGGTTCCTGAGGGGTGTCAGCAACCACGGCATGTTGGGGTATCCGGAGTCACCTACATACAGACAATTGCACATTAGCTGAGTTGGAAAAGAGGGTGGAATACTACATTGCAGAACACACACAATGGTACAAAGTCAGCACACACCGACAAGCCAGGCACGCTGGTTCTGCATCTGTGACATCATTCTCGGGATGCGAGTACTCCTCATTTCGTAGGCATTGTGTGCAGAACCGAGGAAACGTGCACACACATGTGAGATGCTCAAATCTGCAAGACATACCACCAGGGCATTGATAGAATGGTAATGTTTCCTGTTCCTGTATGCCTGCTCATGTGCCTGTGGTGAGCTAAAGAATGATGATGGATTAAACCCAGATCAGTTGACTGGGGGTGAGTGTTTGATTGGCTCAAACGTTCCGTCCATCATCCCCTTTTGTATCGCTTTGTTCGCCCTAAGTTGGCGGGGGTATGCCCAGACGTGGGTCCCTTGCTCACTTTGCCACTGGATTCAAGCAAGCCTGGCTGATGACGGCTGGAATGCCAGAAACCGGTCCTAGGATGCTTGTTTCCGTTCCAGGGAAGACGTGGCTTGGCAGTTCGGGCTTGACTGTTCCCATGAGGCACAGGGTCAGACTGATTTGCATATGGCCATGTCTGAACTGGGGTGGTGGAGTGAGCTAAAGAATGATGATGGATTAAACCCAGATCAGTTGACTGGGGGTGAGTGTTTGATTGGCTCAAGCGTTCCGTCCATCATCCCCTTTTGTATCGCTTTGTTCGCCCTAAGTTGGCGGGGGTATGCCCAGACGTGGGTCCCTTGCTCACTTTGCCACTGGATTCAAGCAAGCCTGGCTGATGACGGCTGGAATGCCAGAAACCGGTCCTAGGATGCTTGTTTCCGTTCCAGGGAAGACGTGGCTTGGCAGTTCGGGCTGGACTGTTCCCATGAGGCACAGGGTCAGACTGATTTGCATATGGCCATGTCTGAACTGGGGTGGTGGAGTGAGCTAAAGAATGATGATGGATTAAACCCAGATCAGTTGACTGGGGTGAGTGTTTGATTGGCTCAAGCGTTCCGTCCATCATCCCCTTTTGTATCGCTTTGTTCGCCCTAAGTTGGCGGGGTATGCCCAGACGTGGGTCCCTTGCTCACTTTGCCACTGGATTCAAGCAAGCCTCGCTGATGACGGCTGGAATGCCAGAAACCGGTCCTAGGATGCTTGTTTCCGGTCCAGGGAAGACGTGGCTTGGCAGTTCGGGCTGGACTGTTCCCATGAGGCACAGGGTCAGACTGATTTGCATATGGCCATGTCTGAACTGGGGTGGTGGAGTGAGCTAAAGAATGATGATGGATTAAACCCAGATCAGTTGACTGGGGGTGAGTGTTTGATTGGCTCAAGCGTTCCGTCCATCATCCCCTTTTGTATCGCTTTGTTCGCCCTAAGTTGGCGGGGGTATGCCCAGACGTGGGTCCCTTGCTCACTTTGCCACTGGATTCAAGCAAGCCTGGCTGATGACGGCTGGAATGCCAGAAACCGGTCCTAGGATGCTTGTTTCCGGTCCAGGGAAGACGTGGCTTGGCAGTTCGGGCTGGACTGTTCCCATGAGGCACAGGGTCAGACTGATTTGCATATGGCCATGTCTGAACTGGGGTGGTGGAGTGAGCTAAAGAATGATGATGGATTAAACCCAGATCAGTTGACTGGGGGTGAGTGTTTGATTGGCTCAAGCGTTCCGTCCATCATCCCCTTTTGTATCGCTTTGTTCGCCCTAAGTTGGCGGGGGTATGCCCAGACGTGGGTCCCTTGCTCACTTTGCCACTGGATTCAAGCAAGCCTGGCTGATGGCGTCTGGAATGCCAGAAACCGGTCCTAGGATGCTTGTTTCCGGTCCAGGGAAGATGTGGCTTGGCAGTTCGGGCTGGACTGTTCCCATGAGGCACAGGGTCAGACTGATTTGCATATGGCCATGTCTGAACTGGGGTGGTGGAGTGAGCTAAAGAATGATGATGGATTAAACCCAGATCAGTTGACTGGGGGTGAGTGTTTGATTGGCTCAAGCGTTCCGTCCATCATCCCCTTTTGTATCGCTTTGTTCGCCCTAAGTTGGCGGGGTATGCCCAGACGTGGGTCCCTTGCTCACTTTGCCACTGGATTCAAGCAAGCCTGGCTGATGACGGCTGGAATGCCAGAAACCGGTCCTAGGATGCTTGTTTCCGGTCCAGGGAAGACGTGGCTTGGCAGTTCGGGCTGGACTGTTCCCATGAGGCACAGGGTCAGACTGATTTGCATATGGCCATGTCTGAACTGGGGTGGTGGAGTGAGCTAAAGAATGATGATGGATTAAACCCAGATCAGTTGACTGGGGGTGAGTGTTTGATTGGCTCAAGCGTTCCGTCCATCATCCCCTTTTGTATCGCTTTGTGGTGGTACCAAAGCCACATGTGTCCCATCAATGGAGCCGATGACATGTGGCATCCTCCCCAGGGCATAGAAGTCACTCTTGACGTCAGTGAGTTGTTGACGTTTAGCGAAATAGATGTACTGGTTCAAGTATCTCAACATCGCCTCCAAAACATTGCGTAGCACATGGCTGAACATGGTCTGTGACATCCCACCAGCAGACGCCATAGTGTGTTGAAAGGTACCGGTGGCAAAGAAGTGTAGGGCTGCCATCACCTTCACCTTGGGGGACAGCGCTGCAGGGTATGGCCGGCCAGGTTGCAAATGTGGGGCCAACTGCACCGCCAATTCCTCAATAAGTGGCCTGTTGAAGCGGTACCGTCAGATGCAGTCACGTTCAACCATGGTTGCAAGGTCAGGGAATGGTCTATGGACAGCTGGTGCCCTGCAGTGCATAGGTGAACAAAGAAAGATTGTCAGTCACCCCACATATGTGGCATTGACTATACTCAATATCACATGATACATCATTACGAGACACGAGTACTTGATGTGTGTGCCGTTCTGTATGGACATATATGGCACCTACATGGCCAACATCTAACATCTCAGTTCAACATGTGTTGACAACAAGTTCCAGGTTGTGCTATGGGAAATCATTCGGCTGTGTCACAGTACCCATGTACTGCTGTCACGTTCCAAACACACACCACAGTGACAAGTGAGGACAGATGTGCCCCAGGCATCACAGCTCTTTGACAGGTAGATTCCCAGGGACCCTGTATTGCCACATGGACACTTGCATGACATGGCATAACATGTACACGCCAGCAAAACAACCATGACTCCCACAGGTGGTGGCCCCTGTTGCCTCTGCAGGACAGACATGGACGTCTGTGACACACACACGCACAACATCAAAGTCAATGCACAAACAACGTGGATGTGGAGACTGTCTCCCATTGTGCACATGGAATCCGAGACATCTGAAACACAACATGCACACAGACTGTGGAGGGCCATCACAATTGTGGCAATGGGTCACCCTGTGACGTACATACCATCCCACATGGGACTCGGTGTATGTGACATAACATACACATACACAACCTGGAGATGTGACCATGCCACATGCTCTGAACTGAATAGTTGCACATCACAGTGGTCATGTGCACAACACACAAAGGATTCTGTCCCCATGAACACGTGCACAGCCTGGGAGTGGCTGCCCCCAAGTGCCACCCAGCAAACCACATGTTGACCCCCATACACACACAGGTAATGCAGCCTTACATGCCTTAGGATACAGTGTGGACAGGCTGTGGTGTTGTAGGTGTGCCCCTGAGTCCCTGGAAAGTAATTGTGGCTGGCATACGTTCACCAGTGACAACCATGATGACATATGCGAGTGACTTGTACAGGGACGCATCGTACAGCAATGGACCGATCCGTGTGCACGCATTGGCCATTGCATATGATGTGGACGGATGCGTGTTGTTTTCTGAAATACGCGTTGTACAGCAATGGACCGATCGGTGCGCACGCATTGGCCATTGCATATGATGTGGACGGATGCGTGTTGTTTTCCGAAATCACGCGTTGTACAGCAATGGACCGATCGGTGCGCGCGCATTGGCCATTGCATATGATGTGGACGGATGCGTGTCATTTTCCGAAATACGCGTTGTACAGCAATGGACCGATTGGTGCGCACGCGTTGGCCATTGCATATGATGTGGAGCGGATGCGTGTCGTTTTCCGAAATACGCGTTGTACAGCAATGGACCGATCGGTGCGCTCGCATTAGCCATTGCATATGATGTGGACGGATGCGTGTCGTTTTCCGAAATACGGCGTTGTACAGCAATGGACCGATCGGTGCGCACGCATTGGCCATTGCATATGATGTGGACGGATGCGTGTCATTTTCCAAAATACGCGTTGTACAGCAATGGACCGATCGGTGCGCACGCGTTGGCCATTGCATATGATGTGGGCGGATGCGTGTCGTTTTCCGAAATACACGTTGTACAGCAATGGACCGATCGGTGCGCACGCATTGGCCATTGCATATGATGTGGACGGATGTGTGTCTTTTTTCTGAAATACGCGTTGTACAGCAATGGACCGATCGGTGCGCACGCATTGGCCATTGCATATGATGTGGACGGATGCGTGTCGTTTTCTGAAATACGCGTTGTACAGCAATGGACCGATCGGTGCGCACGCATTGGCCATTGCATATGATGTGGACGGATGCGTGTTGTTTTTCAAAATACGCGTTGTACAGCAATGGACCGATCGGTGCGCACGCATTGGCCATTGCATATGATGTGGACGGATGCGTGTTGTTTTTCGAAATACGCGTTGTACAGCAATGGACCGATCGGTGCGCACGCATTGGCTATGGACTGACATGGTAACGGACGCGTTTTCGAAGCTTTTACGAGTCGGATGCAGTGAATTCAATTGGCCATCCACAACAATGTTGCAAATTCATGGGTGTCATGAAGTTGAACTTTTGAAGGATGCTGTGGGCGTGTATAAGTGGTGCAATTCCATGGATTGGCCAGATTCAGAAGATGCAAACGACTTGGACCTATCACTTTGGACACATGGGACAGTATCTGCCTCTGCAGCACACATATAATGCTGGCTGTTCCCCTGAGAGCTCACTGTCCTGCACTACATGCTCCAGGACGACATCTGCCACCACCACTGCTGCTGTCTCTGCATCCTCTGGCTACTGCAATGGCACGTACTGTGGAGAGAGCCCCAGCCTCCAGCACTGAGGAGAACCAGGCCCTGCTGGACAGCCTCCTTCCACAGTACAGCAAGCTGTATGGGAAACCAGGGGAGCAGGTGAGTGTGCTGTCCACTGCCTTACTAATTGTGCATGTTGTCTGACTAGCAAGACTTACAGTGTGTACACCAGTGGCTAGCATGCTCACTGAGTAGTTGGCACCCCCAAAGTGTGTAGTTACATGCACTGAACAGGTATAGTGCAGTAACAGTGCATTCCAACAAGGTTTTACTTCCCAGGCATTTAGTAACTGCTGGACAACTGTTCATAGCCATAGTTGCACTACCTGTGTACATCATATGCCCCTGTGATTGAGACATGTATATCCAACTGTGTGATGCACGGATATGTTGCATGTGTAGTAATGGCCTTTTCACTTTGTCATCCTCACAGATTGATGCCCACCAGAAGCAGGACATCTGGCTGACCATCGTCCGGGCAGTAAGATCTGTAGGGGGTCTACAGGCGCAGGATCCGCAACTGCCAGAAGAGGTGGCAGGACCTTCGTGGCTGGACCCGGAGGATCGCAAGGGTCCAGCTGAAGCTGTCGCCTCCTTGCAGTAGGGGCGGACACCGGACCTTGACCCCCCACATGCTCCAGATTCTGGCGGTGGTCTTCCCTGGGTAAATAGACATAATATCGAAAAAAATATATAGAATGGACAGAATATCGAATTCAAAATATAGAATGGACATAATATCGAATGGACCTAATATAGTGGTTAATAATATCGAAATAAAGGTAAGTAATATCGATTTTCAAAATATAGAAGTACATAATATAGGCATTAAAACATATCGAATTTTTGTGTTTAGTATGTTAGTATATGAGTTAAAAATGTATATTATTTTTGTAATGTATGTTTAATATTTTTTAAAGTTACTGAAATTTATGTAAAATTATTTTTGCGTAATTTAATTCTGTAGCGGGTTGTGGGTTTATAGGGAATAGGGTGGGAAGTAATTTAATTATAGTAAATTAAATATTAATTTTTAGGAATTATTAATTATTTTTAATTTAATTTTGCGTTTTAGTTCTGTAGCGGGTTGTGGGTTTATAGGGGACTAGGGTGGGAAGTAATTTAGGGGCTCATTACGATGGCGGGCGGAAGCACAACCGCCGTGCTGGCGGATGCAAAAACCACCAGTTACCGCCGGCACGCAGCAGTCCACACGCCCGCCCAATTACGATGCGAAAAGTAGGCCAAACACCGCCGGCAAGCCAGCAACACCGTCCGCCATCAAAGTGCGCCCGTACACGTAGCGGCGCAGCTAACTGACACACACCGTCCGACGAAACACGTCCCGCCCGGCGCATAAATTACGATGCCGCAAACAAACGGCTCCCACGGCCAAGAGATACCGTACGACAAACCGAAGCGGTAACACGGACGCCGAGCACAGACAACGAAGAAGCGGCTCCCCGAGCATGAATCCAGCACTGCAGGCCCTCCCCATGCTCCTGCTGATGCACCACCAAGGGCGCAACATACCGCGGAGACGCAGGTAGGCACACACACAACAAGTGCACGCAAACAGCGCACACAGTGCAAGGGCGGAAAAAGCAGACAACCCCCACCAGCGCGTGTACACTACACATCCACCATTGCATCCACATATGACACACAGGCCAAATCGTAACATCGCGTAACACATGTGTACACACCACCTGGGACTAGGAACCAACAACCCCGTCCACGGCCCCAAAGCGCCGATGACGCCGCCACACATGCGCACAACGCAGAGGCCAACCGCAGCGCCATGCATGCGTCGCACACAGACACAGGGACACAACCAAGCAGCACACACATCAGCCCCACCCGAACGCACATGACACGTGACAGGCCTGCCACAGACATGTCCCCAACGCCCAATTCACGGACAACACCCAACGCCACACAACCGACGCACACATGTCAGTGAAGACACGCAACAGCAGGACACACCCCAGTGTAACAAACATGGCGTAGCACACAGCGGCGGCAACACCAACTAGGAGAAGCAGGGCCCCTTCGGGAAGAGGAACGCCAGTACCACACTGAAACACCCATACCACCCTGCACATATGAACAAGACATATAAAGCGGAACACCAAAGAGCCCGGGGACCGACAACAGGTGGCCCAAGAATAACATTCACACACAAGGCCCAACGCAGAGCGGAAAGGCAGCCTGCCGCCCACACAAGGGAGAGCAGACAGCACTGAATGACCTTCCATTCCAACTCCGAAACCACAGCCCTACGACAGAAGCCGGTGAATACAGCCATTGTCCAAGAATAGACCAACACAGGCTTGCCGAGGAGACCGACCACAGGGCAGATAGCGCATATCACAGAAGCACACAACGGACGGGGAAGAAAGAAGAAAACACTCCCCCATGTCGGCCACATGCAAGTTAATTGGAAGGAGTCACACATCACTGACCTTGAACTGTCTGAGAAGCATGTGGGAAGAGGGCCCGTGTCCTCCAAACAAGCCAACAGAACACAAGTCCTGTCTCCCTACGACTACACAGAGCTCACAGCAACCTCGGAGCGTGCACATTGCAGACTGCACACACAGCCGGAGCACGCCACCACAACGCACCGCTGCAAAATGGCAACCGCAACACACCTACCCAACTTCGCCGAACAGCTCAAGCTGTACAAAACCAACCTGTTTCATACATTGGGATGCGATCTCCTGTCCCTGCTGAACGTAAGTTACCGACTGACTTACCGCATCACATTGTTCAGCTGCGTCATGCCCGTCTTCTACTGTCGGAGGTGTCCCTACCAGCATCCCGTGGAGATATGCCTCTCCAACCCGGCATGTCTGAAGGCGGACCTGCTACCACTACTCCTCCCTCTGGACGCACACGACAGGGCCTGCTCTGCCTATGGGGGCATGGCGTATGTGGCCAACATCGCACCCGCACTGAAATGGGACCACTGTGCCTCCACACGACGGATCATCGAGAACAGCTACATCGAATGTCACCCAGCATGCCCCATCATGGTCCTCCAAGGGACAACTTACGAACAACACCTTGACAGCCACCATCCGCTACATTGGCTGGCAAACATGTACACCACCAATGACATGGAAGCCCTGCTGGGCGGCATCGCATACCTGACAACCTGTAAATTCGTCGGACCACAACGCAGGTTCCCCGATTGACCTATGATGTCCAACCCCGCACCCATGCTTAGCTTCCGCACGGACTGGCCAGTCACCACCACAACAGCCATACCAAACGACCGGCAACTGTAACCACACCATCAACGACATCGCCATGACATCGGATATGACCGGGACATGCACACTGTTCCCCATCACATCCAGGAACACCGCATGCATCGTGGGAGGCAGTGGCATGGGCTCTGTGTATCGCACCCACATGGACGGAACTGCACGAACAACCAGGACACGACATGGATCCAGCGCCCATGGACACACACACCGCTCAGTGGACATGAATAGGTCGCCTGGAGTCTGTGGGTGCTGCACCCCTCCCACCCCGCCCCGGGAATCCCATACCAAGTCCTTTGCATGGACGACAAGTGCATACAACAACAACATGACCCCAGTGACTGTGACATGTCCAGTAACCACCACAGTGCAACAACAAGTGGCACGCCGCTGCATGCACGCAAGCACATGCCCTGATGTCATCTCACATGCACGCGTGCATGAGGAACAACCGCAGCAAACCTGTCACATGGAACTGAGATGGACTGTGCCCATGATGCCAAGCGGTCTGGTAGGCTACATGTATACCGTCTGTGTCAAAGTCCGCAGCTCCGCAGCTATACGTAAATGTACATTAGCACAGCCTTGGCCAAGCAGATGTCACTCTGAAGCCCACATCCCACATGCAACAGCCAATCACATGTAACCCCACACCCTATCCCATTTGCAATCATGCTCAGTATATCCTCAACATGTATTCCGCTGCCAGGAGTGTCCACTATACTGCATCACAGAGGACAGAAGACTCAATATAATGTTTGAAACCAAAACTGTCTCCGCTGACTCATTTCACAAGTACGAATGAGAGAGGATGAGAGTATGTGAAGTACACGGCAGTCGTGACATGACCATGTAGTCCACTGGTATTGGATGTCAACGCAAATGAGTAGCACAACTGTGGAAGACACACATGTGTCGTGTGAAGTCGTATGGACGCAGTGCTCAGGTGGGTGGGTGTGACGGGTAGATGCGCACATGCCAAGTTGGAGCACGCCGTGTTGGGAGGGGTCATGAACAGTACACCACCGCTTCCCTGGGCATTGTGAGAGGACACCTGTCGGGGGGCAGTGAACACGTGTGTGCACAGCAGCCGGGCACACGTACAAGCGGTACCAGGCGCACCTCAGCCCACCCTCTGTGGACAAGCTGGATCCTGTTGTGCGCCCGCCATGCCCCTTGACAAGGCACACACAGCCCCAGTCGACCAGGTGTAACCCCAACATAGTCAATCCGCACAGGCGATACAGGGCACGGGATGGCAGTGGAGCATGGTGTGTGAGAGGTCTCCTCGCGCTCCTCCTGGTCATATCACGCAGGCAATAGAACCTCAACGTCTAGCATGGCACAAGTCAAATGGAAGTGTAGGGGGACGCACCACAGCACGAGCAGCACTGACGTCACGGGAGGTGGCTCGCACCATCCCATCCATTGCCCATCATACCAACCACGCCACATGCCATTGCGACTAAGTGCAAGCGCGTGCGCCACCACCCCGAGCCCTCCCCAGAGAGGCCAAAGAGTGAATGTGTGGGCCATCAGCCACAGACGGACGCGGCCTGGCCGCAAGGGCAGCCACAGCCACTGGGTGTCGCAGGTGGCGGATCCGGAAGGCGAAGACTGTGATGCATAGTCCATGCAGGCCGGGTCTCCATTTGGGGCACCACGCAGGTGGACGGCGTCCCGCCACACATCATACCCTGAGACAGCCCACTCGTGCAACTGGACCCACACATACACTCCTTGCCCTCTCTGGTGCGAGCTTGGGGCTGCCTGTGCAAGCGCTAGCCTCGCAGGTGAGCATGCATATTGGGGGAGCGAGGGGAGGACATGAGGGCTGGGGCGAAGATGACTGTATCACTGTCAGTTAGTACAAGGGATGACCCAGATGTGGAAAGGAAGAGACGTGTCCCGTGTGTACTGCAACTAGTCGCCAATCCAACTACCCCCCATGTCCGGAATGTAAGCCCGCACCTAGGCCCGCCCATCCGCCACATCGAACATACCACCAGCACGACAACCTTCCCATTCGAAACACTGACTGGGGGTGGCGACCAGTGAACAATCATGTGTAGCCTACCCACGCGTACATGTGGGCCCTCCATGATCCATGTCACCTGCGGCAAAGTCATGACATGCGCAATGAGGGAAGTGAGGAGAGCTGTCCGCCCCACGCGCAGAAGGTGCATCAGCTCCACAGACCCAGCAGCGAGTCCAGCAGGGGTCACATGTGCAGGGGCAGCTGTGCCTGGTGTGAAGGCACATGCATATAGACAGCACATCGACCAATGTGTAGTCTGCCCACATCTACAGTCCATCATCATGCGGACATAGGAATTTAACACAGGGCAACACATCTTCAGTTGGTGCACCCACCGTGACCAACAATGCGCAATCATCGACGTACCCGCCCTGTGCATGGCCCCCCACCCAACGGAGGCACATCCAGTGCCACCATCCCACACACACAAGCCTTCCACGGAACATGCTGTGTCCAATGGTCAGTACAGAGTCAGCGCCCATCTGGTGGATCCTGAACAGGAGACACATGCACACACATGCCAGCTCCCACTATGTACGTCTGCCACCTGGCACGTGCAATGTAACCTCTCACCTGTGACGTGTGACTGCAAGCACACAGCCGTCTTGGCATGGGGCTGTCAATGTGGACACCTGTCAATGTTTCGGGAGGTGTGATCCGTACAGTGCTGTACATAGGGTGCAGTGCTGACACCTACTACTGTCTCATATCCCCTCGTGCCACAGGTCCCACTTGTTTTGGCCGCTCAGCCTGTGCCCACATCGTCGTCGTCGTGTGCCATACTCATCCAGCCTCGGAAGCAGTTCCATGCTCAGCAGACATTCTTGTTGCCGTGGCGTTGCCGCTTGACGGATATGCAGTCAGTCCCCATCAGCACGCCCCGCAAGTCATTGGGGCCTAGATCCCCATGTGCATGCACATGGCAGTGGTTTGTATCACTAGCCATTGCCATTGTTGGGAGACCTGAGTAAGTGTATTGTGGCCGTGCCGTCCCAGCTTGACAGCTGGGCTGTGGCTCATGTGCTTGCTCAGTCATGTCAGTGATGTGTATGCGAAATTGCTATGTGTCGTGTTGCTTTGACATGTGTCCTCTGCCATTGTCCCTAGGCGGAGACCGAACATTGACCGCCCATACCAATTGCTGGCGGACATGGACGATACAGAGGTTATTAGGAAGTTTCGGCTGGACAGGCCAACCCTGCATCGACTGTGTGCCATGTTAGAACCCCATCTCCGTCCCCGCAGGGGTGTATCCGACTGCTGTCACCCCCACGGCTAAGGTGATGGCCGCCATGCATTTCTTCGCCACTGGGTCATTCCAGCACACAGTGGGCATTGGAGGAGGGATGTCCCAGCCCATGTTCAGCAAGGTGCTGAGGGATGTACTGGCAGCCATGATGCTGTACCGAAACAGGTACATCCGCTTCCCCAGGGCTCGTGAATTGGCGGCAGTGAAGGGTGCATTCTATGCCCTTGGCAGAATCCCACACGTCGTTGGAGCCATTGACTGCACACATGTCGGCCTTGTTCCACCACAGGCCACTGAGCACCTGTACCGCAACAGGAAGCACACGCACTCCCTGAATGTGCAAGTGGTGTGCCTTGCGGACATGGTGATCACCCACGTGTGTGCAAAGTTCCCAGGCTCGGCCCATGACGCACACATAATGCGCAACAGCATCTTGCCACGACTGATGTCCAATATGCAACAGGATCGTGGCTGTATTGTCGGTGAGTATGTGGAGTGGTGTAGCGTGCTGGTTGTGCGATGCTGTCCCCTGTCCAGTTGGAATAGCAACGGTTCTCTGTGTCCCTCACACCCAGGTGACTCTGCGTACCCGAATGGGGCATGGCTGCTCAGTCCATTGAGGAATCCTCGCACCCCAGCAGACGATCGCTACAATGAGGCACATGGGAGGACCAGACGTGTGGTCGAGCGTACCTTTGGCCTCCTCAAGTCCAGGTTCAGGTGCCTGGACCGCACCGAGGGTGCGCTGGCGTACTCCCCACAGAAGGTGTGCCGGATAGTGGTGGCGTGCTGCATGCTGCACAATCTGGCCATTCGGAAGCAGATCCCCCTCATCGTGGATGACGGAGATCAACCAGGGCCCCAGCCCGCAGACCAGGACAGCTCGAGTGAGGAGGACAGCGGAGAGGAGGAAGCTGGTAATGTGCGGCAGCAGCTCATCGCCCGCTACTTCACTTGACGGTGAGTGTCCATGTACGACGGCTGATGTGGCTGTATCTGTGCAGGTGTGTGTGTGCTGTGTCAGGGTGGCCGTTTGTTCACTGCGTGCTGTGTGTCAACGCTCCATGGCCAGGGTAGTATGCCACTGTTGGTGGCTGTGGCATTGTGCCCTATTGCTCTGTGCGATGTGTGTACATTGCTTGTAGTTGTTGACATGTACTGTGTGATGGGTGTGTGACACACTCATTGAATGTGCGCCTGTTCTGTCTCCCACCCCTAGGTCCCTACAGGCCCTCCGGATTCCATTGCCATGCCACGCATCAGGTGCCTTTCCGCCCAAGGTGGCCGTTGTATTCCGTACAAATAAAACACAGGGCACAAACAGCAGTTAGTGTAAAAGGTGCATTTATTTCAAACTGTGACATGTGATTGTGTGTAAGGTGATGACAAAAGTGGTGCGTGCAGTGACAATGAGCTGTCGGTCATGGCTGCGTGATGCTCAGGGTGTACCCACTGGTTCTATGTCCATAGTCCAACACACACATGCCATCCAGATGGCTGTGTGGAGTGGGATCGTAGTCCAAGTCAATGCAGTGGCTGGTCAAGGAAGGCTGGCGGAAGGCTGGCTGGCTGCGTCACTTGCGTTTGGAGCGTGCGAAGTCCTCCCGGGAGATCTGTTTCCACTTCGGACGGCCCCTTCCACGTTTGCGAGGGGGTGCCTGCTTGCGACATGCTGGTGGTTGAGGTGTGCTCACTGGCTGTGGACGCAGGGGAACTGGACACTGCTGCTCGACCCTGCGCCCCGGCAGGTGGTGGCGGAGGGAGCTGCTGTCCCTGGCTGTGACCTCACCGCCACCACCAGCTGGCCCATGAGGTCCACGAGTTGGCCCATACGGGCGTCCATGGACCTCAGCACCCCCAGCACCTCACGCGTGTCTGAAGCAGACCGGACCCATTGTCCTTGGGCCTCTTCATAGGCCCCAAGGACTCTGGCCATTTGAGGCAGGGCATGGCTCCCAGGGGAGGCTGGCGTTTCCCTGACCCTGCTCCTCCTACCAGTCCTGCTGCCACCGGCCTGCCCACTAGCCACATTGCTCACCACGGTCCTCGCTGTGGCTCCCAGGGTGGATCCAGTCGGCCGGGCCACCACCTGCGCTGGGGCTGGTGCCAGCGAAGACGTGGTGGTGGTGGCGGCGGTGGTGGTCGGTGCGGCGATGGTGGCGGTTGCGGCAGTGGTAGTGGCCACAATGACCGTGGGTGTGGCCGCAACGACAGTGGCAGCAGGGGGCTGGGAATGTTCAGCAGCCCTGGATGATGGGTTGGTGGGTAGGAGGGGTCCTGGGGAGCGGCTGGGCCCTGCCACACCAGATGGGCCTGCTTGGTGGTCCGTGTCCGAAGAGGAGGACAGATCCTCCAGATCCGTGTGTCCTCGTTGGGGGCTTGTAGGCTGGCTGTGCTGGCTGCTGGCTCCATCCCCAGCATCCAGCAGTTCGTCACCTGTGGAGAGAATGAGATTTGTTATTGTGTTGCACCTGGCGAAGTATGTATTTGTCGTCTGACATTAACAGTTCGTGCACTCTCGTACATGGGTTTCCCGGAGGCGTGTGTGTGGCTGTAGCATCTGTAGTTGTGTGTGCTTGGCAATGGGACTGTGTGCTGTGCACATGTGGCATGGGACGGATTGGCCATGCCGATGGGTGTGTTGCTGTGCCCCTACCTATTGTGACTCTGGTGTATGCGGGCTCCTGGCCCATCCTGGGTCTGGTTTGTACTTTGCTTTTGGTGTTCAGATGGAACGCTTAGGAACGCATATGGCAACATGGGGGCCATGCCCCAGATTCGCATTTGGGAGGGAATATGCTTTTGGGGTTCAAATGGAACGCTTAGGAACGCATATGGCAACATGGGGGCCATGCCCCAGATTCGCATTTGGGAGGGAATATGCTTTTGGGGTTCAAATGGAACGCTTAGGAACGCATATGGCAACATGGGGGCCATGCCCCTGATTCGCATTTGGGAGGGAATATGCTTTTGGGGTTCAAATGGAACGCTTAGGTGTGGTGGGTGCTCGTTGTGGCGCTTCTGGCATATTTGGGGACCTGTTGGTGGTTACGTGGCTGGCTGAGTGTACACATGTCCCCACGTATCTTACAGTTGTTCGGTTTGGGCTGTGTGTGGTGGTGTCTGTTGCATGTGTGTGTGATGTGTTGTGTATTGTGTGCTGGACATGGGGGTGTTTGTCCCTGGGAGCTGTGGCATGGTGGTAGTGCATGTGAGTACATAGCGGTGTGCTGGTATACATTAGTTTGTACTTACACTCCCCCTGCTAATCCGGCGAGGATCTCCGGATGTATTATGACTCGCACCTTCTCCTCCGACGCTTTGAAGGTCTTGAAGAGCGCGGGATTCCCTCCGCCAGTGACGGCAGCCAGCTCTCTGTTTTTGCCCTCCTTCTTCTTGACCAGGCTCTTGACGTCATTCCAACGTTTGTTTATTTCTCCTCTGTTCCTGGGCAGGGTCCCGACTGCATTGACCTGGTCTACGATCCGGTTCCACATTCTGTTTCTGGTGGCTAGTGGTGTGTGCTGGACCATGTTCCCATAGATTTGTGGGTACACCTTGATGATCTCGTCGACCATGACCGTCAGCTCAATGGGCGTGAACTTGGGCATTCTTTGTGGTGCCATGGTGTTTGTGGTGCTGGTGCGGTGTGTGTTGTGTAATGTGCAGGGGGTTTGTGGTGCAGGTGTTTGGTGGTGGTGGTGGTGGTGGTGGTGGTGGTTGTGATGTGTGCGTTTCTGTGGTGTGCTGCTGTCCTTGCTGTGTCACTGTGTCCTCTCCTCTCCTCTCTGGTTTGCAATGTAGCAAGGGGTTGTGGTCTGTGGGAGTGCTGCTTTTGTACTTACCTATGTGGGTGTGTCCTCATGGTCTGTTGTTTTCAGGTGTGTTGTGTCTGGGGTTCTGGCCTTTGTAGTTTTTGTTTGTCCGGGGGGTGTTTTCGGGATGTGTACTGTGCTTGTGTATTTGTGCGTGCCTTGCTGTGTGGACTTGTTGGCCATGTTGTGTGCTATTGGTTTTGTGAGCGGATGGTTTCTGTGCAGGTACGTGGCGCCATGGCTTCTGCCGTGTCGATTCTCATCGGCGTTGTTTGCGCTGGCGGGCGGTATATTTGTAGTTTTCCCGCGCTCATGGCGGTGCGATCGTAATTTCACGTGCGGTGTGTCGGCCGTGAGGGCGGGCGGTTTTGTGTTGTCGTGCGTGTTTCCGTCCGTGGCGGGCGGTTTGACTCCGACTCGGACGTTGGCGGGCGGTATTTTGTGTGATTTTTCCGCCGATGGCGGTTTTCGGTTTGTGTAATCGTAATGGCGTGGTCGGTGTTCAGACGGTGTGTGCGGGCGGATTTTTGCCGCTTTCATGCCTGGCGGATTTTTTTACGCCGGGTATCGTAATGGGCCCCTTAATTGTAATTAAGAAAATATTTATTTTTATTTATTGGTATTGATAATTAATGTATTGTTAATTAATTATTAATTGGTAATTAATTTTTATTAATTGGTAATTAATTTTTATTAATTGATTAATTGATAATTATGTTAATTGTATTAATTTATTATTCGGAGCGGGTTGTGGGTTTATAGAAGAATAGGGTGGGAAGTAATTTAATTGTAATTAAGAAAATATTTATTTTTATTTATTGGTATTGACAATTAATTTATTGTTAATTAATTTGTATTAATTGGTAATTAATTTTTATTAATTGATTAATTGATAATTATGTTAATTGTATTAATTTATTATTCGGAGCGGGTTGTGGGTGTTTGGGGAATAGGGTGGGAAGTAATATAATTGTAATTAAGAAAATATTTATTTTTATTTATTGGTATTGATAATTAATGTATTGTTAATTAATTATTAATTGGTAATTAATTTTTATTAATTGGTAATTAATTTTTATTAATTGATTAATTGATAATTATGTTAATTGTATTAATTTATTATTCGGAGCGGGTTGTGGGTTTATAGAAGAATAGGGTGGGAAGTAATTTAATTGTAATTAAGAAAATATTTATTTTTATTTATTGGTATTGACAATTAATTTATTGTTAATTAATTTGTATTAATTGGTAATTAATTTTTATTAATTGATTAATTGATAATTATGTTAATTGTATTAATTTATTATTCGGAGCGGGTTGTGGGTTTTTGGGGAATAGGGTGGGAAGTAATATAATTGTAATTAAGAAAATATTTATTTTTATTTATTGGTATTGATAATTAATTTATTGTTAATTACTTATTAATTGGTAATTAATTTTTATTAATTGGTAATTAATTTTTATTGATTGATTAATTGATAATTATGTTAATTGTATTAATTTATTATTCGGAGCGGGTTGTGGGTTTATAGGGTGGGAAGTAATTTAATTGTAATTAAGTAATTATTGAAATTCTTTTGTGTATTCATTAATTTATTGTTAATTAATTATTAATTGGTAATTTTTTTATTACTTATTACATTGTTGGTATTGAAAATTAATTGGTTGTTGATTAATTATTAATAAGTAATTAATTTTTAATAAATAATATTTATTGGTATTTATAATTACGTAATTATTAAATATTTTGTAATTGGTAATTAATTTTAATACATTTTTATTGGTATTGATAATTAATTTATTTTTATTTAAATATTAAATCATTACTTTCCCTACTGTTGCAGTCACTGGAGTGGGAATAGTAATTTTTACCCCTACGCTATCCAACGCTTTCCCTACTGTTGCACTCACTGGAGTCGGAATAGTAATTTTTACCCCTACGCTATCCAACGCTTTCCCTACTGTTGCACTCTCTGGAGTGGGAATAGTAATTTTTACCCCTACGCTATCCAATGCTTTCCCTACTGTTGCACTTACTGGAGTGGGAATAGTAATTTTTACCACTACGCTATCCAACGCTTTCCCTACTGTTGAACTCACTGGAGTGGGAATAGTAATTTTTACCCTCCCGCTATCCAACGCTTTCGCTACTGTTGCACTGACTGGAGTGGGAATAGTAATTTTTACCCTCCCGCTATCCAACGCTTTCCTACTGTTGCACTCTCTGGAGTGGGAAAAGTAATTTTACCCCTACGCTATCCAACGCTTTCCCTACTGTTGCACTCACTGGAGTGGGAATAGTAATTTTTACCCCTCCGCTATCCAACGCTTTCCTTACTGTTGCACTCTCTGGAGTGGGAATAGTAATTTTACCCCTACGCTATCCAACGCTTTCCCTACTGTTGCACTCACTGGAGTGGAAATAGTAATTTTTACCCTCCCGCTATCCTACGCTAAAAATATTGAATATTTTTTATTAATATTAAGTTAATATATATATGTATTAAAAAATAAAAATGTATGTTTATTTTTTATAACTTACATTATTTATTTATTAATTTTAAGGTTATTTAAGTATTTTTAAGTATGTTTCAGTTAAGTATATTTATTATTTTATTAATTTTACATTACTTTTAATACATTTAAAAAATTCGATATTTTAACAAACTATGGGGCCCATTACGATACCCGGCGTAAAAAAATCCGCCAGGCATGGAAGCGGCAAAAATCCGCCCGCACACACCGCCTGAACACCGACCACGCCATTACGATTACACAAACCGAAAACCGCCATCGGCGGAAAAATCACACAAAATACCGCCCGCCAACGTCCGAGTCGGAGTCAAACCGCCCGCCACGGATGGAAACACGCATGACAACACAAAACCGCCCGCCCTCACGGCCGACACACCGCACGTGAAATTACGATCGCACCGACATGAGCGCGGAAAAACCACAAATATACCGCCCGCCAGCGCAAACAACGCCGATGAGAATCGACACGGCAGAAGCCATGGCGCCAACGTACCTGCACAGAAACCATCCGCACACAAAACCAATAACACACAACATGGCCAACAAGTCCACACAGCAAGGCACGCACAAATACACAAGCACAGTACACATCCCGAAAACACCCCCCGGACAAACAAAAAATACAAAGGCCAGAACCCCAGACACAACACACCTGAAAACAACAGACCATGAGGACACACCCACATAGGTGAGTACAAAAGCAGCACTCCCACAGACCACAACCCCTTGCTACATTGCAAACCAGAGAGGGAGAGGACACAGTGACACAGCAAGGACAGCAGCACACCACAGAAACGCACACATCACTACCACCACCACCACCACCACCACCACACACCGACACCACAAACCCCCTGCACATTACACAACACACACCGCACCAGCACCACAAACACCATGCCACCACAAAGAATGCCCAAGTACACGCCCATTGAGCTGACGGTCATGGTCGACGAGATCATCAAGGTGTACCCACAAATCTATGGGAACATGGTCCAGCACACACCACTAGCCACCAGAAACAGAATGTGGAACCGGATCGTAGACCAGGTCAATGCAGTCGGGACCCTGCCCAGGAACAGAGGTGAAATAAACAAACGTTGGAATGACGTAAAGAGCCTGGTCAAGAAGAAGGAGGGCAAAAACAGAGAGCTGGCTGCCGTCACTGGCGGAGGGAATCCCGCGCTCTTTAAGACCTTCAAAGCGTGGGAGGAGAAGGTGCGAGTCGTAATACATCCGGAGATCCTCGCCGGATTAGCAGGGGGAGTGGAGGCTGGTAAGTACAAACTAATGTATACCAGCACACCGCTATGTACTCACATGCGCAACCACCATGCCACAGCTCCCAGGGACAAACACCCCCATGTCCAGCACACAATACACAACACATCACACACACATGCAACAGACACCACCACACACAGCCCAAACCGAACAACTGTAACATACGTGGGGACATGTGTACACTCAGCCAGCCACGTAACCACCAACAGGTCCCCAAATATGCCAGAAGCGCCACAACGAGCACCCACCACACCCATGTGTCCGCCACAGCTGCACTAACCGACAAGTAACAGGTAAGTGGCAGGAACACAAAGTGCAGTGGGTGGGAGGGTGGACAGCCCAAGTACAACACACACCAGGCCCCAGTCCCACAGCACAGCAAGGAGGAGCATCTCCCACACCCCACAGCCACGTGTCAGCCACCGCAGTGCACAACGACAGCCGAAAGGCAGACATCACGGTCCACAGCAATCGGTGTCAGTGGGTGTCCAGCCACCCCCACGACCCACAACACCCCCCACCCCCACAGACCTGCAACATGGAGCACCCCCCGCTTAGAGCCATGTGGCATCCAGTACAGTGCACGCACGAACAACTTGCAGGTGGGAAACTGGACAGGGCTGGATTACTGGAGGCATGAGGACCATAACACGACCAACACATGGGACATGTCACGTAGCAGACGAACACGCAGCACCGCCCACCGTCACGAACAAGTGAACAATGTGCACACGGACATGAACAACAGACTCACATCCCACATGACCCATCACATACATAGCAACACCCAAGGAGCCACGTCTGCATGCACAAGCCACACTTAATATAGTACCACACGGCAGCCACTGTGCAACTCATCACACACAACCGAAACACCATTGAAGTCCTGTCCATGTAGCCCCTACTGCCTGTCAACCACACACCCCACAACTACACCTATGTAAGACAAACAACACTAGACGCAACAGAGCGGAACAACATATATGCACACGAACACCACTGAACCCATCAAACACACAGACACACCATGCACATACAACATACCATCCATCCGTCAGCCCCAGTCTCATGAAAGGCATGTCATCCGCACAGCTGCCACACATACAGCAGTCACGCTAAGATACATGCCCATGACCAACCATGTGCCAGACGTCAATGAAGCGCACGACACACTGTGAGCAACAACACACAACATGGGCCACACCCCCCCCGAGCACTGCAGTGATGCACATGGCACAGGGCAGCACGCACACCAAGGAGATGGGACAACTGCAATATGTTGGCTGGCACACAACCATCACTCACTCATAACGATGCGTCCAATGCCATGTCCAGTAATCACAACAGACAGCAAATATGCAGGCCATGTCAAGCATGCACACACCTCAAACCATGCACTGTCATGCTGCCACAACACATGTCACGTTCGGCACCCATGGCTCACAGCATATACCCCAAAAGCATATCCCCTCCCAAATGCGAATCTGGGGCATGGCCCCCATGTTGCCATATGCGTTCCTAAGCGTTCCATTTGAACCCCAAAAGCATATTCCCTCCCAAATGCGAATCTGGGGCATGGCCCCCATGTTGCCATATGCGTTCCTAAGCGTTCCATTTGAACCCCAAAAGCATATTCCCTCCCAAATGCGAATCAGGGGCATGGCCCCCATGTTGCCATATGCGTTCCTAAGCGTTCCATTTGAACCCCAAAAGCATATTCCCTCCCAAATGCGAATCTGGGGCATGGCCCCCATGTTGCCATATGCGTTCCTAAGCGTTCCATTTGAACCCCAAAAGCATATTCCCTCCCAAATGCGAATCTGGGGCATGGCCCCCATGTTGCCATATGCGTTCCTAAGCGTCCCATCTGAACACCAAAAGCAAAGTACAAACCAGACCCAGGATGGGCCAGGAGCCCGCATACACCAGAGTCACAATAAGTAGGGGCACAGCAACACACCCATCGGCATGGCCAATCCGTCCCATGCCACATGTGCACAGCACACAGTCCCATTGCCAAGCACACACAACTACAAATGCTACAGCCACACACACGCCTCCGGGAAACCCATGTACGAGATTGCACGAACTGTTAATGTCAGACGACAACTACATACTTCGCCAGGTGCAACACAATAACAAATCTCATTCTCTCCACAGGTGACGAACTGCTGGATGCTGGGGATGGAGCCAGCAGCCAGCACAGCCAGCCTACAAGCCCCCAACGAGGACACACGGATCTGGAGGATCTGTCCTCCTCTTCGGACACGGACCACCAAGCAGGCCCATCTGGTGTGGCAGGGCCCAGCCGCTCCCCAGGACCCCTCCTACCCACCAACCCATCATCCAGGGCTGCTGAACATTCCCAGCCCCTGCTGCCACTGTCGTTGCGGCCACACCCACGGTCATTGCGGCCACACCCACGGTCATTGCGGCCACTACCATTGCCGCAACCGCCACCATCGCCGCACCGACCACCACCGCCGCCACCACCACCACGTCTTCGCTGGCACCAGCCCCAGCGCAGGTGGTGGCCCGGCCGACTGGATCCACCCTGGGAGCCACAGCGAGGACCGTGGTGAGCAATGTGGCTAGTGGGCAGGCCGGTGGCAGCAGGACTGGTAGGAGGAGCAGGGTCAGGGAAACGCCAGCCTCCCCTGGGAGCCATGCCCTGCCTCAAATGGCCAGAGTCCTTGGGGCCTATGAAGAGGCCCAAGGACAATGGGTCCGGTCTGCTTCAGACACGCGTGAGGTGCTGGGGGTGCTGAGGTCCATGGACGCCCGTATGGGCCAACTCGTGGACCTCATGGGCCAGCTGGTGGTGGCGGTGAGGTCACTGCCAGGGACAGCAGCTCCCCTCCGCCACAACCTGCCGGGTCGCAGGGTGGAGCAGCAGTGTCCAGTTCCCCTGCGTCCACAGCCAGTGAGCACACCTCAACCACCAGCATGTCGCAAGCAGGCACCCCCTCGCAAACGTGGAAGGGGCCGTCCGAAGTGGAAACAGATCTCCCGGGAGGACTTCGCACGCTCCAAACGCAAGTGAGGCAGCCAGCCAGCCTTCCGCCAGCCTTCCTTGACCAGCCACTGCATTGACTTGGACTACGATCCCACTTCACACAGCCATCTGGATGGCATGTGTGTGTTGGACTATGGACATAGAACCAGTGGGTACACCCTGATCATCACGCAGCCATGACCGACAGCTCATTGTCACAGCACGCACCACTTTTGTCATCACCTTACACACAATCACATGTCACAGTTTGTAATAAATGCACCTTTTTCACTAACTGCTGTTTGTGCCCTGTGTTTTATTTGTACGGAATACAACGGCCACCTTGGGCGGAAAGGCACCTGATGCGTGGCATGGCAATTGAATCCGGAGGGACCTGTAGGGACCTAGGGGTGGGAGACAGAACAGGAGCACATTCAATGAGTGTGTCACACACCCATCACACAGTACATGTCAACAACTACAAGCAATGTACACACATCGCACAGAGCAATAGGGCACAATGCCACAGCCACCAACAGTGGCATACTACCCTGGCCATGGAGCGTTGACACACAGCACGCAGTGAACAAACGGCCACCCTGACACAGCACACACACACCTGCACAGATACAGCCACATCAGCCGTCGTACATGGACACTCACCGCCAAGTGAAGTAGCGGGCGATGAGCTGCTGCCGCACATTACCAGCTTCCTCCTCTCCGCTGTCCTCCTCACTCGAGCTGTCCTGGTCTGTGGGCTGGGGCCCTGGTTGATCTCCGTCATCCACGATGAGGGGGATCTGCTTCCGAATGGCCAGATTGTGCAGCATGCAGCACGCCACCACTATCTGGCACACCTTCTGTGGGAGTACGCCAGCGCACCCCGGTGCGGTCCAGGCACCTGAACCTGGACTTGAGGAGGCCAAAGGTACGCTCGACCACACGTCTGGTCCTCCCATGTGCCTCATTGTAGCGATCGTCTGCTGGGGTGCGAGGATTCCTCAATGGACTGAGCAGCCATGCCCCATTCGGGTACGCAGAGTCACCTGGGTGTGAGGGACACAGAGTACCGTTGCAATTCCAACTGGACAGGGGACAGCATCGCACAACCAGCACGCTACACCACTCCACATACTCACCGATAATACAGGCACGATCCTGTTGCATATTGGACATCAGTCGTGGCAAGATGCTGTTGCGCATTATGTGTGCGTCATGGGCCGAGCCTGGGAACTTTGCACACACGTGGGTGATCACCATGTCCGCAAGGCACACCACTTGCACATTCAGGGAGTGCGTGTGCTTCCTGTTGCGGTACAGGTGCTCAGTGGCCTGTGGTGGAACAAGGCCGACATGTGTGCAGTCAATGGCTCCAACGACGTGTGGGATTCGGCCAAGGGCATAGAATGCACCCTTCACTGCCGCCAATTCACGAGCCCTGGGGAAGCGGATGTACCTGTTTCGGCACAGCATCATGGCTGCCAGTACATCCCTCAGCACCTTGCTGAACATGGGCTGGGACATCCCTCCTCCAATGCCCACTGTGTGCTGGAATGACCCAGTGGCGAAGAAATGCATGGCGGCCATCACCTTAGCCGTGGGGGTGACAGCAGTCGGATACACCCTGCGGGGACGGAGATGGGGTTCTAACATGGCACACAGTCGATGCAGGGTTGGCCTGTCCAGCCGAAACTTCCTAATAACCTCTGTATCGTCCATGTCCGCCAGCAATTGGTATGGGCGGTCAATGTTCGGTCTCCGCCTAGGGACAATGGCAGAGGACACATGTCAAAGCAACACGACACATAGCAATTTCGCATACACATCACTGACATGACTGAGCAAGCACATGAGCCACAGCCCAGCTGTCAAGCTGGGACGGCACGGCCACAATACACTTACACAGGTCTCCCAACAATGGCAATGGCTAGTGATACAAACCACTGCCATGTGCATGCACATGGGGATCTAGGCCCCAATGACTTGCGGGGCGTGCTGATGGGGACTGACTGCATATCCGTCAAGCGGCAACGCCACGGCAACATGAATGTCTGCTGAGCATGGAACTGCTTCCGCGGCTGGATGAGTATGGCACACGACTGACGACGATGTGGGCACAGGCTGAGCGGCCAAAACAAGTGGGACCTGTGGCACGAGGGGATATGAGACAGTAGTAGGTGTCAGCACTGCACCCTATGTACAGCACTGTACGGATCACACCTCCCGAAACATTGACAGGTGTCCACATTGACAGCCCCATGCCAAGACTTCTGTGTGCTTGCTGTCACACGTCACAGGTGAGAGGTTACATTGCACGTGCCAGGTGGCAGACGTACATAGTGGGAGCTGGCATGTGTGTGCATGTGTCTCCTGTTCAGGATCCACCAGATGGGCGCTGACTCTGTACTGACCATTGGACACAGCATGTTCCGTGGAAGGCTTGTGTGTGTGGGATGGTGGCACTGGATGTGCCTCCGTTGGGTGGGGGGCCATGCAGAGGGCGGGTACGTCGATGATTGCGCATTGTTGGTCACGGTGGGTGCACCAACTGAAGATGTGTTGCCCTGTGTTCAATTCCTATGTCCGCATGATGATGGACTGTAGATGTGGGCAGACTACACATTGGTCGATGTGCTGTCTATATGCATGTGCCTTCACACCAGGCACAGCTGCCCCTGCACATGTGACCCCTGCTGGACTCGCTGCTGGGTCTGTGGAGCTGATGCACCTTCTGCGCGTGGGGCGGACAGCTCTCCTCACTTCCCTCATTGCGCATGTCATGACTTTGCCGCAGGTGACATGGATCATGGAGGGCCCACATGTACGCGTGGGTAGGCTACACATGATTGTACACTGGTCGCCACCCCCAGTCAGTGTTTCGAATGGGAAGGTTGTCGTGCTGGTGGTATGTTCGATGTGGCGGATGGGCGGGCCTAGGTGCGGGCTTACATTCCGGACATGGGGGGTAGTTGGATTGGCGACTAGTTGCAGTACACACGGGACACGTCTCTTCCTTTCCACATCTGGGTCATCCCTTGTACTTACTGACAGTGATACAGTCATCTTCGCCCCAGCCCTCATGTCCTCCCCTCGCTCCCCCAATATGCATGCTCACCTGCGAGGCTAGCGCCTGCACAGGCAGCCCCAAGCTCGCACCAGAGAGGGCAAGGAGTGTATGTGTGGGTCCAGTTGCACGAGTGGGCTGTCTCAGGGTATGATGTGTGGCGGGACGCCGTCCACCTGCGTGGTGCCCCAAATGGAGACCCGGCCTGCATGGACTATGCATCACAGTCTTCGCCTTCCGGATCCGCCACCTGCGACACCCAGTGGCTGTGGCTGCCCTTGCGGCCAGGCCGCGTCCGTCTGTGGCTGATGGCCCACACATTCACTCTTTGGCCTCTCTGGGGAGGGCTCGGGGTGGTGGCGCACGCGCTTGCACTTAGTCGCAATGGCATGTGGCGTGGTTGGTATGATGGGCAATGGATGGGATGGTGCGAGCCACCTCCCGTGACGTCAGTGCTGCTCGTGCTGTGGTGCGTCCCCCTACACTTCCATTTGACTTGTGCCATGCTAGACGTTGAGGTTCTATTGCCTGCGTGATATGACCAGGAGGAGCGCGAGGAGACCTCTCACACACCATGCTCCACTGCCATCCCGTGCCCTGTATCGCCTGTGCGGATTGACTATGTTGGGGTTACACCTGGTCGACTGGGGCTGTGTGTGCCTTGTCAAGGGGCATGGCGGGCGCACAACAGGATCCAGCTTGTCCACAGAGGGTGGGCTGAGGTGCGCCTGGTACCGCTTTGTACGTGTGCCCGGCTGCTGTGCACACACGTGTTCACTCCCCCGACAGGTGTCCTCTCACAATGCCCAGGGAAGCGGTGGTGTACTGTTCATGACCCCTCCCAACACGGCGTGCTCCAACTTGGCATGTGCGCATCTACCCGTCACACCCACCCACCTGAGCACTGCGTCCATACGACTTCACACGACACATGTGTGTCTTCCACAGTTGTGCTACTCATTTGCGTTGACATCCAATACCAGTGGACTACATGGTCATGTCACGACTGCCGTGTACTTCACATACTCTCATCCTCTCTCATTCGTACTTGTGAAATGAGTCAGCGGAGACAGTTTTGGTTTCAAACATTATATTGAGTCTTCTGTCCTCTGTGATGCAGTATAGTGGACACTACTGGCAGCGGAATACATGTTGAGGATATACTGAGCATGATTGCAAATGGGATAGGGTGTGGGGTTACATGTGATTGGCTGTTGCATGTGGGATGTGGGCTTCAGAGTGACATCTGCTTGGCCAAGGCTGTGCTAATGTACATTTACGTATAGCTGCGGAGCTGCGGACTTTGACACAGACGGTATACATGTAGCCTACCAGACCGCTTGGCATCATGGGCACAGTCCATCTCAGTTCCATGTGACAGGTTTGCTGCGGTTGTTCCTCATGCACGCGTGCATGTGAGATGACATCAGGGCATGTGCTTGCGTGCATGCAGCGGCATGCCACTTGTTGTTGCACTGTGGTGGTTACTGGACATGTCACAGTCACTGGGGTCGTGTTGTTGTTGTATGCACTTGTCGTCCATGCAAAGGTCCTGGTATGGGATTCCCGGGCGGGGGTGGGAGGGGTGCAGCACCCACAGACTCCAGGCGACCTATTCATGTCCACTGAGCGGTGTGTGTGTCCATGGGCGCTGGATCCATGTCGTGTCCTGGTTGTTCGTGCAGTTCCGTCCATGTGGGTGCGATACACAGAGCCCATGCCACTGCCTCCCACGATGCATGCAGTGTTCCTGGATGTGATGGGGAACAGTGTGCATGTCCCAGTCATATCCGATGTCATGGCGATGTCGTTGATGGTGTGGTTACAGTTGCCGGTCGTTTGGTATGGCTGTTGTGGTGGTGACTGGCCAGTCCGTGCGGAAGCTAAGCATGGGTGCGGGGTTGGACATCATAGGTCACTCGGGGAACCTGCGTTGTGGTCCGACGAATTGACAGGTTGTCAGGTATGCGATGCCGTCCAGCAGGGCTTCCATGTCATTGGTGGTGTACATGTTTGCCAGCCAATGTAGCGGATGGTGGCTGTCAAGGTGTTGTTCGTAAGTTGTCCCTTGGAGGACCATGATGGGGCATGCTGGGTGACATTCGATGTAGCTGTTCTCGATGATCCGTCGTGTGGAGGCACAGTGGTCCCATTTCAGTGCGGGTGCGATGTTGGCCACATACGCCATGCCCCCATAGGCAGAGCAGGCCCTGTCGTGTGCGTCCAGAGGGAGGAGTAGTGGTAGCAGGTCCGCCTTCAGACATGCCGGGTTGGAGAGGCATATCTCGACGGGATGCTGGTAGGGACACCTCCGACAGTAGAAGACGGGCATGACGCAGCTGAACAATGTGATGCGGTAAGTCAGTCGGTAACTTACGTTCAGCAGGGACAGGAGATCGCATCCCAATGTATGGAACAGGTTGGTTTTGTACAGCTTGAGCTGTTCGGCATAGTTGGGTAGGTGTGTTGCGGTTGCCATTTCGCAGCGGTGCGTTGTGGTGGCGTGCTCCGGCTGTGTGTGCAGTCTGCAATGTGCACGCTCCGAGGTTGCTGTGAGCTCTGTGTAGTCGTAGGGAGACAGGACTTGTGTTCTGTTTGCTTGTTTGGAGGACACGGGCCCTCTTCCCACATGCTTCTCAGATTGTTCAAGGTCAGTGATGTGTGACTCCTTCCAATTAACTTGCATGTGGCCGACATGGGGGAGTGTTTTCTTCTTTCTTCCCCGTCCGTTGTGTGCTTCTGTGATATGCGCTATCTGCCCTGTGGTCGTTCTCCTCGGCATGCCTGTGTTGGTCTATTCTTGGACAATGGCTGTATTCACCGGCTTCTGTCGTAGGGCTGTGGTTTCGGAGTTGGAATGGAAGGTCATTCAGTGCTGTCTGCTCTCCCTTGTGTGGGCGGCAGGCTGCCTTTCCGCTCTGCGTTGGGCCTTGTGTGTGAATGTTATTCTTGGGCCACCTGTTGTCGGTCCCCGGGCTCTTTGGTGTTCCGTTTTATATGTCTTGTTCATATGTGCAGGGTGGTATGGGTGTTTCAGTGTGGTACTGGCGTTCCTCTTCCCGAAGGGGCCCTGCTTCTCCTAGTTGGTGTTGCCGCCGCTGTGTGCTACGCCATGTTTGTTACACTGGGGTGTGTCCTGCTGTTGCGTGACTTCACTGACATGTGTGCGTCGGTTGTGTGGCGTTGGGTGTTGTCCGTGAATTGGGCGTTGGGGACATGTCTGTGGCAGGCCTGTCACGTGTCATGTGCGTTCGGGGTGGGGCTGATGTGTGTGCTGCTTGGTTGTGTCCCTGTGTCTGTGTGCGATGCATGCATGGCGCTGCGGTTGGCCTCTGCGTTGTGCGCATGTGTGGCGGCGTCATCGGCGCTTTGGGGCCGTGACGGGGTGGTTGGTTCCTAGTCCCAGGTGGTGTGTACACATGTGTTCCGTGATGTTACGATTTGGCCTGTGTGTCATATGTGGATGCAATGGTGGATGTGTAGTGTACACGCGCTGGTGGGGGTTGTCCGCTTTTTCCGCCCTTGCACTGTGTGCGCTGTTTGCGTGCACTTGTTGTGTGTGTGCCTACCTGCGTCTCCGCGGTACGTTGCGTCCTTGGTGGTGCATCAGCAGAAGCATGGGAGGGCCTGCAGTGCTGGATTCATGCTCGGGGAGCCGCTTCTTCGTTGTCCGTGCTCGGCATCCGTGTTACCGCTTCGGTTTGTCGTACGGTATCTCTTGGCCGTGGGAGCCGTTTGTTTGCGGCATCGTAATTTATGCGCCGGGCGGGACGTGTTTCGTCGGACGGTGTGTGTCAGTTGAGCTGCGCCGCTACGTGTACGGGCGCACTTTGATGGCGGACGGTGTTGCTGGCTTGCCGGCGGTGTTTGGCCTACTTTTCGCATCGTAATTGGACGGGCGTGTGGACTGCTGCGTGCCGGCGGTAACTGGTGCTTTTGCATCCGCCAGCACGGCGGTGGTGCTTCCGCCCGCCATCGTAATGACCCCTTATATTATTTACAACGATATTTTGGATTCGATATTTTTGTACTTACCTGTTTGTAGATAGGAATTCGATATTTTGGCATTCTATATTTTATCCACTATATTTTTGCAGGTCGATATTTTGGCATTCTATATTCTGTCAGTGATCCCTTCCCTGACCTGGATGGGCAGCTGAAGGCCAGACAGCAGCAAGGAGGAAGT